>JAFJYJ010000036.1:2400000-3600000 GCA_019022615.1 Acacia melanoxylon | reverse complement strand
CTCTGTGATGAGTCGATTTTAGTTTTGTCCTGAGTCTTCATCGATTTCGAAGTAATTTAATTTTCATAACATTATATAAACATTCGAAATGCGTCCATGTGTATTGTCATTTGCCCATAGAGTTAGTGTTTCTTATCCTTCCAGTTTCCTTATTATAATATTCATTTGATTTTATGACTCTAATCCTTGTTTCTTTAGTTGTTAATGCTGCTGATTCAAACTCTTAGCCCCTAGTCTCTATCTTGACATACTGTGTATTTTTCGCTTGCTATGCTACAAATTCCATTTGAGTTCATACAATTGAAGGAGTTGTTGTGGCTGCCCTAAATCTTCACATTCCAAAGAAGTTTCCGCTTTCCTAACCTCATTTAGGGATTCGAGATGCTGCTGCTAATGGACTATGTTTTGTCTTTTGTTTGTAGAGTTGGTGTTAGTGTTCTTTGACTCTGCAAGGAGGAGGGTGTTCATTTAGGTTTCAGAACAAGAACACAATATGTTTGGGACAGCAATTAGGTACTTTGCCAAAAAAGCAAAGCCAAAGATGAGACCAGTTTCCCTCAAAACACCACCGGAGCAGAGGCAGACCATCACTAGGGCTCTCTTTGATATCGTGAATGAGCATGGACCCCTCACCATTGGAGAGACATGGCAACGTGTCCAGGTACAACTGAATATGCTGTCTCCTTGATTTATTTATGCAGTTTGAATTCCCTTTCACCCACTTGAAAATTTTGAAGTTTATGTGTTATCTTTGAGTTCAGACACATTTCAACGACAACTTTTTGTCACCAACTGATTGAAATTTATCATCTTGGCTTGCTCTTGGGTCTCTTGGGTGATGATGCATCGTCATATTATACGCCATGTCAAGCAGGATATTTTGTATACATTTCATTGAATCAAGTCAGGTTTATGAAAAGTCGCAGTTTGTTCAAAATTTGAATCTGAACAATTTGCGTTTTAGGCTAAGCCAAAGATGAATAAAACCGAAGAAACTCGTTCACCCATCCCATAAATTATTAGATTATTTTTCGTTACATGATCATGCATATGATGCAAAATAAGTGAAAGAAAAAGGAGGGGGGGGGGGGGGGGACACACGCACACACACAGAGAGTTGGAAATGAACAGATTCCGTTGACAGTCATAACTGCTTCTCCTGCCTGTCATACAATACAAGTCCCTTCTATTCATTAGTTGACAGTAACTAACGCCAAGTTTCTAACTACTTCCCTCTCTTATCCTTTATTCATATCAACGTATGCATTCTCAGTCATTTTACCTCGATTTTTTTTGTTTTCAATAAATGTTGAAGGATTCCAAGGTAGTGTAGAATGTCTAAATCTCACATTGTGTGGTATGAGGTACTCTGATATTTCTACGCACTCTGTTTTCCTGAATCTTTCACTTCAGAGTCAGTTTTCAAACTTCTAGCTTGTAACTTCTGAAGACGCAAATATATTAACTGAAACCTTAGGTATCTTGCACATGCAGTGGCTTGATTTTCTATATAGATTTGACAGATCAACTCTCTTATGACTTGCGTGAACATTGACCATAACTGATCATTTTGACTGTTTTTAAGATGTTGGGTTGCAAGATTTGCAAAGCAAGACTCATATGAAATTAGTGCTGAAATGGATGAAAGAGAAGCAGAAGCTACGTCTTATATGCAACCATGTAGGGGCTCACAAGCAGTTTCTGTATACCACTTGGTTCTCAAAGGACAACGTCAATCTGGCAACTGCAAAAAAATCTTCCTCCAAAGCATAAGTCTTCTTGAAAGTTGAAAGCCTTTGATGAGTATTAGCCAAAGAGATATGATGGGATAGCTATTTATAGTTATGGCAATAATGTGGTAGGCCATATATAGCTTTAGCTCCATAACTAGGGGTTCTGATTATTGCTCCTGCTTTCCATTGTTGACTTCAATGGTTTGTGAGTTAAACTTTTTGTTATTATTGTCTTGCTTCTGTTGTCATGTTGGTTTTAGAAATCAAAATATACTTTTTTCATCACAAGTATTTACATATTTCACAAGTGTTTTTGTAATTTCAAAAAACTATAAGAGATTTATGTAAGTTTAAGAGGGCAATCAGTTTTATACAAAAGTGAGTGTTTTAAAGATTAAACCGACCTTTTCTTTTTTAGCCATAATGATTAAACCAACTTGAGTTATATGTCTACAGATAACACATTATTTGTTGGGGGAACCCCAAAAAAAAAAACTATTATTTGATATTTTTTGTCCCTAAATTATTTGTTAAGGAAATTACTAAAAATTTGATAAAAATTTTTATTGTCCCTAAATTATTTGTTAAGGAACATTTTTATTAGGAAATTACTAGTTTGGAATTTTCAAATTTTAAAAATATTTTTATGAAATTGTCCTGATTTTATGCCTATCAAACAAAAAGTAACATTTTCCGTGCAGAATTACAAGGATTTGGATTCCAAAAATTAAAAACACTAAATAAGTATAAATATAAGACACTGCAGCCGAGGCTTAATCAAATACTACTGGAATCAAATTAAAAAACAGTTGATTTTTTTAAGAGATTAAGAAAATTAAATAAATTACTTAATTATATCATATGTTGTGTATTAATAAATTATTTATCAGTTTATAAATCAAACAAATTAATTTGGAGAAAAACAATGAGTATAAATATTTCAAAATTCCTTAATTTCTCCAAAAAAAAAAAAAACCGAATCTTATATTAAGAATTGGAAAGAGTATCTTAAATCATGATATTGTTTACAAGTTGAATTAGTCAAATTGACTTTCTAATGTTAGATTCTCAAATACCATATGCACTAAGTTGTTGTTAACAACATCTTCAATATATTTAAATGAATTAAAGAAAGCCGCATAGCTTAAAAATATAAATATTACGTACATATTAAAAAGTCAATATGGTTATGTCCTTATGTCCCATAAACCGTCCCAGGAATGTTTTAAAAAGCTAGAAAAATATACTTAGTTCCAGATTAAAGAAAAAACCCCAACAAAACAAAGCTTAAGAACAAAGATATTAAGATTAGGAGTGACAGTGAAGCACAGACAAGAAGAATATAAATCACATTGGGCACAAATCAAATCAGACCCAAACTTCGAAAGGATTTGCACAGTAAGAGATTCTTGTCCCAACATGAAAGCTAGGAATTTCTTAGCACAAACACAATTACAAAAATGCTAATGCAGGTTCAACCTCCCTAACTTTTCTTCTTCTCTTTTTTTCTTTTTCATTACATTCATTCCCACTGGATTTTTTTTTTTGAATAAAGTTTCCAGATAACAATATTTCATCACCGCCATCACCTCCCATAGTAAAAAAGCAGTATCAGAACAGCAACTTTCCACCACTTGAAACTTGGATTATGCTTCCCCGTTGGAGCTGCATTTGAAGAACCTACAGATCTGTCACATGAAAAATCATGCCTTAGTTTGAATCAATCAATCAATATATATATAAGCTGCTTCTTTCGATGTAGAAAATCAGTGCTTAAGATTCCATACATACCCAGATGTAGCAAAGTTACATTTTCCATAACCTGCACAGAAAGGAAGCATCTAAATTCTTCCAAATTTATCAGCAAGACATGAAGATGATGATGAAAACAATGTTTCTTTCAGAAGTTTTTCATATTAAGAATAACTTTCACACTTTTGATTGACAAAACATAAAAATAGTAAAAACTGATGAGTCATGCAAATCAAAAATAGAAAGTACCAAAAAAATAAAACGAAAGAAAGAAACTTAAAATTGAAGGGATTGGATGAAATTGCTTGTACCCCCAGCGTTTAACACCTTGAAGTCTTCTCTCTCAAAAGAAAAATACACAGAAAGAATCACATGAAAAAAGTTAAGGAAAACTTTTGCACTATTCTTTTGTATTCATCAGCCAAAAAGAACTCAAGGACCAAAAATTTTACTTCACTAAGCAGTAAACACTGCACAGACACACCCCTGTTACCAAAAAGGGAAAGGTTGTCATTTAAATGGCAATAAAGAAACCGATGGTGACAAGCAGGTAAGTTGCCATAATCTTAACCAAAAAGCATCCATGGACAAAAAAAAAAAAAAAAAAACAAGATTGAGATAAAAGATAACATAAACACTCAATGAAACCTTAAGTGTTTATTTATGAATTCAAGAATCATGTCATGTCTTGTACAAGTGTGTATGATCTGCAGAACATAACAGATTTGAAAGGCATTCATATTGAACTTACTAGGGTTTTTCTTAGTGAGAGTGGCGGTCCCACCGAAATTGCAAGCAACATCAGAATTCCCATTCTGTTGATAGTAGCTGTTGAATGCATAAGATGCATGAGACACAAGAGTGTCTGGATCATAGCATGGTCCTCCTCCTTGGATGGCAGTACAATCAGCCATGCCAAGGCCACATGCCCAGTCTAGAGCATTCTGCAAATCGGCTTGCGAAACGCCGGGAAGAGCCACACACCACGATGTGCCACCAAGGAAAGTTGTGTTGCCTTCTGGGGGTGACATAGTTGTGACTGGAATTGCTGCATCTGCCTTCTCTTGCACAGCTATTCCCCTTCCCATGACTGAATCAACATTTGCCACAGAAATAGAAGCACATCTTGAGTTATGACTAAATTTGAATTTGATTTTTTTTTTTTTTAAAAAAGACTTCCAACTCCCCTCTTTGAGCATTTTGAAACCTATACTACTTCTCCGGTCCTTAATATAAGACATATTTATCTATTTTGATTAGATTGAAGAAGTTGGTTAAGTTAGTTAATATAACATGTATTTTCAAAAACACCCTAGTCACTTTTCTTCATTCCCTCCTTCTCTATTCTCTTTGATTATTGTTAAGGGAGCATCAGTAAGGGTAAATTAAAAAAAGATTTACAAATATGTTTTGTATTAAGGATCGGAGGGAGTACGATTTTTCCTTATTTCAAGTTTTTATAAGGATGAGCTGATTTTCTGGTGATTCCATGAGAAAAATTGCATGAGGCTTCTTGGGTAACAATTTCATATTTATATAAATAAAAAAAGGCCTCAGTATAAATTGAAATTCAAGATGGTTCAAGAATCTCAAATCCAATTTAATCTAACATCAAATTTAGAGCAGAATAAAAAAAAGCAGGAAGTTTTGCTTCTAATCTTAGCACCAATTAGATTGTCTAGTAAGCCTAGAACCTACTTTTTTTTGTTTGCTATGCCTGAAAAGTGGAAAATGGAAAAAAAATCCTGAGGTCATTACTTTTGTTATGCCTAAGATATGAGTACATTTTACAAGATCTGGAAATTCTGATAGCATCAAATAAGATGCATAATGGAAGTGTGAACCCCACCATGCTTTTCCTTCTTATTTTTCATTTCTTTCTTTTCAAAATCTGAAGCTTCATCTTTCATTTGCCAAGCCAAAAATTGTCATTTGCTGGGGTTTAGGGTTTAAAGTCCACCATGGGCTCACAAATGATGCCTCCATTGAGAAGCAGAGAAAGAGATTCACCGTAATATACAGAAACTAGACTCCATAGTCCGACATTAAAGTCAAAGACTTCAAAACAGAATGATGGTTATTTATTTTTCTTCATGTTCACAAGACTATATTAGGTAAAAGGAAGTTAAGGAAGATAGTGCATTGGATTTTCTTTCATGTTTTGGTTGAAAAGAAGAATGGAGTGAGCTTTTCACCATGCTTTGCTTCCTACAAATAATTGAGAGCCAAAGACTACATTTTTATGGTTTCACATTACAGATATTACTGGGGACACCGTTTTTGCTTCAACGGGAAAGAAAACTAAGAAAATTTAAAAAGAAAATCTAGACTTTCAAGCTGCAACACAGAATAGAGGAAAGAGAAGACCAACCAGAAGCAAGAAGCTAAAATGGGAAAAACAAACGGAAACAGAAGCATACCCAGATGAGTTATCTCAAACAAACATCATAATAACATGAACTTTAAACCAAAGAATGAGAGACAGAACATACCCAGATGGGTTTCCAAGAAAAACAGGCAAATAAAAACCCAAATGTTGTTGTTGCTCATGCTTGAGTGTACTTTGACCAGCTTGTAATGGTGTATCACTGTATTGCTACTCAGCAGAATGTGGCTTGTTAGCATTTCAACTTTAAGCATGATAGCTCCCCATCAGCATCATGAGTCTGAATCAGTAACTTTCTCGTAGTTCAAAGAAGAGAATGAAGAAAAAGCAAAGAATGGGTGATATAATGGGAGGAGCAGGAGGTGTTTGGTCATAGAGGAATCAGAAGTTGCTTGAAGGGGAAATTTTGTTTTCTTTTTTATTTTTAGCTTTATTAGTATTTTGGTGTAAAATGAAGTAATTAATGGGACAGTGATGCTGATGCATCCTTCAGAAGCTAGTACCATCTTTAGCAGACCACAGCCAGCGCCCCAGGATTGAATTCATTCATTTTATCTGATGTCCGCGGAGTGACAACTGCCATTCCACTTCAACACATTATCATTATCAACAACAGAAATTGGCATCTGCATTATATTTTCTTCTTCACTTCATCCATAATCCTTGGGTTAGTTCGTAGAAAATAGATTTTACGTATATTTATGAGGTGAGTATCTGATAAGAGTTTTGTTTCGGCCTATAAAAAAGATTTTTAAAACCACTGTTTTACACTCACTTCGTCATTTTAATAATCCTCCACCTCCCCAAGGTCCCACTGGCCATCTTTTTCACTTGTGCCTTTGTCTCTGTCTATTTTCTCTCTCTCCCTATTCTACATCAAAAATAAATTTATAAAAAAATAATCAGAACCAAAATTTGATTCACTAGTCCCTCGTATTCTTTTTACAAACAATTTTTTTTTCACAAAATGAAATGGTCGTTAAGATTAATTAAAAATAATAAATACATAAAAATTTAATTTTTCTCCCAAATATATCTTTATTTGTGAAAATAGCATATAAGAGAGAATGACTAAAAAACACTCCCTTCATCCCTATATATAAGAGCTTTTTTTTAACGGGCTTGTCCCTAAATATAATATCCCTTTTGAGTTTGTTTCAATATGCATTTTTTCTCATTTTGCTCTCACTTAATATTATACTACATGCATTTGCTTTCATCCTTTTCTCATTACACACTCTTCCACCCATTCATAAATAGGGGCATTTTTTTATTAAAAAAAAAAATTAAATTGCCTACATAATTATTACACTTAACTATTTTTAACTGGTTTTTAAAATCTCGCGATTCGGTTGAAAGGCTCTTGTATATAGGGACGGAGGGTGTATGAGTGAGAATGAATAATAAACAATTAAATGCAAGAAAAATAGTGGTGAGTGGGGGATAATTAATATAAAGAGAAGTATTTGATAGGGATAGGAAAGGAAAAAGTAGTTTTAATTTTAAGACACATTAAAAAAGTTATTTATATTAAGGATTAGTCCCAAAGAGATAAAGTTACTTATAAAAAGATAAAAAAAGTATATTTTGTTATAAATCTCAAGGAAATAGAAAGGAAGAACAGAGAAATTCTAGAGAAAGGAGAAATTCTCATTCAAGATATATCTAAATGTTTACGCCTCTATATATGCACTTTAATAGTTACTATAAACGACATCCATATAATAATATATTTATAACACTCCCCCTTTGGATGTCCATTTATGAATGTCTTCATTAAAAACTTTAATCAGAAAAAACCAAAGTGATAAAAACCTAGCCAAAAGAAAAAAGACATCATCCATCGATACACTTTCTAATGCCGCTCATTAAAAACCTTTCTAAAAAACCCAAGGACAAAAACCTAGATAAGGAAAAGAGTACAACGTGTATCGATTCCCCCTCTTCATTACAACAGATTTTTCTCCCGATGACAACATTACATACAATAACTTTGTAAAGATGAATAACTATATTTTCATTGATAATCAAGATACATTCGTGCTTTTATGGTACTTCTTCGACCATGTAGTTCTTCTTCGTCTTCTTTTTCAATGTCTTTCTTTCGCATCGAATATTGTATTGTTCCCTATGGAACAATAAAAACATCCATTCTTATCATTCATTTGTCTATTGTGTACACCGCAAATTCTAAGTTTGCCAATAAAAGCATAACGAATATTAACATAATTACTAAATAATCACATAAATATCAGATACTTCGAGATCCTTTCATAAAGATGCATGGACATATAGAATTATTTTGTGCATCATTCTTTCAATAAATATTTAAGCTTCAGGCCATATATAGACTTATTTAATAATGTTCTCGAGAACTTGAATTAACTAACGCTTTAACATCTTGAATCCTTCAGGACTTGTGCTTCGTGCACCTTATGTCCTTCCGGGACATGTGCTTCGCACCTTCTTATTAATTTTGTCTTATGATCCACATTATCATTCATTATATCATATGCTATATCATAAGCCAATATATCGTCAATGTTGACTTTCTTTTGGTCTCATTGAATAACATTCATAGTTTATTGAGATCTCATTATTTTTACATTTGTCATGTATCTTGGTCTCTTCTGGGACTACAACATTCTCTTCTCGGAGATATCTCTACCGGAGATAATAATTTTTTTTTTCGTGAAATAGCTCTTCCGGAGCAACTAACATTTCTTAATTATCCTCATTTGATCACGTGATATCTTCATCAATATTGTTGTCGACAACTTTATATTTTCGGTTCCATTTTTTTTTTCAATTTGACATAACTTATCAATATCAATATTATTCGTGTACACGAACCTCATGAGGTTTTTTGGTATAAGTTATGTCTCAATACTCTTCCTCGAGTATTTATTTCCTTTCAAGATGTCCATCTATACTCATGTATTCAAGCTACACCCAAGAGTACACCGTTATCCCCATATTTCAAAGGATAAAGTTGTACAAAAAGTATAACTCTAAGACATAGTGTTAGATGACATCCTACTTTAATATGATCATCTAAATTATTGCTCCAATTTATCCATAACATTTTTGGAACCGAATAATTTCTCATGCTTCAGCATGTCGCATTCATATTTATACTGATTGGAGCATTTTTTTATTAGCTGGAGTATGAGATTTAATATTTAGGTCAATAATATTATCTGGCAAATAATTCATGAATGCATAATCAGATGAACTTCTGGTTCATACTACTTTATTCGAGGATATATATTTTGTTATAATGCATTTCATATATTCTCTTTTCCAAATTATCCAATATCTCCCCCTTATGTTGAGATAACAATGTCAATTATCAATTGACTAATTATACAATATAAGTCTCCTAAATACATTTGTTTCCTTTAGAAACAAACAATTAAAAGGAGATCTTCATACAACTTGTATCTCAACTTTCTTTTAAATCCATCTATGTGCATTGTGGTGGATTAATAATCATTGCACATTCAACTCTTTTAAGGTGGAATTTGTTTGGCTCCTGACCGAAAACCAATTAAATCGGGAGAATTTTATAAATGCTGCAATATATAATATCAAATATACCAACATAGAAACTTTGTTCTCATAAGCATTGATCTAACTATTTAATGGATGTTTTAATACATGATTTCTGGATCGTACAATCTGGAAATAGTGTGCTTAATATATACAAACATCATTGCAAACTTCAGGTTGCATTCTTACAAACTTCCTTTTGTAAGCTTAGAATATCACATGTAATCATTTTGTAGATGCATCTTTCAGATTTACATGCTATTTTGATGGGCCCATATAAATATGTTTGATATATTTCGCAGATACTTGAGATCCATTACTAATCATGATCAATGAGAACAAACATCATATAACACATAGACAATATGTTGGTTATTCATGAAGAATCTTCTAGTTCTTCAATGGATGTCAATACATAATCGTATTTGCATTATGTATATATGACTTGGATGATCAAAACAAGTCATACTAACAATTAATTTAAATTAGTAAACTTCTTGTTTACTGTAACATATATTTCAATCAATCATAAATTTTTTTCAATACTATGATATCCATTTTGGGAGATCTATAAGATAATGTGAGAAGTATATAACTTTTCAAACATTATCTCACACTTGTATTCTAACTCACACTTGTTTTTTAACAATCTCCCCCTCAAGTGTGAGTCATATAAACATTTTCAACATCATTTTCGAAAAATTTATGTTTAGTCTTCAGGAGTAAACATGTAATGTTGCATCACTAAATACGTAGTCCATCATATATGAAGATATTCATAATTAAAATAATGTAGAATCACACAAATTTAAAATCGTTACATTACCTTCGGATTACAAAAACATATATTTTCTATATGATATCTATTTCTAAGCAGATATCTTAATACATAATTTTGTTCCTTCGGGTAACAAAATATTAGCTCTTTCAAGCCTTCAATCAAATGTATTCTAATGTGATTAGAATACAAACTTAAAACTTATGACTTCGTGTCATTTAATATTCATGTTAAAGGATCTCATTTTATCGATATGATTAGAATATAATGCATTTTAATGCAAATCAACTTTAGTCATATTTTGATCTATTATTTCACTTAGATCGATTCAAACCAATCCTCAATCATACCATATTAATTCTAATATTCTGCATACCTCAATGTAATCAGATCTTAAATCAAGAAGTTTCAAATTTTCAAATATTTCCCAAAAACTCACATTTCTCGAGATTACTATCATCTTAGCACGCTTAAGATCAGAATTCCATTTTCAAAAAACCAACACATCTCAAATCACCGCATCCAAGATAGATTTCCCGAGATACGATCATAAAATAATCACTACGTGCGCATAAAAATCCAAACGGTATTTAACTAGCAACTACTAGGTTGCATTAGGTTTCATTTAGGGCGGTGCTGTAAATTTCTGCGTGATCAAAAGTTTACACTCTGTTCCGAGCTAACGACGATTAGAAAACGGCGTTGCTTAATTAAAATAAATCCAAACGTTACAGCTCGCCTATAAATCGAGGAAGACGAAGGGTAAATGCCTTACTCACTATCAAGTATTTCAAAACTTCAAGATACCCATTTCCTCTCTCGCTGCATTCATACTTTTCTCTATATCTTTCATATTATCTTTAAACATGGCTACCCAAGTAACTTCATTCCAGCTTAAGGGTCATACAACCCTTTCTTTCTTGAAGCTTTACTAAATGATAACCAGTCTAATATATTGGCTGATTTATCTAACAATGTACGTCATTCCTTACCTTCTTATAATCCTTAGAGGTATACGTTCCTCCTTTTACTTCAATGTCTTATGTTCCGAGGCTAATGAACCTCATCCATCCCCTAGGATTCAAGATCCGACTCCTTTAATTACAAACCAAGAAGTATCCGCGTGTCCATCAAGGCGACCGCAAAAGATGTCGTAACATGGCCGAACTTATGGAATCAACCAAGCCCGCTCAACCAAGGAATTCCGCCGTCCCATTTGGCCGAGACTTCTAATCCATTCTCATGTAGGCCGCCATGTTCGAGGGAGATCATTCATACCAATGGGTTTCAATACCATAAACTTGAAGTTCATGGGAGGATCGATATGATAAGCCATGCTGTCTTTCACCAGGACGTACAAGGAGGTTCCTCCGGACCTCAAATATTCGATTTTGGTAAGAAAAATATAGAAGAAATCAAACATTTTCTCGAATAGTTATTGTTTGAATCACAACTGTCTTTAGGGTACTATCTCTTTGTGTCGGAATCCAAAACTCAAAATGAACCCATCAGTTCATTTCCAACCACTACGAAAACATAACCAATAAAGGTAAAGAACCCATGGTTGTAAATAATAATCCTCCTATCCCTATACATAATAATCCTTTAGTCCTCATACCTAGAATTCATATAGGTCAACCAAAACTCAAAATGAAAAAGACTTCTTCCATTTACCTCGACAGTTAAACATTTCCAACCCTTTACTACCATGAGTCGACCGGATTGAGAAGAACATATCCTGCCAACTATAAAGGTAAAGAAAACTTGTGGGATTGTACACTGCTCTTGATATTTGAAATAAATTTTATTTTGGTATATGTCATTCCTCCTTCATGATCTATTACTATACATAATAATATCCCATTATTCTAATTCAAATACATATAAATGGAATTATGAATTGACATCATATGGCATTAATTACCTATAGTAGATTAATATTTACTATAGTAAATTAATGCACTAATGGTAATTTCCATATAAATAGTAATTACTATGTAAATGGTAAAATAATAATTACCATTATATTTTACTGCATCAATAGTAATTACCGTATGAATAGTAATTACCCAATGGTAATGACTATACAAATAATAATAAAATAATCAAATAGTAATAATTTTAATAAAATATAAATAATAAAAATAAGTAAATAGTAATAATATTAATAAAATATGTAAATAGTAATAATAATAATATAATAAGTAAGAATAAATAATGTAAGGTAAATTGAAAAACATAATAGAATAATAACCCAATATCATAACCATTTTTAAATTATTAATAATCGGACCCACAAAAATTTATTTATTTGACTTTCTCAAAATTTTCTTACTGATCCATTCCAGTAGCATACACAATATGAATTAGGTTCATTCATGTTGAGTATTTGATAGGGATAGGAAAAAGGATATCATTTTAAAAAACAAGGAGAAGAATATCCGAGAATAGAAAGCTGAGAAACTCGGCCTTGGCCCGATAACAGTAGTTTTAATTTTAAGACACATTAAAAAAGTTATTTATATTAAGGATTAGTCCCAAAGAGATAAAGTTACTTATAAAAAGATAAAAAAGTATATTTCAAAATGGTCATGGTTTATTCACTAAAATTTGCACATTAAACCCAGTCAATTTTTTTTTTTTGATACTGAACCCAGTCACTTTTGTGGACTAAACTATTTCTATTGGGCTAAGTTATAGGCCCAAAGATCGCTATTCAATGTAAGTAATTGGGATCTGGCCCAAACAATGTAAAATAGTTGGGCATCCAAGTCCATTCTTGAAGAAACGATGGTACAAGGGTCCATTTCATTTTTTATTTGTTATTTGCTAGGTACAAATATATTTGCAATCATATTCGAGGCAACAGTACTAAATATCGACACCTCTTCTAGCGGGGATTCAAACATTTTATCATCTTTTTTCAAATGCAGTCGCGGAGGCGGTGTCCTGAATTTGTATGTAGAAGTATCTAACGATTTTTCATTTTTGTCCATGCTTTTCTATAGGTATAGGTATAGGTATCTTCATATTTGAGACAATTATATTCAATGTACTATTTAATACTAAATGTGAATATACCTCTCAACGAGAAATTAAATCTTAGTTTGCCACATTACAAGGGACTAATTCCTTCACATAAACCAATCACAATATGAGGGAATAATGGCACGGTAAATTGTGAAAAGAGACCTTTTCATCCCTAAGTTGTTTTTTTTTTTTTATAAATTTAATTATATAATAAATTTTCTTAAGATTTATGCAAAATGTTGGAAACATTTTATAATATAATTAAGGGTTAAGGTACAACCAGCACTCCGAATTATTTTTTGTAGGGGCATCCAACACCCTAACCCTATAATTAAAGATTGGAGGTAGAGGATTTTCTGATAAAGGCATATTGAGTTGGGTGTCAGGGACTCACCAGAGTTAGAACATACCTCCGGAATCAAAGAGTACTTATGAAAGTATTTACAGGTGACTCACTAACAAGATCCTCACATCATCAATGAGATTTGAACTCACAACATTATGGTTATAAGCCAACTACTTTACCAACTAGATCGAGTTCAGGATATATAATAATAGTAGAGAAAACGGAAATGTATAATAATATTATGTTATCTGGCCCATCCCATTATTTGTAATGATTTGATATGTGAGTGTGTGTGGATAAGAAGCTTGTGAATTTTCTTTTAAAAAAACTATGTAACATTTTTTGAAAGTAAATGAGAAGTAATCTTTGGTATGCATATTATTATATTGTTATATATAATTGATGCTTATTAATATAAAAATACGTATGCAGTCACAAATTATAGACAAATACTTTTAGCACCAACTTTTTCTTGTAATGATTATAAATGAATTATTTTATAGCAAATCCCATAAAAAGTAAACGCAATCTAAAGCAAAACCTAGGAAGATTAACTTTAGATACGTCGACGTCTTAATTATCACTCAATCAATGAAGAACAAAATTATATAATACTTGCTTCAAAATCTATGTCACAAAAAGGAGATTAACGAAAGCCACAAAAACCGGACATCTATAATACGATGTATAATTTAAACTTAATTATTAAAATCTTGTTAGGAAAAATCACTACATATCACCTCTCATAATCACATGATTAAATAGGCATGTTTAGGGTTTAATATTATAAATGCCAAGTGGTGGGACAAAGTCTTTTAAGTATTGGACCAACATATGTACCCCTCAACTCATCTCTAACTGCGTCACCAAAAGTAATGAAAGGTGATTAAATAATTAAATAAATTTCTTCGAAAATTAAAAAAAAAAAATCAAATTAAAAACATGTATTTAAAAAGGTTAAAGTGCAGATTAGCTAAACAAGTTTTACGCTTAAAGACCTATCCAATACAAATAAGTTTTAAAGAGAGCAAAAGTACTAATCAACAATTAAAAATGGTATAAAATCACTAAAACAGTTAAATTTGTTTAAACGGTTATAGAGTTTTCTTTTTTTATAATTTAATAGCCGTTTGATCAAATTTAATGATTTTAGTTAATGTGTATCATTTTCAATTGTTGATTATTACTTTTACTTCCTTTAAAATTTATTTGTGCCAAACGCCCATAGAGAAAAAACTTTGTTACTAAAATTGCACCTTAACTCTATTTAAAATCATAAATTTTTTTATACAATATTTAAAATCATGAATCACGTCTTCAAAAATTTTAAAAAAATTATACATCAAACTTCAAATAGGGACCATCATAAAAAAAATTAATAATAATTAATCTCCCATTTTTTAACTTATCATAATCATTCATTTCTTTTTGAAGGAGCATTACGCAAGGGAACAAATGGAGTGAGTTCTTTTTTCTTTTAGAAGCAGCATTACCATTGTTCCGTCTCAAACAAACGTCTGTCTTTTGCGACGGAACGGGCATCCATCGCAAAACGATGTCTTAGTGAACGTCGTTTCGCAACGAATCTCCAAATCCGTCGTACAACGCCATTTTTTGCAATGGATTCCAGTAATCCGTCGCAAAACTAGAAATTTGTGATAGATTTTTCTATCCGTGCAAAATGGGTCTCTATTTACAACGGAAATGATTCCGCTATTTTGCTATTTTCTAGTAGAGCTTGTGTTTTAAAATATATATATTTAGATAATTTACTATTTATTTTTCTTAACGTCTTTAATATTTACAATTTGGAGAATATTTAATATTCATTTTTCAATTTTAACCTTGTAATTAATTCTTCAATGTGATCCTATATTTTTTTCTTCTTTAAAACCTCATTTAATATGGATAAAGTTAGAAAAAAGTTCATTTTAAGACATTTGATAAGCTAACTGTTATTTCTTTAATTGTACTGTATTGATAAAAATTAAGTTTAATTACTATAATAGTATTAGTAATAAGGAATCAGACATAAGGGAACAATGTGAAGGAAATTGGGGAACATAGGATGTGGACTTATGATGTGTGAAAGTTCCGAGGAAGATGAGTGAACTGAGATTCCATACCAAATTTTCTACCTCTCAGATGTTGTCGATTCATTACATGCATTCTCTTTTTATTTTTATGTGAATTTTATTATTAATTAATTGTTTTCTTACAATGGTACAACGTGTTTGTGTATGAAATATAATAAAAATATGAAGATAGCCAACTATTAATGGCATCATCAGTGAGTGGTTATGTCTCGGGTTTGGTAATCATTAAAAGTTTAAATAATATGCAAATCTCAGGATTAGGGAGACTAATTATGAGGCAAAAGTCAAACAGTGAGATAGTAAATTACTACTTACCCCGATTATATAACCTAATTATAAGACGGATTGACATTTTTCGAAAATCAGATTAAGAAAAAACAAGTTATCCTTAGATTATATATAAGTTTATTAAAAATCATAGTAATTAGTTTGGAAAAAATAAATAAAAATACTCTTGTTCGAAGTAATTTAATTAAATTCTTTAATCTTTCAAAAAAAAAAACAACTTTGCTTATAATTAGGATTGGAGGAAGTATTTTTTTTTAGAAAGAAAATTTTAGTAAGATCCAGGGGCTTGACAACTAATTTAAAAACCAACACCTATTGAGATCAAGTGGTAAAAACTTGTTTTTCTCTTAAGACATCCTTTGTTCAAGGCGTGTGAATGAAAAGAATGGGTTTGAAAATGGTTTACTAAAAATTTCATGAAAATAATTAAAGTATTATTAATTAGCAACCCCTTAATTGGCCCGACTGGATGGTTTATGGTTCCGGGTAATAGATGGTTTACCCAAATAAAAATAGGTTCATGAAAATTTAATTAAAGTATTATTAATTAGCAACCCCTTAATTGGGTGAAAGGGATTCAATTTAATTAAAACTCTGAGTTTTATGAATAATAGAGTCCCTTCTTTAATGGAGTGAAGTAATTTGAATTTTGTGATCATAACACATACCAAATTGTCAAAGAAGGAAAAGAATGGGGAGAGAGAGAGAGAGAGAGAGAGAGAGAGAGAGAGAGAGAGAGAGAGAGAGAGAGAGAGAGAGAGAGAGAGAGAGAGAGAGAGAGAGAGAGAGAGAGAGAGAGAGAGAGAGAGAGAGAGAGAGAGAGAGATGATGGACTAAAAATGGTATGATATGATATAGATTTATGCAATGGATAATAGATGATATATTATCAATTTTTTTTTTTATTTTTTATTTTCTGGACTAAAAATGGTATGATATGATAAGAATGCAATGGATAATAGTACCCAAAAAAGGAGAAACAACAAGGAAGGGTTATGCCTGAGAATAATAACTTAATTAATAAAGTGAGGGGTAAACAAGTATATATTATCAATTTTTTTTTTTATTTTTTATTTTCTGTATGGGATATATATATATATATATATATATATGGGTTTAATGTTTCTATATTTTTTCTATCACACTCACATAAAAGTGAATTGGTCATCATTACCCACTTACTTTTATTTAAGTGTAACAAAAAATATATTTCACAATAAAAAAGCAAAACATTAAACCCTATATATATATATATAAATGGATGGTGAGATGGGGAATTTGATGTGAAATTATAAGGGAAGGAGGGAAGAAGTAGGTGACATGATGTAACGGGAATCAAACTACAAACAGCATCTGTTTTTATTGTTTTCAAATTTATATAATATCTTTATGAATAATAAATAAACACTAGAAGTATATATATTATTAATTATTATTGATATAGAAATATATATATATAGATCGCACAAAGGATGAGTTGTTGTCTATGTGACACTTTTTGTCCCTTTGTCGGCCTATCAATACACCGCGAATATTGCTGCCTCTTTTCTCTCTCTCTCTCTCCCTCCCTCTTTTTTCATATTATTAATTATTTTACTCACTTTTTTACATCTATTTTTTTTTTGTCATAAATATAAAATATAATTGATTTTTTTAAAAAAGATTAGATTAAGAAAGCTAAATAAATTATTTAATCGTATCACACGTCATATATCCTTAAATTATATATCAATTTATTTGTCAAACTAATTAGTTTGTGAAAAAAAATAAAAATAAAAGAAATTTAAAGTAATTTAATTAGTTTCATTAATCTTTCTAAAAAAGTCAACCTTGACTTATATTTAGGATCGGAACAAGTATTGTATATGACACATATACACACATATATATATATATATACACACCTCAGAATAAAATACTTTGCTTACAAATCCAGCATCCTCCATTTTATATACATATTGTTCCCTTCTCTCTCTCTATTCTTTCAAAGCCAACCATATATGCTTATTATTGAGATTCTAACTTCTCCATTTTTTTAATTAGTTAGATTACATTTTAAAAAAAAATTCAAGTCATAATTTTATAATTTTTATCAAAGATAATATGCTTCTGACAACAAATAACATACATAATAAATTCAATAGTTTATTCGGTAACATAAAGATAGAAGCTGCAGGTGAATGAACAGCATCCGATCCTACATTTATACTAGTTTATATATGTTCCCTATTATATATATAATACACACCATTTTAAGCTAACTATAACCATACTATATTATTATTTTTAATTAATAATTTCAAGTACCATCGAAAGAGATACAAAACAATAGATGTATGGATGATTCACATACTTCTTTGTTGACTCATATTTGATATCTTAAAAAAGGGGAATAAATAGGAATAAATATGGATTAATAAGTAGGAAAATATGCTAAAGAAATCCTCAATTACAAAATCTGAGTATATGCAACTCATTTTCAGTACGTGTAATTTTTCTTCAAATATGTGAAAATGTATTTTATTTTGCACATATAGCTGAAAAATCGCATATAACTGGGAGAAAGAAAAAAAAAAGTTTGCATAAAATTGGAAACATTTGAGTAATAAATTTTGCAGTGAGAAATTGTTGGATTATTCATTTTAATAAGTAAGAGATGAAATGAATTTTTCTTCTTCTATGGGTTTGACTTATAGATGAAATGAAGTTAGGTAAAAAGGAATAATTGAAGAAGCAAACGCACATGTTATAAACATTTGAAGCCACATATATATACCTTTGTACTTGCAAATATTCTCTCACTATCGATCATTCATATGCATATTATGATGAGGTTCATATATATATATTTGAGCATATTCTTCAGTAATAGTTATTGCAATAAACTGCTCATATATATACACATAAATACACGTATCACTATTTATATTATCAGGTGGGTGACTTAAAAGAGACGACAAAAACATTGAAAAAACACCAAGACAAGGGTGTGACCTAAATTTTGGCCCACATGCAAATCTTTTGTTTTCTTCGTTCTCTATAGTGGGATTACAATTTGAAGGCACTCGATATTATATTATTATACATGTGATTAACTCTCGCTATCTGTGTGTGTGTGTAATATATATATGTGTGGTTTATATATGATTTAATTTTTTGTTATATCTTTTTGCTAAGTTTTGCTCAATAAATTTTGACGTGTAGATATGATGTTTTGTATTATTTGATTTGAGATTTTCCACTCTATGTACCCCACAGAATATGCAATTTATTTGCATGGTGGGGACATACGTACATATATAAATATGATCATGTTTTGATATTCAATTATTGGTTCTTCTGTTTGTGTGTGTGTGTATACATATATATTCCTTGTTAGGCACTACTTTAATTTCACCATGTGATCTTGTTTGTTTTTTCAACTCTCAAATTTGTTTACGTTTGCTCTCTTTATTACCCCTTTCATTCTTAAATTTAAAGAGCATCCTTATGTTTAGTACGAGGGCTTAATATGGAGGGAAGAAAATTTTAATTAGAGTTCAGTTTGAAAGAAATATATAAGGTTGTATGAGAATATTCATAAGGAGGAGATATGGTTGATAAAAGTATATGTATAAGAATCTTTTATCTACTCCTCTAGTCCTTAATATAGATCTAATTGAAGAGTTTATATTTAGTCCTAAATGTAAAACATATTTCTTATACTTATCAAAATTTTTATTTGCCCTTGTCAAATCTTCCTTCAATAATAATTAAGTACGAGAAAAATGAGGAAATTAAACAAAATGATAAAAGTGTTTTAGAAAAATTATAGTATTATATTAACTAACACCTTTAATCTATTCAAATTAGTTAATTAGATCATATAATAAGGATCAGAAGGTGTGTTTCATACTATATGTTTGGGTTGGCGTTAGAAAAACACGTTCACGTAAGTCAAAATAAAACTTCTCTCACACATTTACGTCATAAATCGTAAATCATATTAAAAAAAGTAAAAAACCAGCTTCTACTGCTAACCCAAACGATCATATATACAATCCCTAAAAGCATATGTAAAGAATCATATAAAAGTAATATTATTAGGTTATTTTTACACCTTTACCCTAAATTTTATATGGCGATTAAAAAAACAGAAGGTGAAAGAGATAATAAAAGCAAGATAAATAATAATAATAATAGAGTCACACGTGAGTAAATAGGATAAAGTTTGGTAACTTTGAGAGAAGCTAAGTTTGTTGAAAATCTTGGCATAGACTTCACAAACTAGCTAGCAAGCTAAAGCTAATGAATATGAGTGTCTTGGGGTTTGGCCTTTGATAAGAATAAAAAGGAAGAAGAAGGAATAGTTTTTTTCCCCCTTTTCTTTTTCTCTTTTGAATTTTTTTTCAAAAGAAAAATTAAAGGAATATATATAATGGCCCCATTGACACTAACAATTCCACCAATGCTACACTTTTTGTTGGTCTTTTCCTTGACATAAAATTCCCATCCAAAACATCATGGGTCCCTTTCCTTTTTCACCAATCAATATGCAATATTTAATGATCCTCCGACCTATATGTTTTTGCTGTAAATTCACAACGTACTGCTACTACTTTCCCTGCTCATACATCTGTATGTGTACTGCTACAATTCTGAATTATTTCACACTTTTTTATTGATGTAACCATGATTGTGTCATCAACATCATTGAATCTGTTTATTTTCATGTATTCTTTTTTATTTTGAAGTTGAATTCTCATTGTGTACAATGTTAAGAGAGACAACCTCTCTCATATCTTAAAAAGATGTAAATTTTAAATCTAATGTCAAACCCCTCATAATGCCAATATAGAGGGTTTGAACAAACGATAACAACTAGTAAAAAAGTTTGCTTTGTCTAAATATAAAACCTCAATTCATGATTTTATCTTCCTAATTTATATTTTTTCCCATAAATTCTTCCTATTGATTGTAAATAAGAGGTTGCAGGTTTAATCCCACTGATCGAAAGCTTCGGCCTATACTACTTGCCCCTCTTATTGAAAAAAATTAGCTTCTAACACAATTTATTAAAAGGGATTTAGGGAAACTCACCAATACACAATTTTACAAATAATTAAGTTAAACTAATTTTATATAATGGACCATGATGGATAATTATGAATGCTTCCTAAAGATTTATTATATTGGGTAATTTATATATAATTTATAATCATAACTGATACTATTTACAAAGTAGAAACATTGCCATTTAATTAATTGTTTGAATACTACTACAAAGTGTCAATATGATGACCCTATTAATTGATAAGTAGTAAGTCATAATTGTAAGTATTTCTGTAAGTATTTTTTTCTCCCGAGTTGTAAACCTGGAACACATTTAAACCTAACCCGCGTAAATTTGTTTTAACCATAGAAACAAAATAAAGAAACATGTATCTGGTTAAGAGTAGTTAATAATGGGAGAGAAATGATCGATGAAGTAGTTTTCATGAGAGGGACCATGAAGAAGGCAAATCCTACAAAGTTGTTTGCACGAAGCAAAACATCGCATGCATGGTGTGTTTTGTTATTATTAAGAACATGACCCAAACGCAGTGTCCTAAGTATCTATCTAATCTGTCTCCTTTTTGTTGCCTACTAACGTACGTTGCTTTCCTCTTTAACAAGATATATATTTAACGATCCACACATCATGTTCCCCTTCTTCTTTTGTCCCTTCATTAATTATCTCTATATTTTGTCTCCATATATCTGCTTTGCTTTATTATTAATCATTCCTTAATTATTCATTAATTATATATTATATTCACATCAAGTTTCATTTCATTGCATGTATCACACGCACGTGAGACAAACTCATTTCCCTCCTTTCATCTCGTGGGACACGATGTTTTTCCTTTTAAGCTTCAAAATTAAACATCTTAACTAACTCAGCCAATTCAACTAACATTCATAGAGATCGATCACTCTAATATAAACATCTTACCTAATTATTTTTTGTTTTTTTTTAATCTATATATGTACGTGTGAGTTAATTATGATATGTCAAGTAGTGTTTGACTTGATGATGTAGAAAGTCCAATATTGGATAAGATTAAAATGAGATTAACAAATAGTATATTCCTGCTTGATGATGTCCAAAATATAGTGCGCCTTCCAAAAAAAAAAAAACTTGATTCACTTGATATGATTAAGAATCTTTCTGATAGTGAACTTCTTTGATTCTATGTAAATTAATTTTGGAGAGTGAATTAAATTGAAATCTTTGTCCATTGTAATGAATCTTATATGTATATTAATGATTGTGATTAATGGATCATTATCCCTTAGCTTGAATCTCTTCAACTCCATCATTAAGTAGATTAGCTCAGATAATAATAATTGTCTCCCTTAAAGTTTTTTTTTTTAATGAATTTCATTTGCAGCACTACAATCTATACTCCCACTTATCCTTATATATATATATAGGATATTGATCTAATTGATTATCACAAACCAATAAGTAACAGTTAAGTCATTAAATTTGTTTAAAATTAAAAAAAAAATCTAACTTTAAACCTAAATTAATAACAAGAATAAAATGAGAAAAAAGTAATTAATGGGGCAGTTGGTTCCTTACATTTGGTACAAAAAATAGCTTCTAGAAGATGTCCTATATAATAAGGACGTCTAAAGGAGTATAAAACATAATTTATTTGGATAAGTGAAGAATTAATATGTGACGTGTGTGTGTATAGCGTAAAGTTGTGTGAGAGAGATCATGGACCCATATTTTATTGCAGAATTATTTGAAAGTATAATAAGTGATGAGAGTCATGATGCAAAAGTAAGAAAAAAAAAATTGAAAATAGGACCACAAAAATAATTGTTCAGCCTTTTTCGGTAACATTATTCCTATACTCTTTTTAATGATAACGTCCTCATCACCTTCATCCTCATAGCATATTTACTCATTTTGATATCATGTTTCTTTTTGGAAGAAAAAAGAAAATTTTAAATCAAAAACTAATAATTACCACTCTGATCCTATTTATAAGTCCATTTTGACAAAATCTCACATACTAAAGAGAGGTAGTTAACTTAATGATTATGAAATAAATTTTTAACTTTGCTCTCATTTATGATTGAATAATTTTCAACTGTTTTTTTTCTCTCCATCTTTATTAGTACAATTAATATAGGTAAAATTGTCACAATCTCATTTATTATATGAAACTGGACTTATAAATAGAGGCAAATTTTTTAGTCAAAATTAATTTATAAATAAGACCATAGTGATATATTTCACAATGTTATCATGATATAATAACACAGCTCGCTCATATGGTTAACATATTAACATGAGATAAATAAATAAATGAATTGAGAAGGATAGTTGAATAAACTATTATTATTGCATTAATCATTTAAGTGTTATTTTATTTGTACGTGCAGAAACTTTTTTATTTTCTCACAATTGGAATAATGCAGAGTCGAATATGTTTTGTGTGTTTGAGAATTCAGATATGGAATTTGAAAAAGAAAGGTTAGAGACAAAAAGGGATGAAACTAAATAAATAAATAATAAAAAGAAGAAAAGGGAGAGAATTAAAATGGATGGCCATGTGGAGAAGGAATATATATTAGTTGGCTAAAAAAAGTTTGAACTAACTATGAAGAATTTGATTTTGCATTATTGTACAAATTAAAATAAATATAAAAGAGGAGTTTTATGTCATAAAGCATACAAAACGCTTTAATTAAGCTTTTTCAAATAGCTTCTGAGTATGTATTTGAAAATTCATTGAACTTAGTTGAAAGATGATTTTGACCAAGATAATATATATGAAAGTAAAATTATCTTGCAAAATGTAAAATTACATTTATAACTTGTTTTCAAACAAGTTCTAGGTGAATTGAAAGAGATTGAAAAATCAAAGATTCTTCCCTCATATACATCATCCCATGCTAATTTAATTTGAATCTCGAAACTGACATTTGATATACTAGCTATCTCTACTCCTAAATATATATATATAACATAGTTTATAGTATAATTTAGAGTTAAATACCAATTTTACCATGGAAAGTATTGAAGGGACACTAAGAATCGTTTTTTTGGTATAAATATCCTATAACCGATCATGGATTGCCTTTCTTTATAAACTATTTTTTGGCATATTTGCACCTAGAAAAACTTCCGGGATTTAAAGAGTGCTATAATTTACATAGTGCGTTAAATAATAATGGCCCTCACTTTTGTGAGGGGTATACAGAGAGATGTAGATATATTTCCAATATTTTATATAACTTTTTTTTGTTGTTGAAATAAGATACAATAACCTTGATTCTTCACAATTAATAAGGCTACATTTGCTTTTACATTTGGAGGCTTCCAAACATATGTTGATCAAGAAGCATTAATTTTTTAAATAAAAAAAAAATCAAAATTTGTGTCAACATATACTCAAAAATGTACTTGATATTGAATATGAAATTGTAATATAACTAGTGATATGAAAACTCTCTTATAAGTGGATAATTGTGGGTTTATCCCACTTTTAACTTCAAACCATCAGTGTCTCATATAAATAAATAAAAATACTACATTCATTTTTTAGTATAAGGCTCAATTGACTGATTTTAAGACTTAGAAAACTAAATAAATTATTTTAAAATATTTAAATCTAAATAAATTATTTTAAAATATTTATATTTATCAATTTTCTCCAAACTAATTTACTTAACTTATACATCCTAATGTACTTTTTAATTTAATCACTTTTCACTATGTCACTTTTTATTACTTTAGGAAGTTAGGTGAAACCAGCACTAAAATATTGCATCCTCAAAAAAAAAAAAAACTGGATCGATGTATAATACAATGATATATATAAGTATTTTCATAAAAATCATGTAATATATGCTAAAATTAAGTAATTCATTTATAGCTTAATTAATATCTCCAAATTAATCAAATGAATATTATATCGTAGATTAGAGTTAGTATATATTTGCCACTCATAAAGATCACTTGATTTTCCATCCCTAAATCCACTTGACACTGACTTATTTTTCTTGCCTAACATATCACATCATTCAAAACTCAAATGTTGTACTCTTTCGGTCCTATATTTAAGATCGGAGGTAGTAAAACATAAGCATTAATTGGGATTAAAACTTTGAAGAGTGGATCAATCAAGTGGTAGTTTTCAAATAAGATAACTATTATGGTTAAATGGGGAACAAAAGGAGAGTTATTAGTTATTGCATGTAAGTGGGGTGTTATAAATTTTGAGGAATGCGTGTGTGAGAGATATCGGGCATATTTGGATGAACATTCTCACCGTCTTGTCTCTGCAAATACAGGCATTATATCGTGTCATTCATTTGATAAGACTGTATTGTGATGAAGCCCTATTAACTTTGATTCCAAACACACCTTTAATTGTGGCTCTTGTTCTATCAATCATTATCCCTTTTAACTACTGTTCTTGTTTCCCTTCTTCCCTCCTCCTGTTTTCTTATTGTTAAACTTTGTCTATTCCTGATGCTGATGTTCACATGTTATGATCCACTTCCAGCTTCACCTCAGTTTTTTTTCCTTTAAAGTGAGGTATAAACACCATAATGATCCTACATAGCAATAAAAGGTACAAACAAGAACATATTTTTGAATAGCAGAGACAAAGTTGTTAAGATAAATGTGTAATCATGTGAGAAAATATGATATTCATAAGAAACATATACGAGGAAGAGTTGGTTTGATGTTCACTAAAGATAAAATGACAAGAAATTGTTTGAGGTGGTTCAAATATATATAAGAAAAGCTGTTGGATATCGACTATATAGTTAATGAGGATAAATAAGAAGCTTGGAGTACTTTAACAATAAGTAGGAAAAGACGGAAGATAACATTTAATAACGTTATTGAATGAGATAACCTCCTAGTTAATAATTTATCCAAGAATTTGTTTGTTAATAGAATATAATTTTACTGTACAATCCATGTAGTTGATCCAACTTAATGAGATTATAATAACGTTTGTGGTTGTTATGTATAAGATAGATATCATAAGTAAGGATTATTTTAAATTAAGTATTACTATGAATTAATATGACTTTATTCAAGATTAAAGTTGTGTTTTGGACATGAATGACTGAGTGTGGGCGTTATCATTTACAAATATAAATTAGGGATATATAATGAAGTTTTTTATCCTCCATTTTCTTCTCTCAGTTATCAATTTTGATCCTTGAAATTTAATTTTTTATCAATGAAATCTCTAAAGTTTCATAAATATGGGTGATTAGTCCTTATGGCTCAAAGACATATAATCCTGAAAGGCTGAAACACATATGTAGTCTAAACCACTGATTCAAGGATAACAATTGTTTCATATAATGCTAAAAAAAAAAAGATTACTTCAATCAGATCAAATAAAAATATAAGTTTATGTTAAATTTTTTTAAGGATTTTGTTCATAACATCTAAACTTTAAGGACTGAATTGATAATTAAGGCAGATTAAAACGATCAAAAGTTTCATTATCTCTATAAATTACATGGTTTACTTTTCACTCCATACTAGTTTTGTCCAATATACAAATTAGAATTAAGGTACAGATTAGCCAATGAATTATTACCCGAGGAGCATATAGTACAAAAATTAATTAATGGTACCTTAACTGTTAATCAACAATTAAAAAGTGAAAAAAAAAACATAATGCTGTTAAACTACTCCGTCATTGTCTTAGCGTCTCCCTCTTGTTTTTGTCTTCCATTGATTGTCACAATGTGTTGCAATGCCGCAAGATCTCCAAAGCCTTTCCATTTGTTCTTGAGTGTTCCACTCACTTCTCAACTCATCAGTCGTATGCGCGCCTTCAAGGCGAGAATCATGCATTGAAACCAAATCTAGCTGTCCATAGCCTCCGACCAGCACTCACCTTGCACCCTGGTTCCGTCCCTCCGATGTCATAGGCAGCAGCGCCGCTGCCACGACGCCTGCTCGTGTGGGTTCCATCTTTATTAGTGTTTGCCTTATCCAACAAAAAGACATAACTGCTTTTTTCTTCAGCGTCTCCGCTACCATCTTCTGCCAGTGCCTCATATTTTAACGTAATTATGATAGTTACTATTTTTTTTTAATTATTATTTGGTACTTATGCTCATTTTTAATTGTTGATTGATAGTTAAAGTACCCTTAATTAATTTTTGTGTCAAATGCTCCTTGAGTAATAGTTTTTTTGGCTAATTTACAGCTTAACCCTGCAAATTACTCCTATACAATTTTGTTGAATATCCTTCTACACTTTTATTTTAGGCCAGTAGTTCCTTGTACACTTAATTGATAAATATCTTTAAAAAAATGATAAATATGATTATGTTTAAGTAATTTAATTAAATTTTTTAATATCTTTTAAAAAGTTAACTTAATTTTATATTTAAAATATGAGTGATTTTTTTTTGTGGTGAGATTTTTTTTTTTTTTTGCTATTACAGGCTTTTCAGTAATTCTCTTTTATTGTAATTTTTTATATACTCAAAATACAAATATTGGAGTCACAAGTCTTTCTTTTTGATCAGTTTTAATTGCCTGGTCAGACGGAGTTGACCGTAGCTGGCAGGGCTGTACTGAAACGTTACAGCAAACAGGGGCCTTTCTGTCATTTCGCAACCTGTAAAATTTGCAGAAAAAGCTTACTCCTCTTTCAACCCTCACGCCCAGACCCCAGTAACTCCACCCACTAGTCTCCCAAACCTTGAGCTATGCTCTTTAAGCAATCTCCGCCACGTGACTCCCCTCCCCCGCACGTGCCTCCCCCACGTCATCACCTCCGTCAATTTTTCAAACTCCAATACACGCCCCTCCGCACGTGCCACCCCTCCCCCTTCTCACGTGCCTCCTCCTTCTCTTCCTTCGTACGCCCTCAAGCATAAATACCACACAACCACCCTTTCTTCATCTCCCAAACCCAATTTTCCTCACTCTCTCTCTCCTCCCTCCCTCCCTCTCTCTCTCTGAGGTGTTCGTACGAACAGAGATTTATTATCCTTTCAAAGCTTTGTGCTCAGAAATCCCTTTAAAGTAAAGCTGCAACGACTATTATAAACGTTGTTTCAAAGTTTCAGCCTCCGCATTCAAAGCTCTTGTTTGTTTTGATCCTCTCTCTGATTTTCATATCCGATTCCTCCTCCAATTTCGGCATCCTTTTTGTAGTTTCCTGTTTTTCTTATGAGAGCTTGTTGGCTTCTCAAGCTTTCTCTCCTACCATGTTAGACGTTACTGGTTCTGGTCGTGATTCTGAGCTCAGTCTTGAGGCTCTCAGTTCAACCCAGCGTAGTTCCATGAGCAGCGAAAGCATTTGCAGCACCAGTTTCAGCCGTCTCTCCTTCGAGCTCCTTCCTACTTCGCCTGAAAGTCTCTCTCTCAAGCCTCATCGCTCGTCGGACTTCGAATACTCCGCCATACGCTCCGCCACGTTCCGCCGAAAGACCGGTCTCACCTTCCGCGACTTCCATCTCCTCCGTCGCATCGGCGCCGGTGACATCGGAACGGTCTACCTCTGCCGGCTTCGCAACAGTGCCGCCGATGACGATCGGTTCGTCGCCGGCAGCGCGGAGGACGACGTCGTTGTCAGCCGCGAGGACGATGGTGGCTGCTTCTACGCCATGAAGGTTGTGGACAAAGATGCGGTGGCATTGAAGAAGAAATCCGAGAGGGCGGAATGGAGAGGAAGATTTTGAAGATGCTGGATCATCCTTTTCTTCCTACGCTCTACGCTGAGTTCGAGGCTTCACACTTTTCTTGCATTGTCATGGAGTTCTGCTCTGGTGGGGACTTGCACTCCCTACGCCATAGACAGCCACAGAAACGATTCCCTCTTTCCTCTGCAAGGTTAGACACTGCGACCCTAAACGATGACGTTTTGTTATGTACCATTTTGTTTTCTTTTCATTTCCAGAACCATCCTGCTTCTGTCTCTATTTTGGCTTTTTCTGCCATATCATCGTCATCATCATCATCTATAGCCTTGTTATTTTCTCGGCCTGCTTCATTCTTTTAAATATCATAGCCATTTTTTAAACTTCTCAGCATCTGAGATTTTCTCATATTTTAAATCTGACTTAGCCGCAGGTTTTCATTAATGAAGGTTTTTTTGCCATTATTGGAAACTTGAATAACCTTGATCGCTCTGATTAATATTACCAGATCAGGCGCTACATTTTACCTTCTGATTCAATCCATTAGAAGTTGTTGTTTACCAATTTCCTTTTTGTTTTTTTTTTCAAAAATTTTTTCGCTTCATTGATGTAGCTGTTTTGCTTCCGTGAACTTTCTTCGGTTTTAATAAATTTTCTGGGAATTATTCCTTTCCAGGTTTTATGCTGCTGAAGTTCTCGTGGCATTGGAGTACCTTCACATGCTGGGAATCATATACAGAGATCTGAAACCTGAGAACGTGTTGGTTAGATCCGACGGCCATATCATGCTCTCCGATTTTGATCTCTCAATGTGCTCCGACGCAATCCCAGCCGTTGAATCATCTGACTTTTCTCCAGATCCTGCATTCCCAGATACCTTACCATATACTCGCTCGCACTCTAATCCCTTCACGTGCCTTCCGAACCGTATTTTCCGTTCCCGGAAGGTCCAAACCCTCCAACCGAACCGACTTTTCGTTGCTGAACCGGTATCCGCTCGCTCATGCTCCTTTGTTGGCACTCACGAGTACGTCTCACCGGAAGTTGCCTCCGGTCACTCTCACGGCAACGCTGTCGACTGGTGGTCTTTTGGAATATTCATCTACGAGCTCATCTACGGTAGAACACCGTTTGCAGCCACATCAAACGAGGCTACACTCCGAGGCATCGTTAAGAAGCCCCTGACTTTCCCTACAGCGACACCGTCGAGCACCCTTGAGCTCCACGCGCGTGACCTAATATCCTCTCTGCTTCACAAAGACCCGATGCGAAGACTCGGGTCAAAGCGGGGCGCGGCGGACGTGAAGAAGCACGCGTTCTTCAAAGGCCTGAACTTTGCGTTGATACGGATGATGACGCCACCAGAGGTACCAGGTTCGAGGAGGCAGAAAACGACGCCGTTAGATCAGGTGAAGGGAAACGGAAATAAGACTGGTGGCAGGAGACAACAGCAGCTGCGGTCAACAGCGTCGTTTGACTACTTCTGAGATCATCTACAAACCAAACGACGACCGGCGAACTTTCCGCCACGTGTTCGTCAGTGGCCCCACCTCCAGATTTTGTACCTGGCCGGTGACGTATTTTGTATATTCGAGCTGTAATCAATCTCTCTTTTTTTCTTTTTTAGAAGGAAAGGAAGTTAAATATTTTAATATTCAAGCAAACTCCTAAATTTATTTTTAATTGCAATATATGAAAATTAAAAAAAGCTTACTCAACGGCTAATGATGATAAGGGTGGGGTGCCCTTAGTGAAAAAAAAGCTGAAACAAGGTCTGTCTCATTTACCTTATAAGGATGGTCTAGGCAAGATCAACATGGTAAAAGCAAGAATTAAACTTCTTATTATGGTAAAAGATTCCATGCTTTAATTTCACGCTTGTCCCTTTTCAACGTTAAAAAAATTAAATAAGCCTGCATGTGATTAACTTGACAGGTAAAAAATTTAATGACCTGAAGTGGATATAAAATGTAATGTCTGCGACCACGTTCAACGTTATTTGTTGTTTGTCTTGTAATTTGGTTCTTCAATGAAACGTATATGTCACAGTCGTGAGGGGAATCTAATCCATTTACCTTTAACCAAAGCTATTACACTTAATCCCCTTCTTCTTCTACTACCGTCTTATCATAACCCATTTTTGGATCCTTTACTCAAAACTTTTACCACTCTTTTTATCTTGTCTCCTCGTTTTTAAGAATCCTCAACGAACAAAAAAACAAACACCATTCACACACTTAACCATTGTTTTTAAACCTGAATCGTCAACAAAGTTTGATTCTTCTAAACAAAGATTCAGTCAGTGTTCAAAATTGTTTTTTTCTCTGAAAAAATTATTATTCTTCGCCTCATTCATGAATCATGAGTGATCCTATAGACTATAGTCCCCTCTTCTGTTCACAATAATATATGAGGCTTTTTAGGGTTTAGGTAGGAATAGTGAAGCAGCCAGCAGCCATATATATATATATATATATATAGAGAGAGAGAAGTAGGTCTCAAGTTAAAGCAAGTAGTAAAAGCGGTTGGATTTGAGTTTTTAAGGGTATGTGAGAGAAGAAGAACAGTTAGAGCTAAGGATAGTGAAGTGGTTGGTTTGGTAATATGGTCAGAAATTAACTAGAGTTTGGAGTTTTCATGGGTGTTTTTTGTTTGTTTCATGAGGGAAATAAATAACTAGGAATCATGATTCGTGAAACACGTATAATAAATATACACGGCTCAATAATTGTTCAACTTATTGGGAACTGGACTAGAAAGTTCAACTACTGCTATGAATTCTACTTTTTAGTTTCTAGTTTCTACTATAACAACATGTGGGCATTTGAATAATTTAGTTTCTTGTAGGTTTTTGACCCTTCAAACTTCATAAATTGTTCTTCTTTTTTATGTGAAAACTGAAAATCTTCCCTCAAATTCCGTTTTGCTTTTGACTAAATAACACTGTGAGTTTCTAGTTTAGTTTAGTTTACACAAACCCCGATGTTTTCAGTATATTATTAGTGTGATTTTATAAGATAAGAATTCCCAAAGGTACAATCTTTCCTGTTACAGCTTAGAAATTGTTCCACTTGTGGGCTCCATCTTACAGATATACTAAAAATAATTTATTCTTCTTCTGGAACATGCACCGACAGTACATGGTATCAAATTTCTAATAAATACTACTCCCCCAAGTATTAATATAAGTCTTATTGTGGCCATATCTATATATCCAATGAGTTACTTCAAGTTTCCGTTAAAAACCTATAAAAAGATTCAGGGTCTTATAGCTAATTTTTGATGGGATGGAAACGTCTTTAGAAGCCATACACATTGGAAAGCTTGTGATTCACTCATTGTGGGTAGGTATCAAGGTGATATAGGATTCCATGTTTTGACTATTATGAATGATGTATTTTGGCTAAGTCGGTTTGGAGACTAATGTTGAAACCTGATGACTTGTGAGCTAGAGTGTTGAAGAGTGTATACTTCCCACAAGATGAATTTCTGGATGCAAAAAAGGGGTTACAAAGCCTCTTGGTACTGGTCTAGCTTATTGTATGACTGAGATTTCCTTCAGAAAGATCTTTGCTGGGATGTTGGATCTGAACATGCAATTAAAATATGAGGTGATAACTGGGTTCCAGGAGTCACCTTTCCTTAAAAACCCCTTAATTGTTTTAAAGGTGGCTTGTGAAAAGGGTTGAAGGAGTATGTATATTATATACAAAATTTTTATGGTATTCTATAAAAAAACATTAATGGGAATTAGTTTTATTCAAAAAAATAAAACTCTTTGGCATAATCATCGTTGTCTTATTAGGGTCTATTTGAGTTAGTGTTGGAAAAACACATTTATGTAAGTTGAAATAAAATCCCTCTCTCATAAACTTATCTCGTATATTATAAATCACGTTATAAAAACAGTTTTTACTGCTAATCTAAATAGGCACTTAATTAGATAGGTCATACGTTACGCATTTTGATTCCGAAATGTCAAACAAAACAAGTGCACGTCTTGTTGAAAAAGATGGATAAATAGGAGAAAAAATAATTATGCATGTCATTGTCTTATCAAAAGGAAATGGATATGTGTAGAACAAACAAATATTTGCTTGCTATAATTTTACATGTATAATAAATCGAGTTTTAGTCATGTGTTACACCATTAATATCACTTTCATGTAACATATATTAAAAATGGGAGAAAGCCATGATGTTTTTATAAACTATAAGATTATAGCTCGGCTCAAATGTCACATAAATACATGGTGCTATTTTCAGCCATTTAAAAAAGTATGAATAAATGAAAACATTTTGTACTCTAAATCTTAAATGAGAAAACCCTTAACCAAACCAAAAAAAAAAATGTGAATAATATAAATTATTCATATATTTAAAAATAATCTTCCTACTATATATATATAGAGGAGTACAATGATCCAGTTGAGAGAGGTATACCCTTTAGTCTTAATTAGCAATCCAAATAAAGATTAGTCTTTTGTTTTGTTTTTTACATGAGTAACTGATTTTGGACTAACACCCTTAGGGTATCACAAACCAGACTAATCTGAATTTGACCACGATAGGACCCATATAGGTGGCGACCCTATAACATACATGGTCATCCCCTTAGGCCTTGTTCAATACGAGGAAGATTTGAGGAGGTAAAGAAACTTAAAAAAGGGAAGAAAAGATTTTGAGGGATGAGAGAAAATGGTTTGAGGGAAGATGATTTGTTTGGTAGGAAGAAAATAAAAGGTAGTAGTTGGTGGGATGAAAACGCCTTTAGAAGCCGTACACATTGAAAAGTCCGGGATTCACTCACTGTGGATAAGTATTAGGGTGGTATAGGATTCCATGTTTGACTATCATGAATGATGTACTGTTGGTTAAGTCGGCTTGGAGACTAATGTTGAGACCTAATGACTTGTGAGCCAAAGTGTTGAAAAGTGTATACTTCCCAAAAGATGAATTTATGGATGTGGAATTTTTTTACAAAGCCTCTTGGTGCTAGTCTAGCTTATTGGATGACAAAGATTTCCTTCGAAAAGATCTTCGCTGGGATGTTGGATCTGAACATGCAATCAGAATATGGGGTGATCAAGGTTCTGAAACCCGGACCGGTCACTGAACCGGTCGGGGTATTGGGTTAAGGGTTAGTGGGTCAGACCGGAGTCAACCCGGGCCTCGACCGGTGAGGTATAAAAAATTGGAAAATAATTAATTTCTTATCACACCAACCTAAATTTGACATATTACTTATCATTTCAATACTTTAGATCAGTGACAAAATAATCATATACTCCAATACTTGTGACATATTCAGATATTCTTAACAATTTTCTTTACAATCTACATTTAACATCCACTAAGTAGAACCAACCGAAAACAGAGAAACCACAATAGCTTCAAGAAAACCAAAAAACAAATCCAAATCAAACATATATGACATCTAAAAGTGAAAAAAAGGCAAAAAAAAAAAAAAAAAAAAAATTGAGGGAGAAATAAAAAAAATCATTTTTTTTAAAATAAAAATATGTCTGACCCGGTGACCCGTCCGGGTTACCCCGGGTTAGACCGGTTTTCCCCTAAACCGGACTGGTTTCGCGACCGGTTGGCCGGTTTCTAGTTGAACTGGTCGGTCCGGTCCGGTTTCACAAACCATAGTGGGGTGATAACTAGGTTCCAGGAGTCACCTTTCCTGAGAAACCCCTTAATTGTTTTATAAAAGGTGGCTTGTGAAAAGGGTTGAAGGAGTATGTATATTAGTTAGATACAAAATTTTTATGGTATTCTACAAAAAAACATTAATGGGAATTAGTTTTTATTCTAAAAAATAATACTCTCTGGCATAATCATTGTTGTCTTATTAGGGTCTATTTGAGTTAGTGTTGAAAAAACACGTTTATGCAAGTTGAAACAAAACTCTTTTCATAAACTTATATTATATATCATAAATCACGTTAGAAAAATAGTTTTTATTACTAATTTAAATAGGCACTAGATAGGTTATACGTTACGCACTTTGATACCGAAATGTCAAACAAAACAAGTGCACGTCTTGTTGAAAAAGATGGATAAATAGGAGAAAAAATAATTATGCATGTCATTGTCTTATCAAAAGGAAATGGATATGTGTAGAACAAACAAATATTTGCTTGCTATAATTTTACATGTATAATAAATCGAGTTTTAGTCATGTGTTACACCATTAATATCACTTTAATGTAACATATATTAAAAATGGGAGAAAGCCATGATGTTTTTATAAACTATAAGATTATAGCTCGGCTCAAATGTCACATAAATACATGGTGCTATTTTCAGCCATTTAAAAAATTATGAATAAATGAAAACATTCTAAAATGAGAAAACCCTTAACCAAACTAAAAAAAAATGTGAATAATATAAATTATTCATATATTTAAAAATAATCTTCCTACTATATATATATATAGAGGAGTACAATAAGATTAGTCTTTTGTTTTGTTTTTTTTACATGAGTAACTGATTTTGGACTAACCCCCACCAGACTAATCCGAATTTGACTACGATAGGACCCATATAGGTGGCGACCCTATAACATACATGGCCGTCCCGTTAAGCTTTATTTGGTACGAGGAAGATTTGAGGAGGGAAAGAAACTTAAAGAAGAGAAGAGAAGATTTTGAGGGATGAGAGAAAGTGGTTTGAGGGAATATGGTTTGTTTGGTAGGAAGAAAATGAAAGGGTAGTAGTTGGTAAAGAATCATGAAATACTTATTTTACCCTTAAAAGTAATTAATTTAAAATGAAATGGAAAAATATTTTTTTTGCTAAAATATATTTCAAAAAAAAAAAATCATCTTATCAAGTTCGAATTTGTCTAAAATATATTCTCCCCCAAGTTCGAATTTTGTCTAAAAAATTATCTTGCCAAATTCAAATTTGACTAAAATATTCTCCCGCTAAGTTGGAATTTATTGCATAAATTTTTAATTTAATCCTATTTTATTGTATTATAGAAAAAAATATTTTATGAGAGGTAAATATAACTAAAAATGTCACTTGTTCAAATGAAAAACTTAAGATCTTACCACTTTGGATGAGATCTTATCTTCCTACAAATAAGGGAAGATTGATGGGCTCGATGTCGTCCTAACTTGAGTTCTGGAAAGATTTGACAGAAAAGATTAATCTTTTGTTATAGAAAGAGTATACTCCTTATTTTTTATTTTTAAAAACAATTTTATAATAAAAGGGTGAGAGAATATAAAATAAATGAAATTTGAGAAAAGAAGGAAGAGGATGAGGGAGGGGGTGGCCATGTGACCTCCTGCCAACCAGGCAAAGCCTTTGTCTCCCTTTTCTTTTGTCGCACAACCTTTCCCTTTCTCTCTATCCAACCAATTATCTCTTGCCACTTATCCATCTTTTTCATATATATAATCAATTTTTATTATTCATCGCCAATAAATTTATTAATTAGTTTTTTTTTTAAATGCTATTCCATTTACATACAGCAAATTATCAGTACATTACTAAGATATTCCCAAAATATAATTAATAAACGGTGGATCGAAGCAGATAAATTGAAGATGCAATACAGTTATTTTATATTTCCTCTAGTTTTAAATATAAGACAAAATTAATTTCTTAGAAAGATTAAAGAAGCTAATTAAATTACTTTAAAGTATTCATATTTTTATTTTTTACTCCAAACTAATTAATTTGACTAATAAACTAATATATAATCTAAGGATATACATGATAAAGTAACTTATTTAGTTTCTTTGATCTCTCTAAAAAAAAGTCAACTCTATCTTATTTAAAACAGAAGAGAGTATGATATATGGTCCCGTAGGTCAACTGTTGTAAATTAAACCCAGAATTATCATTTTGTTACATAACATAAGCATATATATATTCTAAGTGTGCTTGATAAACTTGATGGTATAGAAGGTAGGTAAGTAATTTATAAACATTTAAAAAGAATTGTTAAGAGATCTATCTCTCATCTCTAATTATAGAACACTTTTTTGAAGTTGGTTTGATCCTAATTATAAGAAATAAAGTTTTAACTTTTATAAAAAAATTTCCTATAATACCCCTATTTATACTTTATCAATAATAATTAAAGAAAATAATAATTTAATAATACACTTATATATTTTATAAAGTAAATAATATTTGCAACTCATTAATGTTATATACACCTTAATTATATATATTTTTAATTACAAACATGATTTCTTATTACGTATATCTGTGTTTGCGTAGTAAATAGTAATATAACATGATTTCTTATTACGTAATATAATGATGAAGTTTGAAAGATTTGTTTTTAAAAATGTATCACAATTTAATGGAAAGATGATGAATTAACCAAGAAAAAAAAAGTATCTATATAATATATATATATATACACATTTTGAAAGTTTTTAGTATTAAATTTCAAAAACAGAAAATTATATATATCGATAGAAAATAGAAAGCTTTTCGCTTTTTCGTATTTTAATGAGTGAGATTTAGGAATATGATGAAGAATTAAATAGAGAGAAAGCGACAATAGTAGAGGCGGGAGTTGTTGGGGATTAATTGGAAGCGATGCTCATAGCTGGATCATTATATTCCTAAGCATCTACCCAGAAAATAGAACGCTTTTTCAGAGGGGTATTTTTGGAAAATAATTATAATTAACTAATTTAACTTCTCTTCTTAATCTCTCCAAATTTTGGTAAATAAATCTTATAATTGGATAGGAGGGAGTAACTTATTTATAAAAAAAAATGTGTTGATTTTTTTTTTAAATACCTTCTCTCTTTTTTTATTCTTTGATTTTTCCTCAAGTACCCTCTTTAATCATCATTTGCATTAGAATTACACATTGATAGAAATCTCTTTACTATTTGGACTCAATGGGATAATTTGAGGAAAACAAGTTATAAATTTGAGAGAGAAATTGAATTGAGGTTTTATATTTAAGGCCAAAATATATTTCCTAATTAAATGTTGTAAAGTAGGTATATTTAAGATTATATTGTTGGGATGGATGTGTGATGATACGAAAAAGGTTATATTTAGAATAAATTTATACGGAGTTGAAGTGACATCTATTAAAGAAGAAATAGTAGAAAATAGTTTGAGGTTGTTTAGACACGTTGAAAGAATACCATTAAATGAGTAAGCAAGAAGGTATATCAAGCAGTTTGAAATTCTATAAAATGGGTAGAGAAAAATACTCAATGAAGTTGTTGAGCAAAATTTTTAAATGAACAAAATGTCATTGATAGATTTGGTTGTTGATAAATTTTTAAATGAGCAACATTTTAAATGAACATTTTTTTTATTCTTTGTTTTCTCTTCAAGTACCCTATTTAAAGATTTGGTCGTTTATAAAACACAATAATGTCACACAATTCATTTAATCAATTCCACCAAGTGAAATAAGACTTTGAGTTATTGTTACCTCTGCTAATGCTCTAATTGCTATATATATTTAGAACCAATCGAAGTGTATATATTAATGTTCTAAAATCCAGACCGAAACCGGCAAAACTGTTCAGTAAACCGGTTCGGTCTGAGCATCAACCCGATTCGGTACTTTTTTTTTTTTTTTTTAAATAATAATAATAATAATCGATTATTATTTTATTTTTTTTAGAATTTTTATATTAATTACTCTAAAATCTTTAATTTTTCACTGTTTTACCCCGAGTTAACTCCGCTTTGACTTCAATTTGATCCACAACTTTTAACTCAATACCTAACTAGTTTAGTGGCCGATCGAATTTCAAAACCTTAATATATATAAACAGGTACACATAAAGGACAAAACACTTGTAAGTGGGATCGACTATTAATGTTAATATTCGGAGACAAAAGTACAGAGCTTAACATATCATATGCTTTCTTCCATAATATGACATGATCAAAGTGAAGAGCATATGCGTGAAGGCTTTTCACCCAGAAGTATACGCCGAGCTTAACGTATCATGTGCTTCAGAAAAATTAAAGGGTTAAGCCTATTTTCGCCTTTAAATATACACCGAGAATCAATTTTACCTGGAAGTTTTTCTTGAAAGAATGTGATGTTTCAGAAGTTTTTTTTTGAGCGATGTTCTTGCTTCCGTTAATCGGCGGTTAGTTGACCGTTAACGGAGAAGGCAAAATTGCTATTTAACGTAAAAAAAAAAAACGTTATTAATGATATCATATATTTTTAATTTTTATTTATATAATATCTAGGGGTGGAAACAGGTCAGGTCAGCCCAGAATTCACCCCTAATGGCCAGCTGTTCGACAACAAAATGGCTTGTTAGAGGCCATTTTTCAGCCTGAGCGAAAAACTTGTACCATGTTAAGGCAACCTATATTTTTAAAACTTTTATAATTAGGCTAATAGGCTACGTGTCTCATGCACGAAAATGCGTCCTACTTCAAATGCGCTAAAAATAAAATAACTTTGTTGTCGAACAGTAGGATCTGTTAAAGGTGAAGCGCAGGTTGACCGCCTCGTTTACCACCCCTAGATATTATATAAATAAGAATTTAAAATATATGATATCATAAATAATAGTTTTAACATTTTTTTTTACTCCCAAGAAGCGAATTTGCGAAAGTTTTTTTGTTAATGTTGTCCCTTCATTAACAACCCTAACTAACGGTCAACGGTTAGTTGATTGTTGATCCGGACTTAGAAACATTCGTTTAAAAAAACTTTTGGAAAGAATATCAAGCTTTCCAAAAAAAAACTTTCGCGACAAAATTGGCCATCGATATCATGGGGCAAAAATGGACCTTAACCTAAAATTAAAACAACACATACGTAGATAATTTAATGTCGTATTTTTATTTTTTAAAAAGTAAAATTTACTTAAAAACTGACAGGTTGTTGACTTAAATGGTTAAACTTATATGGGTCCAAGAGCTCTGAAGATAGTTCGGCCACAAAACGACAAAATATGGGACTATTGTTACAAACATATTGATGACTATTATGATTATTATTAAATAATTAATTAACGTTGTTAATCGATTTTATTTTTAATATTAATTTCAATATGCATGGAATGGAGACACCTACGTTGATTCCTAATACGTACCGGTACCAATTATTTAAATTAGTTCGTTGAGTTGACTTCATTATCAACCGACATAATGAAACTTGTCCACTAAATCCTCACCATTTGCGTTCCCCAAAATTGGTTAGCTCTATGTGCCCATATTTAATTATATATAAATAATTATTCTTTGCAGACTTTGATCTGTAATGACGTACTATTTAATAAATAATTTCAAAATGCATGCAGTGTACAGCTTCATATTTTAATTCATTGCCACGCTCACCAACAGCTCACAAAACAGTGTTTTGAGGCTAAACACTAGTTGTGAGCATTATTGAGTTAAATATTCTCAGATTTTAGATATAAGCTATAATTGACTTTTTTAGAGAGATTAAGGAAGCTAAGTAAATTACTTAATCATATCATATGTTGTGTATCCTTAAATTATATATCAATTTATTAGTCAAACTAATTAGTTTTGGGAAAAAAATAAAAATACTCTAAATAATTTATTTTTTTTTTAAATTTTTTAAAAAATAAATAAATCAAATTTGTCTTATATTTAAAATCAAAAAAGTATTCTTTTTCCAGGAGAATTAAGTTGACCTCCTTACAAACTTATTATATGTGTAAATTCGATCAAACTCGCTTCTAACTCAGTGAACCTCCGTTTTTAGTTAATATCACTTATAAACTTGTTATGTATCATTGAATAAGTATTTATGTTATCCCAAATTAACGAATTATAATTATAAGGACTAATTTTATTAATCAAGGAAAATGATCAAAAGAGGAGAAATTACGTGAAAATATAAGAATCGAAAAATTAATTTACTTAATATTATAAAAAAAATAAGTAGCCAATTTTAAAATATTCAAAATGACAAGTTTAATTTACTTTAATGAGAAGCGCCGCTAGTAACATCATATTATGAATTTATAATCGAAATTGAACCCTTAAATGTGAGTTTTCATGTCATAAAACCATAAAGTCGTTAATCACGATTACACAAACCTTTCTTATGTGACAATTACTATCTTAAAGGTTGTGTTTGGTTGGAGGTGAGGGAGGGAGGAGAGGTGCACATCCCTAATGTGAAAAGTCAGATATGACCATGATGTGACATGTTTTCAAAGTTAATGTACGAAAAAACGATGCAAAAAGCTACTATAATTTTAAAATTTTCTATGGGTAATTTGGAAAAAAAATTTCTCCCCTAACCTACCTTCAAACCAAACATAGCCAAAATGTTAGTGGTAATCATTGATGTTTGGTGGAAACAATGAAACATAAGTCTGTTTAAAATGGAAGTTAATTCAGTTTTTTTTTTCTCCATCAAAATAATGCAGAAGCTGCTAGGAGAAAGTAGAGGCAAGAGCATGACTATTATAGGACTGTGTAAAGTTATTATGAATAAATAAATAAATAGAGGAAAAGAGAAAGAAAAGTAGTGAGTGAAAAAGCAAGAGAGGGTGATGCATGGTGTGCGTCACTCACTGTAACTAGTAACTAGTGACAGTGAAAAAAGCAAGCTGAAAGGCTACTGGGCTGGCATAATCAACATCAAATCATGCCTCCTCACCTTTTTCTCTTCCAAAAATTACACTTTCTATTCAGGTTATGGAGGGAGACAAGTGTAATTTTATGTCTGGGGAAGTGAGGCCCAAGACGGCGTCGCAGAGGGATCACGTGAGGGGGGCATGCACTGGAACTTGGAGCTAGGCACTGAATAGGGCAGCAGCTAGACCTTTGTGTTCTACACCTCTAGGGCTATCCCTATTCTCTGCAACTAATTGCTCTCCTAATCATCTACAGTACAACTACACTTATCAAACTTGGTTGTTAGTCAATGTATTTAATCCTCCTTTACTTTCATATCACTCCTCCTATTTATAAGATTTAATTAACCAACTCTTACATATCTAAAAGAATTAGTTAACTTGTTATTTATGAGAAAAATATTTTTCTAGTCACTGGAGATACCACTCTGATCCTATTTATAAATCCTTTTGACTAAAAAAATTTGGTCCTATTTATAAGTCCTATTTGAGGAAAAAGATGAGATTGTGACAATTTTGCCCATATTAATTATACCCATAAAGATAGAAAGAGAAGAAAGAGTTGAAAGATACCCAATCATAAATGAGGGTAAAGTTGAAATTTTACCTTATAATCATTACGACAACTACTTTTCCTTGGTATGTGTGTTTTGGTCAAAAGAGACTTATAAATAGGACCAGAGTGGTAAATTATCTTCAGTGACCCCCTAAAACTATGTCGTTTTGAATTATTGAAGGGTGTGCTTGTAATTTTAGGTGAATTAATGGAGGGTGTTTGAGTAAAATTTATATGATGAAAAAATAAACAAAATTATAGAAACACCTTTCATTAATTCAAAACGACGTAGTTTTAGGAGTTACTGGAGATAATTTATCTTCAGTGACTGGAGAAATCCTTTACCCATTATTTATTTGCTAAATTTTTAATTTCATCCTTATTTATGAATGGTTACAAGAGTCAATATGAATAAATTATTTTTTATTTATTATAATTAATAAGGGTAAAATTATAAAAATCACATTTATTAATCTAAAACTAGACATATAATAAGTTCTAAAATCTTAAGTGAAAATAGACTTATAAATAGGATTAAAAATAGTTGCTTTAAAATTCAAATTTATTTCTTACCACCTGAGTTAGAATTAGTATTTGTACTTCAAATACAAAAGGCCCGAAAGTATAGACTCATAAGCATTGTTGCTTTGAAAGTTTTTATTGTCTCAATATTGCTCCGGACAATTTAAAACGTAGCAATGTTACCTTATTCTGTTATAAAACTAACGTTGACGGTCAAAAATTGATGTTAACCGTTAGTTTTTTTAAACAAAAATAGGTAATGTTATTACGTTTTGAAACTTCCGGAGTGACATTGAGAGGAAAAAAAAAAATTCAGGACAATATTGTTATTTAACAAAAAATTTTACGATAAATTTACTATTTAACCAAATAAAAAATGTTAGTTGGTTAAAAAGTAGTTCATCATGTTGGTTTCTTCCTAGAGGTGATTTCCTGAACATATATGTATAGGGAAGAATACAGAAGAACAACAGAGACAGCAGCATCTTGAATAAGCAGATCATCCCATCAATCATCAGTTTCATAATCCCATCGTACGGAGAATGATCTTGAGCTCATAGTTGATGATTTATCCAGATCAACGACCTCTTGAAGATGATGATGTATGTGTAACATTCATTTCGAGCTGAAAGTAATTAACGAGCTGTTTCTGCCACCAACCTCAGGTTAATGGTATCAAATAAATAATACTACCCTAATTATAAACATAGTTGACTTTGTTTGGAGAGATTAAGGAAGTTAAATAAGTTACTTAATCATTTTATATGTGGTGTATTTTTAGATTATATATTAGTTTATTAATAAACTAATTACTTTGAAGAAAAAAATTAAAATTAAAATACTCTAAAAAGTAATTTAATTAAATTCCTTAATTTCTCCAAAAAAATTCAACTATGTCTTATAATTAGGACCGGAGGGAGCATATTAGAGTTAGGCTGGATCAATGTGTCATCGAATGGCTGAGATATTATAAATGGTAAAAAGCATGAGACAAACATTTTTCTATACTTATATGGGTTGGGTTTGTGTCACGGGCCCCAATTATAAAGGTTATACGTACGTCCATCATGGGACCAACAAAGATACTATCATAATACCGATTTATGTAAAAAGGCTATTTACCTCTCGTTTTTTTTGGTTCAACTAGCAAAAGGATCAGAAACTCTCATAAAAAGGAGGATATTTGATCTTGGAGTTGGTTAAAACGCTGAAAGAGGTATCTTAGAAGTCTCACGAAGAACGAAACCGCGGGTTAAGGTAGGCGTGTATCTTTCGATACCTAATTAATTTTTCATGAGAATGCCCTCCAAACACCCTACCCTTAAATTGTGAGTGAACCCCTCTCTTAAAATTTTGTTATAAAAAATAAAAAGGCAATTTATTATTATTTTTTCCTATACTTAGTAAAGAACTCTCAATTTATCGTTCCAAAAAAAACATTACTTCAATTAGGTGTGTGTGTATATATATATATGAGTCAATATATGCTTGGTTCAATTATCCACTTAGCCAATTGTTTTTTACTTGAAAACATTTGAAGTGACGTCTATTGGAGATAAAATACTCATTCATGTCCTAATTATAAGATTTAGTTGACTTTTTTAAAGAAATTAAGGAAGCTAATTAAAGTATTTTAGAGTATTTTTATTTTTTTTCTTTAAACTAATTAGTTTAACTAAAGACTAATATATAATTTAAAGATACACAACATATTTAATTTCCTTAATCTCTTTAAAAAAAGTTAACTAGGTCTTATAATTAAAACCGGAGGTAGTAGTAAAAAATCGTTTGAGATGTTTATGACACATTCAAAGAAGACCATTAAACAAGTTAGTAAGAAGGTAGATCAAGCATTTTGGATTTTGGATTTATCTAAAATGGGGAAGAGAAAAACTTGGAAAAATACTCAAGGAAGTTGTTGAACATTGACAGAATACAATAGTGTTGTGCAATTTTTTTAATTGATTCCATCTAGTGAAATAAAACTTCTACTTATTGTTACCTCTACTAATATTCTAATTGAGTAATTGTTATATATTTATAATCGAATGAAGTACACACAAAAAGGGCAAAACACTTGTTAGTGGAATCAACTGTTAGTGTGAATATTCGGAGACAAAAACAAAAAGGACATAGCTTTATCCTATCCTATGCTTTCTTCCATTCCATGCCATGATCACCTATACTTGCTTTTATTAATAAACAAAGGTATACATATGAGCCAATATTTGGTGCTTGGTTTAATTAAACACTTTAGCCAATTGTTTTTAACTTGAAAACATTTGCAACTCTAGTTTTGATACCATTTGTTGGATACCGTTTGTCTGAAAGTGATCACCGATCCAGAAGTCAAGTAACTCAGAGGCAGACACATCCAAAATAATCCAAACCCCGGTAGTGACCCCATGGACCAGAGACTATTTGGTCCAAATATGATGACTGATCCTAATCAAAGACCTCCTGAAGATATTAATATGAAAGATTCTCTCGACTTAACGTGTTCTTTGTCAATGATGGTTGAATGATGATTAGGAATGTTCCGTGGATCGTCCACAACTTGGATGGTATCGCGAACAGCATTTCTGCGACCATTCTCATCTTTTTTTAAAAAAAATTAGTTATTGAATATACATTTGGCTTCCCAAATATTTCTTTCAAGCTCTGCCACTGCACCACTCACTGTCCAGATCTTTGGTTCTCTCCAACCAATGTAGTAATTCACATAATATACTGATACTACTAGCTCTATGATATTAATATCTGTAATATACTGATACTACCTTAAAATATGCTGCTGTTAGTTATCTGTCGAGCCTCGAAAAGTTGGTTAAACTCCAACTACTCAAATTATTCTTTTGAGTTAATAGATTTTATTTGCTAGCTAGATGCTAAGAAACAGAGGAAAGAGGAGGGGAGTGGTCGTGACTTGTGAGTTATGAGATAGACAAACATACACCATGAAACGGGTTCTTGAATTCAATTAGCGATTTGAACTGGAATCTTCAACCAGAGTTACGTGCTACTGTACTAGCTAAGTTCAACTTGTATCTGCAAAACTATAGAATATGGAGCCTTATTTACATCTTTGCCTAGCTAGTTGGGTTCCTTTATTTCTGATTTCTGTTTATGTGCTTCTTCAAATTTGTTCTTGACATACCATGATTCACAGATCTTCCAGGCTAATTTCACATGCCCTCCATGCTTCAATTCTCATCGAGTGCATGCAAAGAAACTAATCAACAGAATTCTTATCCCAATCCTCCATTCATCTCTACTCATCTTACCTATAGATTTCGATTTATCGGTTTCTATGGATTGGAGATTGTATACTTGATTGACGAATCTCTCTACTTATTTACATTGCCTTCTATATATCAGCAAATAACTTCAACTCTATATATGCCTCTTTCAATATGTCACCTTTAATAAATTGCTTGCTAACAAATTAAAAGCTGGAATTTTGTGCCTGGGACATATACTGGAAGGAATTAATACATTTGGAGGCTTAATGCCGACACACACTTGTAGGCAGCCACCAGTTTCGGCTTCTCCATGTGGATCGCGACTATAGCATGTTGTAGAAAATATACTAAACAAGTAGAAATTGCACAATAACAAGAATTTGTATTACTAAGATTGCATACACCGCAAATAATAAGAATCTGTATAACTAATATTGCATATACAGTAAGCATACAATAGTTCTGTATAATACGAAAAAAATCATAAACAAACTCACAAGACTGTCGAATATGGTATTGAACTTTAAAGAAATCCGGGCCCAACGTACGTTGTTTCTTTAAGACAATTTTATTCTCTCAATATGGATGCCCAAGGTTGTTGAGCAATTGTTTTCCAGGATAGAGCAGATTTTTCGTCTTGAGAATAATGGCGCTCTCAATCTGAAGCTCAAGCGAACAAAACGAGTCCGCTTTCAGAATCGCACAGAATATGTTTGCAGAAGGAGTTTTGAGAGAAATTTCGGATTTTGATTTTGTCACTAGCATGCCCTATTTATAGACAATGGAAAATTGATCAAATGGACTCGACCCTTGCAGCGAACTGGTGCGTCGTATGAACAGAAGCATCAAAATGAAGCGAACGACGAAAATGGATTGCGATCCGCAATCGCTGGTTTGGAAAAACTTGGAAGGGCATAAAAAGGATCAAAAGTTTAGGGACTAAAAAATAAAAAATTATTTTTTATTTCATACAAGCGCGAACTGAGCCGGCCTTTAGCGCACGGGATGGACCAAGGATTACCTAAGTCCTCACCCCACCACAAAAGTGGGTTGGTCCAAGGGCCCAATTTGGAGGAATAAAGTTGAGGCTTACATACCCTCTAACTTCTTTCCAACTATCCAATGTGGGACTTCTATCCACGCACACATTCCTTCTTTCTTTTTCCTTTTCTTCTCCAATCTTCTTCTTATACATATAACCCATGGGATTAGATCCAAAACTCCAACATAGCATGCTTGATTGTTATGTCTATTTAGGTTATACTCCTCTGATGTTACATATAAGATAAAGTTGACCTTTTTTGAAATATTAAAGAAGCTAATTAAATTACTTTAAAATATTTATATTTATCGTTTTTTCTCTAAACTATTTTCCCTAATATATGAACTGATATATAATCTAATGATATATAACATATGATATGATTAAGAATTATTTAGTTTCATTAATTTTTTAAAAATAAATAAATTATGTTTTATACTTAGGATCAGAGAGTACTATTTAATTTTTATATGACTATTTTTAATTACTATTATATATTTATAAAAAATAATTCTTTGATTTGATTAAGGATTTTCTTTGCTTCTAATTTGAATTTTTATCCTCCTCCTTCCACGACTTGGTCAACTAACCGCTTGTCAGTTCATGAAGATATTTTTTAATAATATAAAATGAAAATGATTTAGTTTTTAAGTCATATAAATGTGTATCTTTTCTGCAGTGGAATCAACTATGAAGACAAGACATTTATCGGAATTATTGGCGTTGGAGTCATGCGGCGAACGGCTGAACAAAAACCACGTCGGTTTTATTTCATGTGGCAGCAATCGCAAGTCCACTAGAAATGGGTTTTTACTTATTAGATGGGTTCAAGCAAATGAGAATGGGAAATTTCAAAATAAAATTTAAGGGTTTAAATGCCACAGAAGTTTTCGCCTATGAGTGTTGGGTATTTGAAAGTTTTCGCTGAGGATATATGCTTTAGAAGTTTAAAAAATAGGACAATCTTAACTCTTTGTTAGCTAACTCTAATCGTCAACGTTTATTGACTAAATATGTAAATGTATCACGTATACATGTGATCCATCTCACCCTTTTTGAGTCCACATTAGTCGTCAGCTTTTTTAGTAGTACTTTTTTTTTAATTAAAAAAACAACTCAAATTCTCTTATTTTTTGCAATGTGTCTAATCTTTAATATAAGATTTAGTTAAATTATTTGGGAAGATTAAAAAAAAAACTAAATAAATTATGTAATTATGTATTATTATTATTTTTTTAAAAAAAATACTAGTTTTGGAAGTTGATTAATTCAAGTGATTTTGCCAAGTTTTAAATAAATTATTTTGATGTACCTATATTTATCATTTTTTTCAAACTAATTTATTTGTCTTATAAATTATTATATGATTAAGTAATTTATTTGATTTTTTAACCTCCATAAATAACTCAATTCAGTCTTATTTCGAGGACTGAAAATATTGCAGGAAAAGATCTAAGTTATTTCTTTCAAAAAAATCCTACTAAAAAAGTATGACGACTCACGTGGACAAAAAAAAAAGGTGAGTTGGATATCATATAGGCATTTCACCTTTATATATTTAGTTAACAAAGATTGACCGTTAGGATTAGTTAACGGAAGTAAAAAGTCCCAAGTGTGAGGTTGCAATTGCAACATGACATTGTTCTTTGACTTCTTTCCATTAAATGATGCCTCTCCTCCTCCCTTGGACGCAGGCTTATTACGAAGAACTAAGGTATGCAACTCGGCAAGACTTAAGAGGTGTTGGAGCAAAACTACTTTAAGACATTAAGATATTAATTTTTGTTATAAAACTTGATAAAATTAAGAGAAGGAGGAACAAGAGATGGACAAAGACGAGAGAGAGAATCAGGAGAGGTGGGAATTCTTATTCATCAGTCAATCATTTCGTTTACATTGGGGGTATTAATATTGGATTTTCCCACATATACTATACACCAAGTGGGTTTAGTAGATAACCATTAAAGGATTTAATAATATATCCTACACACAGAACGCATTCCACGGGCAGGAGTTGGACATCCATGTATTGGACATCCACATATTTATAACACTCCCGACGGATGTCCATTATGAATGTCTTTCGTTAAAAACTTTAACTGTGAAAAACCCAATGGGATAAAAACCTAGCCAAAGAAAAGAAAGACATCATTCATCGATACACTTTCCAAATACGCTCATTAAAAACCTTTCAGGAAAACCCAGGTGGGACAAAAACCTAGATAAGGAAAAAAGACAAGCGTGATCGACTCCCCTCTCGATGACATCGTTTACTCCCCGATGAAAATATTAATATTGCTTCTTCTCGATGGCAACATTACTTCCAATATCTTTGTGTTGGTGAAGAACTATATTTTGCTAATAAGCATGATACATTAGTACTCCAATAGTACTAAAATATGGTACTTCGGATCAAGTAGTTCTTCAACAATTAATTGTCTTTTGAAGCTCTTCGTGAGTTCCAATGATATTGATATCATCAACATAAACATAGAATTGTAACAAATTCATTTCTATGTCTTTTCGTAAAGATGCATGGGCATATTGGGTTATTTTTGTACCCTACTTTTCATCCAATATTCTTTGAAACAATTATACCACATGTGCTTCTAATTGCTTCGTGCCAAGGGACTTATTTAACTTAATTGAGCATTGTTCTTGAGAACTTGAATTAGATGCCTCAAACATTTTGAGTCCTTTCGGGACTTGTCTTCTGACATTAATTCCTTCGCGACATGTCTTCGCACCTTGAGTCCTTCGTAGAGACTTTTCATATAAATATCACTATTAAGTGAATCATGCAAACATGCAGTTATAATATCCTCTAGATGCGAGACCAAGCCCTTCATTTATCGCTAGGCTTTATCAAATAACAAAAGTATTTGCATCCACATATGTTTCTTCAAAAATCAATGTCGTCTTTGTTTAAAACCTTGAACTACATAACGCATCTTATATCTTGTGATTTCACTCTTTTCATTTCTTCTCGCAAAAACTTATTTGTATCCAACCTGGTTTTGCATCACCGGCCTTTCATCATCGGTTGTATGGACTGCAGTCCAAATACTTTTCGTTTTGCCAATATTTTAATTCTCGCAATAATGACATCTTTCCATTGGGGCCAATACTTTTACTTGTTGGCACTCACTAATGGATTGTGGCTCATGATCCTCATATCATTCATTACATCATATGCTATATTATAAGCAAAGATGTCATCAACGTTGACTTCATTTCGATCTCATCGGATTCTATTCACAACAATTTATTGAGATCTCATAATTTTCACATATTTCGCGTACCTGGGTCTCTTCTCGACTACAACATTCTCTTCGGAGATATCTCTACGGAGATAATATCTCTTCGTGAGATGGCTCTTCCTGGAGCTACTAATTTTTCTTGATTATTCTCAACTTGATCATCTATATTCTTAGCTCCTTTTCTCTTTCGAGATTTATATCTTTGAACCGATGGACCTTTCACGCTTCAGGGCGTGCTATATATTCATTCATAATAGGTTATCCTTCAGGGACATTAATTCAAATAGGAGCATTAACAGCTGGGACATGTGACTTTGTCACTATCTTTGGGTTAGTAAATGCTTCCGGCATTTGATTAGCTAAACTCTGTAAATGAATTATCTTTTGAACTTCCAGTTCACATTATTTTGTACGAGGATCAAAATGAGCCAATGATAATTCATTCCAAATTTTATTTCGTTAACTCCCTATTTTCTCCCCTCATGTTGGGAAAACAATGTCAAATCACAATTGACTAATCATGCGTGTGTAAGTCTCCTAAATCCATTTGTTACCATTAGAAACATCATTCGCTCCATTTAGAGACAAACAAGAAGAAGGAGGTCCTTACATAACATTTATCCCAACTTTCTTTCTATATCCATCTATGTGCATTGTGGTGGATTTGTAAGCATTGCACATTCAAAAACTTTCCAGATGAAATTGTCTGGTTTCTGACCAAGAACCAATTTATAGGGAGAATTTTGTTGGCTTATATAAATGCTGCAATATATAATATCAAATATATCAACATAGTATTATGTTCTCATAAGCGTTAATCCAAACTTTTTATGGATGCTTTAATTCATGATATATGGATCGTATAATCCTGGAAATAGCGCTTAATTTATTCAAACATTATTACAACTTCAGGTTGCGTTCTTACAAACTTCGGTTTGCAATGGGCCCATATAGATTTGTTTGATATATTTCCGGAGATCCAATACCAATCATGACCTATGATATTTACATAGTCATTTTTATTTGAAAACAAGCAGCACATAATTATTTTTGAACAATATGTTGGTTATTTAAGAAGAATCTTCTGGTTCTTCAATAGATATCAATACATAATCTTATTTGTATTCTATATATATGACTTTCGGATGATCAAACAAGTCATGCCAACAATACATTTATTTGGATCAAGAACTTACAGTTTCTACGTAACATATATCTCAACCAATCACAAACTTTTCAATTTTCATAAAATTATGATTTAAATCATAATCTGACATACATTCTTGGGAGATCTATTTGACTTTGTGTGAGAAGTATATAAATGATCAAAAATTAGCTAACACCTATATTATAACTCACACTTGTTTGCTAAAATTAGCTTTCACACTTGTATTATAACTCACACTTGTTTTCTAAAATTAGCTCACACTTGTATTATAACTCACACTTGTTTTCTAACAATCTCCCCTCAAGTGTGAGTCATAAAACATGATATCTTTATATTTGTGTTTCAAAATAATTTTTTCAAATTCTAAAAAAACTTTGAAAAAAAAATTGATGTTAATTCTTCAGGAATAAACATATAATATTACATCACTAGATAATCTCATGATTCATGATTAATATATTTCAATTAATCTATATATGCACAAACTATACGTAGTCCACCACATATGCATGATTTTCATGGCAATTAATATATGAGATGTGATGACAAAATAATAACAAAGTAATCATAGTATTACCTTATGGGCTTATTCTTTCTCATGAGCTTGATTCCAAAATAGATATGGTCATATCTCTCTGCAGCTCATCGCCCCTTTATTTGTAGCATTGACAAATATTAGATTTGTATTGGCAAACTTCTATTTTGCACTTACAATCCCTTGCATTATTATTTGTAAACTTCTGGTTTACAATAACATATATTTTTTATATGATATCTATTTCTCGAGATATCTTTGAAACTCCATAAGTTTCTTTTATACTTGGTAGAATATTCAATAAATAATTTTGTTCCTTCGCCAGGTAACAAAATATTAGCTCTTCTCTCAAATTTATACTTTGTCATATATAGTTTGAACATTAGTTTTTCAAAATATGCTAATTAGTCTCTAGGACTATTAGCGACTATTAGCCTTTAGACTTATTATGACATAATCTCTATAAATTATTGTCTTCTCGGACAATACTTTACAAACATAGATATAAAATCTTATTGTGTCATACAATATTCAAAACGTAAACCTTCGGGCAATGATATTAATAACAAACAAATTTCACTTTTTGTGACTCTTATCAATATTTTCTCCACTTCAAAGGGAATTTAAACGTAATGTGACATGATTACAAATCAACACGTTTACACATGTCCATATAAATTCATGTTTTACGTTATTCGTTACGTCATTCACTTCGGAATGGAATCAAGCCAATTTGGACATTATTCATGATTCTAGACAAAACTCATTGTTTGGCTATATAAGATCAAGAAATTAATTCAGAATAATTCTTAAAATTTCTTTCACAATATTACTACTGCAGGAGCAAATTAAATATCTCAATTTATAACAAACTTTTAGAAGAACAACCATCTTCTGGTGGTTATACAATCCCTTTAAATTGTTCTAAAGATCAAGGGAGTCTTTTAATGCCAAATATACAACCTTTCTTCATACAAATGGTGGCATATAAAAATCATGGATAAGACACCTTCATGACTTCAGGCCAAATTTGTCTCATCATGGCTTCAGGCCAAATTTGTCTTTTCATAGCTTCAGGCCAAACTATCACTTTGCTTCAGGCAAATTTGTGTCTTCACTTTTTTTAATTGATTATCTCCCGGACATACAAAATTATATATCACTTCTAATCATGTAATCAAGTTAGAGAAATTTGAAATAATATAAACGGGGAGAGGGTGATACTTTTGAAATAGATATATGTGCGTGTTTGAAATTAAATGGGGCCTTCGCACAAACACATGACAACCAACAATCTCCCGTTATCAACATTTCTCTTTTCAAATTATTATATATATGGACCCTAAATTTTTTCGATGCATACATGATTTAAGACCACCGAATGACATTTTAATAATATAAACATGTATGCTTTTCCCGTGACTTCTTATTCAAACCTAGCCTTTTATTTTCAAACGCATATTCCATTAAATTAATACTTTCTCTATCATACTTTTACTATAGCAACATGTGCAGAGTCTTACTTGTGATCTATAAGTCAAATATTTTGGCTACTATTACCCAAAATTCAATAAAGGCGCTCTTTAAATAAATTCACATGATAGGACCCATTAATACTATTTTAATATCTCTTCCAAAGATACCAATGCATATTCTACGTAAGAAAGAGACTAGATACAAACCTATGTTAAAGTTTCCTTCTTCGTTTAGTTATCAAAAAGATGAAAATAATAATAATAAATATGATAATTAAATATGGCCCATACAAATAACACTTCTCGTGACTTCTTGTTCCTTCAAGATTGTGATAAAATATATATAATATAAATATATGGATCCACATACATATTTCAATTCAATCAATGTGCCTACCATCTTGTCGGCCACACACGAAAATATAATTAGCATAAGTCAAAAATCTCACCTTCCTCCACACAAATAATGGAGAAAACACATGAAAATAATAATAATAATTAAATATGGGATCCACACTAATTATGCAATACATACAATTATGCATTCCTCCCCTTCTCCTCCCGTAACTTCTTGCTATACGACGGCCATATATATGATTATTTCAACTCCCCCACCTCTTTCATTCTTCCCGAGGCCGCTTTTTATTTATTTATTTATAGTGGTATATATTAATCAAACGAAGGAGACGGGCTGCGTTTTTCCTTTTTTTTTTTATTAAAGAAAATAGATCTTATCGTATTGCATCGATTTTCTAATCTATGCACTCTTCCTCTCTTATCTCACTTTTTCTCTGTGCTGCGTCTTACTCACTCTGTGTGTGGGCTTTGTGCAAGATCTATCAAAAGGGCATAATGGACGGAAAAATTATAGTTGAAGCCAACAGTAGAAAAAGTACCTGAGTGGAGAGTTCATCTTTCATTTTGAGAAAGAAACGGAAGATAACCGGAGTTTGTGTCCATCAACCTCTTCACTACTTCCCTTGTTTAAATCTCGCCATTAAATGAAGAAGGAGAAGACTTCAGTCGATCGTTACCTCTGGTTCATTAGATTTGCATCTCAGCTCGACGTTTCTTCCATTTTTCCTTAAGATTTCAGCTGTTCGCAGATCTCGGCGAGTTGTCGGAATTTTCAGTGGTTGTTCCGGCGAAGGAATATTTCGAGATCAAGCGCCATCCAATGCGGTGGAATTAAGAAGAGTCCAATTCCGGCAAGAAAATCCAGAACTGGAGCAGCGCCGATTTAGGACAGGAAGCTGAGATCTGATATATCATAAACGTGGGTGAATCTGCTAGATCTGATGAAAATCGCGGAGTAGGTTACGCCGTGAGTTGTCAGGCCGGTTGCGGTATATAGGTTGAGGATGAGTTGTGCTTGACACTGGTGAGTGCAAGTCACTGATGTGAAGAGAAGCTTGGCTTAGGTGAACAAATCGTGCTGATAACGTGTTATAAAACTTAATAAAATTAAGAGAAGGAGGAACAAGAGATGGACAAAGACGAGAGAGAATCGGGAGAGGTGGGAATTCTTATTCATCACCAATCATTTCGTTTACATTGGGGGTATTAATATTGGATTTTCCCACATATACTATACACCAAGTGGGTTTAGTAGATAACCATTAAAGGATTTAATAATATATCCTACACACAGAACGCATTCCACGGGCAGGAGTTGGACATCCATGTATTGGACATCCACATATTTATAACAATTTTCAAATTAAAACATATTAAGCATATCAATAATCCCTTATGGATAAAATAACTACCAAGATTAATCAGAATATAAATGTTAATCAGAATTGCTGCAAGATTTTGTAAACCTCTTAACAAGTTTTATTAAAGAATCATGAATACTAGCCTTAGAGCCAGTAATACTGGCTCAACTTGTAACCCGCAGGTTTTGGTAAAGTTAGGATTGGGGATTTTTCAGCTTGTAAAGGTGTAGGCCGCAAAAGTCCAACGCGTGTAGCCTGCACATTTTTGTTTTGTTTTTTTTTTTTTAAAAAAAATGATAATTTTACAAAATCAATAATTCCCACACTTCCACTTGGCACCTTTCAATCCCAAAGAGAAAAAATCTCAGCCTCCTTCTTCCTTTATTAAACTGAATTATTATATTTTGATTGCTTGAGGATGATTTATTTTTTTTGTCAATAAACTTTAGCAAATTTGATAACTTTATCTCTTGAATTATGGATTATGTTTTTGAATTTTTATAAATGAAAAGTTGATGTTAGGAAGGCAAATTTGATTACTCATAGATGTGTCTTGGATTTTCGGCTGTCTTAAGAAAACATGATTTTTTTTTCTTAAAACGCAAGCCTGCCAACCTACAATTGCAGGTTAGGGTTGGCATTTTGTGAACCCGCAACCCAAGAGCTAGCCCACATTCCTAGTTCTAATTAGCATACCATAGAGCCTCTAATTAAAGACCCTTATTGATATTTCTTCATCAATGTTGAACCCATTATTCAAATAAGCCTAGCATCCGCAAGGTTGTTAAACCTGAACTGACCACTAAACTTGTTAGGGTTAGTGGGTCAAATCAGAGTCAAACCAGAACCAGACCAGTGAGGAAGTTGAACTTGAATGATACTAAAATGGGGTAGTTGCTAATTACAATAATCAAATTCTCAATTACGATATTCCAAATTTTAATATAAAGGTTTAGAGTTAAGTAAGATTTAATTATTGATGAGATTGAGATATCAAGAGGTGGAATTTGAATATTTGAGATTTAGAAACACTAAGGACAACAATTGGAAATTATATCTTTAGGCTTTTCGAATAGTTTTGGAACTAATGATTACCCTCCTATTTGCAGCAAGTTACCCATGCCTTGTCAATTTTGTTAATGCCAGAAAGATGCTTAAATAAGTATAAGGGTTCTAAGAGCTGACTAGATAGTATAAGAGTTGGGTTTCAAAATTAGAGGGTTTTAAGGGCCCGTGAAGGATGGGCCCTTATTCCCAACTCTAATTCTTAACTTTTACGCATGCAAATTTTCAAAATTGTGAATACGAATTCCAATATGGTTGCTTTTTTGGATCATAATTGACAGGCTTAAATTTCCAAGATTCAAGAACTCTTATCTTTAAATATTAGAGTATCCCAGCCACTAATTAAAAACTTCAATGGATATTTCGTCGCCAATGTAGTTTGTTTTTTCTACGAGATTGTCTGTTTTGGAACCCATTAACCTTCATGCTTTTAAAATACGTTGAGATATGCAAATATTGAGACCATTATAAGGGAAGCAAATCCTCTTGTTATCTACTTTTTTATTTATCCCTCGTGAGCTTATCTGGACTGTTGATTGGGAAGATGAGAGAAAAGTTGAAGTAGTATTGTGACTTTTCAGATTGATTGGACGAATATGATTTAGAGATTATGAGGGATGACGAGAGAAACCTGACCCTCTTATAAGGTGTCATTCGTTTCTCTCTCTAGCTTTAATATTACTAAGGCACATCGACCCAAGCTTGCTATTAATATCATTTGTAAGTTCTGACACTTTATAATGGGCCCGAAGCGAACAATTTCAAAAGTGAGGTAGTATAAAAATTTAACCTATCGTCATTATGAATGACAAGTTCCATTGAGCACCTTCTTCCTTCGTTCCCATAACAAGATTACCCCTTTGAAATGGATCCGGCTTCTCTCCTCTGCTCCTTTGGTTCGCTGCCCTCTTTTTCCTTAAAACTGCGTCGTTTTGGTGCAAAACAGTACCAGTTGGTGCTTTTGTTTAATTAATATTTCAGGGTAGTGACGGGTACTAAAAAGATACTTCAGTATACAGACCGGTACTAAAAAAATACTGACGGGTACTTCATGATCTTGAAAAAATATTTCAGGGTACTGACGGATACCAAAAAAGATACTTCAGGATACTAACCAATACTTAAAAAATACTTCAAGATCCTAAAAATAAATTTTCAAGAATGTTGCATACTCATGGTACGTTTCCATTGCATTATTTTAGGATATTGAAGTATTTTTTCAATACCAGTCAGTATCCTTAGGTATCTTTTTAGTACCATTCAGTATTTTGAAATATTTTTTCAAGATCCTAAAATAATTTTTAAGATTATGAAGTATTTTTTCAGTACCGGTCAATATCCTGAAGTATCTTTTTGATACCCTTTAGTACCCTGAAATATTAATAAAAAAAGTACCAAATGGTACTGTTTTAGACCAAAACGGTGCAATTTTTTTTAAAAATGAGGGCAGCGAATGAAAAGAGCAGAGAAGAGAAGTCGGATCATTGTGAAACATAACTCCAGACATTTCCATGCTATTGGCAGGAATCAGATGTTAAAACCAAAGGAGTATGGGGGCTTGGGCTTTAGGAAGCTTGCTTCGGTCAACAAAGCTTGTGGTGCTAAATTGGCTTGGAAATTAGTGATTGGTGAGAAGGGGCTATGGGCTGATATTCTTCAGCATAAGTATATGATGAGAGATGATGATTCCTTGCTGAATTTCAGATCTGGGGATTCTAGACTTTGGAGGTTTATTTGCGCTCAGAAGGATCTCATTGATCAGGGCGCTAGATAGCAAGTTTGTGATGGTCTTACGGTGAGTTTTTTTTCATGATGTTTGGGTTGATACAGATTTGAGGCTGAAGGATTTCTACTTGAGACCTCTATCGGAGGAGGAGAATTTCTCGTATGTTGCTGATTGGTTAAAGGAAGGCATATGGGATATTGATAGATTATCTTCTGTATTGAGTCTTTCGGGTCTAAACAGATTGGCTCCTAATTTACCTCCGAAATCTGGTGCAAATGGGGACTTCTTAATATGGGGAGGAAGTGCTGATGACTGCTTCTCCATTAAGAGTATGTACTTTTTAATTGAGCCTAATCAACTACAGTGGCGTGACAAACTTTTTAAGGTAATCTGGAAGTGGAATGGAGTAGAGAGAATTAGATTGTTCATGTGGAAAGTTCTCTTGAATAAACTACCTACAAACCTCTAGAGGAGCTCTTGGGCTCAAGTTTCCCCTCTTTGTGGTGATTGTCAGTCTGGGATTGAAGACATTCTTCATATTCTTAGAGACTGTGGATATGCTCAGAATTTGTGAAATAAGTTGTTGTTACCCAGGTATTCTTCTTCCTTTTATTCGGCGGATCTTAGATCTTGGATGAATATGAATCTGTTTAATGAGCTAGGTCTGTTTTGGGTGGTTGCTGGAATTTATTTTTTGGTGTAGCTATATGGAAATTATGGGAATGGAATTGTTGTGTCTTTGATGATAATTTCTCCAAGCCCCATGAACCAATGGATATTAATTTTGCTATTTTGGGAAAGCTGTGTGTATTACCAGAGCAAGGAATTCCAGATTGTAATGGGGGTAATCAGCTCTGTTCGGTCTGGGTTAAACCGCTGGTGGGATGGACGAAGGTTAATGTTGATGGGGCTGCTGTGGTGGGTTTGTTATCTGCGGGTTGTGGAGGAATTTTTAGAAGCAATTCAGGTGAGTGGTTAGCTGGTTCCACCAAAATGCTAGGAAATTGCAATGCTCATATGGCGGAGGAATGGGCTATTTTAGAAGCTCTTCGTATAGCTTGGGATTGGGGGTTGAATAATTTGGTTCTTGAGTCAGATGCAGCTGAGGTCCTGGGTATTATTTCTGATCCTTTATTCACTGGTGGCAGCTTATTGCTATTAGAGATCAAAGACTTGTTGCATCGTGATTGGGAAGTTAAACTAGTGGTTATTGATCGTGCCGCTAATAGAGTTGCAGATGCTCTAGCTAAGATGAGAATTTCGGGTTCGTCTTTTTTAGATGTTTGTCCCCTTCGGTTACAGTCTTGAGTTAACCAAGAGAGTTTGAGATTTGTTTCCCCCTCTATGTAATTTTCCTGTTGTAATTTAGGCTTTTGCCTCTTCTTATATCCAAAAAAAAAAAAAAAAGATTCGTGACCGATTACATTATATCATTTGATCCAATCAAATGGTTTGACTAGAAAGGGAAGAAGTAATGGGCCCATAGTATGGGGCCAAGCCTACTTTTCAATAATTAGTAATGGTTTTGGTTCTTTCACCCTCTCGAGCAGATTTTTATTGGGAAGTTTTTTTTTAGGTCTTAAGGGACTAAAAAAAATCTTAAGGGAAATTCAAATGTTAAAAAAGTCCTAAAGAATTATTAATCCCATAAATGAAGTTGTTAATCCCACAGATAAGAGTTGTTAATGAGACTTTTTTGACATCTGGATTTCTCTTAGAGCGTTTTTGACAATTTCTTAGTTCCTTGGATCTGAAATGAATTTTCCCATTTTTATTTGCTTTCTGTCATTTAGACAGTCACTGTTTATTCCTCAGGCTTATGTTACGAGATAATGAAATCCATTGAATTGTGTTGTTTGGTTTATTTCGCTATTTACAAATAGAATAAATATCCAACTACGTGATAATGAATGGTGCATACTCCAGGTACGTTTCCATTGCCTTTATTGCAAGGCAAATATACTCCCTCATTTTCTTTTCAAAACAGACTTCTTCGTATGCCAAACACTGTCTAAATTACTAAATGGGTATATCGAAAGATTCAAACTTTGTTCAGAAGCTTTCTACACACGGTTCAAAAAAAAAAATCCATTTGTCCTATATACATAGACTCAAGTATTTTCGATCACTCTTCACAAGAGGTTCATCAGTATGATTTTAGTTGATTTTCAATTGTGCTGAAGTAAATCAAATTGGAGATTTCCTAACCAGATGGTATATAACTTCCTACACTCCATCATTACTATTTTTAAGAACTTAACAAAATTTTAAATTCTTCCTTTGTCTACCAACATTAAAGGCTTATTTTCCAAGTTACAAATGTGATAATTGATACTTTATGCTTCCCCGGCTTGGCAATAATCCATGTTTGGATTAGCTTTTGAAGAATAGCTTTTGCGATTTACGAAATAAATATGTGAGATGAGTTTTGCCTCGACTTAAAAAAAAAAGATTTTTGAAACCATAGTTTTGTAGTTTCACAAACACCCCGTAGTCAATTGAACTAAATAGGGCTTTTGATGTTTGTAACGAGTGTCCACTGTCCAGTGAATCAGTATTGTTGTGTTTACTCTCTTCTCCTCTTCTACTGTTAACACACTTCAACAGCTATAGGTTTTGGGGGTAGGGTTCCCCATACCACTTAAGTACCCATCAGAAAGCTACTCTTCACATTAAAAGAGATGTGCCTCAGAACAGATTTTTTTTTTTTTTTGCCTTTTATTTTCTATTAAAACAGAAGCATTCAAGTTCAAGCAAATGAGAAGCCCAGCCAGCCCACAGATTATATGGGAAATTTCAAATATTTAGTGCCAAGAAGAGAAAAATAAAATTGCAGCAACTAGATAGAAAAATAATGTGATCTATTTAATTGAAGATGTATTATCTATTGAAAATCCATGTGGTAGGAATCTATTCTTCACACAATACAAAATCGACTGAACTAAGAGTCTAGAGATCCATTGCCTTCAATTGTACCTCAAAATAGATCCCAAAAGGGGAAAAAAGCCTCCAGAATGAAGGATCTTGTCAGGCCGCATATTATGTGAGAATAAAACAATTTGGCACAAAACAGCATCTTGCTATCAGACAATCATCTATCTTCTCAAAGGTTCTAACTGTACTTCCATTCTTGAAGAGGAATCTAAGTCTTCCCCAGGAATCCTCCTGGTTGGGCTCAAGAGATCGATTTCGTCTGACTCAAGATTACCAAACACCCAATTGCTTCTTCCAAATATCTGATCCCTTTTTAGCTTCCTCTCACGGTATTCTAGATAGGCAACCATGAGTGCAAAAGCTAAGAACCAAATAGCCAAAGCCCAATTGAGTCCATGAATATTATCAGCGCCATATCTGTCTCCAAGATGCTTCATCCCAGTAAACAGTGCAGCAATGCCTACGACAATGGCAGATCTGCCTACAATTATGTGAAAATATTCCCAAATAAGCCTCTTAGTTGACACATGCTCCCCATTTCCTGGTTTTTGAGGCCTTAGGGATGCATTCACTGGCTGCATACAAGCCAAGAACATTGCAGCAAAGCCAAATTTAACATGTAAAGAGCTGAAATAGAAGCCCTGAAGCTCTCCCACAGCAAAGAGAAGGGCAAGTAAAATAATAGCTAACCCTCCGTATTGCAAGTAAGTATGAATCCTGTACCATAAATCACCCTTAAGATGCTTTGTATATCTGGCTGCCAATATACCACCAGGAAGCAAGATACCCCATGCAAGAAACATCATTATCCCATGCACTGCTAATACCGGAAGCAAGTCTTGCTCTGCTTCTGCAGAACCACGCATCAGTAGTACACGGATAGGCCTACTGCTTGTAAGAGAATGCATATTCCTCTCGCTAAGATTTTTATCATTCCATGAAGCACCCATTGCCCAAACAACGTGAAGAGGAGTGGTGGGATCAATAATATTTTTACATTCTGGCCTATCCCTTTGGGTACAAGAAGGGTTCAAGGGACGTGTAAATTCCAGAGTAATGATGCCGTTTTCTGTTTTGCATCTGACATATGTCAAATTCTCGTTTGTTTGATGTATACTCGAGGCATCCTTCCCATCAATCCAATAAGTGTTTACACGACCAACACCATTTTCATCAATCCAACCTACATAAGCGTAACTTCGTACCATTCCAGTTCCAAATCCTATTGCAAGATATCCACTTTTCTTCTCAGCACGAGCTGCAATAGATATTGTATCCTTTGCCAACGTCCAAAAGAAAGTAACCTGCTGATCATCCAGAACAACACTGTTATTGTACATGTCTGAAAGACCCCCATCAACTACCTCCAGTTTCCAACCCATCTTCTGCTCAAACAATGAATGATAGTAGATATTATCAGGAGTGTTCCTGTTAGGAACCCAATCTAACTCCTTGGGACTGGCTTGAACTCCTTCGGCTTCAGGGCCTCCAAAATAAATAGTCTCGGTCAAATTCCTCAACGTTGCATTTCCGCCAATTGGATCTGATGTAATATATAGTGCAACATCATGCCCAGCTTGTATTGAAAACTTAACTGGCACCCCTCTTTCCACTCTTAAGACAGGGGCTTCCTTTTTGTTGATGTAAAGAACTTTATCTGGATTTGGAGGGTTTGGGTAATGTAATGCTGGGCCTGATGAAATTACCAACGGAACTTTACCATCTGCAATGATTATATCCTGGTCTTCCTTATCTTCTGCATCAATAGGACCTTCACAGTCATTCAAATGCTCTGACACATTCAAAACCAAATGCCCATATGTCTCAAATGCTGGTCCCCCATGATTTTGAGGAAGATAGTAGGGACGAAGAGAGTCTGGAGGTTTAATCAACCCCAAAGCCCAAATCACTTTCATATTTGCTGTATGGTTCACCGGGTGATCATACTTTCCTTGCACCTTACTCAATGGCCTCCGATATCGAACAAATGAGACTCCATCCTTCCTATGCCCATATATTAACTTTGTTTTGTTTTCTGAAGAAACCCCTTCAGATGCTTCATAAACTGAATCAGGACAAACCCCTTTGGGTGATCCATCGCTCTTGTTCATACACTCACTGTACTGGGTAATGTAAAAGTCATCCACAAATGGAAAACCATCATCCTTAAACCCTGTCACAACCACATCAGCTCCAATCATGAGTTCAGAACTAGAAGTATTCGGGTCTGCCCACCCAAATGCCATGTAATTTATAATTCCAGTAGCAGCCTCCAAACCAATATCAATGAAATCCTCCTTAACGTTTAGTGTCCACCTAACTCTGAAATTCTTCGATAGCAACTTACAGTTCTCAAGCATAGTTGGCTCCGTGTGATTACGGGGACCTGAAGAAATCGCAGTTCCATTCATCAACTCCCCAAGCATGAGATGCCCAAAATCGGAGGCAGTGGGCACATCCCACACAGCCAGAACCTGGATCATATCCCATGTAATATTCTTCATCAAACGCACGACAAAACTAGCATTCTTATAAGTATCGTTCAATTTATGATCAGACACGATGAATCCCGAAGTGAAGTTTTCGAAATCAGAACCGACTGCACCCCACCAATGAACATCGGCCCCAGAAAGCATATCAAATTGCGAAACCCTAAACGAACAATCATCAATGATTTTTACATACCCTCTAAGCTGGTGCTGAACCATTTTGAACTCGAACTCCAAATCGACAAGAGGGCTGCTCCGGCCGCAATTTCCATCAGGATCCGCATGCCCGAAGAACAAGAAGTTGAAGAGGAATGCTATGAGTATAGATTTGTGAAGCATGAGGATGGGATCTGAATTCAGAAGATCTACTATCCGCCCAATCCTTGGGACCCGAATTTCCGCTTATCAAACAGTAAGGAGCCCGGAAGAAGACAGAGGTGCCGGAGGGTGAGATCACCGTCGTCGCCGGCGGAAATGTCGTTGTTGGGCGTTCAGTATTGTAATTTTAAAAGTTTGTTGCTGCGCGTTGGGGTTGACGTGGGAATACCAAAAGGCGAGATCTTTGGTTGCTTAGCACTCAGACAAAAGGAAGCTGGAAGCGCACATGTAAATGGTATTCAATCTGTTGACAATTTGGCCAAAAAAAAATCTGTTGACAATAAAAACTATTGTTCCATTCCCAAATAACATACCCTACAAATGATCAGGAAAATTCCAGCAACAACTTCATAGAATTTATTATGAATTAAAAACCTTTTTCATATGTCGCTGGATGCTTAAATAATAAGTCATCCATCCAATTAATTAGTAGTTGTAACAAATAAATTTTAAAATACACGTTGACATGAGATTAAATTTTTTAGTTTTTAACTCTTTTTTTAACAAATTATTTATCAAGTGCATCCACTTTTAGCGTCGGTTTAGATTGACGGTAAAAACTGTTTTTCTAACGTAATTTACCGTATATAAAGTAAATGTATGAGATGAGTTTTACTTCAACTTATTTAAATATATTTTTCGAATACGCTAATTAATTAAGTGATAAAGGTGAGATATGTGTAGTTCAAATCTCCTCAATGTATTGAAAAAGAAAAACATATTTTAACAGATGCTATTGCAAGGTGTTATAATAAGAGTACTGAATACTAAATAACCAATTCTGAATTTGTTTCAAAATTTTACAAAACCAATAAAAAAAAAGCTAAACTACAGAAAAAAAAGGGAGTAATAATGGCAGATATTTAGTCAATCAGCTTAAAAAATAGTAGTATAATTATTTTACGATAAATGATTTTTTCTATGTTTTATGCTTTATTATATTGGATATATTAACATAGAAAATTAATAATATATTAATTTTATTACTAGCATTACTAATTTGGCTTTCATGCGACTCAGACAGTTAAAGAAAAAGCATCATAGTTCTATCTACAATCCTTTCATAAAAAAGTCTAATATAATTCAATTAAATAAATTTAAATGTTGATCTGCCGAATGAAACATAACATCATAAATTCATAATACTCCATCTCAATCCTAATTATAGGACAAAGTTTATAATTTATAGAACAAATTACACTACAAACTTTATTCTATATTTAGCACCGAAGTTAGTATCAATTTTGGTGTTTAATGAGATTTTCAACCTTCACGCTAGTTGATGAGGACCGAGCTTTAATCCAAAAGATAGGAACAACATTAACATAATTAAATTTCTGATGAAGACTATCTTCAATCAATGCTAATATCCTTGTGTCCATTTTCCAATCATAACTTTAGACTCCAGAGTAAGCAATATTCATAATATAAATTCACTCCATGTTTAAAGATAGTGTATGAAACACAATTTATTAAGCATCGTTTTCCCTACTATGCAGAGTCATGCATAAGTATGTTACTGTAGATACATAGTAACAAACATTTTTAATACAGAAATTCTTCAAGTTCCAAGAACAGTAACTTGGCTGAAATGTGGGGTTGAGCACCATGAAGCACCAAAGAGACACCTTCCAAAAATAGATGACTAGAGTTAGATTCTAGGATATTTAACACAAAGAATAAGTGAGATAACATTAGAACAAGAATTAAAATAGAGAATGAGTATGTTAGAAAAGTAACAAGAACAAAATAACATTAGATGAAGGTTACAAACTGATATATGTATTCTCTACTTAAGGGCCTTATAGTAAATAATAGTAGGGAATAGAATCAGAAGTTAGTTATAAGAGAGAGAAAGAGAGCACTGACGTGGCTAGACAAAATGGAATATACATGTTGTACTGACCAATTGCCCAAATTGTGAATGAATTAGTATATTTTCTCTGTTTATGTTATATCAAAGGTATCAAAGCCCTCTGTCTAGCCATGCGGCCGCCACCGCCGGACACAAGATTCCAGGACCGACTGGGTGAGCTGGAACACTGCATCGAAACACTTCACACCACGATGCATTCCTGTTTTGAACATAGCACACAAGAAATCGCTGACCTAAGGCAGACTGCCAATCGACTTGAGGAACTGATGCAGAAGCTTGAAACATGATTCTCTTCACCTCCCAACTCCGCTGCTGGAAAACAACCCCTCAACACTAATGGGAACGGAGATGGTAGCTCTGGCTCCACCGAGCATTCCTGTATCCCACCCTTCGGATCCTTCCATGAGTTGCAGCAACCACAACAACCTTCTTCATATTTCATTCCCACAAAACAGAGTCATGTGGAATTTCTGAGGTTCAATGGTTCTGATTTCAGAGGCTGGGCTTACCACTGCCGGCAGTTCTTTGAGGTTGACGGTACCCCTTCTGAACACCAAATTCGACTTCTGAGCATTCATTTGGAGGGACATGCTTTATGTTGGCATCAGACCTTTATGCGTCACCAAACCTTTGCCAAAATTCACTGGGAGGACTATTTCAAGCAGATGAAAGAGAAGTTTACTGATATACGGGAGGAACACCCGCAGATTGCCCTGAAAAAGCTCCAACAAGGCAATGGGTTAGTCCTTGACTATGAACGGCAGTTCGATGAGCTTCTATCAGAGGTAGACATTCCGGAGCCTATCGCGGTGAAGCTATTTATCAGCAGTCTTCGATTAGACATCCGCTAGTTTGTTTTAAACTTCTCGTCGTCGTCGCTGACTAGCGCGACTTGCAGGTTGCAGGAAGCAACCATTCGCACACTCCATGAGAACACACCGACCGTGATCGTAGAGTCTCAACTCCAAGCTCTTATGGACGTGCGTCGGACTCGGGCTCCAAATATTCAACAGTAATGGGCTCTAAGTCTGGGCCATTTACTTCTAATTATGCAGACTATCTGAAATCTCCAAGTCCTCTTCCTAAACCAACAACGTTTGTGTCTCCCTCTGGCTCCATTGTGAACTCGTCTCTGACTCAATCTCAGGGATCAGTTTCGAGACCTACCCGATACTTATCCAAACGCAAAATGGACGAACGGCGTTGTCAGGGTCTGTGCTATTGGTTTCCTGAGAAATACTCCTCCACTCACCGGTGTAAAGAATCCCACCTATATATGCTAGTCGTTGATGACGAGGATGAGCAGTTTGAACATGCATCAGGGATTGCTCAGGGCACGGTTGAGGGCAGTATTAACGCCATTGAAGGGCATCTCCATACCTTCACATTGAAATTTTGTGCACGAATCAAGAACCAATCGATCATTGTCTTGGTTGACACTGGGAGCATACATAACATTATCGATGTCGTCGTCGATGCCTAAAGCTGAAAATGCAGGAACGAGACCCCATTCGCTTGTCAATTGCTGATAATCGTCAGGCGTGTCTCTCTAAATATTTCCATGATCTGAGTTGGGAAATGGGTAACTCGAATTTCTGTTCCGATTTCCTAGTTATGAAGATAGGTGGGTATGACGCCATTTTAGGTGTTGATTGGCTTAAGACTCTAGGTCGTTTTTCAATGGACATGGAGTCCCAGCTGTTTGAGTTTCAAATTCATGGCTGCCCTGTTGTTGTACAAGGGGTGAATGCAGATGCGAGGTTCTATTATGAGGAAGTCTTAACTCTTTTTGAATTTGTAGTAGCCAATGAGTTATATATCATCGGCACACCTTCTCAGTTACAAATGAGGCTAACTACTGTTGCCCATCTTTCCTCTAACCAACAAGTAGAGTTACAGACTCTTTTAGAGGCCTTTACTGATGTTTTTAATGAGCCAACTGGGCTACCTCCACCCAGGGCCTGTGATCATTCCATTCCTCTCAAGGAATCCACTCCTATCAGCTGTCGACCATATAGATATGGCCATATTCAGAAAACAGAAATTGAGAACCAGATTCACCAAATGCTCATGAGTGGCATTATTCGTGAGAGTTCAACCGCCTTTGCTGCTCCGGTAGTGTTGGTTCAAAAGAAGGAAGGAACTTGGCGGTTTTGTGTTGATTACTGTAGGTTAAATGAAGCCACTATCAAGAACAAATTCCCAATTCTAGTTATTGATGAGCTACTTGACGAGTTAACTGGTTCTACATTTTTCTCTAAGTTAGATTTGCGTGCTAGGTATCACCATATCAGAATGAGGGATGATGACATTGCTAAAACAGCCTTCCGGACGCATGAAGGGTTATATGAGTTTTTGGTCATGCCATTTGGCCTCACCAATGCTCCGGCTACCTTCCAAGGTCTTATGAATTTTGTTTTCAAGCCTTATTTACGCAAATTTATTTTAGTCTTCTTCGATGACATCTTAGTATATAGCAAAGATTAGCCCTCTCATTTACAACATCTGGACCTTACACTTTCTGTTTTGAGGAAACACCATCTATTTGCTAAGCATTCTAAATGTATCTTTGCTGCTACTCAAGTTAACTATTTGGGCCACTTAATCTATGCTCAAGGGGTTCAAGTCGACCCTCGCAAACTTGAAGCCATCTCTTCTTGGCATGTACCGTCGTCTCTTTGTGAATTGAGGGGGTTTCTCGGTCTCACAGGGTATTATCGTCGCTTCATTAGGCATTTTGGTTCCATCAGCAAACCCTTGACTGACTTGTTGCGAAAAAATGAGAAGATTATTTGGACTCCAGCTGCTGCTAATGCGTTTCAGACCCTCAAGGATGTTATGATGTCACCTCTTGTTCTTGCTTTGCCTAATTTCAACGATACTTTTGTTATAGAGACAGATGCCTCTGGTTCTAGATTAGGGGTAGTGTTATGTCAAAATGGCCACCCCTTGGCTTACGCTAGTAAAGTCTTGACTCCAACTAAGCGCCATTTATCTACCTATGAGAAGGAGATACTTGCTATTCTGTTTGCTGTTAAGCAATGGCGTTCTTACTTAGGAGGTTGAAAGTTTTTCATTTGTACAGATCATTTTCCCTTAAAGCACTTGCTAGAACAAAGGGATTTAAATGAACAACAATTTAAGTGGTTACATAAATTGTGGGGTCTACACTATGAGATTTTGAACCGGAAGGGTAGTGACAACGTGGTAGCTGATGCCTTATTTCGCTGACCCGAGGGTTCATGTCTTGCTATCTCTACTCCGGTTTCTCCTCTCTATAACTGTGTTCGTGATTCTTGGCTTCTTGATAATTCTTTACAACAACTAATTAAGGATTTGGAACAGAATTCTGATTCTCATCCCAAATATACTTGGTAACAACAACTGCTGAAATGCCACGGGAAGATGGTTATGGCAGCTGATCACTTTCTTCGTCAAGATCTGCTCACTTATTTCCATGCTGAAGGTGTTACCGGGCATTCAGGTATACTCTCCACCTTTATGCGTCTTGCTTCAGTTTTTTATTGGAGGGGCATGGAAAAGGATGTCCGTAATTTTGTCAAGGAGTGCACTACTTGCCAACGTTTTAAACCTGAATTAGTTGCTTCTCCGGGTCTTCTCCAACCACTCCCTATTCCTGAACATGTTTGGTCTGAATTATTTATGGATTTTATTAGTGGTCTTCCGAAGTCTTCTTCTAAAACCACTATTCTGGTTGTGGTTGATTGTCTTTCTAAGGTTGCTCATTTTATGACCCTCAAACATCCTTTTACAGCAGTGGATGTAGCTCATGTTTTTATGGATAATGTTGTCAAGTTACATGGTTTCCCTAAGTCTATTGTGTCTGATAGAGATCCAATTTTTTGTGGCAAATTTTGGAAAGAATTATTTCATTTACATGGTGTGAACCTCCATTATTCTTCAACCTATCATCCTCAAACAGATGGGCAAACAGAAGTCCTTAATTGTTGTTTGGAGTGCTACCTCCATTGCATGACTGGTGACTTCCCTGAGCAATGGACTAAGTGGTTAACACTCGCTGAATTATGGTATAATACTACCTACCATTCAGCTATTGGTATGACCCCTTTTGAAGCTGTCTATGGTGTCTCTCCTCCCATCCATCTTCCTTATATTGCTGGTGATTCCTCTAATGACTTGGTAGACCGAACATGCTTGTCTTGTGAATTGGTTTTGAGCAGTGTTAAAGATCATTTATTGCGAGCACAACACCACATGGTACAACAAGCCAACACACACAGATCTGAATGGCAACTGCATAGTGGTGACATGGTTTATCTTAAACTTCATCCTTTCCGAAGGAATCTGCTGAATAGCTCTTCTTTTCACAAGTTGGCTGCACGCTACTTTGGGCCCTTTAAAGTCTTGAAAAAGGTTGGTGTTGTTGCTTATGGGCTTGACCTTCCCTCCACAATGCGCGTACACCCTGTCTTCCATGTTTCCCTTCTCAAGCAACATGTCAGTCATGTTGTTCCTATTGCACAATCCATTCCACCAGTGGATGACCAAGGCCAATTTGCCCTGGAACCTGAAGTCATTTTGGGCCGCAAACTGGTAGGCCGCAACAACCTTCCCGTTACTCAAGTACTTGTCCAGTGGAAGTTGACTCAACCAAAGGATGCTACCTAGGAAGATCTTGCAATTATACAGAACCAGTTTCCCCATTTTCCTACCACTATTGAGCCTACTCATGAAATCCTTGTGGACAAGGATTCTTTTTGGGGGGAGTAATTGATATATGTATTCTCTACTTAAGGGCCTTATAGTAAATAATAGTAGGGAATAGAATCAGAAGTTAGTTAGAAGAGAGAGAAAGAGAGCACTGACATGGCTAGGCAAAATGGAATATACATGTTGTACTGACCAATTGCCCAAATTGTGAATGAATTGGTATATTTTCTTTGTTTCTGTTATATCACAAACCATGCCAATATCATATAGACATTCCAAATAATTATCAACCATCTTCTCCCGTGAGAGACTCCATATATCCTACCAGTCAGGTTGTCTCCATCTACAATCTACAATATTCATTAAAACAGCATCAACCCCTACAAGATCCAAGTAACTTCAATTTAACATACCGATAAATGTTATAGATGTTGTAGAAGAAATTAGAGGATTTGGGAAGAGAAAAGAAAACAAGGGAGAAGAACAGAAGAAATAGAGGGTAAGAACAAAAATTCAGAGGAGTGAAAAGAAAAACAGAGATGGGAAGAACAAAAAGTGATGCTTTACTTATTCATCATCAAAGCATAGAGATACAATGAAGAGTCATATGTCTTATCTAGGCAACATCTCAAGACCCATTAGCAAACTAACTAAAAGGGTTACTAGCAACTAACCAACAACAAACTAACTACCAATCCCTTCCTAACTAACCAACCTAATTATTTATTTACAATTTACACATTAATACCCCTTTCCCAAAGACATCCTTGCCCTCAAGGATGTGAAACAGCAAAATACAAGTATCAATAAACACATAAACTTGAAACTTGAAACTTGAAATTTCTACTTGTTATTGAAGAAAACTGGTACTCCTTACAATGCATTCCCCTCGAGAGCCCACGTCCCGACGACTCCACTCTATGATACTTTACGCGGTGCTTCACTCAGTCACTTGCCAGGTCAGCCCCTCAGGTTAGAACCCTTCGTAGGTAGCCCTCTCCGGTTAGCCATTTCCCAACTCTGTTTTTTTTTTTTAAAAAAAAAAAAAAAAAAAAACCTTAGATCAGATCACAAACCTCATTAATTCCGAGTTACCAGAACGTAAGCAGAATCCAAAATTGTTTTTGACGCATGCAAAATCCAACGAAACATAGTGATGAACCAGAACCAGTCGACATATTCAAAGATGATACCAGAATTAATCGACGAGGCAGATCATTTTCAGAATTCTGACGAGCAGCACGATTCTCAGAATCTGACAACATAATGTTTCCAACAACAAAGGTGAAACAAACCACAATCAGTCGATGACCCATAATTATGCGACGAGAACCAGAGTCATGCGATGGACAGAACATTGTAGAACCCAAAATCTGACAACGGAATTAGGTGACCCAGAAGCAGAGTCAGATCACCAAGAAGCTTGCCAGAATCGTGCAACGCAACCGAAGATGAAAAAACCAGAATGGTGTTGCGTTGTGAATTCAAACCTGGTGAGATGAAAAACTCAATGAAGCAACACAATAAGTTTCTTGACCGTTCTTGGATTTCTTGATGAAATTTCTTTGATCATGCTTGAAGATGCGGCTAATACAAAACTGACGATCTTGGGTCCTTTTGATGGCTCTTGGATGTCTATTTTTCAGTTCTTGATTTGTTCTTGAAAACAGGTCCGAACCGTAAGGAAGAAGAATGGTCCAGAAGTGAAATCAAGAATTTTTTCAAAGATCATACAGAAGCATACCAAGGAATGACAACTCTAATACCATTGGTATAGATGTTGTAGAAGAAATTAGAGGATTTGGGAAGAGAAAGAGAGGAGAAGAACAAAAGAAATAGAGGGTTAGAATAGAAATTCATAGGAGTGAGAAGAGAAACAGAGAGGGGAAGATCAGAAAGTGATGCTTTACTCATTCATCATTAAAACATAGAGATACAATGAAGAGTCATATGCCTTATATAGAAAACATCTTAAGACTCATTACCAAACTAACTAAAAGGGTTACTAACAACTAACCAACAACTAAGTAACTACCAATCCCTTTCTAACCAACTAACCTAATTATTTATTTACAGTTTACATATCAATAAACTTCTCCCAGCTGCACTTTCATCACAATCTCTAAAAGAGAGCCATAAAAGGATGAAATCGAATTTTCAAAGCACCTATTTTATTCACATGCTTCATGCTTAGCTAATAGGTATCAGGATCAAAATAATAGCCGACATTGTCAGAGAAACCGCCTCCATCTGAGAATGCATAAAAGTCAAAATTATCTGTGTCCGAGATCCCCAATGGAAAGTCTTCAAATGATCCAGAATCACGTATTGTGGCATCAACTGATTCAGAATCACGCATCATGGCATCAAAAGGGTAGTCATTAGTGGGATCATTTGGACGCCGTAAATCCTTGATCTGTTCAGCGCATCTTTCCCCTAAAGGTCCTTCCAAATTCAGATTGAAACAATATCGCAGGTCAAGGGATTCAAGGTGAGAACAACTGTCAAGAATGGCACGCAGACCTGTATTAGTCAGCTTGTTCCCAAAAAGCTGGAGATGGCGCAGCTCAGGCATGGTTCTTGCAATAGCAAGTGCCTCATCATCAGCTTCAATGTTAGGAGCTGCATTGGCAAGTGCCTCATCATCAGGTTCAATGTGAGAACATCTAAAAACCTCCATATTGAATTTCAAAGATTTTAAATTCGGGCAGTTTCGGCCAATAACTTCAAGAGCACCCTTAGTTATGCTGCCAATTGAAATGTCAAGTTCCTCCAACAGTGGAAGCTTCCTAGCAACTTCACATAATCCCTCATCTGATATATCATAACAGCAAGCAAGCCTAAGACGACATAGGTAGCTTGTACTGTAAAATAAAACAACACGATGATCATGAGTGAAGTTAACATTAAAACACTCGAACAGAAATCAGTAAAACCTACATAGTCAAATACATGAATATAAACAAAAAGTTTAACATCAAATGCCAACACATAAACAGAGCATATTAGTTCCAAAATATAAAAAGACAATTAAATGAAGTAAGGATCATCTTTTTTCTTCGCTGGTTGAAATGGAGGAAGGAGTCATATGTGACCACAAAATACACGCTAAGCTTAAAAAAGAGTTTTACCCAAATACTATAAGATTACTATATGGAAATGAATGTTGGGAGATGAAGAATCACAATAAGAGCAAAAACTTAGTGATGCAGATATTGATATGGATGTGTGGTCATGTAAGGGAAAAAACATCTATATTGATTGTACGAGAAGTTGGTGTAACATCTAACAAGGGGGGAAAAAAAATCGTATAAAATCATTTAAAGTGAAATGGACAAATGCAAAGAAGGCCAATAGAATTGCCAAAGAGATGAGTTGGGCAGATAGGCTTTAGTCCTGTAAAAACATGTAAAGAAAAAGAACACTTAAAGAAATTGTCAAATGGAGTTTCTTAGAGAATAATATGTCAGAAAAGTTGGTGTTGTACAGTCCATGCAGTTGATATCATGAAGATTTAGATCTTAGACCACTGCCCAAAACCCACCCATATCCTTATCATCTGACTTCAGATTGGATGGCGTCTAGTTTCTAGTTTCATCTTTCAATATAACTATCATAAACTCAATCCAACGCAAGGAGAAGCATTGTCTAAAACTCTGAATGATATGATTGTTGATCTTAGGGTTAAGAGATTAGATGTAGAAAGGACACAAGAAAGGAGATTAGAAGAGAGATAGAGAAGAGAGCTCCTAAGGCTCTCTCAAACTATATTATTGCAATGCCATAACAAGACTGAAATCTGATTGTTACAAAATGGAGGAGTAGGCTATTTATAACACTATAGCCTCCCTCAAGTCCTAACTAATGGGTTAATGACTAATTACCCTATTACTTATCTAGTTTACACTTAGGTCTCTAGGTTCATCTTACAATTAGGTCCCTAAATGCTGATTATTATCTTTACATATCAATACGCCCTTCCCAAAACATCCTTGCCCTCAATGATGCTGAACAAGAAAATATACAAACTGAAATCAACAAAATAGAGACTTTAAAATTCTGAAAAACTTCTTGACAGTTTAGAGTTCCCTGTCTTGAAACCAGTGCCAATTTTGCAGCAGCCTGTCCTTATATATGCAGACCATGTAAAACCCAATTTTTGCTCGAACTTGTAAGACCCAATTGCAGCAACAACTTGAGCCACTGTATATTGAAGAAAACCAGCACCAAGAAGCATCTTGACTAATCCCTTTGAACCAAACAAAAATCAGAATTCTTGTAGGAATAATGAAACCCAAATGCTGAGTTATTGGGCTCTTTTGTTTGCTGTTATCTTCCAAGCCCATAAACATATCTGAAATTGTTAAAACCCATTGGCCCATTAAGATGCTTTTGCTGTTGAAAAAAGAATGCTATCCAGCTGTAACCCATCAACATTTTTCTGCCCCAAAGAGAAATTGCAAGACAGCTGCAATCCTGTATTTGCATCAAAGGAACACTGCCAGAAATAGTAAATGCTAACCAGCTATTCCTTTGACCCTTCAAACAGAAACTCTTTCAGCCACGTAAATTTCTGAGCTTGCCACAACCTCAGTTCAGCCTTTGTTGAAAATATGTGTCGAATTTTCAATTTGCGAACTCCTTTTTCCATATAACTGAGACCCAGTGGTGGTTGACAGTTCCGCATATGAAGTTTTCTTGCGTAACTCACCCAGAAAACTTCCTCCAAAGTCGAGACTTTGATGACCCACTCCTTAAAGATTTCTCCTTGGCTTCTAATACCTCGATGCATTCTTGAGAGGAGTCCGAATAAGACCCACCACCACCTTCTTGAGTTTGAACTACATCAGTACTCTCGGTATCTTGCTGAGAAATAGGGGGTTCAAGAACTTCATCTTCTTCATGAACTTTGTCAGCTGCTATGTGGTCGATCAGGCCTTCTTGGGTATTGGTCGAACAAGGCCCTTTTTCTTGATCCTCGGAGTCCCTTCTTGCTTTCTCTATTTTCTTGGCTTGCCGCTGCAGATCCCATTCTTCCATTTGAGCGTAAGCATGAGCCCCACCCAAAGTTCTTGGTTGAAAGAATTCGACTAGGTCACAGATTTCATCCTTCAATCCATTCACATATTCTTCAACAAGGTCCTCTTTTGGTATATGGCGCTGGAATCTTGTGATAGCATCATCAAACATTTCATTATAGTCCTTCACATTGCCAAGCTGCCGAGGCCACCACTGACCACCATTATTTGCTTGCATTGCCAATACCAGCACTCTTAATTCATCTCTCAAGCCCCAAACCATATCTTGCAATTCATCCATGGTTCTTGCTATTCTTGATCTTGTTTGTACCATCCACCCACCATGTCTTCAAGAATAACAGAAGGAAACAGAACCAAAATCCAGAAAACAGAAGTAGAAAATAGAAGAAACAGACCCAAAAATGGATATGACAGAACCAGAATCAAGAAACAGAAGATAGCCGACGACTGACAGCAGAACCAGAAACAAATACCAACACCAGAAACGAAAATCAGAAAGGAAGAACCTGAACCAGTTGCTGACAGAGGCCAAAACCAGAACTGCAAAAGGGTACCAGAAAGCCAACAACAAGAACCTGGAGTGCAAATCATCCACCACTAGTCTTGATGATCTTCTTGAAATTCTTGATGAATTCTTGCTGCCAACTTCCCTTTTTCTTTCGTTTTCTCAATCAGGCAGCAAGTGATAAGAACAGAGCCAAATTCTTTATCTTTTTGAGTTTTGTTTCGTTTTTCCAATCATAACAGAAAGGGATGAGAATTGAACCAGCGAAAGAGACAACCAAGGAAGGACTGCTCTGATACCACTGATATGATTATTGATCTAGGGTTAAGAGAATAGGAGTAGAAGAGCACGGGAAATAGAAGAGAGATAGAGAAGAGAGCTCCAAAACTCTCTCAATTCTATTATTGCAATACCATAACAAGACTGAAATCTGATCTCCATGTACAATGGAGGATGGGCTATTTATAACACTATAGCCTCCTTCAAGTCCTAACCGATCCTAGTTTACAATTATTGACTAATAATCCTACTAACTATCTAGTTTACAAATAGGTCCTTCGGTTTATCTTACAATTAGGTCCCTAAATGCATATTATTATCTTTATATATCACTGAACTTAAAAAGGGGAGGAAGAAAGCAAAAGGAAAATGTTTACATTCTCTGATTCAAGTTTCCGCAGTAGTTTTAAATTTTGTAAAGTGCGGTTCTGTTCCAACAACAGAGAAATGATTGTCATGGAGAAACTCTTCAGGAAGTAATGATTTTGGCACCTTCTGGGGAATAAAGATGAAATAGACACAAAAAATATGCTTCTAAGTTCCTATTAATCGTTCACTTATGATTTACCCAGTTTCATTAAATGTTTAAGAAAACTGAATTACAAAAACTTTTTTTTTTCAAGTCCATGATAAATGTGGCCAAGATCTTCCCATCCCTACTCCCCTCCCTCTCTATCCGTTGCAGCTTTTCCACAATAACCTAAGTACTATGCTCTTGTGCCAGATAGCACAGATTATATCTAAGTAGACTAAGTAAAAACAAACGGGGGCCAAGATTTCTGGTTGAGGCACACCTGTGATTCAGGAGTATTAAGCAGAAGCTTGTGGGTTGGAATTTCTGCAATTCAGTTGGTGGCTAAAGGTGTTTGAACTTCAGAATTGGATCATGAGGATTTAGTGGTGAAAGCAGAGAGAGCTCCTCATCATATTTTCATGTAAACAATGTGATAGAAGGATAAGTTTCCACACAAAAAAGATTAATTACTTACACCTAACATGACATCTTAATCAAAGAGATTTAATCACGTGCAAGCAGAATGTAAGGAGTATGGAGTTAAGTAATTTCAAACAAGGATTTTATCACATATAAATCATACAAAACAAGTGAAAGACGACCATAGCTCTCAAGACCCCATTTTTACAGCACGATCATTTGCATTCCCAACTTAATATGTTCCCTATAAAGGAGTACAAAAAAGACCCACATGAAAATGAAAGGAAATCATCCCAGTTTGAAACGGTGGCAACTTCAGGAAACATAGCCCTAAAAATGATTCCGCAATCCAGAATGCATTCAATATTCACTTCAAAACTCAAATGAATAGGGGAAATCAACAATCCTATCCGTCACTACCACTCACTCAAAAGAAACTCATGGGGATAACAGTACCCGTAAAATGGGACCTTCATAGCCATAAAAAAAACTTACTTCACAAACCTACGAAAACCAACCACCTAGAACGTTCGAAAAGTAAAGACAACAACAAAAGTGTTTTGAGTTTACCTATCGGTGATGTACTTGAGCAGATCATCAGTACCGAAGTATTCGACATTAATATCGACCAATTGACCACAGCTTCGATCAACAGCGCGGCGGCACATAATCTCCAAACCGTAAGGAATATTACGAAAATCCCCCGAATTTTGCATGTCAATGGCGCGCCACATGGCGGGGTCCTTGCAGATTCTCCGCCACGAAATGCATACACACTGAGCGCTCGTGAGGATCTCCACAGCGCCGAGTTTCAGGAGAATCGCCGCCGTCACGTCCCGCGGAAGGTCTAGCCAGTTCCTGGTTTGACGCTCTTCATTCTCAGATTGTTCCTTCGAAGGCGAATACGAAGACGATGCTGCAGAGTCCGCAGACGAACAAGACGACATGATTGAAGGTTCCCCGAGAAACCGATTCTGCGAGAAAAGCTGAAAACTTTAAATGGATTCACAATGTTAAACCCTCGTTTTTATCTCAGGCGATGGAATGAAAATAGGCTTTTATAGAATTTAACCAAACTCGTCAATCTGTCAAAAATGTTTTTTGGATTTGGATCTTCTGCTCCAAAAATATTATCTTAAACAGAAATTGCTCTCTCTTTTGGACATTGTGTATATAAAATTGTCAGCATTCAATTTTATAACCGAAACCCTATTTAGTGATTGCCTCCTATAAAAAAATACATGTGTACAACAACAAAAATCTATTTTCAGCCGGCATTCACAGTAATATTGAGAAAAAAGAAAATGTATTATTTAAATATGGCCCTTAGTTAAATCTTATTATAAAATCTAACTATTTTTGTAGAACTATTCATATAAAAAGGAAATTAATAAGTTATTTTTCCTTGTAAATAACCCTATTTATTTTGCTTGCATCACATGGAAATAATGCTTCTCACTCAACAGATTTATTTTTTTAATCAATATTGGGTTTTGTTTCTTATAAAGTGGTCATTGAGAAATGAAGGAAAAATTGGTTTTTTGTTAAATGGGCTCTATTTTGTTTTTTTCCCTAAGAGAGATTGGTTGTTGGCATTAATAGCCCCTTTGATTTGATTCCATAGAAGATGATTACATGTAATGCTGATGCAATAGATTGATTACAACGTTTGGTTAAGTATATATAATGTAAGAGGATTGTCACTATCATTTTTTTCACTACCAATGTCACTACCACTTTTTCACTATTAGATTATAATCTTAATAGGAGAGAAAAATAATAAAGGTAGATGAGATTCTAATCTAATAGTGAAAAAGTGATAGTGACATTGATAGTAACAATATCCTACCCCATATATATATATATATTCCACTATCACAAAATATTAAAATGTCCAATTTAATAATATTCTCACCATTAAATATTAAAAAAAATTACTATGAATTACTCAACTTGTACACCCCATAAATGGAAAAATTTATAATGAACCTAACGCGTACATTATACATATATGAGTAGACATGGGTAATTTTGTCTATTATTATATTATTCTCATGTTTGATGTAATCTAACTAAATTTTTTTATGCATATGCATCATCTTTCCTTAAAGACGAACCAAACAAATTCATGTAATTATCAATGCATTACATTTCTTTACATTACCTCCAATTCCGTGAACTAAACAAGCACTAATAAATATAAAACGAGGGAGGTTTGTTTTATAGAATTTTTTTAATAAAAGTAAACATGGGATCCTAGTTGGCATCAGCATATGGTTTTGGACAAGAGCTAGAAAGTTAGGCCAAATCCATCGGGCTTGCCTATTTAGACTTAAACCCGTCAAGGGTATTGTTTATAATTTAGAGCCTCCAGAAGGAGTATGACCTAAAAGGGCTAGCCCTGTGGGGCCCCATGCTTAAATGGCCGCTTGTTTAAGCTCGCCAAATTTTCTTAATTTTATTAAATGACTACAAGTTGATTTTTCCTTTGAAAAAATGGTTTTAAAAAAAAATTGAATGTTCTAAAGGTAAAAAATGGTTATATTCTTTTAAAAAGCTAAGAGAAATTTGTAGAAGACATTATAGTTAGTTAAAAGTCTTCTAATTGATGTTTTAAAAAATATCACTCAATTTTTTAAAAAAATTCATTTGATTTTTAATATTTCCATAAAGAAATTTTTCTTTATGAAATATTAAAATAATCATTTTTTATTTATGTACGGTAAACAAAGAGAACAACTTTTTAACTGTATTTGAAGATGTTCGAATATTATGCAAACTATATCAAAAAAGAAACTAATAACACACATTGAAAAATAAAAAAGTAAAGCCTCTATCACATGAAGAATTTTGTTTTAAGGCAAATAGTCACTTATTCTGTTTATCAAAAAAAGATAAAACATTTAATATTTTAAAAATATTTGTCTTAAATAAAAAATGTTAGTTTTCAAATTTAATTTCTTTAACAAAAAACAAAAAACAAAAAATTGTTGGATGTGCTTGAAGCCTGCAGCCCAAGCCTGAGCCTATGAATAAACAGGCTAGGCTTCAAAATAAGGATCTTCTTATGGGAGTTAGATTTAAACGGACTGGCCCGTTTTCTCACCTCAATTTTGGATCTTAAAGGAAAAATGAGACAAAATAACCAAAGGGCATTGAAAGAGTCAAAATCACCACCAATAATCCACCACATAAAAAACTAACACTAACTTAAGGATATTATTGAATTAGAAATGGTGAAGTAGATCGATTCAGCCAAGTAACACCACTCCAGAGTGAGGAAAAGATACACCACAACTCTAGGGTGTGGGCTAGCTCAATTAAGTAGTATCCAAGGTCGGAGGAGACTTAACCAATGTCTGATACCAAACCTCAAGCGATTATGACCATTGTTTGATATCTAAAAGACATGAACATCTGCCTCTTCCCTAGTCGCATTATTTAGTTCTTCACAAGCCTTAGGTATAACTACTGATGAAATGGTCTCCAATTTGTGGTAGAGCAATGAGAACTGTAACATCCCATTTTCAAAAGCAGTATATATTTTTTTTTCATCAGAGTAGAGCATCGGAGCGATTGAGTAACTGATACATATATTTATAAATGCTGTAAGTCTGGCTGATTTACAAAAACGGTACAATGACCGAGAGTTTTTAAAGTGAATAACAACAAAAGTGTCTCCCCGGCAACAGCCATGCCGTGTCAACATAAGAGATCTTCAGCCGGATCTCTATGCGGCCTGCTTGACTTTCTCCTCGGTACTTGGTCCTCATGAACCTAATGCTATGTTAAGAGCTGAGGTCCAATGCATACGGACCCCAAGTAACGGTTAACCTCATATTTACATATACAGTATATCAGCATAACAAATGAACCATTCCTACATGTATCGCTCCCAGCGAATGCGTACATACCGCTCCCGAAGAAGACACCGCGCTCCCAAATAATACGGATATATCGCTCCCAAATAGCATACGACATATCCCTCCCAGTAGCATGCAAATGTTCACTATCCTCTAACATCACCATGCATTCAAATAACATACCACCAACACACATATCACATATATGAATACAATAAATATCAGAGTTAGTGTTACAGTACGCGAACGTACCTTCGTTGACGGAAAACGGTACTTTTTGACAAATGGGTGAAACAAAGACGACGGCGGTACAACAAATGTCCGATTATCTTAGATATCCTATAAGGATAACATTTATCAACTTCTAGCACTATAACAGGCATTTTAGGTACAAATTACCATTTTGCCCCTGAACCCCAAATCGGCGGAATTTCGCCAGAGCTTCGCTGTTTTCGCTCTATCTCTCTAGAATTTTGACAGATCTTTTCCCTCATCATTTTTTCGAAATATATATCATATTTACCCCTAAATATGATATCTAGACTATCTTGAAAAATTAAAGATAAATCTAGCATTCCTACTATATCTACCGAAAGAACTACCGAAACTAAAGACTAAGGACCGAAGAACTTACCCCGACTTTGGCTTAGAACTTCAAGAGCTCTCCCTTCTCTCTAACTTCTCTCTAAGGGGCAGATTTTTGGTGTGAAAAATGAAGAAGAGGAGCTTGGTATTTATAGAAGAGACGAATGGCAGAACGGTAAATAATTCGAACTTCGATCGACGAATATGGACCGTAGGATCGCATTTTTGAGGACAAAACACTCTTGGCCCTCAATTTTCTTGTGCCGACCTCCCCTCCCCAATAGTCAACAAAATGATGTCATCTTGATGGTGACATCCGGCCCGTGCGATAAAGTTTCAATCCGGTGTCCGAAACGCGTAATCTTGACGAATCGTGAAATGCCGACGACGAGAGTTTCGAAGTTTCTTTCTTTCTCATTAGGAATATCTAGTTTAATGAAATTTATGATCCCATTAAGGGTATTCCGTTATCTCGTCGAAGATTTTAGGACGACGTCTTTGGTTACGGAATTGAATTCCGAAGCGTCGCGTCTAGGCAAAAATCCACCGGTTTGTAATATGATCCGACCTAAGTCACTAGATTCCTAATTCACGGCAACTACTTGTTTCAAGTATTGACTCTAAATCCTCTATTTGCATTTTCTCTCTCATATCTCGGTGTCTTAAATACCCCGTTGGTTCCAGGAACCGACTTCGGAGACCGCTTCAATCCGAGATAGAATTTCACTTGGTTCATAAAAAGTCCAGATGACTTAGACTACATCCCTATACCATGGTGTAGGATTTTATTTCTATCCATTCTCAAACGTCCCGTTGGCTCTTTACCATATATATTATTATTTTATTCAAAATATCTAGATATTTATTTATTTTTCTTTTATTTTTTATTTATTTTTCTAAGCATAAAATATTTTATTAATATTTTTTTTATTTAATAATTTCGAATTTCTCCAATTAAAAATAATTATTTAAATTATTTTTAATTCATTTACTTTATACCTTAATTATCCCATTAATTACCAGATTAGCCACTTACTAATTTTCTGATAATTTTTTAATTAGGATAAATCATTATCTCACAACTATTTTACTTACATTGATATTTTATATCTCATGTAAAATATTAAAAATCATGGGGTCACTTATGATCCCAAAATAATACTTAATTTTGCCTCATTATTTTTCAAGGGAAATTATCCCAAAAATTCCTAAAATTAGAGACAACATACTTTCTAATTTTTTATAAATATTTTACTATCTCTTGGGATTTATCATAATATTTTTAGGCCATTTAATGCTCTAAAAACACATTTTAGCTCTTTATCTTTCCTAATTTCCATAGTAATTACCTTAGAAAATAAGATAATTATTACTTATTATTTGAAACCACATGTTCACCTATTTTCAATAGGTATTATCTATCGAAATATAATATTCTAGATAAATAATTATCCGGGTATTACAAGAACCATAGATACAATGGAAAAGGTTTTAAGTCAAATCTGACAGGCTTTTGCCTTAAAGATCCTACATATATGGGAATGTAATTTATTTATTTATTTTTTTGCATAAATATAATTGTGTTAGTTTGCAAAGATGGATGGATTGATATCAACTATATTAAATGCAGATATTGAAATGTTAATTTTTTTACCTCAGATGGTTGAAGTTATATTTTCAAATAAGAGATAGAATCTTGATTGTGGAATTAATTTAGATATAGAGAATCCTAGTTAGACACTATTTGAATTTCGTAGGCAATATGGATTTAACAGGATACAATTACAAGGATCTATTAGATATTCATTCATTGAAAAGCACAAATATAATGAAGCGATGGGTATGATCTACTCCAGTTGAGATATCAAAGTGAGATATGCATCATTCTAAATTATTCAATTTGTTCACTACCTAGCGAAGGAAGTTCATCATTTAAACGAAGACATTTTTAATTTTTTAGTGAAACTTAAGTGATTTGACATTTTGTAGTGTTGGCTTCGAGAGTTTTGATCTTGCTTTAACAAAAAGTAGAGGGTTAGAGTGGCCTCCCCCGTTTGTAATTTTGTGTTGGCAAATTTCTCGGGTAAGTTTAATTACTTCTTTGGTCCTTATTATTAGACATCAAGTAACAAGTGTATTTAATCCTTTTTATAAGTCACTTGTTTGTTTTTAAAGAGCATTAAATATTTTTTTCCATGTATGCTCATAATTAATAAGGGTAGTGGGTAAGAGTAATAATTAATATGATATTAAATTTTAATACAATTAGTATGAGTAATATTGAAAATTGCTTAAATTTTAGGACAAATTTAATGACTTTAACTGTTCTTACTGATTTGTAAGAATTATTAATTGGCGCCTTATAATAAAGGCACTATAAAGTATTTAATAGTGCCATCAATTATTCTTGAATGAAGTATGATTTTTTAAGGAAAATTAATCTTTTAATGTGCATAGTCTTGACTTGATTATAACTTAGTCCTTACATTTTGATTTTATGCAACTGAGTCCTATAGTGTTCACTCAGTTCAACAATAAGCCTCTATCGTTTTAACAATTTTAGGGTAAATAGTATACGTATATTAGGGTAAATGAATTTTTCTGTTTTATGCTTTATTCTATGTGATATACTAACACAGAAAATTAATAATATATTAATTTTAATACTAGTATCATTAATTTGGCTTTGATGCGACTCAGACAGTTAAGGAAAAAGCATCATAATTCTATCTACAATCCTTTCAAAACAAAAACAATATAATTCAATTAATATAAATTAAAATGTTGATCTTCTGGATGAAACATAACATCATATAATATCAATTTTGGTGTTTAATGAGATTTTCAACCTTCACGCTAGATGATAAAGACCGAGCTTTAATCCAAAAGATAGGAACAGCATTAACATAATTAAATTTCTGAAGACTATTTTCAATCAATGCTAATATCCTTGTATCCATTTTCCAATCATAACTTTAGACTCCAGAGTAAGCAATATTCATAATATAAATTCACTCCATGTTTAAAGATAGTGTATGTAACACAATGTATTAAGCATCGTTTTCCCTACGATGCAGAAAATCCTTCATCAGTTCAATCTCTTTTTTCCCAAAAGGTCCTTCCAACTTAAAATTGACACAATGTCGCAGGTCAAGGGATTCAAGGTGAGAACAACTGTCAAGAATGGCACGCAGACCAGTACGACTCAGCTTCCCAAAAGGCTGGAGATGGCGCAACTGGGGCATGGTTCTTGCAATAGCAAGTGCCTCATCATCGTGACGACATCTAAAAACCTCCATATTGAATTTCAAAGATTTTAAATTCGGGCAGTTTTGGCCAATAACTTCAAGAGCATCCTTAGTTATGCTGCCAATTGAAATATCAAGTTCCTCCAACAGTGGAAGGTTCCCAGCAACTTCACATAATCCCTCATCTGATATATCATAACAGCAAGCAAGCCTAAGACGACGTAGGTGGCTTGTACTGTAAAATAAAACAACATGATGATCATGAGTGATGTTTACATTAAAACACTCGAACAGAAATCAGTAAAACCTACATAGTCAAATACATGAATATAAACAAAAAGTTTAACATCAAATGCCAACACATAAACAAAGCATATTGGTTCCAAAATATAAAAAGACAATTAGATGAAGTCAGGATCATCTTTTTTCTTCGCTGGTTGAAATGGAGGAAGGCGTCATTTGTGACCACAAAATACACGCTAAGCTTAAAAAAGAGTTTTACCCAAATACTATAAGATTACTATATGGAAATGAATGTTGGGAGATGAAGAATCACAATAAGAGCAAAAACTTAGTGATACAGATATTGAGATGGATGTGTGGTCATATAAGAGAAAAAACATCTATATTGATTGTATGAGGACAAGTTGGTGTAACATCCCACGAGAAAAAAAAATCGTGTAAAATCATTTAAAGTGGATGGACAAATGCAAAGAAGGCCAATAGAAGTGCCAAAAAGATGGGTTGGGCAGATAGGCTTTAGTCCTGTAAAAAGATGTAAAGAAAGGCCAAAACGAACACTTCAAGAAATTGTAGAGAATGAAATGCCAGAAAAGTTGGTGGTTAACAGAACATAGTGGTCTTGTACAATCCATGTAGTTGGTATCATGAGGATTTAGATCTTAGACCACTGCCCAAAACCCACCCATATCCTTATCATCTGAGTTAAAGGTTGGACGCCGTCTAGTTTCATCTTCCAATATAACTCATAAATTCAATCCAACGCAAGGAGAAGCATTGTCTAAAACTGATATGCAAACTGTAAATAACTAATTAGGTTAGTTAGTTAGGAAGGGGTTAGTTAGTTGGTTAGTTGTTCGTAACTAATGGTACTTAGTTGGGATTAGTAGGTCTAGAGGTATTGCCTATATAAGGCACATGACTCTTCATTGTATTTCTATGCTTTTATGATGAATGAGTAAAGCATCCCCAGACTTCTGTTCCTTCCCCTCTGTTTCTGTTCTCCTCTCTTCTCTTCCCAAATCCTCCAATTTCTACATCTAATGTAACAGTAGGATCAGAGCGAGTCATCCTCAGCTCCCCCGCTGTCATCTCTGCAAGTCTTGAATCAGTCCAAAGCCATTCTTCTTCTCGCCTCAGTTCTGTATTCAAAAAGCTATCAAAAAACTTCCAAAAAGAGACCTCAAAAACGTTCAGCGACAAGCCGACAACACGAGGAATTCTTTACGACCCAGAAATTGCTATCCGAAGGGGCGTCCATCGTATCTCAGAGCACAATCTGTGAGTCTTCACTGTGCCGCTACTCTGTTTCTCGTCACATTGGATGGTTTCTAATCGCCATCAAGAACAGTCAAGCAATTTCATCGAGATGGCGTCAACTAAATCTGGGTATAACGTGGACTAGTTCTGGGTATGGCACTGCTTCATCGTTTTGTCCTCGTCATAACTTTGGACTCTAGGTGTTCGTCGGATTCTTGTCAATTTCGGGCATCGCTCGCGTCATCGGCTTCTGGTAACTCGTTCTGTCATCAGTTCTGCACATTGTGGGCTCTGCGTCTAAGTTCGTCAGGTCCTAGATTGTCGATCTGCTTCGTAAGGTTCTGGTCCTCATGTCCAATTTAAGCTACACAGACTCGTTGACCCAAACCGAGGGAACGCTCAAAATCGTGTAATGAGAGTCGCAATATGAAGTAAGAATTAGATTTTTTTTTTTTTTTAAAAAAAAAAACCAAAAATCTCTTCTTGTTGGTATGGGACAACGACTGAAGGGAAACCAAAAAAGACTCTACCAATGGTGTTTTCTTTGAGAAACGGCTAACCGGAGAGGGCTACCTACGAAGGGTTCTGACTAGAGGAGCTGACCGGCAAGAGATTGAGTGAAGCGCCACGTAAAGTATCGTAGAGTGAAGTTGCCAGGAAAGAGGCTCTCGATGGGGATGTTTTTTATTGATTCAGATTTGTATTTTTGAGTTTTGTATTTTTTGTTCTTTAGGTTTGTGTTTTTGTCATCCTTGAAGGAAAGGATATCTTTGGGAAGGGGGTATTGATATGTAAATTGTAAATAACTAATTAGGTTAGTTAGTTAGGAAGGGGTTAATTAGTTGGTTAGTTGTTAGTAACTAATGGTAGTTAGTTGGGATTCATAAGTCTAGAGGTATTGCCTATATAGGGCATGTGACTCTTTGTTAGGAATCAGCTAAGAAACTCAGGAAATGATGATAAATCAGTTGATATACTGATAGCCAAAAGGTTACACAATCTGAAAAGAGTGAAACCACCCCCTCAGCCAAGACGAGTTTCAGGCTTATACAGACCTGATTCCCTCTCCTATCTCAACTCTCTTACAAAATAATGCTTGCCTTTCAAAAGGACTCCTAACAGCTAATATAGGAGAAACAACCATCGTACACAGTACCCAAAAAGCCACCCTACAATACAGCTAGTATCCTACTACTACTCTAATATAGAAAGTCAAACCTGCAATCTTAAAAAAGCATCTTGCCCCTTTGTTGTGCTAGTTTTGTCTTCCTATGCCTTAGGTCTTCTTTCATAGGTCTGCCTGAATAGAGTCCTTTCACTCTTTAATGTATTTCTATGCTTTTATGACGAATGAGTAAAGCATCACCGGATTTCTGTTCCTTCCCCTCTGTTTCTGTTCTCCTCTCTTCTCTTCCCAAATCCTCCAATTTCTACATCTTATCTAACAAAAACTCTGAACTTAAAAAAGGGGGAGGAAGAAAGCAAAAGGAAAATGTTGAAATCCTCTGATTCAAGTTTCCACAGTAGTTTTAAATTTTGTAAAGTGTCATTCTGTTCCAACAACAGAGAAATGATTGTGCTTGGAGAAACTCTTCAGGAAATAACGATTTACTCAGTTTCATTAAATGTTTAAGAAAAATGAATAACAATTTTTTTTTTCAAGTCCATGATAAATGTGGCCAAGATCTTCCCATCCCTACTCCCCTCCCTCTCTATCCGTTGCAGCTTTTCCACAATAACCTAAGTACTATGCTCTTGTGCCAGATAGCACAGATTATATCTAAGTAGACTAAGTAAAAACAAACGGGGGCCAAGATTTCTGGTTGAGGCACACCTGTGATTCAGGACTATTAAGCAGAAGCTTGTGGGTTGGCATTTCTGCAATTCAGTTGGTGGCTGAAGGTGTTTGAACTTCAGAATTGGATCATGAGGATTTAGTGGTGAAAGCAGAGAGAGCTCCTCATTATATTTTCATGTAAACAATGTGATAGAAGGATAAGTTTCCACAAAAAGGATTAATTACTTACACCTAACATGACATCTTAATCAAAGAGATTTAGTCATGTGGAAACAGAATGTAAGGAGTATGGAGTTAAGTTACTTCAAACAAGGATTTTATCACATATAATCATACAAAACAAGTGAAAGACGACCATAGCTCTCAAGACCCCATTTTTACAGCAAGATCGTTTGCATTCCCAACTTAATCTGTTCCCCATAAAGGAGTAGAAAAAAGACCCACATGAAAATGAAAGGAAATCATCCCAGTTCGAAACGGTCGTAACTTTAGGAAACATAACCCTAAAAGTAATTCCGCAATCCAGAATGCATTCAATATTGACTTCAAAACTCAATGAATAGGGGAAATCGACAATCATATCCATCAGTACCACTCACTCAAAAGAAACTAGTACCCGTAAAATGGGACCTTCATAGCCATAAAAAAATCTTACTCCACAAACCTACGAAAACCAACCACCTAGAACGTTCGAAAAGTAAAAACAACAACAAAAGTGTTTTGAGTTTACCTATCGGTGATGTACTTGAGCAGATCATTAGTACCGAAGTATTCGATATTAATATCGACCAATTGACCACAGCTTCGATCAACAGCGTGGCGGCACATGATCTCCAAATCGTAAGGCATCTCATGAACATCCCCCAAATTTTGCATGTCAATGACACGCCACATGTAAGGTTCCTTGCAGATACTCAGCCATGAAGCGCATACAGACTCAGCGCTCGTGAGGATCTCCACAGCGCTGAGTTTCAGGAGAATCTCTGCCGTCAGGTCCCCAGGAAGGTCCAGCCAGTTCCTGGTTTGACGTTCTTCATTCTCAGATTGTTCCTCCGAAGACGGATACGAAGACGATGCTGCAGAGCCCGCAGACGAACAAGACGACATGATTGAAGCTTCCCCCAGAAACCGACTCTACGAGAAAAGCTGAAAACTTTAAATGGATTCACAATCTTTAACCCTCGTTTTTATTTCAGGCGGTGGAATGAAAATGGGCTTTATAGAATTTAACAAACTCGTCAATCTGTCAAAAATGTTTTTTGGATTTGGATCTTCTGCTCCAAAAATATTCTCTTCAACAGAAATTGCTCTCTTTTTTGGACATTGTGTAGAGAAAATTGTTAGCATTCCATTTTATAACCAAAAACTGATTTTCAGGTTGGTTGGGAAAGGTGCCCATATATAATGTTTCTCAGTATTTCAAATAGGATTGCTTCCTATAAGAAAATACATGTGTATTAAAAAAAAAAACTATTTTCAGACAGCATTCACAGTAATTTTGAGAGAAAAAAGGAAATGTATTATTTAAATATGGCCCTTTATTTAAATATTATAAAATCTAACTATTTTTGTAGAACTATTCATATAAAAAATAGGTTAATAAGTTATTTTTCCTTGTAAACAACCCTATTTATTTTGCTTGCATCCCATAAAAATAATGCTTCTCACTCAATAGATTTATTTTCTTAAATCAATATTGGGTTTTGTTTCATATAATGTGGTCGTTGAGAAATGAAGAAAAATTGGCTTTTTTGGTTAAATGGACTCTATTCCCCCCTAAAGACGCATTGGTTCTTGGCATTAATAGCCCGTTTCATTCGATGTGATAGAAAATGATTATATGTAATGTTGATGCAACATACTGATTACAACATTTGGTTAGACATATGTAATGTAGGAGGATTACTTTTTGTAATCCGGATTACATCATTTGGTGTAATCAAGATTAAACTTCTAGGGTTGATGAATGAGGTGCAAACATCTTATAATTAAGTGAAAAAACATTATTACCATCGTAATTTTTTAAATTGACCAAAATGATCATTCATAGACATTGTTAAATATTAAATAATTACAACCATTAAATATTAAAAAATTAATTAATATTTTAAATATTTTAAAAATATTCCCCTATTAAAAAATTATATATATATATATATATATATATATATATATATATATTCCATTATTACAAAATATTAAAATGTCTGATTAAATAATATTCTCACCATTAAATATTAAAAAATTACTATGAATCACTCAACTTGTACCCCGCACAAATTGAAAAATTTATCATGAACCTAATGTGTACATTATACATATATGAGTTGTCTTTTATTATATTATTCTCATATATTCTCATGTTTGATTTAATCCAACTAAATATTTTTATACATATGCATCATCTTCCCTTAAAGACAAACCAAACAAATTCATGTAATTATCATTGCATCACATTCCTTTAAATTACCTCTGATTCCGTGAACTAAACGAGCACTAATAAATATAAAACGAGGGAGGTTTGTTTTACATAATTTTTTTTAATAAAAATAAACATGGGATCCTAGTTGGAATCAGCATGTGGTTTTGGATTATAATCAAAAAATCAGGCTAAGCCTGTTTAGGCCTGAACCCGTCAAGGGTATTGTTTATGATATAGAGCCTCCAGAAGGAGTCGGACCTAAAAGGGTCAGCCCTGTAGTGCCGTGAGTTTAAATGGCCGCCCGTTTAAGCTCGCCAAATTTTCTTAATTTTATTAAATGACTACAAGTTGGGTTTTGCTTTGAAAAAAATGATTTTTTTAAAATTGGACATGTTTTTCAAATCATATAGTGTCTCTATTTGAATGTTTTAAAGGTAAAAATTGGTTATATTCTTATTAAGGGATAAATACCAATTTTGCCACGGAAGTATTGGTAAGGAGGCACTCAGCACCCGAAAGTTTTTTTGGTACCGAATTTGCCCAAAACTAACCGAAGGTCAAATGGACGTTTGCCGTGTAAGAAATGTTTTTTTGGTGGATATTAATGCCACAAAAGCTTCAACGTTTGACAAATTGGTTGTCATTTGTCATGTACAAAGCTGCTGGTCAGGTCACTTCTTTCAATTAGGAAGAAAAAGGGTCTGGTTCGATCGAAGGTGTTGACGGCAAAAATCTGAACCAGAGGTGGTCTTATAGAGAAGAGAAAACTATTGGGATCCGTACATGCAGCGGAATTAAAAACTTTTACGAATCCCATCCGAGGATCTATCAATGGCGTTTAAAACAGGTTCGTTAGAAAACCGTACCTATACGAACTTGTATGCATCCTTTGCAAACACGTAGGCTAACACCTTCTTGCTCGATCAATCTCTAGGAGCCGACTCTACGAATCCACCCCCTCTACCGGTATCCACACCGAATGCTCTCCCAACACGTACGGCAGCGTGCTAGCGCCTTCTTTCTTTGTGTCTCACGTTTTTCTCTAGGATTTCTTTCGCGGCTTGTCTCTCTAATTATTTCAATACGACTAAACCTTTATTTATAGAGTTTCTCAAATCCTAATTGGGCCGTATTAAAAATATTCAAGATTAATATAATTAATCTTGAAATTTGAATTTTAGATTTAAATAGCATTAATTAAATCTATCCAACAGATCTAATCTAATCTATTTATTTAATCCGAATTAAAAGCCTGCTAATTTAATTTATCTCTATAAATTAGATATGAGATATGATATCTATCTATTTAATTAAATATGAGATATTATATCTCAATTTAAATTAAATCATATATATGATATCTTTATTCAAAAATTAAATCTCGAGATACAATATCTCTATTTGTTTTAGATATTTAATTTATCAAATAAATTAAATACAAAACAAATATTATATAATAATATTATAATCTCTATTAAATAATATTATTATATTTAATTTCGAATTTAATAATATATATATATATATATATATATCCATCATAGATTAAATGTTTTATTCATTAAATCTTAGGCATATCTAAGATTCAATGAATCTGGACACTTTTGCTCGTGTTGGCTATTCTTGTGTGCGACCTTGCAGGCCCATATGAGATTGGCGGGCCAATATCAGATTATATCGACCCACAAGTCGCAAGCGACCTCTAGCAAGACATTGCGACTACCCAATTCATATGGGGATCGATGATACAATACAACCTATCGTATAACCATGTCACGTCCCTTTTGTCACGCGATAATTTGGTCAAGGATGAGGCATGGATAATGTCAACTTCCTGTTCTTGACCATTACTTTCTCGATTCTCGAGTAGTCTAATAATTGAAATAGAAACTTCTTTTCATCGTAGTATGACCATACATTTCTTAGACTCACTCATCGAGGGGCCCAGTATTATCTCTCTACAAATGTGAGGGACAAATTTCATCTTGACCATTCACATTCCTCTGCATGAGAACCACTGATCCCAATCCAAGCCTTTATCATCACCCGGTCAAAGGTGACTTTTGACTAGGTCAAAGAGCGCGACTCATCATGTAGGAATCCATGATGATCTCGTCAAAGGGCGTTGTGATGCGGTTATACATGAGAAAAACTTATGACTTAATCCATGCAGCTTTCTCATAGTGGGTCGGTCCAGCACCTTGTACTCCTACAAGTGCCTATGACTTTGATTCGTATCTTCATACCTCATCAAAGTCATACTGGTCTTATTTCATCTTCGCTCTCGCGTAGATGACCGACCAAGGACATTTAGGATAATCTATAAGATATATCTAAGGATCAGTTATCACTATAAACATGCAAATGAAATGATAACTAAAGGAGAATACTTTAAATAACATAAACGTTTAAAGTACAATGACTTGCCCCTAGGGCATAATTTCCAACAAAGACATGGGTGATTCGACGGCAAATTCTATTAGTGCGAGCAGGCAAAGGGTGGCGCGGTTAAGACAAGGATCGCGAGAGTTGCAATACGAAGGACCAACAAGGATCTATCACTATGGAATCGTGGCTCCTTTGTGCACTTCATGGACAGAACAAAACCCAGGGAGAAGATTCTTTAGCTGTCAAAACTATCTACAAGTATGTTAGTATTTATTTAATTGTTGGAAGTTAATTCATTGTATATTATTAATGGTGATGGCTGATGTAGAGTAATGTGTAGGGCAATGGTTGTGGGTTCTTCCAATGGCATGATGGTCAAATGGGTGAGAGGTTGATTGAGGGGATAAATGAGCTTCTTGGCCATGTTGATAGATTGTATGATGACAATGTAATGCAGGGAAGAGGAGTTGATAACCAAGTAGATAGAAATGTTGAAGCAAAACTTTCAGACATGTATTTGGCTATGGACAAGCTTGATGGCAGATTGAGGAAGGTTGATGGTAGATTGAGACTTACAATTTGTGGATTGGTTTTGACTTGGATGTTGATTATTGTTTACATTTTGTCTTAAATGGTTTCTAAAGGTCTGTTAAAGGTCATTTGTAATGTGCAATGTAAGTCTATTAATTGTATCCATATGTGGAATGTAAGTTGCTTCTTTAGTTTGCATAAGTCTAATTTGTATGTCAACTAAATTACTTTGTGCAAGTTAATTTTGTAAGCTGTAAAGTAAGAGCAATTTTCATGGCAGTTTTTTCTGATGTAATGGACACAAAAGTAGGAAGGTGAATCTGAATGAAGTATGGCTATTTTGCACTTTCAATAATGTTTGGCCATTTTGTATGTTGTCGAGTATAGGAAAGTAGGAACTATGATGCTGTTAATAATCTAGCAATTGATGAGCAAAATTGACTCAAGGTGAAAATATATTGAGTGGAGTTAAAAACAATTTAGAACAATTTTCTTCGAACCACTGACTAGAGAAAGTTAACTTTCAAGTTAACTTGCAACATTGACTGGAGGTAATTATTTCCATCGCAAGTTGCAAATAATAAGACTTAACTTGAGTCAAGAAAAAGATGCCTGGAGTCATTGATTGGAGGCATTTATCAATTGACTTGAGGCAAGCTTATCTGGATTTAAAACAAATAATCTTCAACGAAGATAACTCGAGGTAATAACGATTGACTTCAAGTTATCACCTTGAGTCAAAATAATATTAACTCGAGGCAAGATTGAGCGCGTAACCAAGATTTGAAAACTTTCAAGCCAGTTAACTCGAGATACTTCATAATTAGCTGGAGTTGGAAAATTTCATTTATAAACCTTTTAAAAGATAACTCGAGGTAAATTGTTTTAACTCGAGGCAAATATTTTTCAAACTTATATCTTCAAGTTAAACTTGATCTAACTCGAGGCAATTAAAGTCAAAACATTTTGTCTCAAAAGAATGAAGCATATAACTCGAGGCAATCAATTTTTGACCTGAGGCAACTGATTGGCAGAAACTCCAAATCAACAAAGGATTCAAGATGGGTTAAAAACATAGAATTTTCATTGAATCTTTCAACTTATTTTCATTATAATTGTTATCATCAAAATATCAAAATCATGGAGAACTAACATGGCCAATACAACATGGCACCTAAATATTCATTACTAGCAGATGTAAGAAAGCTAGTTGATTGCAAGATGGCACCTAAATATTCACAACATGGCACCAAAATATTTATTACTACCAATACAACATTGCAATAAAGTGGCTAATACAGCATGGCAACAATAGCCAGCATGCCAACAATCGCTAGACAAGAAGAAACATAAATTAATGGATGTAAGGAAGCTGATTGCAAGATAAATATTAATTATCATTAACTAAACATTCATCACAAGTCTAAAGGAAATGTCTGCTACTAATGAACCACCAATACAACTAAAATGGCCAATACAACATGGCACATAAAGTGGCCAATATAACAACCAAAGTAAAGTCATGTTAGCCCTTTACAACCAAAATAAAGTCATGACAGCCCTTTGCAACCAAAATACAATCATGGCAGCCCTTTACAAAATACATACATGGGAGTCCTTGACAACCAACAGAAATAGAATTTTGTTCCAAAACATAACAAACAGGACATAGTTTACAACTATTTTAGACCCCTTCCCCTGCCTCTCGTTGATCAAAATTTATTCCTGTTGCTAGAAGCAATCAATGTTTGGTCCCTATGTGCTAGAAGGCGAGATGTTGGCATTGTTGGTGCTCCTCGCCACATGAGTCTTGGAGGTGTTGGGGTAGGTGGTGTTGAACCATCTCCATGAATTTTCACAGTCTGATAAGCTTGGTCAGTGCATGACTTGGACATGCTCCGTGTCATAATTCCCCTATTGTTTGGGATGGGGAATCTGGTCTCTAAGTCTTTAGGTTGTTTCATGGATTCATTTGGTATACCCTCATGAATGACATTGCTGGACTTCATTTCAGACTACCAACATAATAAACAGATATGCAAGAGTTTAGGAAAAAAAACAGTATATATAACTTTACACAACAGACAAACCACAAAGCGACAAGGGAAAACAAACAAAGGGTCAGTCAGCATTCCACTATGAAAACACATAAAGCAACCAAAAGCTACTCACACAAAGTTTGAAAGATTCCATACCTGAAAATCGAGGACGAATCTCTGCTATGCCCTCAGAATGTCACTATTCTCTTGCTTTCAATTGCTCTACCCTAACTTTTGGTGGTTGCAATTTCACTCTGTTGTACTAATTTCTCCCAGCCAACTCGCGATTTCATCTTCCGCTCTCTTTCACAATCCCTCAGCCCAATTTCTAGTTGTTTCCATTTCCCTTTCTTGCCCTTGTTCTCGTCCTCTCGTCTCTCTCGCTGTCTCTCTCCCCAAATGTTGTTCACAAATTTAAGTTCCCCAACTCTAAGTATACGTGGCTACATGATCTGGCATATGATTCGCCCTCCACCATGTTTCTTTCCTAGCCATATGGCATTTTAATGACCTACGTGGAGCTTCCGTGAGTTTTGGGCAAATTTGGTACCAAAAATTCCGGGTGCTAAGTGCCCCTGACCAATACTTCCATGGGAAAATTGATATTTAATCCTCTTATTAAAAAGCTAAGAGAAGCTTGTAGAAGACATTATAGTTAGTTAAAAGTTTTCTAATTGATGTTTAAAAAAATATTACTCAATTTTTAAGAAAATTTCATTTGGTTTTTAATATGGGTAAAGGATTTCTTCAGTCACTGGAGATAAGTTATCTCCAATGACCCCAAAACTACGTCGTTTTGGATTAATGAAGGGTGTCTCCGTAATTTTGCATCCTTCATTAATTCACCTAAAATTACGGAAACACCCTTCATTAATCCAAAACGACGTAGTTTTGGGGTCACTGGAGATAACTTATCTCCAGTGACTGGAGAAATACTTTTCCCTAAAAAAAAATTTCCTTATGAAATATTAAAATAATCATTTTTTATTGATGTATGGTAAACAAAGAGAGCAATTTTTTAGTTGTATTTGAAGATGTCCAAATATTATGCAAACTATATAACCAAAGGGCATTGAAAGAGTTAAAATCACCACCAATAATTATCCAATAACCCACCACATCAAAAACTAACACTAACTTAAGAATATTGTTGAATTAGAAATGGTGAAGTAGATCGATTCAGCCAAGTAACACCACTCCAGAGTGAGGAAAAGATACGCCACAACTCTAGGGTGTGGACTAGCTCAATTAAGTGGTATCCAAGGTCGGAGGAGACTGAGCCAATGTCTGATACCAAACCTCAAGCAATTATGACCATCATTAATATCTAAAAGACATGAACATCAGCCTCTTCCCTAGTCGCATTGTTTAGTTCTTCACAAGCCTCAGGTCCAAATATTGATGAAATGGTCTCCAATTTGTGGCAGAGTAATGAGAACGATAGATACATTGGAAATGGTTTTAACTTTTAAGTCAAAAAGATCCTACATATATGGGAATGTAATTTAGTTTTTTTTTTTTTTGCATAAATATAATTGTGTTAGTTTGCAAAGATGGAGGGATTAATATTAATTATTTTAAATGCAGATATTAAAATGTTAATTATTTTACCTCAGATGGTTGAAGTTATATTTTTAAATAAGAGATAGAATCTTGAGTGTGGAATTAATTTAGATATAGAGAATCCCATTTAGACACTATTTGAATTTCGTAGGCAATATGGATTTAACCGGATCTTGACTTACAATTACAAGGATCTTTTAGATATTCATTCATTGAAAAGCACATGTATAATGAGGCGATGGGTATGATCTACTCCAGTTGAGATATCAAAGTCAGATATACATCATTCCAAATTATTCAATTTCTTCACTACCTAGCAAAGGAAGCTCATCATTTAAACGAAGACATTTTTAAATTTTTAGAGAAACTTAAAGTGATTTGATATTTTGTAGTGTAGGCCTCAAGTTTTGATCTTGCTTTAACAAAAAGTAGAGGAGGGTTAGAATGGCTTTCCCCGTATGTAATTTTGTACGAGCAAGTTTCTCATGAAAGTTTAATTACACCCTCTGGTTTTCATTATAAGACTCTAATTAACAAGTGTATTTAGTCTTTTTTATAAGACACTTGTTTGTTTTCAAAGAACATTAAATATATTTTTTTCCATATATGCTCATAATTAATAAGGGTAGTGGGTGAGAGTAATAATTAATATGATATTAAAGTTTAGTGCAATTAGCATGGGTAATATTGAAAATTACTTAAATTTTAAAACAAATTTAATAATTTAACTGTTTTTATTGCTCTATGAGAATTGTTAGTTGGTACCTTATAATAAGGATAAAAATGAATATTTGATAGTGCTATCAATTATTATTGGATGAAGTATGATTTTTTTAGGAAAAAATAATCTTTTAATCTCCATAGTCTTGACTCAATTATAACTTAATCTTTACACTTTAATTTTGTGCAACTCATTCCCAATAGTTTTCACTCATCTCTATTGTTTTAACAATTTTATGGTAAATAGTATATGTATATTAGGGTAAATGAACTTTTCTATGTTTTATGCTTTATTCTATGTGATATATTAACATAGAAAATTAATACTACCTCTCGTTCTAATTATAGGAGCACTTGCGTAATGCAAATTGCACTACAAAAATGCTCCTATAATTAAAACTGAAGGGAGTAATATATTAATTTTAGTACTAGCATAACTAATTTGGCTTTGATGCGAAGTTAAAGAAAAAGCATCATAGTTCTATCTACAATCCTTTCAAAAAAAAAAAAAACAATATAATTCAATTAATATAAATTAAAATGTTGATCTGATGGATGAAATATAACATCATATAATATCAATTTTGGTGTCTAATGAGATTTTCAACCTTCACGCTAGATGATGAAGACCGAGCTTTAATCCAAAAGATGAGAACAGCATTAACATAATTAAATTTCTGATGAAGCCTATTTTCAATCAATGCTAATATCCTTGCATCCATTTTCCAATCATAACTTTAGACTCCAGAGTAAGCAATATTCATAATATAAATTCACTCCATGTTTAAAGATAGTGTATGAAAGACGATGTATCAAGCATCGTTTTCCCTACTATGCAGAAACAGGCATAAGTAAGTTACTGTCGATACATAGTAAAAACCATTTCTAATACAGAAATTCTTCCAAGTTCCAAGAGCAGTAACTTGGCTGAAATGTGGGGTTGAGCACCATGAATCACCGAAGAGACGCCTTTCAAAAATAAATGACTAGAGTTAAAATAAGAATAAGTGAGATAACATTAGAAACAAGAATTAAAACAGAGAATGAGTATGTTAGGAAAGTAGCAAGAACAAAATAACATTAGATGAAGGTTGCAAACCATGCCAATATCAGATAGACATTCCAAATAATTATCAACCATCTTCTCCGGTGAGAGACTTCATATATTCTACCAGTCAGGCTGTCTCCATCTACAATCTATCGACATTCATTAAAAAAGCATCAACCCCTACAAGATCCAGGTAACTTCAATTTAACGTACTGATAAACTTTTCCCAGCAGCACTTTCATCACAATCTCTAACAGAGAGCCATACAAGGATGAAACCAGAATTTTCAAAGCACCTATTTTCTTCAAAATGCTTCATGTTTAGCTAATAATAGGTATCAGCATCAAAATAATAGCCGACATTGTCAGAGAAATCGCTTCCATCTGAGAATGCATAAAAGTCATACTGATAATCATCATCCGACAAGAAATCTGTGTCCGAGATCCCCAATGGATAGTCTTCATCAAATGATCCAGAATCACGCGTGGTGGTAATGAAAGGGTAGTCATTAGTGGGATCATTTGGACGCCGTAAATCCTTGATCTGTTCAGTGCATCTTTTCCCTAAAGGTCCTTCCAAATTAAGATTGAAACAACGTCGCAGGTCAAGGGATTCAAGGTGAGAACAACTGTCAAGAATGGCACACAGACCAGTATTAGTCAGCTTGTTCCCAATAAGCTGGAGATGGCGCAGCTCAGGCATCGTTCTTGCAATAGCAAGTGCCTCATCATCAGATTCAATGTGAGGACATCTAAAAACCTCCATATTGAATTTCAAAGATTTTAAATTAGGGCAGTTTTGGCCAATAACTTCAAGAGCATCCTTAGTTATGTTGCCAATTGAAATGTCAAGTTCCTCCAACAGTGGAAGCTTCCCAGCAACTTCACATAATCCCTCATCTGATATATCATAACAGCAAGCAAGCCTAAGACGACGTAGGTGGCTTGTACTGTAAAATAAAACAACATGATGACATGGGTGATGTTAACATTAAAACACTCGAACAGAAATCAGTAAAACCTACTTAGTCGAATACATGAATATAAACAAAAAGTTTAACATCAAATGCCAACACATAAGCAGAGCATATTAGTTCCAAAATGTAAAAAGACAATTAAATGAAGTCAGGATCATCTTTTTTCTTCGCTGGTTGAAACGGAGGAAGGCATCATTTGTGACCACAAAATACACGCTAAGCTTAAAAAAGAGTTTTACCCAAATACTATAAGATTACTATATGGAAATGAATGTTGGGAGATGAAGAATCACAAGAGCAAAAACTTAGTGATACAGACATTGATATGGATGCGTGGTCATATAAGGGAAAAAACATCTATATTGATTGTATGAGGAAAAGTTGGTGTAACATCCAACGAGAAAAAAATCGTATAAAATCATTTAAAGTGGATGGACAAATGCAAAGAAGGCCAATAGAAGTGCCAAAGAGATGAGTTGCGCAGATAGGCTTCAGTCCTGTAAAAAGATGTAAACAAAGGCCAAAAAGAACACTTCAAGAAATTGTCAACTGGAGTTTCTTAGAGAATGATATGTCAGAAAAGTTGGTGGTTAACAGAACATAGTGGTGTTGTACCGTCCATGCATTTGATATCATGAGGATTTAGACCTTAGACTGATATGTAAAGTGTTAATAAATATATTAGTTAGTTAATTAGGGAGTTAGTTCTAGTAGGTAGTTAGTTAGTTGTTAATAACCAATGGTAGTTAGTTGGGACTAGTAGGTCTAGAGGTATGGCCTATAGAAGACATACAACTATCCATTGTATCTCTATGCTTGTTATGATGAATGAATGAGCATCACCCGATTTCTGTTCCTTCCCTCTGTTCTCCTCTCTTCTCTTCCCAAATCCTACATTTCTATAATTACTCTAATAGTGGTATCAGAGCTGTTTAGTCCTTGGCATGCTTCTATACGATCTCTGTTAATCTTGAAGCAGACCTGAGTCTTCTCCTCTCCTCACGGTTCAGACTCTCCTTCTAGATACTCGACCAAGAAACTAAAAAACAGAGTTACACCAGTCTTGAATCAAGCCTAGCCATTCTTCTTCCCTCACGGTTTGGACTTGTCTTCAAGATACTCAAAAAGAAAAATCAAGAAGACTCAAGAATATTAGTCTTGAGTCACCAAAAATAACAACGATTGATTCTGGACTTTGCACTTTGGGGTTCTAACGGAAATATGGGTTTAGTTCATTGAGTTCGCTGAGTTCGTGGTTCTGAGCTCTGATCGTTGTGATTCTGACGGACTCTAAGTATTGGCGTCATAGGGAATTCTGGTTTGCGTCGCACGAGTTGGGCTCTTCAATTCAAGTGTTCTGCATCATCGATTATCGGAAACAAAGATCCAGGAGTAATCAATTTGCATCATTGGAATCTGAAAATCATTCTAGGTATCACGCTGCCTCGTCGATTAAATTCTGGCATCATCTTTGAATGCATCGACTGATTCTAGGTATTCCTCTTAGGGCGTCGTCAACTGCTTGTTTTGTCGCATGGTTCTGGGTTTTGAAACTGTTTTGTTCGTCGAGGTTCTTCATTGCGTCGATTGATTTTGGTTCTTCACTTGGCGTCAGTGCGTTGTCGGATGTTGGGTCGTCGCACTCTGGGTAACGTTCTTGGCAACAGAATACAATGAGAAGTCGTGTTCAGGAAGTCACGATGTGAGGTTAAAAACAAAAAACAAAACAAAACAAAAAAGTCGGAAAAAAAAATTATTACTCTTCTTCTTGGTATAGGACAATGGCTGAAGGGAAACTAGAAAAAAAAAATTCTCTTCTTGTTGGTATGGGACAACGGTTGAAGGGAAACCAAGAAAAACTCTATCAATGGTGTTTTCTTTGAGAAACGGCTATTCGGAAAGGGCTACCTACAAAGGGTTCTGATCTCAAAGGAGATGTCTTTGATTGATTCGAATTTGTATTTTTGAGTTTTTGTATTTTCTGCTCTTTAGGTTTGTGTTTTTTTGTTGTTTCACATCCTTGAGGGCAAGGATGTTTTTGGGGAGGGGGTATTGATATGTAAATTGTTAATAAATATATTAGTTAGTTAGTTAGGGAGTTAGTTCTAATAGTTAGTTAGTTAGTTGTTAATAACCGTGAGAATATTACGCATTTATTATGATTATTATCTTATTATTATGATTAGATATAGGTATATTATATTTTAGGATATTACCTATTATATCTCAATCAGTTTGATTGATTTTGATTTAATTAGATTCTATGAGATTCTAGGGTTAGGTTTAGGTTTGCCTATATAAAGGCCTTTTATGTACTCTTTCTGATTTAAGATATTGAAGAATAATATTTTATCTCTCAAGTTCTCAACATGGTATCAAAGCTATAGGGATCGTTCTTGGCCAATTTGAGTGCATTTTTCCGGTGGCCGTTGTTACTGTAGTGTGAACGAATAATGGCCAGCTCTAATTCCTCTATTTTTCCCGTTGCATCGTCCGAAACGGTGACGAGAGAGAGAGAAGTTCTGTTTCGTCTCTCTCTCCTCCTTTCCGGCGGTTTTCGATGGTTTCGTCGGGTTCATCCTTTCCAGATCATGATCGAGTTTGCTTTGCTTCATCCTTTCCAGATCATGAGTTTGCTTCTTATTGTGTTTATTGTGTTTGGTGTTTTTTAATCAAAACCCTAGTAACATTCTGGCACAGTTCTTCATCAACATCATCGTTGGTGGTAGTTCCTCTGTCATCGTGCCTCTCATCTCGTCAGATGACTGGTCTCGTCGTCCTCAACTCGTAAGCACAGTTCTTCATCAACAACCCATCTCCTCTTTGACGTTGTCATCGTCGTCGAGCCTTTCATCGTTGTTGGTGGTAGTTCCTCTGTCATCGTGCTCCTCAACTCGTCCGACGACTGGTCCCGTCGCCCTAGACTCAACGTATTTTTGAAGATTGTCGCAACCGCTGCCTGTCGAACTTGTCGCAACTGCTGCCCGTCTCCCAATTGTAGTAGAGTATCTGCTGCTCTCTAAATAGGCCTCTGAGACTCAAGAAGTACAAGCTTAAGGGGGAGTGTCAGTAGTATAAAGTTGTATAAGCAAGTTGGACATGATTAAAATCCATGATCCAACTTAAGGGAGAGTGTGAGAATATTACGCATTTATTATGATTAGATATAGGTATATTATATTTTAGGATATTTCCTATTATATCTCAATCAGTTTGATTGATTTTGATTTAATTAGATTCTATGAGATTCTAGGGTTAGGTTTAGGTTTGCCTATATAAAGGCCTTTTATGTACTCTTTCTGATTTAAGAGATTGAAGAATAATATTTTATCTCTCAAGTTCTCAACAACCAATGGTAGTTAGTTGGGACAAGTAGGTCTAGAGGTATTGCCTATATAAGGCATACAACTATCCATTGTATCTCTATGCTTGTTATGATGAATGAATGAGCATCACCCGATTTCTGTTCCTTCCCTCTGTTCTCCTCTCTTCTCTTCCCAAATCCTACATTTCTATAATTACTCTAACTTAGACCACTGCCCAAAACCCACCCATATCCTTATCATCTGAGTTAAAGGTTGGATGGCGTCTAGTTTCATCTTTCAATATAACTATCATAAATTCAATCCAACGCAAGGAGAAGCATCGTCTAAAACTCTGAACTTCAAAAAAGGGGGAGAAAGAAAGCAAAAGGAAAATGTTGACATCCTTTGATTCAAGTTTCCGCAGTAGTTTTAAATTTTGTAAAATGTGGTTCTGTTCCAACAACAGAGAAATGATTGTGCTTGGAGAAACTCTTCAGGAAATAATGATTTTGGCACCTTCTGGGGAATAAAGAGGAAATAGACACAAAAAATATGTTTCTAAGTTCCAATTAATCGTTCACTTATCATTTACCCAGTTTCATTAAATGTTTAAGAAAATTGAATTACAAATTTTATTTTATTTTCAAGTCCATGATAAATGTGGCCAAGATCTTTCCATCCCTACTCCCCTCCCTCTCTATCCGTTGCAGCTTTTCCACATTAACCTAAGTACTACTGCTCTTGGGCCAGATAGCACAGATTATATCTAAGTAGACTAAGTAAAAACAAAGAGGGGCCAAGATTTCTGGTTGAGGCACACCTGTGATTCAGGACTATTAAGCAGAAGCTTGTGGGTTGGCATTTCTGCAATTCAGTTGGTGGCTGAAGGTGTTTGAACTTCAGATGGATAATGAGGATTTAGTGGTGAAAGCAGAGAGAGCTCCTCATCAAATTTTCATGTAAAGATAAGTTTCCACAAAAAAGATTAATTACTTACACCTAACATGACATCTCAATCAAAGAGATTTAGTCATGTGGAAACAAAATGTAAGGAGCATGGATTTAAGTTATTTCAAACAAGGATTTTATCACATATAATCATACAAAACAAGACGACCATAGCTCTCAAGACCCCATTTTTACAGCACGATCGTTTGCATTCCCAACCCTATAAAGGAGTATAAAAAAGACCCACATGAAAATGAAAGGAAATCATCCCAGTTCGAAACGGTCACAACTTTGGGAAACATAACCCTAAAAGTGATTCCTCAATCCAGAATGCATTCAATATTCACTTCAAAACTCAAATGAATAGGGGAAATCAACAATCATATCCGTCAGTACCACTCACTCAAAAGAAACTCATGGGGATAACAGTACCCGTAAAATGGGACCTTCATAGCCATAATAAAAATCTTACTCCACAAACCTACGAAAACCAACCACCTAGAACGTTCGAAAAGTAAAAACAACAAAAAAAGTGTTTTGAGTTTACCTATCGGTGATGTACTTGAGCAGATCTTCAGTACAGAAGTATTCGACATTAATATCGACCAATTGACCACGGCTACGATCAACAGCGTGGCGGCACATAATCTCCAAATCGTAAGGCATATCCTGAAGATCACCCAAATTTTGCATGTCAATGGCGCGCCACATGGTAGGGTCCATGCAGATACTCCGCCACGAAGTGCATACAGACTGAGCGCTCGAGAGGATATCCACAGCGCAGAGTTTCAGGAGAATCGCTGCCGTCACGTCCCCAGGAAGGTCCAGCCAGTTCCTGGTTTGACGCTCATCATTATCAGATTGTTCCTTCGAAGACGAATACGAAGACGATGCTGCAGAGTCCGCAGACGACCAAGACGACATGATTGAAGCTTCCCCCAGAAACCGATGCTGCGAGAAAAGCTGAAAACTTAAATGGATTCAAAATGTTAAACCCTCGTTTTTATCTCAGGCGGTGGAATGAAAATTGGGCTTTATAGAATTTAACCAAACTCGACAGTCTGTAAAAATTGTTTCTTGGATTTGGATCTTCTGCTTCAAAAACGAGCCTTTAAAAAATTATTTCTTAAACCTAATATGATATGAAAAAATGGTCTTAAAGTATTATAATAGAGTATTATCCATATTTTCTAACACCAATAAACTCTTTCATTTTCCAGTAACATAAAGGTAAAAATATGTTACTGTAAATCACCATCATTAGCCGTCACTAATTAATGGATAATACTTGAAGACCATTTTTTGCTCAAGATACTTTAAGACCATTTTAAACAACACTTTCCTACCGACCTTGAATAGGGTAATTAACTTCCTTTTCTTAATCCATAAGGAATTTTATCCTTTACTGGTACTACTATACGAGGATGTTACAGTACTCACGCACCAGCATGTTTGATCAATCATGTATATTTTTTGAGCAAAAAAGATCAATCATGTATATTTAGTGTGTGTGAATAGAAAAGAAAATGGGTTCTTAAGAGTAATTTGTACCTTTGGCTCATTTTACGTAATTTTCCCCGGTCATTTTTTTCAAAACTCACCTGCCGTCTCCCAACTTTGGTTATTTTATAATATATTATATTATATAATCAAATAGAGCACTTGATTTGACCGAGAAGGTCTTGATTTTAATTTATGTCGCTTTTTTTCTTATTTCTTTATTTACTTTTTGTGCGTGTAAATCTCAATGCAATGTGCGTTATAGGCTTGAAATTTCTTAAAAAAATTTACGTCCAATTTTCAACGTATCATCATCATCATCATTATACAAAGCATAGAGACTCACAGATGGAAATTGTTAATTCACTTTTTGGTTTAAACATAAATAAATGGAAACATTTATTTGCTAAATAAATAAACTTATTTCATTTTATTTTATTTTTTACTAAATGAAGTGAATATTTTTCATTATTATACAGTGGTTACAATTCAATAGTTTGAATTACTTGCGTACCTTTTAATGATAATGTAATAATATAATATATTTAAAAAATATAATTATATAATGTATTCATGTGTGGGACCCATGTCCAATTTTTTCTTCAACAACCGTGCCTTCACGTGAAACGTTTGAAAAATGATGAGGGAAATTACATCAAATAGCCCAGGGTAAAAATTCCACTTAAGGACCCATTTTTTCTAAAAACAAATAAATCACAATAGTCACGGCTTCACAGTAATTTATCACGTCATGGTTCGCTGTTTTCCCTCTCAGAAAACACTATTGTTAACAATAGTCACGGTTTTTTCACAAATTCGGACTTAATGTTGGGCTTCGTTGAGCTTCGTGCAGAGATGAAGGTGTCTGGAGCTTTTGATTTTCGAAATTTCAAATTCGAAAATATCTTCACCTTTTCTCTCTTTTCTTTCATTCAAACGTGTTCTCTCTCTATCAATTTACAATTTTCAATCACTCTTTCGTCCCTCCAATTTTTCAATTCAAATTTTAAAAATCAAAAGCTCCAATATATAATCATCCAAAGACGAGTGCAGAAAAAAAGCAAGAAGATTGACCACTGAAGACAAATCTTGTCAGTTTGGGGATTTTGACCAAAATAATTTTTTTAATTTTTTTTTTTACTAATCTACAGTTGTTTTCAAACTAATTACCAAAATATGGTTGTTTTGGGGCATTCCGTAGGAAGGTACGACGAACAAGATGTTCGCTAGGGACACCGACGGAAGTACTAGTTCCGTCGGGGTCCTTGACGAACTAAATATTAGTTCCGTCGGGGCCCCCGACGGAACTAGACGTGGCTTTGACGCGTGTCGGGGTGCGTCGGGAATCCCGACACATGTCGGGATTCCATTTAGTTCCGTCGGGGGCCCGACGGAACTAAAGGAATCCTGCAGGGATTTGATGAAGACCTTTTATCATTAGCCTTGGGGTCCACAATCAACAATTAACCAAGGATTGCGTATAGGCAAACCTAGGATCGTTCTCTCTTTTCGAGGAGCTTTTTATTGAATCCTAAGTAATCTAGATGTCATGCAAATGAAATAAAAACAAAGGGGGATTGGGTTTTGATGGAATTAGAATAGAAATTGAAGACGAGAATGAAAAGGAGAGATTAATCAAATGAAAAACGATCAACTCGAATGGGATTCCAAGACCTTCCATCATTGGACAAAGAAATAGAATAACGGAACCCGTGATTGATTCTAAACAAACCGAAATCTCGCATTTGTCCGGAAGCTCCTCGACTAGACAATCGCCTAGCATATGATCGAACATGTGGCGAGCTCGCTGCAATCGTACAACGTTCTTCAGTAACCTGGTCCGACCTAAGTCCTTGGGATTTCAATCTGGATATTAAATCTAACATCCAATCTGTTTCTAAACTCAAATCCGATTAAAGTAAACGAAACAAGTCGAGTTATCGATTGAAGCATAAGTCCTCCGGGATGACACCATGGAATCCTCAACTCATGGGTCGATCACAAAAACTTAGCCAAGCATGGCTATGTAAGATGAAAATGTAGAAATAAAGATGTTAATCATGACCACGAAGAACATGAACAAGTTCATCATGAACATGAAGAACACAAAGAACAATTAAAGAAAATGAAAGCTTCTATTCCAATATAAAAGTAAATATCAAAAACATAATGAACGAATAAAGGAAAAAGATGAAGAACATAAAATCAAAATAAAATAATTAAAAGGAAAGATTAAAACTAAGCCATACCAAGTAGGAGGCAAGAAATTAAAGACAAGAATTAAAGACAATACATGAAACTAATAAAGAAAACTAAGCCATCCCAAGTAGGAGGCAAGAAATAAAAGAAGGAACTTAGAATGGGAGAGATCTTGGTCTCTTCAAGGTGTATGTTTCTCTTCAGCCTCTCCATCTATTTATAGGAAAATTGGGCATCTCATTCATCCATTTTACAACTCATTTCGTCACTTTACTTAGTGGCCAACATGGAAGAATCATTGAACCACTTTACACCTCCAAAAACGCGTCTGTTTGCAAGCTGGATTACACTACGTAAACGGCGGATCTGGACCACGTGGTCTTCATGTGAAATGTAGCCCTGGATGTCAGCTTTCTAGGCGTTCAAACCGCACCGAATTTGGAGTTCTGTAGCTCCAGATATGGATCAAACACCGAACGTTGTTCCGGAGCCCAGTTCAGCGACCCTGTTCCGTATTCCTGGCCCAATATGGTACTTTAAACATTTGATTTAGCTTTTGGGCTCTTCATATGGTTTGTAGATCTTCCTTTTAGCTTTCTGAAAATATAAATTGCAGAGCCATTGGATCTCTAAATCTCAAGTTATACCCAAAATACCGAACAGTGTTCACTACCCAATTGTAGTAAGAATATGACTCAAGTTCAATTTTGAATCCAAACTCAAGATGTGACCAAGATTAATGCAAATAAAGTCTAAAAACTCATTATGAAGATGAAATCATATATTTAACTAATTGATCCATTAAAGCATGATAATGACAGAGTTTTTAGCTTCTTTTTGCATTTAAAATAATATGAATTCAAAGATTATCGGGATTCCCCGACGCGCGTCGAAATCCCCGCCCCCACCCCAATCCGCGTCGCCCCCCCCCCAAATTAAAATCCTCCCCCACCCCACCCCAATCCACGTCCCCCCCATTTAATTTGTTCACCAGCCCCCCCCCAATCGCCCCCACTCCACCCAACTTCCTTCTGCAGCTCTCCATCCCCACCTCCAAATTTCGCAGGCCCCACCCTCGTAAAATCTTCCCTCTCCCTCACCACACACACACACACAAACAAATTTTCCCTCTTCCTTAACCAAAAAAAAACCCACCCCACCTCCCCCCAACTCTCACACACACAACCCTATTCACTTGTTCATCAGAAAGCTCACATTACAGGTAACATTTAAATTTTCTTCATTCTTTATTATTTATTAATTAACATTTCCTGTGTAATTGGTGTTTTTTCCCCTTAATCTTCATTACCTCTGACAAATCTGCACGTTATGTTTATTGGGTTCTATATTCTTTCATATTTCCAATTTTATATTGTTCAATTAGGGAGATTACAAAAAGACTAAAGGTTAGATTGTTAAGAAAAAATGAAAAAGAACCAATTAAAACATGATTAATTAAAACTTGAAAACGAAAAAATCACGGGGTTTTTTTAGTTTTTGTAAAAAAACCTATTTACCATGCCAAGTAAATCATGAATTATCATAGTTTTACATTTGATAGTTAGGTTTTAAAATATTCACAAAAATTATGTTTCATAAATTTATATTAGAGAATTTTAGTTATTGTATATGTACTTTTTAGGTCTGGTAAGTTACATAAAAAAGATTACAATCATTATGAAAAGGGGGGCAGGGATTCCTGACGCGCGTCAAGAATCCCTGCAGGATTTGTTTAGTTCTGTCAGGCCCCCTGACGGAACTAAATGGAATCCCGACGCGTGTCGGGATTCTTCCGACACGCGTCGGGCCACGTCTAGTTCCGTCGGGGCCCTGGCGACGGAACTAGTCTTGTTAGCGTCCACAGCGGAACATCTTGTTCCGTCGTACCTTGCTACGGAACAGCCCTAAAACAACCCTATTTTGGTAATTAGTTTGAAAACAACTGTAGATTAGTAAATTTTTTTTTTTTTGGGTCAAAATCCCTGTCAGTTTGTTATATAATCTTCTTGTGTTGGAGAGTGGAAGAGGGTTTTACATTGATCACGCTTCATGGATCGAGATGCTTCCACAGCGGCTTCACGAGTAGGTTCCGAAGGCGGCGCAGGGGGAGCACGTGGTGGCATCAATTTCACGGAGGACGAGAGGGACCGCACTCACGCTTTTTTTTCCCTTTTTTCCTTTTGCATTTTTTACATCGTAGACCGAACGGTGATAGCAACTGAATACGATGACCGGTAAGCAAGCAAACATCGTGGGAATGTTGAAATATCTGCATATATTTATAAATCCTAGTGGACTTATTTGAAATATTTGCATAAATCCGATTTCGTCTTCATATTATACAACCAATCATTTCTAAATCTTTTTTCCATCGCCCTTCTTAACCTTCTTGTGTTCCTCCGATTTCCTCTTCTTCCCATCTTCCACCTCCAGTATCCTCCACCTTCAGATTATAAGACCCAGAGAGAGAATTACAAGTGCAGATTGACTGTCTTTTGCAGCGGACTCGTCTATCCATCATTTTGTAGAATTTAATAAATATCTTTACGAACGAAATCCATAAGGTGAGTTTCATAGTTTTTCACCACACGCGTCGCGATGGGGAAAAAACTCCATAAGGTGCTGATTGAGCTTCATCGGTCCAGTACCGTCCACTCCTCTATTTCGCTCCCTCAGCGCCGCTGTCGCAGAACATGGTTGAAGAACGTCTTTCCGGTAAAGAGGAACGAGGATCCGGTGAAGAAGAAAGTCTTTCCGGTGAATAGGAACGAGGAAGAGTGAAGTAAACGACCAGATTCAGGTGGGATTGCCACCACCATCGTGTTCAAACCGATTATATGAAACCACCACTTCTCCTTCGTCCTTCATCGCCAAAGTCGCAGATCGTTTTCATTTGAACCACATAGTTCATCGAGTTCATGCTTCACTTTGGAGAAGTTCACCATCATCCTTTGAGCGGATCGACGCCCAACCGGAGCAGATCGAGATTCACCGGATCTCCACCTATGTTCGGGCATTGCGAGTTCTCCACTTATGCTCCTCTGTTGCAGAAAACGACCAGTGAAGAAGAGGAATCTGGTCCGATCTCATCTGCGGCGCTGTGAAGAAGAAGAAGAAGAAGAAGAAGAAGAAGAAGAGAAGAAGGATTCGGTCTGTCCTCATCTGAGTGAATGAGTCGGTAATGCATCTCAATGAGTGAATGACAATTATGAGTGTAGTGGCCCCATATGTGGAAGAGAGAAAGAAGCTGTGCACCGTAAGTCAAAAGTGGGGATGCGTGTCTTTTATGCTTTCTCCATTTGTGCTTGGAATGTAATGTTTAGATGGGATATTATAGCTACTACCGATTTACCTTAGGTTCTAGTGGGTGATTTTAATTATAAATTCTTTTTTCCCCGGTGGCCCGATTCCATTTTGCATGATAGAATTGGAAATTTAATGTTTAGAATTTTTAGAGATCTCAACTTTCATGAAGAAAACTTGGTCATAATATATCTCGCCTAATCCTCTCGCTTACACTACATTGAAAGAAATAGCCATAATATATTATATTATAATATAATAAAATATATACAATAATATTATATTAGATATTATAAATCATAATTGTATACCCCTCCCCTCCTTTCCAACTGTGCATTAATTTTCAAATTTACTCTGAGAATAAATAGATGAAAAAGGTGGCCCACAATTTTGATATCAGTAGAAATAAGTAGAAATGGAATCCAAAACAGCATAGCAGCACCACAACTGAATATAAGGCCATGGGAACAAAGGAGTACTTATTTTAAGAAGTATCATATTTTAAGGCCACTATAATGGGCCTCACACTCGACTATTCTGATCCAAATTATAATATTACTTATTTTTTATTGGTGTGATTGTTGGAAAAAAAAAAAAAAAAAGTTGTGCTTAGTTTCTTCGGTTAAATAGTAGTCATGTCATTATTTTATAATATTTTCAATCATTGAAATATTTTTTTTGGTCGGAATCATTGAAATATTTTCATTTAACAAGGTCTGAACCCACACACAATTTTTCCTACTTCCCCAGATTGGTATCAGAGCCAGAGGGGAAGTAGAGATGTATTAATTAGATCTGGACTGCATATTTACCTCCTCTGAATGTTTCGTTGCTATATTTAGCGTTCTGCTTTAGATCTATGCTCCAGATGTTAAAAAAAAAAAAAAAAAAAGTCTGGATTTTCATGAAAAAATTTATATATGGTTTTTCTGCATATGCTAGCCGAGTTTTTCTGTGGGATGTCTAAGGCCATAAGTCTCGTTTGTTGAGGCAGGCGATTTGCCCCACATGGTAAGTTGTCATATGTATGAACCTCGTATATAAACTTTTAAGTGAAGATCTGGATCCGATTCATCTTCTAGTTCATCCTTTGTGGGTGGTTTAGGATTTTTAATTTTACGTAATTTAAATTAAATGTCTTACTTCACTCACGGAGCTCTAGATCTAAAGGTAATGCTAAATTCCAACTAAATATTTTGATTGGTAAATTGTAGTAAATATTTAATTAATATACCCCTATTTTACCCGAAGGTAATGATACTAATTGAAGGGAGATTTACAATTATTGTTTTTCTCATCCTTAATCTTCTGCTGTTTACTCTTGGTTTTTACTCTCTGTTCTTTTTCTGCTGTTTATTTTACCGTCATTTTATTTCGTTGCCTTTTTAATTATGTCTTCGTTATTTCGCGGTTTTCATAAACGTTCTTCTACTTCCGCAACTTCTTTTTCTTCCTCTCCTCGTTCACTCATAAATTCTTCTTTAAATCATGAGGATTCAAAGTCCTCTTCCCATAACATTTTTAATGAAGAAATCCAGTTTAATAATATCAACCAAACTCATTGATAATTGGACACTTCCCCAAATTGACCACAAAACTCTTTTTCAAAAGAATAAGAAATGATTTTTCCAAATCGATTACATAATCAAGACTCGTTGAAGAATCAATTCCTATTCATCCCGAAAAAGAAGAATTTTTTCTTCTTTCCCCTAACTCCATTTCAAAACATAAAGAAAAGTACAATTTCATACATATTGGATGTGTTCAAATTGCGCTTAAACCTCTTGTGCGTAAAGGGTTAAACATTTCTGGTCTCGCTTGTCTCCGCGATAATCGTCACTATGTTTTTGAAGATTCCCTTCTCGCAGCTGCCGAATTTGGCCTCCATAACGGTCCGCTTTATTTCAATTGTTATCCTACCCAAACTATTGATTTAAACGATAAAAATGTTCTTGAAGCCTTGAAGCTGAATCTTTCATTCAAGTGGATTTTCAATGAAACCTGGATCTATTCATGTCACCCTAATGTATAGGATTCAGTATAAGGTCTCTAATTCTTCAGCTTCTTCTCTTCTTCAACAACCAGTAGATAATGGACAAACTATTGTCTTTCTTACTGATCCTACAAACACAAATATCACAATTCCTCGAACAATCCTTTGGAAGGATGTTCATCTCCCAGAAACTTGGGTTATGGAAAAAGCTGTACAAGCCACACCAAAACTCACTTCACACATAACCAGGATCACACAAACTCATTCTGGCACTGTCCATCTTTCCTTCGACAGGTCTAAAGGATCAAACTCCTCTTCTTCTGGATCTATGTCTTCAAGATATGAAGATTTTAGATCACCCATCCCCAATCTCCCAAGGCTTTCCTATGAAAGACCTACCCCTTCACCACCTCCGGTTATTCATTTACCGCCTCCTCCTCAACCTCCTTCTCCTGTTTTACCTCCTCAACCAGAACAAGGTAAGTCTAATGTAACAATGCAAGGAATTGATAATTCTGGTACAATTTCTCATGCAAACTACCAAAAAGAGGATGATCTAGATTCTGTAGCTTCAATGTCTTACACAAAATTAGGTGAGCCTCAGTCTATTGGTGCTCTTGAGCATCATTTTGAAATTAATAAACAAAGTTTGCAAAAGGAATTCTACTCAGAACAAAATACTTTGCAAAGAAACTGGTTTTTAGGACAATTCAAAGGATCTTTGCGAACACAGATCCAAGAGATGTTTTACGCTTTCCTTGAAAAGCATGAAATCCATATTCCATTTTTTGATTGGTTCGAAGCCTACGCTTCACAACGAAATAGAATATCCATTTCAACAATCTATAAATATGACCAAAAAGAGTGGAAAATTTCGACAAACAAGTTATTTCTTCAAAACTTCCACCAAAAGGGTCATATCAAATTCCCGGTCTTGTTGACGAGTAAACAACATCCTGTTTTGGCTTCTCCTTTCAAAATCAGAACCTCTGAAGAGCCTCATAACGCTAGAGATATTATAAATCTTATTGAGCAAAATAACTATACAAATCGGTATCTCCAAATCCTTGGAGATCATGTTATTTCTTCTTCTTCTTCTTCTCAAACTACTTCTAAGGCCCTCTCGCCTTTGTTTAAACCTTTCCACTTGATCCAAAAATTAAGTTTTTACAAAGCAAAAATAACACGAGTATCGTGCAACAAGCTAACCAACGTTTAAAGCAAGTTGATGATCCTAAAACCCCTTTTTCGAACTACAACGTAAAGTTGTTCCCGAAACTCCTTCGAATCATCTTCTTCAAATAAACCTCTTATGAATTTAGAAAAAATTTCGATTCTCGAGTCGATTTCCAAATCAATCATCAAAATTGGAAAAAACCTTCTTCCTCTGTTTTACCAAAATCTTCAAAGTTATATTATCCTAGGGCCGATCCTTTGGATATCTTAACGAGGAAAGACATGATCAAACTTTTAAGTCTTTTAACTCAAACGACATCTATGAATGGAATATAGATGGTCGAGTGAGACTAATATTATTCAAATTTTTCAACAAATGACAATGGTAAGCACCGCTTATCATACTTCAAAAGACTATTCGAGATAGAGAAATAACTACTCTTTTAGTCTCTCGGTTTTACTTGGACAATTAAAAGGTTGGTGGGATTATTATCTCTGTCTCTAGTGAAAAAACCAACATTTTTTCTTCTATTATGGTCAATCGATGGAACCCCTATTCTTCATAACGATGAACCTATTCCAGTTACTCAAATACCCTTATTTTTACACTTATTAAACATTTTATTGGTGATCCGGATATCTTGAAAGATCGCTCTTCCGAACTTCTTTCTAACATCAAATGTCGGACACTTTGCCTGATTTTAGGTGGTATAAAGATACCTTCATGACTCGAGTTCTCACAAGAGATGATGCCAACCAGGGTTTTTGGAAAGAAAAATTTCTAGGTTGGATTACCAAAATCTTTTGGTGATAAAGTTAGAGATAAGCTTCGAAATTTGAATAATGGCAACATTCCTTATGAAAGCCTGATGTATGGAGAACTGATTTCCCATGTTCGAAAATCTTTTAAAAATCATCAAGATGATGGAATCAAACATCGCTTGCCAAAGAAAAGGGTATTAACAAAAAAGAATTGGGATCCTTTTGTGAACAATTTGGTCTTCCTTCTTGTTCAAAACCTAGACAGAAGACTCATAAATCTTCTCAATTTTCAAACTCTTTTTCAAAAAATAAGTATTTTCGTTATTCAAAACGTCCTTATTATAAGAATGATTTTCAAAATCCCCAAAAGAAATACAAACGGAATTTTCGTTCCAATTTTAGATCTAAACCTAAACAAAACAAATTTACAAAAGACTTTCAAAATAGAGATAATGCTACTTGCTTCAAATGTGGTAAGACTGGTCATTATGCCAAATACTGTCGTGTGTCCAGAAAAATCAATGAAATCACTCTTGAAGAATCTCTTCGCAGCCAAATTAATAATTTGCTTCTTGAAACAACTTCTGGATCTGAAGATGATGGAAGCTACTGTTCTTCAGATGACATAAACCAAATCCAAGATGATGAATTCAATTCAACATCGATGATGATTTTCCTCAAATAAACGTCATCACGAAAGAGCAAGATCTGCGCTTCTTGACGTCATCACCAAACTTCCAGATTGTGACAAAGGTGAGTATCTTTCAAAACTCAAAGATATTCTTTCACAACCTCCATCTTCCTCTTCTTCTTCTACTCCCCATACTTCCAAACTTTTGGCTTTTCAGAATAATTATGACCTAACCAAAACTATGGAAAGATTTAAACGATCTGTTAACCCTGTTACTCTTCCCGATCTCAAAACTGAGGTTAATAATCTCAAAATTGAAATCCAAAATCTCAAAACTTCTCGTGATACTCATGAGTCTGCACTTTTTCAAATCCAAGAATTTCTTTCCTCTTTACAGATTTCTCCAAAAGAGAATATTGATCAAGTTTTAGAAAAAGAAGATGAGGATGATAATTCTTTAGAAACACCAATTTTAGAAACACCATTTCTAAATGTAATTTCAAAATGTTTTACCCAAAAATTTTACATTAAAATAAAAATTATTATCAAAGATCTTGTTTTTGAACAACCTGTTTTGTTTGATACTGGAGCCCAGGCTAACTGTATTTTAGAAGGCTTGGTTCCTACCAAATATTTTGAAAAAACAATTGAAAGATTTAGTTCGTTACCACGTAACCAATATCTCTCAATACAAACTTTCAAATGTTATTGTTCAAAATGAAAGTTTGGCGGGTTAAAGTTCCATTCATTCTTATGAAACAAATGGGATCACCAATTATTCTTGGTGCACCTTTTGCTACCATATTAATGCCTTATGGAACTCAATCTGATGGTATTACAAAACAACATTTGGGAAAAACAATTTTATTTCCTTTTTCTCAAAAACCAAAAATTAGATAATTAAATCCCATCTTTCTCAAAGAAAACCAGATCAATTTTCTTAAGGACGAAATCCAATTCAAACGAATTGAGCAACAGCTCAAGCAACCTTTTGTCCAACAAAAGATCCACTCTTGTCTTGATAAAATTCATAAAACGGTTTGTCTTTGGTTTACCCAACGCTTTTTGGAGTCGAAAGCAACATACGGTTGATCTTCCTTACGAACCAAACTTTTCTCGAAAACATATTCCTACAAAAGCCGACCTATCCAAATGAGCCAAGAACTTCTTGAAACTTGTAAAAAAGAAATACAAGATCTTCTTGACAAAAAACTCATTAGAAAAAGCCGTAGTCCTTGGTCTTGCGCCGCTTTCTACGTTAACAAAAATGCTGAAATCGAACGTGGAACGCCTCGTCAGTCATTAATTACAAACCTCTTAACGAAGCTTTGCAATGGATTCGTTATCCAATTCCAAACAAGGCTGATTTACTAAAACATTTACATTCTGCAAAAATCTTTTCTAAATTTGATATGAAATCGGATTTTGGCAGATCCAAATCTCTCGAAAAAGATAGGTATAAAACTGCTTTTCTTCGTTCCATTTGGTCGATATGAATGGAATGTTATGCCTTTTGGTTTAAAAAATGCCCCTTCAATTTCAAAGGATTATGAACGAGATCTTTAATGATCAAGGTCAATATATTATAGTCTATATTGATGATGTTCTTATCTTTTCAAACTCATTGGAAGAACATTTTAAACATGTTTTAAAATTCATTCGAACCGCGAGAAAAATAAATGGTTTAGTGGTCTCCAAACCTAAAATCAGTCTTTTCCAATTAAAAGTACGCTTTTTGGGCCACTTGGATTTACCAAGGAACCATAACTCCAATTGAACGTGCAATTCAGTTTGCAAATAAATTTCCGATCAAATTTTGGATAAAAACCAACTCCAACGATTTTTGGGTTGTTTAAATTATGTAGCCGAGTTTATTCCTCAACTTAGCAACTTTCTAAAACCTCTTCATCAAAGGCTAAACAAAAATCCTCCTCCTTGGACCGACATCCACACTAATATTGTCAAACAAATCAAACAACGAGTTAAAGAACTTCCTTGTCTTAACCTTCCCATTCCTTCGACTTTCAAAATCGTCCAAACCGACGCTTCGAATTAGGATATGGAGGTATCCTCAAACAACGATTTGACGATAAAGAACAAATTATTTCTTTTACGTCTAAACATTGGAATCCCGCCTTGTGAAATTATTCCACAATAAAAAAAAGAAATTTTGGCTATTGTTTTGTGTGTTTCAAAATTTCAAGCGATCTTCTAAATCAAAGGTTTTTAGTTCGCATTGATTGTAAATCTGCAAAAGATGTTTTACAAAAAGATGTTAAAAACCTTGCATCAAAACAAATTTTTGCCCGTTGGCAAGCAATTTTGAGTGCTTTTGATTTTGATATTGAATTCATTGAAGGCACTTCCAATTCTCTTCCCGATTTTCTTACCCGTGAGTTTCTACGGGGTAGTTCTTAGGTTGAGAGTCCTCTAAACCATAACCCTTTTTCCTTCTCCGAAAATGACCGAAAAAAAAAACCAGGTGACGAACAAAGAAATAAGCAACCCCTCCAGGAAGAGGATAATAAACAACGCATCTTTCAAGATGCTCAAAGTCCGATCTCTCGAAGAAGATCGAAGGAGATCATCAAACAACTCCTAAAACAAAGAACAGGCTCCTCAAACTCAAGGGTCTTTGCTACCAACCTCAGGATCGTCTTCTAGCCAATCAACTTTCCAAACACAGGAATCACGATTGCGGACACGATCACAAACCAAATCAGGGTCTTCGACCCCTATAACCCAAATTGAGTCTTCAACCCAAAGACTCACCTCCACCAAACCCGACAAAAAAACGGTTGAATCATATGCTAAGAAACCTCCTACAAAAACTTGGGGGAAGTATTAGTACAAAAAGATGATAAAACCTAAGCCCTTGAATATGATAGAGCACTTGCTCTATCTATTCTTGCCTCTTCTTCACAGCAATCAAAAACAGGCAATCGCAAAAAAAGGAGTACGATTTAGCAAATGCTGAATTTAATCTCCAACTTGCCCGAAAAAACCTCCTCGGGTTACTAAACAATTAGTAGTCTCTTCGGCTATTAACCCAATGGATACACCTTACATTCCCAAACTGGATAAGGTCAAAAATATCCTACAAATTGAACCTGATTTTTTCTTCCAAACCCCCAACCAGGTAGCTTTAAAAGTCTTCCCTTCAGGATTTCATTTTATTCCTACCAGTTTACAAAAAACAAGAGAATTCTATGAGTTAATACTAGTTGATTCTGAATCTATCGAGTTATCTCGAAAAGAAGATAAAGAAGGAACTTTTATTACTCATTCTACTCTCCGATTTTGAAAGTTCTCACACCGTCCCAATGGGGACAAGATTTACATAAAAATGTCTCTTTCAAAATTGATTATGATCCTAGAGGATATAATTACGGGATTATTGTGAGGCCTGGTATAATGTCTTTTATGATCAAAATAAAATTTTTAAACATACTTGGTTTCTTTATTTTAAGAAAAACACCAAGTATAACTTTCCTCAATGGTTTAAACAATGGTGGGATTTTTTCGGACCTATACCTGAAATCCTCCCTTCATCTGTTCAAACAGCATTGTCTCTTTTTGAAACAAAATATAACCATAATGGAGATCCTTTTCCAATTGATCTTCATTACTTTTCCAAATTAGTCAGTATCCTGGATTTTTTCTTGGCAATACAAACTTTTCTCATAATGATAAAAAAGGTCTTGTTTTACCATTCCTTCAACGACACCTTTTGTCGATGGTGGGCAAAATTTGACCAATCAAAGGTGAACTCTAAAGCGGTAGATCTCTGGTTCAAACAAAATCCTCGTCATCTTTGTGCAACGGATCAAAGCCGGTTTTTGAACCAAAAATCCCATGCACAAACCTTACTTGCACGGGAGGAGATGAACAAGAATACTTTAAACAACTCTTTCTCCTGCTTAAACAATTCCAACGGCGGAGCGATTGCAACCATAAATCGAGGCTAGTACTTCAACGAAGGAAATCCGGACCAAAGTGATGATGAAGATGAGGATTTCGTCGTCAATCGGGCAAAGAATAACTTGCGGCGGTTTTTGACGGAAGATACCAAACTGTAACTTCCATGTATAAAACGTATAAAATCTTGATCTCGCATTATAGTATTAGGTGTTTTTCCTTTTGATGTAACACTAAATATTGTAATTGCTAGATCACTGTAGTTAGTTACGGTATATATTGTAGCTAAATACATTATAAATCAACAGTACCGGTCTTCAACCGGAACTGTTCAAACAGTGATCCGAATCTGTTTTAAAAGCTGAAGCCCTTTCAGTTTGGAGGCAGGTTCTGATCAGCGAACCATCTCTCTACCTTCTCTCTACCCATTCTCTCGCGCTTCTCTCATCCTCTCTCGCCTCTCTCTACACTCTTTCCCTTCTCTCTCTTTTAAGCTTTCTTACGCCTTCGCTTTCCCGTAAGTTTTTATGATTTGAATAAACTTGTGCTTTCGTTATGTCTTTCTCGCATCCGCATCTCTTCTTTACTCTTCTTTCTCGTTTATGAACTAGATCGCGTAGTTTACTACCGATCTCGCTTTAATTTCTTTCTTTCTCTTTAGCACGTTTACTTCCAGTTCTTTATTTATGCTTTGATTTCGTTATCGCTTTCTCTACTTCTCTGTTTCCCATTCTCCCTTTCCCCTCAGATCCTTCGGGGTCACTCCCCCAGATTAATATGATATAATTATTTTACCTACGTTTGCAGAAACCTAAATCAATGTTCCTTGCTTGGCTTGAAAATAATAAGAATGACCCATTTGCAAGAACGCTAACTTATTCTCAATCCCTAATTACTTTACATTTGTTAGGAAAAAAGAATTTGGAAGCATCGTGAACGTGGCTTTTCTGTTGGAAGGCTAGGTCATTGTACACCTACTCAAGGAGAGTTATATTACCTACGTTTGCTATTGACAAAAGTTCGAGGTCCAAAGAATTATGCAGATATTAGGATTGTTAATAATGTTGTCTATCCGATATTTAGGGAAACATGTTACGCACTTGGATTGTTAGATGATGACAATGAGTATATCGATGCAATTAAAGAAGCATCATTGTGGGCATCAGGCAATTACCTTCGTCAATTTTTCACTAGTATGTTATTAAGTCATTCATTATCATAGCCGGGTATTGTTTGGGAACAGACAAAAGACATACTGTGTGAAAATTTGTTATATATCACACGGGGCAATCAAATTTTTCAAGGTACGATTATCTATTAATGATTTACTTTTATATGAAGTGTTAATTGTTTTTTAGGATAATGCGTAATAATTATATAAAAAATTTATTGACATCAGTTGAAAGACGATTTGTCTTGAATATAAGAAGTTCCACATAAATATTATTCATACAAAGTATTGAACCTAATGAGGTATTATGTCTGAAAAAAACAATGTAATTTTGTTTTAAATTAATTGACAAAGTCGATACTACTGGACTAATAATTTTTTTTTTCATATTTCAGAATTGCAGTTTTCGACTACCAATAAAGAAGCTTCTGGACTGTTTATAATTGAACAACTTTTGTTACGAAACAAGAAATGCCTTGACGACTATCCATCACCGCCTAAACCAAATAAAGAGAACATCATTGACATGTCAAACCAACTGATACTTCAGGAATTAAATTACAATAAAGAAAGAGAGGGCGATGAAGCTAATAGGTTGCAAAATCTAATGACTGATAAGCAAAATAAAGTATTCCATAAAATACTTTCATTTGTTTCTTCATAGAAAGGTGGATTCTTTTTTTGCATAGATTTGGTGGCACTGGGAAAACCTTCATCTGGAACACATTGACAGCTTCCATAAGATCTAAGGGGGGTATCATATTGAACGTAGCATCCAGTGGAATTGCAGCAACTTTACTACCATCAAGTAGAACTGCGCATTCAAGAACATTATAATCCCTTGTTAACAAACAAAAAAAGAACATTCTAAACTTACACTCACCGAGATGTTTCAAGAACTTTAAGAAGCAAATACGCATACTTCAACATGATGATAAATAATCATGTCAAAAAGAAAATGATGATAAGTTAACAAAGTATTTTTATTTGTTATATTGAAACACAGAATATAAGTTGTATAGCTACGCAATACTACCACATGGACCATGACCACATTTTTAAAAGATCCATACTTCATAAACATTCATACATGTAAAAGGAACTGACAATATGTCACATGTGTAACTAAACATTTCTGAAGATCTCCCTGTACACCACATTTGTAGTTGTATTCTTTCGATGATTACTCTTGTCTTCTATAAGAATCTTCAATCTTGCGATATTGGTAACTCTTGATAAAGCAACATATAATTGGCCATGTTTAAACACTGACTTCGATAAATATAAGCTTACATTTTGTAATGATTGACCTTGACTCTTGTTAATTGTCATTGCGAAAGCCAATGCAATAGGAAATTGCCTTCTCTTCATTCGAAAAGGAAGACTAGTGTCTGAAGGATTCATGTCCATTATGTGAATTAAAACTTTTTGATTTGGGTTTGACCCATTTAGTGTTAATGCTTCAATAACATTCTTTCCAAGATTTGTGACACGTAATCTGGTTCCATTGCATAATCCAGCAACTTGATCTATATTCCTTAACAGCATTATAGGGACTCCAATCTTGAAAGTAAGAATATGCAAAGGCAGACCTGAACAAATAATAGTATTCAAGAACTCTGTGTTGTATAGATCGTCAAATCCATTAACCTCGTGGGACGACTTGCAGATAGCATCACAACTATAATATTGCATCAGTTCACCAAGTAATAAAGTGCACATGTATTCATTTACATGGTTCACACTTTCAATCGTAGGGCATAGAATTGCTCTGTTAGTGAAGTAATTTGAGTCACTTAAATTTTCTAGCAAGCCTTGGTATGTGCTTGATACAATTGCCTTCATAGGATTATCGGAGTTTTGAATGAGGAATTCATCCGGGATCTCAATCTCTGTAATTCCGTCATGAGGCAAACCTAATTTACCATCATCTATATCTAGAAGCCATTTTGAAAACGCTTATATTTTATGATTATCTTGATCCAAATGAGTGGATAGTCTCATGTTTTTTGTCAAATGGAAGACTCGACATGAATTCCATAAGTGTGAGGAAGTAAGGCAAGCATTGACTATAGTAGCTCGAGATGCCCTAGGAATAACAGGTAACAGCTGGCGGAAATCACCTCCCATTAATACTACCTTGCCACCGAATGGATTCTTTGCAATGCATAATATCTTTCAACGTCCTATCTAATGCTTCAATGCAAAATCGTTGAACCATTGGTGCTTCATCCCATATAATCAATTTGGTGGTCTTAATCAAATCAGCCAACACATAATTTTGTTTAATGTTGCACATATAATCTTCATTAACTACAATTGGTATCGCAAACCTCGAATGAGCTGTCCGACCAGATTGTAGCAATATAGCTGCAATACCGCTAGATGCAATTGTAAGCACAATTTCACCTTGGGACCGAAGCGATGAAGTAAACGCACTCCACAAGAAAGTTTTCTCAGTCCCTCCAGAACCATACACAAAGAAAAACCCACATATTCCAGACTTTATTGATGTCGTCACTACATTATAAATAAACTTCTGATCTTCATTCAATGAACTGACTATGTCAACTAATTGCTTCCCTAACTGAACTTTGTTATAGTTTAGTTCCTGACGAATCAGATGATTAGCAACATCAACATGAATATTTGTTGAAGGTAATGGAAGTGAAGGAAATTCAGAGATACCTTTCCCATTCTCAAGCGAAAGTCAAATTTATCTCGATGAAGAGCTTGCTCTTTTTCTGAAGATGATATAAGTAAACCTACAAAATTGAACAAATAGCATGACGTAAACATGTTGCTAAAAATTTGTACGAAGAAATAACCGAAACGAATCTGAACATACTTGATGACATGGGGTCATTATGTGGAATATATAGTAAGTCTTCTGATAGGAGTTGTGACGACTCCTTCCAAACAACCTCAGGACGGCTTAGGCAATAACACAATAGCATACTCACAAACATACTTCGCAATGACCGGCCGGTTGCCCACACTGCAGCTTCCTTCAATGCTTCAATAAATTTACTGTCATCGTCCAACAGTCCCAATGCAATACATGCAGCATGATATGTAGGATGTACAACACCGTCTACTGTCCTAATAGTTTTGTAGGATGAAGGGCCTTTTACTTTAGTTAACAAAGTCCTGAGGTAGTACAATTCTCCTGATAAAGGTGAAGCATGAGTCAGTCGACCAATTGCAAATCCTCTTTTCCTTTTTTTTCCAGATTCGCTTGCTCCGATTATATGCATAATTTTGTGGGAATTCATAATAATAAAGTGTTTTTGCCAAATCATCATATTTGTTTTGTTTCATCCAAGCAATAAACATAGACTCGCACACTCTTGGCTTGTCTAGAACGTTAGCCACATCATATGTGTTAGAATAGATGACACATTATTGGTCAGGTAGATGAAAACTTAACCTTTCAACTGCTGGGACCCTATGATGGATTTCAAAACCAAATATACGCCAAGCTGCCTCACATGCAGATATGTAACAGAAATTATAGTACTGTTGAATCTCATCTAATGACTTTTTTTATTCACATTTTCGACAGTATCATAAATTGAGGCTACCACACGGTCATTTCCTTTGCTGATATACTTGAACAGGTACTTGATGGCAGTTGACTGATTGCATTTTTCAATGTTGATGTGTGCATGGAACATAGACAATAAAGTATGATTATATGGAACAACATACCTGTTATCCAATGGGATGCCTTTTATGTCAATAGTCATGCCATTATCTCTTCTTCTATATGTAGGAAATCCTTCATGGTCAATAGTTGTTGATTGATTAAATTGCTTAGGGAAGTACTTCTTGCATTTCTTATCGACCATACACTGCGCTTTTGGATTTAGATACCCACATGGCGAATGCATCATGAATTTCTGTACCAGCTCATACAACTAAGGTTCAGATTTTGCATCTGGGATCTCAGCAGATATAATTTTATCAACATCATCAGGGTGTTTTATCTTGTCCCTATCTGCAAGCCATATAAGGATGTGTGCATGGGGCAGGCCTCTTTTCTGGAATTCTATAGTGTAAACTTCTGTAATTGAGAAGTATGATTGAAAGGAAAGGGTTAGTTACATGCTATAAAAAACAAACATCAATCGTATGTGAACAATTTTTTCCTTAAAAAAATAACCCCAAATATAAGTACCTGCACAGACATTTCCAAATAACTTCTTCTTCTTAATAACATTCATCATAGCCCTCAATTTTAGTTTGAAAATCCTAGATAAGATGTCGTGCCTATTTGCGCGAAAGAGAGAAACTTTCACAGTATCTTGATATTTCGGGCCACGATGGGTTGCAAGTAAATGTAATGAATAGATCTGGGTACCCAGCAAATCTACATATTGTCATGGCATCCTGGTAAGCCTGGATCATGTACCGTGCTCCACCTGTAAATGAAGAAGGTAGAATAATTCGTTTACCAGTAGCAGATGCATTTGTCTCCCCACTGATCAAAGCATCAGACAATCCTTGGTACATGTCTACACGGAGTTCTTTCTAATGTTTCCTAACCCATAACAACCTTTGAGCTTCAATCATTGTATATGCGTCAACCACAAATTGTTGAAAAAGTCTACCAGCATGCAAAATAGTTGACACTTCATCATCTCTGTCCATCAACTTATATACAAAGTATTCTCGCATACTGACTCTTTTCTTGGCTTTATTAGGCATAGGAGAATTTTCAAAATGTTCTACATCTTCCCTGTATCCATCCTCACCTCCGGGAAATAAAAGAGGGTACTGCAATGGAAGATATGATGGGTGTAACTCATGTAGCCTTTGTGGTGTACCGGACAACTCTTCAACAATGATGTCTCTATGGAAAGTTATGTGTTCGCCCATCATGTTGTCTATTACTTATCAAACGTAGCTTCACCCCATGAGGATGAGGCCTACTAACCATAGAACCCGCTGTACGATATTGTTTAACGAAGGGATTAAATTCGTCTAGCACATTTTTAAGCTTTTCAACAATGACTGGATCGATGTTCCAGTCCTTCAGTTGCTTGATGTTAAGAGAGAAATACATGTGCATTAGATACAGAGTGTTAATGTTGACATTGAAATAATGTTAAAGCTAATGTCATAACATGTACTATATGTACCTGACTGTAGAAATTCTATTATGAACTTCATTTTCGGTGTCATATATATATATAGCTGTGAGTAAACAGGTTTTGATCCATTCTCAGGTAACAGACTTCCTATGATGGTAATCAATTAAGTCCATAAAGAACAAATGTGTAAGGGCCACAACCATTGTTTGTGGAATGATCAATTTTTCCACCCATGGATGTAAATGCGAACATGTTGTTATAGCTCCTAATATTCGCATGAAAATTCTTGCACATGGTGACTTCTTATTGAAGAACAAATCAAACAACACCGGCGGGAGGCATAGTGTTTTTGGGTAGACGGACTTTTCCTCCATGACAACACAAGTGAAAAGAAGGGTGAAAGATTTCGCTTCAATCCTTTCATTAAACCACATCTTTGCATCACAAATCTGACACTTAAAAGACATATCTCCTTCATCAACGTACTCTACAATATTAGAAACATCAGATTGAATGCTAATACGTACGTGACATAAACGCTGAGACAAAACTGAACAGTTCTACTTATTAATTGTATACCAATAATTACTGGTCGCTTCCTCCTTCTTACTTGACATGTACTTTGTGCGTTGAAACTAACATCACTGAATCTACATTCAGTATCTGTATATTAAACTAAGGATATAAGTAAGTTTATCATTAACATCAAACATAAACGTAAAAGGAAATGTAGATATCTCACCATCATCTGAGTTTGCCTCATTCTCACTCCCCTAACTATCAGAATAGAAGGATTCATTATATGTGAAGTTTATATGTTTGTAGTATTTATCCGGATCTAATCATTCAGACAATTTGATTTATTGAATACTGATGAACTGACAAAGGCTAATGCACATACGATGGTAGAAAAAAGCAGTAACGTTTAGAAATACATTACTTGCACATGGCTGAAGAGATTGATGGGGTGGCAATGTCATCTCTGTTATGGAGAATTCCTTGGTTGACGAATTATCTTAAGGTGACACATGTGAATGAGTCATAGGAGGAGTTGGATATGGGTTTGAACTTTGAAACACACAATTTTTGTTAGTATTAATGCTTTTTGGAGAGACGAAAAACTTTTTGAGTAACCTTACAATAAAAATAGACATGTTTTTTTTTTTGTTAATAAGGGACTAATCAAGTAAGATCAGGGAATATTACAAACGAGACGAGCTCGTGCGGTACCTACAACATCCTTTCGAAAAGATTCATATATCCCATCTGGTGGGTCCTGTAACAGATTCATAGATCCCATTCGGTGATTCATAGATTACAAAATTGGATCCACCTCCAACTCTCTCGATGCCTCGAGTTCTTCCCTGAGCATCACTATTGCATCCTTAGATATATGCGTGCCTAAGGGTTTCCTGCGGACTTTCATACTCTTACTGGCAGAATTTTGGAGTTTGATGCCATGTGGAAGTTTTTGCGACGCCACCCGATGAGGTGGTTGATTCTCCTTTCCTTCCTATCGACCTTCAAACCCCGACGGTACAGATAGTACTTGATTGGGACTATTCAGCTCATTAGGTCCACCCACGTCCATCAAGGAATCTTGCCGCTGTAACTTAACCACCGTATGCTTAGAGCTATCCAAAGTCGATTTTACCACAATGGGTACAAGGGCCGAGCTCTGCAAACCTATGAGACGATCACCTTCCGCTGTAACTTCATGCTTGACCGATGCAGGAATCACGTTGAGGGGTGTCACGGGTAGGTTGGGTTTGGTTAGTGATGTGAGGGGTGGGGCCTCTTTTGTCTCTTTCCTCCCATAGATGTGGCATGTTGCATCCTCCCTTGTTAATAGACATGTTTTTTTGAATGGTGGGGCAGTCGTACTTTAATAGTACCTGTAAGTGATAGCTCATCATTAAAATGTAGGCGTCGCGTAATCAAGCAAGCATCAAAAGTTTTGCTAGCAGCACTTGATGTGCTAGTCTTAATTGTACAAAGATCATTTGTACATGGTTCTTAGACCCGGACCGGACCGGGAACCGGTGGGTAAACCGGTCCGGTCCAAAGGTCAAACCGGTTTGATTTTTTTTAAAAAAAATTAACATTTTCTTTAGAATTTCATACTAATAACTCTAAAATATTATTTTTTTCACCGGTTTGACTCCGGTCTGACCCTTGACTCAGTACCTGGACCGGTCTGGTGACCGGTCCAGGTTTCAGAACCTTGCATTTGTACCTATTTCCATTGAGCAATACCTTTTGCTTCGTCGACAACTTGTATTGTTCTTGATGTGAATCTCATCTGCATGAGTGGAGGTAAAATATAAGAAAAAAATGTGTATCCTCTATTCAACTTGACACAGAAGATAGACAACACTGGCATACCAGGACTTGTGAAAGCTTGAAATGGTTATGAGCAAAAAAAAAAAGCTTCAAATGGTGACTTACTAACTACATTGGTAATATCCCCAAAAACAATCCTCCTAGCTTGTTCCTTGTAATCAAGTTGAGCTTTATTGTTGATGTGTTGTCTTTTTTTTGGAGGCATATTGAACAAACCTCTTACAATGTCGTACAAATGTATGAGAGGACAAAAAATTCAGATAAGTACATAATATACCAATTAAGTGAAAGCGGAAATAGAACCTTAAAAAATTCAGATAAGTACATATTGAACCTTAAATTAACACCAAACACTTGAAAGAAAAGAATTTGCTTAAATTAAAATATGATTTTGTTTTTTAAAAAAAATGTGTGAGTCAATTTATGTTATAATTTTGTAATTAATAATTGAAAAATGATTTTATAAATTTATAAAATGTCCAACATATTTGCTTGAATATTTAAAGGCAAGCCGGAGACAATAAAATATATAAAGGCATGTAATATTAAAATAAATAGTATATATATGTTGTGGTCCCAATTTGACTATCTAAAGGCATGAAATTTCAAATGATAAAATATACTATATATGATTTAAAATTGACGTAAGTATTTTTTGCTCATAAAAATTGACGTAAGTATGGTAAATAGTTTTTGTGTGACAAATAATGCAGCATGAAGGTATTATTGTATTTTGTCATGAGTATATATATATTCCTGACCAAAAAAAAAAGATTATATATATATTAAAATAAATGTTTCAATTTTTTGTTTTTGGAAAAAGGTTATTATTTAATTTTCTTCATCCTTCAGAATATATCCACATATTTCCTGTTCCTTCCTACTCATTATTTTTTTGTTGCTCAGACTTAAAATATGATACTCCTTAAAATATATGTTCCGGTCCTTATTATAAAATTCTCATGAAATAATAAAATTAATTAAAGTCATTAAATTTATCCTTACATTTAAAAAAAGTTCAATAATATCCTTATTAATTACACTAAACTCCAATATTATATTAATTATTACTCTCACACACTACTCTTAATAATTATAAACATACATAAAATAAATATTTAATACTGTATCAAAATTTATAAGATAGGTGATTTATATATATAGTGAGTGAATTATTTGGTTGCTTTATCTTCTTCCAATCATATCTATTATTTCCTGACCCAAAAAAATAAAATAAAATCATATCTATTATTTCTTTTTAGCCAACTTAGGCTACCTAACCCCTCATTCTTCTACTTAATTTAATATGAATTTTGCATGTTCATTCATAATGTTGGGTGCAAAAACATAACAACAATTTACTATGCAGGATTATGCATAGTAAATTGTAAATAATATTATAATATACTAATATATTTATATATATGATATTATAATATTATAATAATATTATATATAATTAGTATATAATGATACCCCACTATATATTATAATATAATATATTATAAAATATAATATAATAAAAATATAATATTATATATATATTAAAAATATAATATAATAAAAATATAATATTATTAAAAAATAATATAATATAATAATATATTATTATAATAATACATTTTTATGAATAATGCATGGGATGCAAAACAATGATTCAATCAATGATACGACTCCAAATTTTGATAGTTCATTTTATATGAGGCAAAGTAATTTTTTTCTTGTAATGGCATTTTCTTTTTCAAACCAATAATGTTCTTTTAGAAAAGAAGAATTATAAATTTGATAGAACTTGTTGTTATCAAATTATAATATTATGGCTACTTGCATTAAAATATCAACTGCATTTTTTTGTTTTTCATCATAATAATTGTTTTTCCCTTGTGAATAAGAAAATAGTATGCAATTTTTTTTTTGTATAAATAGTATGCAAATATCAATAATAATGTAATATAAACATGTGGGACCCGGGGCAAAAAATTTCTTATGCCTTCACGTGGAAGGTTTGAAAAATGTGATTGAGGAAAATTACATAACTTCACCCCAAAATAAATAACATTATAGAACCACGTAAAATTACATTATAATATCCCGAAATGTTAAAATTCCAAATTGGTATCATTTTCAGAAAATCACCGCCTCCAACTATTGAAATTGATTTTGAGACTGATTTACATATAATATTTATCTTATCAAATAATTTATATTAATATTTGACCTTTAATAAATATATCGTGGCATACAATAAATAGAAAATAATAACCCTTGCAAATATGTATTTAAGGTATTTTTAATTAATATTTGTGCTGAATGCTCCTTTCGTAATAGTATGTTGGTAAATATGCATATTAACCCTTATATTATTATATTTTAATTGTCATACTATATTATATTATATTATTATTATATAATAACATAAGTGTTATGTATTTAAATTGCCGGTCCATGATAAGCATGCATCAAGTTTTATATATTTTTTTTTCTGAGGAAAAAAAAGTTTATATATATTTTAAATTTTAGTGGCCAATTGCCGCTGCATGATAAGCATGAAACAAACACACAGACATTTTGACCACTATCAATTAAATGAATTAATTATGACAACCACTCCGTGATTTGTGTCTTTAAATTAATGTTTTGTTTTCAAATACCAATTTAAATAGTGAATTTGTAATATTGTATTTTGAAAACATGAGATCTCATATGCACATGCAGTGGATATTTGTGGGGTCCATATATGAATAAAAATTTGGAGAAGGCAAAATGAAATTATGAATGAAGGTGTCCCACATGCAAAAGAAATAATACAATTTTGATGAACGAATAAACAACAGTTTTGAGATAATAATAATTTTGTTTTTGTCAAAAGTTGATTTGAGATTGATAAACACGACATTTGAAATTGGAAATTGGATAGACAAGATTTGAAATTTTGAAATTTTGAAATTTGAAACACGTAATTTAGGCAAAGTGTAGGATTTAGTCTTTCTTGACTTTGCCCGACTTTCTTTCCTGTATCTTAACTTGGTCTGGCACGCAGCCATAAATTCTGCATCGGCTTGAAAATGAAGCCGCTACTGCTCTTATGAACAGTAAATCAAGACACAAACGGCTTAAAGTGCTATTACTATATTGATTGATTGTTAGCATTCAATTTTATAACCAAAACCCTGTTATGAATATACTAATTATGTGGATGTCCATCGACTCTTGATCCTTAATATTATTTGTATACGTATTTACTGTTCACGTATACATATTCACTATTCATGTGGGGCCCATAGGTACTGTTCACGCGTTTTCAAATTTCGGTGCAGCTGGCAGACGCGTTGAATCATTGGAAAAATGGGAAAATTACAGCTGATGACCCAGGTGGAATAATTACACTTAAAGACTCATTTTCCTTCTATAAATAGACGTTCATCAGTAAACATTCGAACACACTTGAATGAGAACTCATCTCTCTACTTTCTCTCTCTAGAATTATTCTGCTCTTATTCTTCTTCATTTACCTTAAGTTATCTTTAGTTTTATAACACGTTATCAGCACGAGAGCTCTAAAGAGAGCTTTGATTTTCTCATCTTCTTCTAAATGTTCTTTATATCAATCTGGGATAATCTTAACCACTATATGGAATTATAGATATACTTTTACCGATTGTTTTGAACATCGGGTTCCATGGTTAAAGATTGAAGATTATTTATTTGAATTATATTTTACTATTCATCTTTGATTTAATTATTTTCATATGATTACATAATGCTTTATTCTTGTGCACAATATATATATATGGTTGTTACCTCCTACATGAGATGGTTCTACTTCCATAGTTTAATTTTATTGCTAACATTTTATTATTGTTTTAATTTGACTTCTACGTACATGGATGTGAAAGTGGAATATCACCTAGAGGGGGGTGAATAGGTGATCTCAAAAATTCTTTCGCGGATAAACGATGAAAGCGTAAAAGAAGTAAAGAGAAATGACACGGAGGAATTATACTTGGTTCGGTCCAACTCCTTGACCTACGTCCAAATCCCCGACACTCGGGATTTTCACTAACTCACAAATACAATTACACACTCTATAACTCAGGATGATCCTTTCTCCCTAGGACTCACTCCCCTTACAAGTTGTAATCGTACACCCACACTCAAGATACCTCTATCTTGAGATTTGAACAAATATAAAAGAAATGATAAATCTCTCTCACAGAGTAGATGAATAATAAATACTGAAGCTCAATGATATTTGAAGATATAAACAGAATAGAATTTGATCACTTTGAATACTCTGTCTGTGTTATTCGTACTGATGAATTCAGCTCTTCGCCTATTTATACCAGTTGAAGCTTGATGACCGTTTGAGTCGAATTAATTGCACAAAGCTTTGGTAGATGGGTAGTTGGCAGATTTGAATGTGATAGCCGTTGAGAGACTTCGACCGTTGCTTCATTAAATGCCTTCGCCTACTTGTGCAGAATAACAGCTGGAATATCTTCAACTGCTACACGCTTTAATTTCGTTTAATTTCGTTTGTGTGTTCTGCTTTTTCAGAGCAATAAATACTTTTGATATGTTGAAATGCTTTTGGCTAATCTCACATTAAACAAAGGTTAATCAACTGAAATCCACTCAAAAAGATGTTTAGATATGATATAAATAAGTTTGAGAGTGATTAAGAGTAGTTAAAAGATTACCCGGAAAGCGAGTTTAAGCACATACCGATGGTTTCGGAATTTGCAAGAACTTACTCGGTAGCTTAAAAGATTACTTGAATAATATCTTATATTTTCAAGATATAAAATACTTTGGAGAAATATTACTTTGAGTAAAATCAAGTTGTTCAAGAAACATAGGCGTTAGAATCACTTTCAGGAAATTACTTGCAAAGAAGAAAAAGCTTACTTGAGTAACCACGCAAGTAATGTCGAATAATTTCAGGGAGAAAGCGATTGACTTGAGATTACTTGATGAGCTATTAAGTCTTACTCAAGTAACACTTGAAAGTAATAAAATTACTTATGGAGAAAAAACTTCATTACTCGAGTAATTTCGAAAGTAATTTTGAGTAAAACACGATCAGGTCCATATTACTTGCAAATGAAAAGGTATTACTTGAGTAACTCCAGAAAGTAATGTTGAATAAAATAATTACTTGCGAAACTAAAGAACCTTACTCAAGTAACCATAGAGAGTAATTAAATTACTTGCAAAAGGAGTGTTCATTACTTGAGTAACATCCGAAAGTAATACCGGATAGTTTTTCAACAGACTTTCGAAAGGTGTCAATTTATACAGGACAATTATTTGAATAACCAAGAACACCTTGCTTGAGTAATTAACTTAACATTTACTGATTCAAAAACACAAATCCCTTTTAACAAAAGATTTAAATAATGAAGTCTTGTTATCATCAAAAATTTTGAGAAATGGTTCTACCTCCTACATATATGTTTAAGTATTTACTCTTATGCCAAAGCATTTATTTATTATTATTTAATATTTAATTTATTTGTCATTTTATAATTTGTTAATTTAACTCTTACATGGATGGTTCTACCTCCTACATGGAAATCTTGGTTACTAACTTTAACATAACATTTATACTGTTATTATTGCTAACTATGATGTTATGTTATTCTATTCAATTTTTTATTAATATTATGGCCAGAAGCCATACATTGTTTTCCTATTCTAAAATTATATGACCAGAAGTTATTATCATTTTAATTTTATGGCTAGAAGCCATATAAATTTAAATTCTCATTATGAGAATTAAATGGCCTGAAGCCATGAAGTTTTAATTTTTATTATATTTTATTATTGAATTAATATATATATATATATATACACACACACACATACATGTGTGTATTTATTTCATTCACCTGTTCTTCTAATTTTAATCCAATAATAAAATGTCACCAGGAGCATTATTATTACTCTTTTGACTTTGGGGTTGATATGTTCTTCACGGGATGTTTTTTATAATGCATCAATTCATGGATATATGTGTGTTATAATATTATATTGATTTAACTGTATGTTAAAAGGAAAAGATGGAAGCTTTTGGGTTCATTTGGCTCTTAAATTCAAACGAGTTTGGTGCGCTTCTTTCCTTTCTATGTTTGTATCTTGACTATGTGATGGAGCAAATTTATGCAGAGTGTTGAGCAGAGAATATGACATTTATTTTGAAGCCAAAATGAGAAAAAATTAGCCTGAAGCTATGAGATGACACAAATTGACTTAGTCTTATAAGAAGACACAAATTTGCCTGAAGCAAGGTGATAATTTGGCCTGAAGCCATAAGACAAATTGGAGTAAAGTCAGATCCATGAAGTTAAATATTTTGCTTGAAGTCATAAGGCAAATTACCACCAGAAGATGGTTGTTCTTCTAAAAAGTTTATTATAAATTGGTGTATTTAATTTGCTCCTGCAGTAGCAATATTATGAAAAAGGTTTTAAGAAATATTATGTAGTGTAGCCAAACAAAATAATGAGTTACAATAATTATGAATATTGTACTGGCTTAACTTCATTCCCAGAAGTGAATGAATTTAATTATAGTTATGGATACATATGTAAATATGACTGACTATTGTCATTTTTGTGATCATAATTGATCTAAGTTCCCACCGGAAGTGGAGAAATATTTTGTTATAAATTACGAACCAACGATATCCTTGTTTATGAAAAAAACAAATTGTCTGGTTACTATTTGCACAGTAACTATGCGGGGCCCACGTCAAATTTTTCTTCACCCCATACGTGTATTCATGTGGAGATTTTGAAAAAAAAAATCATGTGGGCCCCATGTATTAATATTATATTATTTTTACTATTTACAAGCACTATTTCATGAATAGTGTTGTATGACACTATTCATATATACGATACTATTCATGAATACGGTATTTTTATGAATACTTTTTATCCGTGCTAGGTATTTCAAAACCAAAATTTTCATGGTAAAATTAGTATTTATTTCTTAATATTAAGGCCCTGAAGGCTTATGTTTCGAATATTGTATGGTACATATTTTAATAGTTTTGGAAAAGTATTGTCCGTAAGACAATAAATTGCGAGATTTATGTTATAATATGTATACGGCTAATAGTCCCGCAAACTAATTAGCATATTTTGAGGAACTAATGTTTAGACTATATATCTATAAGACAAGTATAAAATGCATTTTACTATAAAGTATATGTTTTATTATTAGCTTAGTTTCAATGATATTTTACGATGTTATAGAAGTAGATATCATGTATAAAATACATGTTACTTGTAAACCGAAGTTTACAAATAATAATGCAAATTGGAAGTTTACAAAACTAGAAAGTTTACCAATAGTCAAGAGATTGGAATTGTAAACCGAAGTTTACAAATGTAGCAAATCAAAAGGTTGCTAATACAAATCAAATTTTTACCAATGTAAACTAGAAGTTTACTACCAATGAGATATTCAAGAGGAAATGAGCTACGAGATTTATTGAAGCCAAGGCTCAACATAAAGAATAAACCTACAAGGTAATACGACGTTTAAATTTGTTGTTATTATTATTTAAATTTATTATGATTACGTATCATAAATTTATTGTCATGAAAATTTTCTCGCTAGAAAATTATCATATGTGTGACTTTAAATCTGTGTAATTCTAAAGTTATTTTAACATGAACATCTTCACATGTGATAGACTGCATATATTTTATGCATATATAAATTAATTGAAGCATATTAGACTAGTGATGCAATATTATATGTTTATTCCTGAAGAATTAACATAAATTTTTCCTTTCAAAATTTAAGATGCAATATTATATGTTTATTCCCGAAGAATTAACATAAATTTTTCCTTTCAAAGTTTAAAGAATTTGAAAGTGATTTTGAAATACAAATATAAAGAAAGTATGTTTATATAACTCACACTTGAGGGGGAGATTGCTAAAAAAACAAGTATGAGTTGTGTGAGTTAGAATACAAGTGTGATCCAATATTTGAAAAGTTATATAGTTCTCACATAAAGTTTGATCTCCCAAAATGCATGTCGGATTTTGATCGATATGTTATTGAAATTGAAAAATTTATGATTATTTGAAATATTATGTTAGAGTAAACCAGAAGTTTACTGATCCAAATAAATGTATTGTTGGCATGACTTGTTTGATCATCCGAGTCATATAAGAACCGAAAGATTCTTCAATAACCAACATATTATTCAAGAATAATTATGTCTTTGCTTGTTCTCAAATAAAAATGACTATGTGAATATCATAGATCATGATTGGTAATAGATCTCTCGAAATATATCAAACAAATTTATATGGGCCCATTACAACCAAAGTTTGTAAGAACGTAACCGAAGTTGCAATAATGTTTGAATTAATCAAGCGCGCTATTTCCGTTATATGATCCGGAAATCATGAATGCTTATGAGAACAAAGTTTTCTATATTGGTATATTTGATTATTGTAGCATTTATATAAGCCAACAAAATTCTCCCTATAAAATGGCTTTTGGTCGAGCGACAATTCCATCTGGAAAGTTTTTGAATGTGCAATGCTTATAAATCTACCACAATGCACATAAATGGATATAGAAAGAACGTTGGGATAAATGTTGTGTAAGGACCTCCTTCTTCTTGTTTTCTCTAAATAGAATAGAATGATGTTTCTAAAGGTAACAAATGGATTTAGGAAACTTACACTGCATGATTAGTCAATTGTGATTTGACATTATTTTCCCAATATGAGGGGAGAAAATAGGCGGTTGGGTAAAGAGATTAAGCTATAATGAATTATCATTGGCTCATTTTGATCCTCGTATAAAACAATGTGAACTGGAAGTTCAAAAGATAATTCATTACATAATTTAGCTAATTAAATGCCAGAAGCATTTACTGATCCAAAAGAAAGTGACAAAGTCATATGTCCCAAATTTACTAAGGCTCCTATTGATGTCCCCCCAAGGACAACCTATTATAAATGAAGTGATAACATGCCTGAAGCGTGGTAGGTCCATCGGTTCCAAAGAAAATTCTCGAAAGAGAAAAGGAGCTAAGAATATAGATGATCAAGTTGAATAATCAAGATAAATTAGTAGCTCCAGAAGAGCCATCTCCTGAAGAGATATTATCTCCAGAAGAGAATGTTGTAAGTCCCAGAAGAGACTAAGGTACCTGAAATATGTGAAAATTATGAGATCTCAATAAATTGTTATGAATAGAATCCGATGGGACCGAAATGAAGTCAACATTGACGACATCTTTGCTTATAATATAGCATATGATGTAATGAATGATATGAGGATCATGAGTCACAATCCATTAGTGAGTGCCAACAAAGGAAAGTATTGGCCCCTATGGAAAGATGTCATTGTTGTAGAATTAAAATATTGGCAAAACGAAAAGTATTTGAACCTCGGCAAATCCATACAACCGATGATGAAAGACCAAAGGATGCAAAACCAGTTGGATACAAATAAGTTTTTGTACGAGAAGAAATGAAAAGGGTGAAATCACAAGATATAAGGTACGTCATGTAGTTCAAGGTTTTAAATAAAGACCTGACATTGTTTTTAAAGAAACATATGTAGATGCAAATACTTTTGTTATTTGATAAGCCTAGCAGTAAATGAAGGGCTTGGTCTGCATCTAGTAGATGTTGTAAATTGTAACCATCTATTTGTATAATTCACTTGATAGTGATATTTATATGAAAATTCCTGAAGGACTCATGGTGCCAGAAGCACATGTCCCCGAAGGACTTAAGGTGCCAGAAGTACATATCCCTGAAAGACTTAAGGTGCCAGAAGCACAAATCCCTGAAAGATTCAAGATGTTAGAAGCATTTGATTCAAGTTCTCAAGAACAATACTCAATTAAGTTAAATACGTCCCTTAGCCTGAAGCTATTAGGGCGCATGTGGCATAATTGTTTCAAAGAATATCTGATGAAAAGAAGGGTACAAAAATAACCCAATATACCCATGCATCTTTATGAAAAGATCTAGAAATGAATTTGCTTTAATTGCCGTTTATGTTAATGACATCAACCTCATTGTAACTCCTGAAGAGCTTCAAAAGATAATTAATTGTTGAAGAACTACTTGGTCCAGAAGTACCATATATTGGAGTATTAATGTATCATGCTTATTAGCAAGATACGCTTCTTCTTCAACACAAAGACATTGGAAGCAATATTGGCATCGAGAGAGAAAAGATTGATATGGTCATCAGGGGGAGTAAAACTGATGTTATCAAGAGGGGGAGTCGATACACGCTGTACTCTTTTTCCCTTATCTAGGTTTTGTCCCACTGGGTTTTCCTAAAAATGTTTTTAATGAGGTAGCACTGAAAAGTGTATCAATGAATGATGTACTCTTTTCTTTGGCTAGGTTTTTATCCCACTGGGTTTTTCCTAGTTAAAGTTTTTAACGAGGCACATTCATAAATGGACATCCAAGGGGGAGTGTTATGAATATATTAATTATGTGGATGTCCATCGACTCTTGATCCTCAATATTATTTGTATACGTATTTACTGTTCACGTATACGTATTCACTATTCATGTGGGGCCCATAGGTACTGTTCACGTGTTTTCAAATTTTGGTGCAGCTGGCAGACGCGTTGAATCATTGGAAAAATGGGAAAATTACAGCTGATGACCCAGGTGGAATAATTACACTTAAAGACCCATTTTCCTTCTATAAATAGACGTTCATTGTAAACATTCAGAACACACTTGAATGAGAACTCCTCTCTCTACTTTCTCTCTCTAGAATTATTCTGCTCTTATTCTTCTTCATTTACCTTAAGTTATCTTTAGTTTTATAACAAACCCAATTTAGTGTCTCATAATACCTCAAATAGGATTTCGAAAAAAAAAAACCTCAAATAGGATTGCCTCCTATAAAAAAATACATGTGTATAAAATAAATAAATAAAACTATTTTCAGACGGCATTCACAGTAATATTAAGAAAAAAGAAAATGTATTATTTAAATATGGCCCTTTATTTAAATCTTATTATAAAATCTAACTATTTTTGTAGAACTATTCATATGAAAAATAAACTAATAAGTTATTTTTCCTTGTAAATAACCCTATTTATTTTGCTTGCATCCCATGAAAATAATACTTCTCACTCAAAGAGATTTATTTATTTTAATCAATATTGGGTTTTGTTTCATATAAAGTGGTCAGTAAGAAATGAAGGAAAAATTGTCTTTTTGTTAAATGGGCTCTATTTTTTTTTTCTTAAGACAAATTGGTTGTTGGCATTAATAGCCCATTTGATTCGATTCCATAGAAGATGAGTACATATAATGCTGATGCAACAGCTTAATTACAACAAAGGTTCTCAAAAATCGGACCTGGTCACGAACCTATGTGGAGGTACTAGGTCAAGGGTCAGTGGGTCAGACCGGTATTAATTAAAAAATATAATTTAATTAAAATAGGTAAAAATATTTATATTTTAATAATAAAAAATATTTTATGATCAAAATAAAGGAAGATGTGATATGATCATGGATATCATGAAAGAATGTGCTATATTATATTGATTTCCACATATCTATTCTTTTAATATTTCCTTATCTTTTGACCAAAAAAATATTTCCTTATCTTTTCATAGAGAAATTCCAGTACACACGATATCTTTTTTTTCCCTTTTATATAAGTACACACAATATCTTTTTCTTTTATGTAAGTACACACAATATCTTGATTCTAAGACTTTGGGTACCTAAACTAAAATAAGCGTCAGGGGATGACTAAAAAAAAAGAATAAGAAGAAGTGACAAAGAAAAAAGGAGTAGGGTAGGGGGCGCAGGTATAGCCGTATGTATAGTCACAATCACAGGATTCTCTCTCATGACCAACAATGGCTAACCGACTGCCCCAAATCCCCTCAAATGAAAAAGCTGCACTCTTTCTTTCTGATGTTAAAACTTTAGTCCGAGAGAGAAGAGGATTGCAAATCGAGAAAAAGATGAATAAATACCATTTGAATTTGCAAAACCCCTAGAAGCCCACTGAATTTGTAAAAAGACTAAGAGGTGACACAGACTTTTGAGGGTCATGCAAATTGACCATTTTGCCCTTGCTTCCTTCGTCCTTCATCATGTCCTTCATCTCTGGAGAGAGAGAGAGAGGCAGTTCTCATTCTGAGAGGCTGTGTCGCAGACTACTATTACTGGTAACTTGTTAATTGTTGAAGTAAAAGGGATTGCAATGGAATTTTTATAGTGGACAATTCAATTGACTATTTTTCAAGAGGACTCATTCAGAGCAATCTCGAGATTAGAAAATAATTCTCGAGAATTTCATCCTACAATCTCGAGAATGCAATGGCAATTAGTGAAATCATGTGTTCGTTCATGCTCGAGCAGTCTTCAAGAGACTGCTCGAGCATGACACCTGCTCGAGCACGACGAGAGATCTGCTCCAGCAACATCGAGACACAGGCTTTTTAAAAGTGAAATCTCAAGTAACTGTGTTCGTTCATGCTCGAGCACGACGAGACCTATGCTCAAGCAACATCGAGACACAGGCTTTTTAAAAGTGAAATCTCAAGTAACTGTGTTTGTTCATGCTCGAGCAGTCTTCTTGAAGACTACTCGAGCATGACACCTGCTCGAGCACGACGAGACCCATGCTCAAACAACATCGAGACACAGGCTTTTTAATTGTGAAATCTCAAGTAACTGTGTTCGTTCATGCTCGAGCACAACGAGACCTCTGCTCGAGCAACATCGAGACACAGGCTTTTTAATTGTGAAATCTCAAGTAACTGTGTTCGTTCATGCTCGAGCATGACGAGAGCTCTGCTCGAGCAACATCGAGACACAAGCGTTTTAAAAGTGAAATGTCGTTTCAATTCAACTGCTCTAACATTTTCCCTGTGCGACGCCGTCAAAACCCTAGGTGCCTCCTCTCTCAAATCCTCTCTTCCGTTACGTCTATTTAAAAATCGTTACCCAAATCCAAACTGTTCCAACTGTCCATTTGGAATTGTGTAACGCTTTTAACCGACCAATTTCTTCAAATTTAAATTACTTCATTCTTCTCCAAATCGCTCCTCACTCCGTCGGTCCCATCCCCTCGAACTTCAAATTTCTTCACTTTCACCTCAATCAATGGCAGGCTCAGGCGATAAACCTCCATCTAAACCATCTCCTGCGAAAAAACCAAGATCCTATTGTCCCAAAGTCTCCACTTCAGCAAAATCTTCATTACCGTCTATTCCCAAATCTTCCAAGCCGCTGACGAAGACCACCAAATCGAAGGTCGTTGAGAAGCCAAAGAAGAATGTGGTGCTTCAGGAGTATTCAAAGTCGACGACGAGATTCCAAACTGGGTCTCTATCTACGGACAAAGGGAAAAGAGAAAGGTCTTCATCTCCACCACCGTCGGGCTCCGTCGACTCCGAGAAGACATTTGACGAGTTTTGCTCAAAAGAAAAAGAAGATCATCCTCAGACTCCCAAGGCGTCTATCAGTCAGAAATCACAAGCCTCGGGAAGCAAGAAGCAGAGAGTCTCCTTTTCACTCAAATCACAAACTTCAGAAAGCAAGAAGGAGCGAGTATCGACGAGTCGTCCTCCAGACGAGTAATTACCTGAACCTTCACCGGGTATGATTACTGGTAACATTGATGTAGATGATCATCTTTTGTTTTCGCGTTATTTCGAGAGTAGACCCTTTTGTCCAATAGTATACGTTGATTTGGAACATTTCAAGTACGAGTGCAACTTAGATTTAACTGACTGGCTTCTTCAGTTTATGCCCATTCTCGGTATTAGCAAGCCCTTTTCTCCCAAAGTCGTCCGGATATTCTACCACAACATGCATGTCAAGACAAAGGCTCAAGAGGATGAAGAAGACGTGTTAGTCACGAAGGTTCGGGATCAAGAAATCAAACTTACAGCCCATGATCTCAATGTAATTCTCGGTATTGTAGATGCTCCTGAGGACCCTCCCAAGCTATCTATGGTTTAGTGTCATCAGATTCTTCTTCCGCATGTTCCAATTGAGGGTGAGAAAGTTAATGTGACTCCGGCTATGATGAAGGATGAGTACAGGGTTCTCTGGTACGTATACAGTCGAAGCCTAGTTCAGAAAGGCCAAAGTTTCACACACTTCGTGCAGAAAGACTTTGAACGCTTTGTCTCTCTTGTCGCCAAGGAGCCACGCAATGTTGGAAAATGGATTATGGACGAAATGATGTCCTTTATCTTGGAGGCTAAGGTTAAGCTTCGGGCTACTATCCCTTTCCCTTCGTTGGTTTCTTGGATTTTAGAAGCCAATAATATATGGTATCTCTTGGATGACAAGGAAGAGTATCCATCTCGCTTTGGCAAGGAGCATATGATATGTCTACGGATCTCTTTCACTGAGGCTTCATCTAAGAAGAAGAAGGGTAAAGCTCCTCTCACATCTTCTCAAGCTCCTGTCTCTAAGCCATCCGTTTCCAACCCATCTGCTTCACATCCTCTTGATGAGGCTGAGTCCACAAAGGCTGGTCCTTCTTCATCTGCCCCATCCTTTACCCAGGCAGCTATCCAGACTGTTGTTGAGTCTTCTATCCAGAAAGCCATGGCTCCTATGTTGCAATCTTTGGAAGTCTATCAGAAATTAACAAGGGAGATGATCAAGGCTATGTCTAACAAGATGATAAATCTGAAAGCCCACATAGACTTACACTTGGATGGTGAATTGACAGAATTGAAAAAGGAAATTACGGACAGCTTCTCAGTCATCTTCAATCAGCAACAGGAGATCCAGAAGGAGTTTCAAGGGTTTGCTCATACAGTTTGGGGTTTAGATGCGACTCTCGATACATTTGTGGGAAGTTTTGGATCTACTGATCTTCCTAAGAAACCTTCAACTTCTGAGATGGCTCCTCCTCCTGCATCCACTCAACCCTCTTCTCGTACTACTTCTCCGATTATGGCATCCACTCCTATCTTTGCCACTTCCCCTGTTACTGAGTCTACCCCAGCTACAGTGGTGCTTCCTTTCCTTGAAGTATCTCCCATTGATCCATCCACTGTCAAGCTTCCTTCCCCCTCGCCCTTTGATCTCCTTACTAGCTCTCCTTCTGCCTAGGGTCCCCTTTTCACTGATGACAAAGGGGGAGAGTAGTTCGTATGTCAATGTGTTTTGATTTTGTAACATGCTCTAATGTTCTAATTTTGTTCATATCTATGTTTATCTTGTCTACGCTATTATTGTAATCAGGAACATTTTGAGAAATGCAAGAATTATGATCGATACAGTTGTTCTAAATGCTATCTCTCTTTACACAATTCTCTGTACGACATTTATGGTTTCACAAAATTTCACAAACCCACATAGCTTAAACAAATATTATTCAATTCAATAACATTTTGATGATCACAAAGCCTAAGTTTTAGAATTAAATAATTTGTGTCATAATTGGGGTTTGCTCGAGCAGGGTTTCATTTCATGCCCGAGCATACCTAATGTAATAGGTTGTTTAAGCATATCAAGGTAGCCTACTCAAGCAGAGAATTTAGTCATGCTCAAGCACCATCGGGCTGAAGGCAAAATCCTTCAAGTTAAAAATCCATGCTCGAGCACGACAGATAGGGCTGCCCGAGCATCATCGGGATAATGGCAAAATGTGCAACTTAGACAGCGTTGCTCGAGCAGAGCCCCCGATGATGCTCGAGCATCATCGATCCTCAGAGTGAAGAGATACAAGTTAAAAATCCATGCTCAAGCACGACAGATAGGGCTGCCCGAGCATCATCGGGATAATGGCAAAATGTGCAACTTGGACAGCGTTGCTCGAGCATAGCCCTTGTCATGCTCGAGCATCATCGATCCTCAGAGCGAAGAGATACAAGTTAAAAATCCATGCTCGAGCAAAGAAAACACGCATGCTCGAGCACCATGCTCGAGCAAAGGAAAATGGGTGCTCGAGCATCACTAATTTTCTTCACATTTTCTTGCCCCTGGATGACCTGTGCTCGAGCAGAGGAATTATGATGCTTGAGCATCAGCGAAAGATATTGTTTTTTAACATCTTAAGTAGAAGCTTGCCTGAGCAACCTTAAGTCATTGCTCGAGCATTATGCGATGTCTGATTTTCCTATGTGTTGTTATTAACTGATGCCCGAGCATAAAAGAAAAAAAAAAGCATGATCGAGTATTAAATCATTGTCGTACTCTGTAAGTCTCTATTTTATAGTCACAGAATAGGGCATCCTGGAAATCATCAAAACATAATTGTCAAAAAATAATGGTGCCTCACTTGCTTTGTATTGAAGAAGAGTCATTCATTATTTACAATAATGATTAAATTGCTAAGCGTTGGTGAAACTTTAATAAATGAAGCAGTAACAAGTATTGATAGGAAGTCTCAGGTTTCAATAGGCATTGTGGCATTGATAACTTCATAATTGGCATTTACAAAAAGTTATAATGGGATGAGAACATGAACAATGTACAAAATAGAGTAGAATGACAAGTGAACATTACACTCCACATTGACGTAATGTTTCTGTGTCATTATTGACTGATCATATAAGTATTATAGCCCTTCTAGCCCAAAAAATGTGAAGGGATCCAAGTCACTGTATATATACCAAAAGATTACTTGTACAATATTAACTAAACCACCCCAACCAATCACCAACATAAGTTGGGTTTGGATTTTTGCAGGTTCTTGTTGTGTGTCCTGCTTCATGGCATAGGCTGTAATGGTAAATCTTCTTGTTGCGAAATTGGGACTCTATCCTTTGAACTCTTGGCCTTCCTAGTGGACGACTAGTCTTGGGAGGTGACAGGAACACTTGCCTTCCTATGTCATATAGGCGGAAGTCATTTGGATTTGGCATGTCTATTGTGACAACAGGAATCATGGTTCGGCTGTAAACCTTTTTTTGGGCTGTTATCGTCAGGTATTCATCAACATGATTGTACACATTACCATGAACACCCTTGATGGCTGCACACGCATGAGAACAAGGAATACCTGACATTTGTCATGCTTTACACGTGCCCTCGCGCAAGTTCAACTCAACACTTACCGCCCTACTTGCTGTTTGGACCTGCACCCTTCCTCCTCCATATATCTGAACGTCCATGTATTCAGCCCTTGCCACATTTTTCCTGCACTTGTTGTTCGATGTTCGGGCTAACACCATTTTTCCACTTACTCATTATCATGCTTGCTGCATACATCTTCATTGCAACTTTCTCATGGTGCTCATGTATAAGCTGGGCAACATTATGATGTCTCTCCTTTACCATCCAAGCATTGAAGGACTCAGCAAGGTTTGTGGTAATTTTATCCCATAGTTTAAATGGGAACTTTCTCATGGCCCATCTGTCAATATCACCATGATGAACCAGCCACTCAAATGCTTCCTGATTGAAAAGCCTCATTTGTTCCATCGCAGATTCGAAGTCACAATCAAGTCTCGCATATGCAATTGCATCAAGTAATTGAAGTACGGTTTGCCTTCGTTGCCCACATATCGTCCTCTTTCCTCTATTCAATTTAATCATTTGGGCGCTAAAGTTCTCCTTAATATGCCTATAGCAGTATGCATGTCGCTCAGACCCGAATACTCCTCGAACAGCAGCGATTATTGCATTGTGTTGGTCATACACAATTGTAATTTGTAATCCTCCTAGTGTCCTCTTCACCATTTCAAAGAACCATGTCCAGTCGTGAATTGTCTCTCTATGGACAATAGCAATGGCAAATGACAACAACTCATTGTCTGCATCAAAGGCAGAAGCTGACAGGAGAGTCCCCTTATATGGTTCACTCAAGTGGCTTCCATCAATGTACAAAATAGGTCTGGCACCAGCAATAAACCCCTCTATACAACAATCATACGCTATAAATACACGCTCAAAGGTGTTGCTCCCACTAGTGACACATTCAGCCACAGTCTTGTCATCAGTTTCCTTCAACCTATCACATATCCATGGTATTAACATGTATGTCTGTTCAGGTCTGCCGTGAATTTCCTCCATGGCCTTCTCCTTTGCCCGATATGCTTGTTTATATGTCAAGTGCACACCGTACTCTCTTGCCAAACTCTTCCTTATATCAGTCGGAGGCTTGTCTGTGTGATTTCTAACCTCTTCAATAATAATTTTACTTGTCAACGCAGCACTTCGAGCATGTGTTACCTCAAGATTTTCTTGTGCTGTATGATCATGGTCTTCGGTGTATCTTGTCACATGTAAGAAATTATTGCTCTTCCCAATCGCCCTTGCGGTTATCCTCCATGGACAATCTTCAACTTTACATTTAACATACACACAGTCCCTTGAATTCTTCACATATGTGTACTCAAATTTATGGGCAATACTGAACTTGTGCAATACCTTCTTGAACTCATCTGAATTTGCAAATGTTTGATTCACTCCTATCAATAAGTTCTTCCACTTCGTAGAGTTCATCTCTAGCATCGGTGTTGGTGCACTCTGACTTGCACACAGAAGGCTCAGAAGAGGTATTCCACTGCACTCATTGTTTGCATAATCATCACTCAGTCCGTATGACATCGGCTCCTCAATGTAAGGTTTTTGAGAGTCTGTAAGACCCACAAATTGATGAACCCTGCATAGATAATGACAAGTTTTATTAAGATATTACCAACAATCGTATATGACATTATTACCTCTCTAACTAAACTAACTATGACATACCTTTCTTTATCATCCATTTCCCTTGCTGCAATATCAATACCTTTACATCCTACATACACATGTGCATGTCTTTCATTATAATTAAATAGATTCTCCATTTCATAATCATCAATCATGTCTACTAAAATCTTTTCATCAAAGCTTAAAGTGTATTTAATGTCACACACATTACCATCTAAACCAAACCATTCTCCTATCATTACCCTCAGTTGTTCAACTTTCATCCCCTCCTTTATCGATTTTACCCTCACACTCCCACCATTATATTTAACTTCACCTTCACCATTGCCTACGAAATCCCCCCCCCCAAACATGGAAAAAACAAGTTAGTGACTTTGAAGAAGGTGTTGCCGTCATATTTGCTGTCATCTTGCATTCCAACCTACAACAAACAATGAATCTATACATTAGATTGAATGCAGAGAAGCAAACCCCACCACACACACATTTTTCTTGTTGGGAAAATTAAATCAGGAGCATGCATTACCTTTTTTATTAACTTAATAAACTATGCATGTATTCTGTTATTTTGATTTTGAAAACAAAAGCTTCGATAATGACAATCTTCCAACACTATATTTGTTTGGTTGTGACTTGGGATAATAATCAGGAACGTCACTTTTTTTTTTGGGATATAAAGCAACGTCGCTTTAATTAAAGTTTAAAACGAATCCTCCTTCAATGTGTCACATATTCACTGCTACTATAGAAGTAGTACATTACCAAAGGATACGCAAGCAAATGTGTTCCGGGAATAATTACAATGAATGAATTCCAAAAGATGCCAGTTTCAACAATTAATGCAGAAACCTAAAAACTGATGATGTCAACAATTAATGCAGAAACCCAAAAGCTGGGGAATATAGTCGAAAATACCCCTGAGCAAACAAAAGGAGTTTATATGGCCATAAAATTGGAAGGGAAGTTAGTTATTTGATGAAGCTTAACTATTATGGAGCTAATAATCAGCTAAGAATTATGGTCACTGTTTGTTCCTCTCCTTTCTCCTCGATCTCCACAGAGCTGACGGCGCCGGCGACCACGGCAGCGGATGCGGAGTCCACGGCGGAGGATGCGGCGTCCACGGCGGAGGGTGCATCGTCCACGGCGGCGCGTCAAGACGACGGACTGGGGCTACAGCAGGCAGGGACGAATGAACATTTTAATGGGAATGAGTTTGCAGAACCTATTTTCACATACAAGGCAAGGGCATTGTGGTCATTTTGCATGAATTTGCATATCCCTTAAAAGTCTTTGTCACTTCTCAGTCTTTTTACAAATTCAACGGTCTTCTGGGGGTTTTGCAAATTCAGATGATATTTTATTGTAATTTTCCCATCAGAAAAATAAGCATAACAAATCCTCCCTTATCAGGAAAACGATTAGAACGAAGGGAGAGAGAGATTGTCTTCTTCGTACATTTTACTGAGAACAAATGAGGCGACCAGATCTGGCGAGAGAAAGAGCGCTGAGCACTATGATTTGTCTTCTTCTTCTACCATAATCAGATCTCATCTTTCTCACTCATCAACCAAACCATCCCTCCATCATCCATAGCTTTTGTCATCGCCAGCGACCTCTCCTTGGTCGACGAATCAGATCTTCTTCTACTTTTCATATCTATGTTTTCTTCTGCTTCTCCCTCTTTTTTTCCATGGACTCGGTGACTCTCAACTCGGCCAGTTCAGGCCGAGTTTGCCGAGTTGACCCAGAGTCACCGAGTCAACCCAGATTTTGCCTAACTCGGACCGGTGTTCTGGCCGATTTGTCGGTTTCTGATCTGAACCGGCCGGTCCGGTCCGGGTTCCTAAACCATGATTACAACGTTTGGTTAGGTATAATAATGTAAGAGGATTACTTTTTGTAATCCAGATTACATCATTTGATGTAATCAAGATTAAACTTCTAGGGCTGATGAATGAGGATGAAAACATCATATAATCAAGTGAAAAAACAATATTACCATCATAATTTTTTAAATTGACCAAAATGATCATCTATAAACGTTGTTTTTTTTTATACAAGGAAACATAAGAAAGCCAAAAGAGAAAAAGAAACGAAAGAACATAAAAGAAATTAAGGTTGCATGCCTCTCCTATCGTGTTGTACTCCCATCAAGTCTGCAACAAGGAAGCGATAGAGACTCACGAGCTGTGGGTGATTGCTAACCAATCCGCACACTGATTTCCTTCCCTTAGGACATGACAGTATCGAATAGCCCAAGGTCTGTGGGTGATTGCTCGTATCCGAGACACCAAATGCGACTCACGAGCTGCACTATCATGTTTAGAAAGTAATGCAATAACTGATTAATAGTCACTTTCAACAACAACATGCCTCCAACCTGCCTCCCATGTCATCTCTAATCCTCTCAAGACTCCCTATAGCTCAGCTACCAGAGCTGAGTACCTTCCAAGCCATGTGGCAAAGCCTCCAAGCCACTTACCAGAATAGTCTCGCAGTAAACAACCGCATGCCGCCACTTGATCTGGACCTTTTGATGCCCCATCCGAATTGAGTTTTACGAATGGAACTTCTGGAAAGGACCAGCGAACACTAGAATGGTTATGAGTTGAACGCTTAACCCCCCCTTTGCAATTGAATTTTTGATTTCTCTTAAAATCTCAAGAATGGGCCTCAGACTATATTTAACATTTGTGCCTTGCGAACTATGAATGAATTCATTACGCCATTTCCAAAGAAACCAACAAGAGACGATAAATACCTCATGCCAAAGTAGACCGCCTAATGCTAGTTCATCACTCATTCAATTCCTTGTTACCCACACAGTCCAGTCGTAGCTAAAGAAAGCGTGAAAATGATCGACGGGCAACACCTCATACCAAAAATCACGAACAACATGACAATCTCTAAACGCATGTAGGCTAGTCTCTTCCTCTTGATAACACAGTGAGCAAAGACCATCATTTTCAGACCAAACACGAATCCATGACCCCAAAGGGAACCTCTGATGGAAAAATCTCCAACCAAAAATATGTATCCTATGTGGTCCCCCCCACTTCCATAGCTTTATCCATATGTCACAGTTTATATCATATTGTTGAAACCTAGATTCGGCTAAATAAAGGTAGCAACTTTTGGCACTAACACCAGTTAAGTCTCCAGCCATCCAGAAGGACCGATCTGGTCCATCATCAGTAGAAGGAGGGAGCATACCTTGATTAGTCCAACCACATTATGGGGAAGTAGGCTGTTTAATAATGGCAGATCCCACCAGCCATGTTGATCAACGAACTTATTAATCATGGAAACTCTCATATTATCAGGAATGGGATTCATTACGTAATCCTGAAGACGAATAGAAGAGGATACCCATTTTCTTTCCAAAAAGAAATAGAAGCCCCATCTCCAATTTCCCATATCACCTCATCCTTCATATTAATAAAAATATTGCATAAAGAGCTCCAGAATGTTGAGGAACCAACTTTAAGGATTGGTAAGTTACCATTTTATACCTTGTATTTACCCCGTAAAAATCGAACCCACAGGGCATCTTGCTCATTTTGGAACCTCCACCCACACTTCATGAGAAGAGCGTCATTCAGAGTTGTAGCCGATTTTAAACCAAGTCCTCCCATGGGCCTAGAACTAGTCAACACATTCCAACTTAAAGCATGATGTGCTTTACGAAGGGGAGAATCACCCTAAATGAAAGTCCTTTGAATTCTGTCAATCTCATTGCAGATATTTTAGGGAAGCCTAGCATATTGCACATGAAATACTGGGATAGTAGCTAATACAGATTTGGCAAGAGTTATTCTCCCTGCCTGAGACAGACACTACTGCTGCCACCCACCTAGCTTCCTCCATAGCTTATCCACAATATGTTGGTAACACTGTTTAGTAGCACGCCCATGGACCATCAAAGCCCCCAAGTATCTTCTGACATTTTTAACTCTCTTGAATCCACTCTTAGCCGCTAGGGAAACTGCCAAATCTTCATATATGGGATTGCCCTGACGGATGCCCCTCGATGGCTTAAACGATGAAGTTTTACCCCCATTCCACAAGATATTAAAGGACGAAGTGGAAACAGCCTGCATAATCAAGTCAACTATAGTGCATGGGAGTCCAACTTCCTCAAGTATATGATGTAAAAAGTTCCAGTTCACACAATCATATGTCTTCTCTAGATCAACTTTAATTGCCATAAATTGTCTTCCTCTCATTTTGTGCATTGAGTGAATCAATTCTTGAGCAATGACAATGTTGTCGTGTATTTGCCTATTTGGGACAACGTTGTTAAATATTAAAAATTAATTAATAATTTAAAATTTAAAAAAAATTCCCCCATTAAAAAATTTAAAAAATATATATATTCCACTATTACAAAATATTAAAATGTTCGATTAAATAATATTCTCACCATTAAATATTAAAAAATTACTATGAATTACTCAACTTGTACACCGCACAATTTGAAAAATTTATCATGAACCTAACGTGTGCATTAAACATATATGAGTAGACATGGGTAGTTTTGTCTCTTATTATATTATTCTCATGTTTGATGTAATCCAACTAAAAGTTTTTATGCATACGCATTATCTTTCTTTAAAGACAAACCAAACAAATTTATGTAATTCTCATTGCATTACATTCCTTTACATTACCTCTAATTCCGTAAACTAAACGAGCACTAATAAATATAAAACGAGGGAGGTTTGTTTTATAGAATTTTTTTAAATAAAAGTAAACATGGGATCCTTGGAATCAACGTGTGGTTTTGGATTAGAGCCGGAAAATCAGGCCAAACCTGTCAGGCTTGCCCATTTAGGCTCGAACCTGTCAAGGGTATTGTTTATGATTTAAAGCCTCCAGAAGGAGTCGGACCTAAAAGGGCCAGCCCTGTAGGGCTGCTATAACATCCTCCATTTCACTTAACATAATAACTAGTTAAGGGATTATCAATAACTTAATAATGCTTCATCATTTATATAAATATCCAAAATAAACTAGAGTATACAAAATGAGCCCTAATGTGGCAATATACAATGATCCAACATATACCAAAAAGATGGAAGTACTACTGTTAGTAGAAGTAGCCTAAGCTTCCAAAGTTTTCCTTGATGGATCAGCACGGGAACAAGCATCTGAAAAATGTTTTAACCATCAATCCAACTCATTACAAATACTAATATGTGCTAGTGAGGTGTCAAGTGGAACAGTTTATATAACAAAGTATTTAAAATATAATTCACCAATATCCACATCACGTATTTCATATCATGAATTATGTATCAAAAATTTTCTAACACAATTCTCAATATGCCTCTCTACAATTCAACCGAACAACCTTATTTTCACCGACTAGTCCCATGGGCTAAGTTACTATTCATATTACTGGCTACTTAAAAGCTCACTGGTCATGTGATGAGGACCGGCCAAAATCCCCAGAGCACATGTCTCAGACCATAGGTCTTTTCCCCTTATTGAACTAGTGTGGTGTCGCGAGCCCTCATTGAAACAATGGGGCAGTCCCTCATTGAACAAGTGGGACGATACAAAGCTAATCATTATGCACCAATGGAGGCTATACAATGTGGTAAAATAAACTATCTCATTTCTTCCCAATTCAACCATTACCATAATTATCACAATAAATAGCTCAACGAGAATTTTCTAAGATTTTCCACGTTCATATCATGTTATTTAAAATATACATGCTATAATATCACAATTCTCAATTCTTATACATATATAAATATATGTATATATTTCACAATTCAAATCATAAGGTTCATCAAGGAAATTTCTATTAAAATATTCAAAATCATTTCACAACGTACTCACAAACAACATATCAATACACATAACAAGTGGAAAGTGGTTACCTCTCACCAAAGTAAATTATTATTACACTAAAGGAATTGTTGAAAATAAGATAGTTACCTAAATAATCTTATAATATAAATAACATACTTTAAAATAGCCTCTACCTCTTCTCTTTTCCTCTCCTTCCTCACACTCTTCTCTTGTCTCTCCTTGACCGTACGTGTGTGTGTGTGTGTGTGTGTGTGTGTGTGTGTGTGTGTGTGTGTGTGTGTGTTGTGGGGTGAGTGTTTAAATAAAAGGGGTATGGAAGAGGTTGGAAGGAGTGGTTCACAATATCAAGCAACCAAGCATAGGGGCACCTGCCCCATCTGATGTGCTGCAATTGCAACTTTTTTTTTCTTTTGTTGTTGCTTTCTGCTACCTCTGTTTTTTTTTTTTTTGCGTTTTTTTAAACAAATCCTAAAAATAAAAAGGATATTACAGCCGCGGGCTTAAATGGCCGCTTGTTTAATCTCACCAAATTTTCCTATTTTTATTAAAGGGTTTAATGTTTCTGCTTTTACTGCATAATTTTTTTTCTGCCACACTCACATAAAAGTTAGTGGGTCCCATCATAAAAATAAGAGAGAGAAAATATTAATGGGACTCATTCACTTTTATGTGAGTGTGGCAGAAAAAATATTTCTGCAGTAAAAGTAGAAACATTAAACCCTTTATTAAATGACTACAAGTTGATTTTTCCTTTGAAAAAATATTTTTTAAAAAATTGGGCATGTCTTTCAAATCGTATAGTGTTTCTATTTGAATGTTTTAAAGGTAAAAATCAGTTATATTTTTATTAAAAAGCTAAGAGATGCTTGTAGAAGACATTATAGTTAGTTAAAAGTCTTCTAATTGATGTTTTAAAAAATATCACGCAATTTTTAAGAATTTTTCATTTGGTTTTCAATATTTCCCTAAAGAAAATTTTCCTTATGAAATATTAAAATAATCATTTTTTTATTAATGTACGATAAATAAATAGTACAATTTTTTAATTGTATTTAAAAATGTTCGAATATTATGCAAACTATATCAAAAAAAGAAACTAATAACACACATTGAAAAATGAAAAAGTAAAGTCTCTATCTCATGAAGAAATTTGTTTGAAGGCAAATAATCACTTATTCTATTTATCAAAAAAAGATAAAACATTTAATACTTTAAAAATATATGTCTTAAATAAAAAAATGTGAGTTTTCTAATTTAATTTCTTTAAGAAAATACAAAGAAAAAAATGTTGAATGTGGTTGAAGCTTGCGGCCCGAGCCCTAAGCCTTTGAGTAAATAGGTTGGGCTTCAAAATAAAGATCTTCTTATGGGAGTTAGATTTAAACGGGCTGGCCCATTTTCCTACCTCGATTTTGGATCTCAAAGGAAAAATAAGACAAAATAACCAAAGGGCATTGAAAGAGTCAAAATCACCACCAACAATTGCCCAATAACCCACCACATCAAAAACTAACACTAACTTAAGAATATTACTGAATTAGAAATGGTGAAGTAGTTCAATTCAGCCAAGTAACACCACTCCAGAGTCCAGAGTGAGGAAAAGATACGCCACAACTCTAGGGTGTGGACTAGTTCAATTAAGTGGTATCCAAGGTTGGAGGAGACCGAGCCAATGTCTGATGCCAAACCTCAAGCGATTATGACCATTGTTTAATATCTAAAAGACATGAACATCTGCCTCATCCCTAGTCACATTATTTAGTTCTTCACAAGCCTCAGGTCCAAATATTTGATGAAATGGTCTCCAATTTGTGGCAGAGCAATGAGAACGATAGATAGAATGAAGGGGTTTTAAGTCAAATCTGGTAGGCTTTTGCCTAAAAGATCCTACATATGGGAATGTAATTTAGTTTTTTTTTTAATAAATATAATTGTGTTAGTTTGCAAAGATGGAGGGATTAATATTAATTATTTTAAATGCAGATATTAAAATGTTAATTATTTTACCTCAGATAAGTTATATTTTCGAATAAGAGATAGAATCTTGAATGTGGAATTAATTTAGATATAGAGAATCCTATTTAGACACCATTTGAATTTCGTAGGCAATATGGATTTAACAGGTACAATTACAAAGATCTAATAGATATTCATTCATTGAAAAGCACATATATAATGAGGCGATGGGTATGATATAATCCCAGTCGAGATATCTAAGTCAGATATGCATCATTCCAAATTATTCCATACCTAGCAAAGGAAGCTCATCATTTAAATGAAGACATTTTTAAATTTTCAGTGAAACTTAAGTGATTTGATATTTTTTAGTGTAGGCTTCAAGTTTTGATCTTGCTTTAACAAAAAGTAGGGGAGGGTTACCTTTTTTGGAATTGGGTTTAATTATTCCCTCTAGTCCTTATTATAAAACACCAACTAACAAATGTATTTAGTCATTTTTATAAAACACTTGCTTGTTTCCAAAGAACATTAAATATTTTTTTCAGGTATGCTCATAATTAATAAGGGTAATTGGTGAGAATAATAATTAATATAATATTAAAGTTTACAGCAATTAGTAAAAGTAATATTGAAAATTATTAAATTTCTGATGAAGACTATTTTCAGTGACTGCTAATATCTTTGTATCCATTTTCCAATCATAACTTTAGACTCCAGAGTAAGCAATATTCATAATATAAATTCACTCCATGTTTAAAGATAGTGCATGAAATACAATGTATGAAGCATCGTTTTCCCTACTATGCAGAGTCAGGCATAAGTATGTTACTGTCGATACATAGTAAAAACCATTTTTATTAGAGAAATTCTTCCAAGTTCCAAGAGCAGTAACTTGGCTGAAATGTGGGGTTGAGCACCATGAATCACCGAAGAGACGCCTTTCAAAAATAGATGACTAGAGCTAAAAAAGAATAAGTGAGATAACATTAGAAACAAGAATTAAAACAGAGAATGAGTATGTTAGGAAAGTAGCAAGAACAAAATAACATTAGATGAAGGTTGCAAACCATGCCAATATCAGATAGACATTCCAAATAATTATCAACCATCTTCTCCGGTGAGAGACTTCATATATTCTACCAATCAGGCTGTCTCCATCTAAATCTACCGACATTCATTAAAAAAGCATCAACCCCTACAAGATCCAGGTAACTTCAATTTAACGTACTAATAAACTTTTCCCAGCAGCACTTTCATCACAATCTCTAACAGAGAGCCATACAAGGATGAAACCAGAATTTTGAAAGCACCTATTTTCTTCAAAAAGCTTCATGTTTAGCTAATAATAGGTATCAGCATCAAAATACTAGCCAACATTGTCAGAGAAATCGCTTCCATCTGAGAATGCATAAAAGTCATCTTGATAATCATCATCCGACAAGAAATCTGTGTCCGAGATCCCCATTGGATAGTCTTCATCAAATGATCCAGAATCACGCATTGTGGCATCAAAAGGGTAGTCATTAGTGGGATCATTTGGACGCCGTAAATCCTTGATCTGTTCAGTGCATCTTTTCCCTAAAGGTCCTTCCAAATTAAGATTGAAACAATGTCGCAGGTCAAGGGATTCAAGGTGAGAACAACTGTCAAGAATGGCACACAGACCAGTATTAGTCAGCTTGTTCCCAATAAGCTGGAGATGGCGCAGCTCAGGCATCGTTCTTGCAATAGCAAGTGCCTCATCATCAGATTCAATGTGAGGCCATGCAAAAACCTGCATATTGAATTTCAAAGATTTTAAATTAGGGCAGTTTTGGCCAATAACTTCAATAGCATCGTTAGTTATGTTGCCAGTTGAAATGTCAAGTTCCTCCAATAGTGGAAGCTTCCCAGCAACTTCACATAATCCCTCATCTGATATACCATAAGACCATGCAAGCCTAAGACGACGTAGGTGGCTTGTACTGTAATATAAAACAACATGATGACATGGATGATGTTAACATCAAAACACTTGAACAGAAATCAGTAAAACCTAGAGTCAAATACATGAATATAAACAAAAAGTTTAACATCAAATGCCAACACATGAACAGAGTATATTAGTTCCAAAATATAAATAGACAATTAAATGAAGTCAGGATCATCTTTTTTTTTCACTGGTTGGAATAGAGGAAGGCATCATTTGTGACCACAAAATACAGGCTAAGCTTAAAAAAGAGTTTTACCCAAATACTATAAGATCACTATATGGAAATGAATGTTGGGAGATGAAGAATCACAATAAGAGCAAAAACTTAGTGATGCAGATATTGAGCTGGATGCGTGATCATATAAGAGAAAAAACATCTATATTGATTGTATAAGGAAAAGTTGGTGTAACATCTAACGAGAAAAAAAATCGTATAAAATCATTTAAAGTGGATAGACAAATGCAAAGAAGGCCAATAGTAGTGCCAAAGAGATGAGTTGGGCAGATAGGCTTTAGTCCTGTAAAAAGATGTAAAAAAAGGCCAAAAAGAATACTTCAAGAAATTGTCAGATGGAGTTTCTTAGAGAATGACATGTCTGAAAAGTTGGTGGTTAACAGAACATAGTGGTGTTGTACAGTCCATGTAGTTGATATCATGAGGATTTAGATCTTAGACCACTGCCCAAAACCCACTCATATCCTTATCATCTGAGTTAAAGGTTGGATGGCGTCTAGTTTCATCTTCCAATATAACTATCATAAATTCAATCCAACGCAAGGAGAAGCTTTGTCTAAAAATCTGAACTTAAAAAAGAGGGGATGAAGAAAGCAAAAGGAAAATGTTGACATCCTCTGATTCAAGTTTCCGCAGTAGTTTTAAATTTTGTAAAGTGTGCTTCTGTTCCAACAACAGAGAAATGATTGTGCTTGGAGAAACTCTTCAGGAAATAATGATTGTGGCAACTTCTGAAGAATAAAGAGGAAATAGACACAAAAAATATGTTTCTAAGTTCCAATTAATCGTTCACTTATGATTTACCGAGTTTCATTAAATGTTTAAGAAAATTGAATTACAAAAACTATTTTTTTTTCAAGTCCATGATAAATGTGGCCAAGATCTTCCCCTCCCTCTCTATCCCTTGCAGCTTTTCCACAATAACCCAAGTACTGCTCTTGTGCCAGATAGCATAGATTATATCTAAGTAGACTAAGTAAAAACAAACAGGGGCCAAGATTTCTGGTTGAGGCACACCTGTGCTTCAGGACTATTAAGCAGAAGCTTATGGGCTGGCATTTCTGCAATTCAGTTGGTGGCTGAAGGTGTTTGAACTTCAGAATTGGATCATGACTCATGTAGTGAAAGCAGAGAGAGCTCCTCATCATATTTTCATGTAAATGAAAGGAAATCATCCCAGTTCGAAACGGTCGCAACTTTGGGAAACATAACCCTAAAAGTGATTCCGCAATCCAGAATGCATTCAATATTCACTTCAAAACTCAAATGAATAGGGGAAATCAACAATCATATCCATCAGCACCACTCCCTTAAAAGAAACTCATGGGGATAACAGTCCCCGTAAAATGGGACCTTCATAGCCATAAAAAAATCTTACTCCACAAACCTACGAAAACCAACCACCTAGAACGTTCGAAAAGTAAAAACAAACCACACAAGTGTTTTGAGTTTACCTATCGGTGATGTACTTGAGCAGATCATCAGTACCGAAGTGTTCGACATTAATATCGACCAACTGACCACAGCTTCGATCAACAGCGTGGCGGCACATAATCTCCAAATCGTAAGGCATATCATGAAGATCACCCAAATTTTGCATGTCAATGGCGCGCCACATGGTAGGGTTCTTGCTGATACTCCGCCACGAAGTGCATACAGACTGAGCGCTCGTGAGGATCTCCCACAGCGCCGAGTTTCAGGAGAATCGCCGCCGTCACGTCCCCAGGAAGGTCCAGCCAGTTCCTGGTTTGACGTTCATCATTCTCAGATTGTTCCTTCGAAGACGAATACGAAGACGATGCTGCAGAGTCCGCAGACGACCAAGACGACATGATTGAAGCTTCCCCCAGAAACCGATGCTGCGAGAAAAGCTGAAAACTTAAATGGATTCAAAATGTTAAACCCTCGTTTTTATCTCAGGCGGTGGAATGAAAATGCGCTTTATAGAATTTAGGTAAATGAGCAAAAATACACATGATTTTTATTTCAGGAACGCCTAGCACCACGTGCTTTTTTCTGAACCAAAAATAGATACATGTTACCTTATAGGAGCAAAAGTCACACATATAAGTAACGGAAGGAGAAGTCTGTTAGTTGGTGTTAAATGGGTTCCACATATGCTTTAAACGTGGCAATGGGCTTTGATAAATAAAATAAAAAAGTGGCAATGGGTGAGCTGGCGTTGAAACACTATGCCAGAGTCACAAATTTGCAGAGGAGATCGAAGTGGAGCTCAAGGAGTGATTGGTGTTGGCGGTGGTGGAGCTCGATGAACCCACCGTCGTCGGATCCGTCACCGGATGCACAAGAATTTGGCGGCGGAAAACCAAGAAAGGATCGACGAGCCACGGTGGAGGATGGAGGAAAATTTTCCTCTCCGCCCCTTCTTGTTCACTTTTTCTTTGTTCCAAAGTTTGGTTTCACCCCTTACTTCCCCCTCCTACCACTCACCGGAATCGGAAGCCATGAACGCCGGCGATCCAGCTAATTATTTCCCTCAAAGCTTTAATCAACCCAGCTGACGACGTGGAATTAATCCCACCACAACTTCTGGGCAGCAACAAACAAGGGAATAAAAATTGAGTTATCGACAAAGGCACCATCGGCGTTCAATACTAAGCTAATTCCAAAAGAAACTGCTACGTGTAAAAGGTTATCATTGCATATGAATTAAGAATTAAGAATACCTTCATTTGGGAATTTTTTTTCTTTCAAAAAAAATAAAGAGGTCCGCTTTTGGTTGTTTGGGAGGGCCCGGTGATGATATGCGAGAAAAAGAAAGGTGTTGGAGCTTGTGAAATAATTGCACAAAGACGGGTTTACCCGAGGCGATCCGGCTTTGTTTGAGAAAAATTATCCGTACGAATGCATCGGCCTTCCTGGAACGAGATCGCAGCGATCCAGTTATTTCCCTCAAAGCTTTGCTCGACCCGGTGACAACGTGGCATCGTTTGTGTGTTTGTGATTTTATTTGCTCATAACAGTTTTGATTTTTTTTTTCGCTTTTTGATTCTTTTCTGTTAGATCTTGCCTCGCATCGAGAATGTACTCATATGATGGGTTTTAATTTATTCCGTTTTTGATTCATATAAGTGTTTGTGCGTAAATCGGTGCCTTAAGATCTCATCTCCGTTCTTTGTTTCTTCTTCTCCATCTCCGGTGGAGGATGTTTTCTTGTTCCTTCAGTGCCTTTTCGATTATGATGTTTCTTTTATTTCAGTTTTGATGCCTCAAGAACAACTACCTCCTATTTTATTTGCTCATAATGGTTTTGATCAAACGGAGGCAACGTCCGGTGAGGGAAGAACGGTGGTCGGAGATGATGAAGGATGGTGGTCGGAGCGGATAAAGGACGGTGGTCGAAAATTTTAGGGTTTGGTCTTTTCCCCAATTTGATCGATGCTTTCTGCGTATGTATGAAAGGAATCCCGATGGATGGAGTATAGGTTTGGGTGTTTAAGTTATTTTTATTTTTATTTTTTTTAATTAACTTGTGAATCCTAGTCAGCATTTTCCTTCTTGTGAGTCCAAATCATCGTCCACATCAGCTTCACTGTTCATGTCCATCTAAGTGGACGTTGACCGTCTGGTCAACTAACCCCCATGTGACTTTTGCTCCCAAAAACTAACCACATGTGTAAAATTGCTTCAGAAAAAAGCCCATGGTGCAAGGCGCTCCTTCAGGCAAAGCACATGTGTAAAATTGCTCATTTACCCTAGAATTTAACCCTGCCCAACATCGGTGAAGCAGGAGGAAGGGAGTAGGGATGGAAATAGGTCAGACTCCTATCATGTAGTTTACGGTATGGTCTTTTTAGGGTTTGGCCTATTTATTAAAAAAGTCAGACCTATTTAAAGGCCTAAATGTGTAAATAGGTCAGGCCTGTTAAGGCCTAGCTTATAAGCCTTCCTGAACTATTAACACACAAAAAATATAATTTTAATTTTTTTTTCCAATCATTATTATTTTGTAATTTGTAATTTAAATTTATAAATGCAATTTCTATTTTTTATTCAATATTTTCTACTCAAACGCTTGCTATTCCCTTTTTTTTGTACATTCAACATTTTTTTTTATTCAACATCAATATATATATATAAAAACGCATCCCTTCAAGCTGCCACTATTTACGGCTTATCTTTGGCTCTCCTCACAATTTATTGTTCCTAAGCCGTGTACGTACTGTTGGTAAGCCGTTTCTTAATTTTGGCTCATTATTCACAGGACAACACAATCTCGAAACTCGTTCCTCCTCTTTTCTCTTCTTCTCAGATCTCATAGCTTCTCATGTCTGTAGCGTTTCAAAATTTGAATACATTTTCCTCCTTCAACCATCAATATATATATATATATATATATATAGGGGAGAGACCCCTAAGGATCGGATAAACGAGGGGAGAGGCAGAGAGAAGTAGAGAAACTATAATGATAGTTTAGAACATAAGAACAAGAAGAGTAAACGTGCTAAAGAGAAAGAAATAAAAGAAAAGATCGGTAGTAAACTACGCCGATCTAGTTCATAAAAGAAGAGAGTAAGAGATGCAGATGCAGGAAGACATAAAGAGGAAAACGTTTATTAAAATGTAAACACACTTACATGGAAGGGAAAGGCAGAAGAAAGCTTAAAGAGAAGAGAGGGGGAAAGGTTGTAGAGAAGGCCAGAGAGAAGCTAGAGAGAGAGAGAAGTGGTTTCGAACCCCCTTGAAACAGACTGAATGTCTGCTTATATAGAACGGTTCGAGTCACTGTTTGTACAGTTCCGGTTAATGGTAACTGAATCGCGCCGGTTTACTACGATTCGGTTGGTGGCCAGATCGTTTATTTATACGTAATCAACTACAAAGCAAATCTTGTAATTAACTACAAAGCAAATTCTCTACGTATTACAATAAATTATCATAATACAAAGAGATTTATAATTCTACAACTTTATACATGGAAACGAATGTGTTTATTGTCTCCGTCAAAAGTTGCAAAAGTTCGTCTTCTTCCAAATTGACAATGAATTCATCTTCGTCTTCATCATCGTTGGATTCGAGATAGTGTTGATGGTCCAGCTTTATCTTCTTGGAGTTGTTTGAGAAGAAGAGTAAGTTGCTTTGGATACAATCTTGTTTATCTTTTTGCGCGCAAAGGGTATGCGAACAAAGATTCTTTTGATTCAAGAATCTCTTCGTTGGCACAAAGATACTTTGGGTTTTCTTCAACCATTTATCAACCGCTTTGCGATCGGCAAAGTCGTTTATAATTTCCCCACCAACGAACAAAGATTTGTCTTTGTAAAATTGGTAAATTTGGTACGTTTTTGTTTATATGAGAAAATCAGTATTGCCAGAAAAAATCCAAGATACGACAGTTTTGAAAAATAATGAAGATCTATGGGAAAAGGATCTCCATTATTCTGGAATTTATGTTGAAAAAGAATCAATGCCTTTTGAAGGCGTCATGGGGAGAATTTCGAGATATTGGTCCAAAAATTCGCCACCATTTCAAAAACCATTGGGGAAAGATATACTCGGTTTTATTTTTGAAATAAATAAACCAAGTATGTTTGAAAATTTTATTTTGATCCCAAAAGACATTATACCAGCGGTACAATAATCCCAAGATGTATATCCTTCCGGATCGAAAACTCTTTTAGAAAAAGGTTTCCATTTATTGAGATTCTTACCCCGGTTTGTAGGCGTAAGAACTTTCAGAATTTGTAAAGTTGAATGAGTTATAAATTGTTGTTCTTGATCCTTAGGTTTAGAGATGTGTCTCGTCAACTTTATGGATCCGAGAATCAACTAAGATTAACTCATAAAACTCTTGTGTTTTTTGTAAACTAGTAGGCACAAAATGAAATCCGAAGGGAAAACATTTAATGCTACTTGGTTAGGAGTTTCAAAGAAAAACTCGGGTTCAATCTGTAAGATATCCAATACAACATTTTGTTTTTCGATGTATGGAGTATCTATAGTATTAACGGTTGGAAGAACTGCTAATGGGCGTGATACCCGAGGTGGTTTTTTCTCTGGCTAGTTGGAGAGCAAATTCTTTATTTGCTGAATCATACTCTCCTTTTGTAATTGCCTGGGAAGAAGAGGCAATTAAAGATAAAGCCAATTTATCATATTCTAAAGCCTGGATTTTTGGATCCTTTTTGGTCAATACTTCATTCCAATTTTGAGAAGGAAGTTTTTTGACGTAAGAATCAATGGTTTTTTGGTTCGGGCTTTAAAGATTTTTTAGAAATTAGTCCCTGGGATTGAGACTGGTTTATTGGAGTAGATGACTCCGGTTTTGGGGTAGATGACCCGAGATCTTGTTTGTGAACGAGTCTCGCATTCCTGTGTTTGCGGGATGGGTTGACTCATTGATGAAGATGCTTCCCGAGAAGCCGTTTGTTGTTGAAGCGGTTGTTTTATAATTTTGGCCAAATCTGCGGAAGAGGGGGCCTTGAGCATCTTGGAAAATGCTTTGTTTATCATCCTCATCATGGGAGAGGACATTTATTCTTTTGATCATCACCTGGTTTCTTTTTTCTCGTCATAGGCTAAAGGAAGAGAAAAATTTATGGTTAGGTTTCACTCATCTTAGAACTTCCTTGAAGGAATTCTCGGGTAAGGAAATCTGGGAGGGAATTTGTAGTGCCTTTGATAAATTCAATATCAAAATCAAAAACACTCAAAATTGCTTGCCATCGGGCAAAAATTTGTTTTGATGCAAGGTTTTTAACATCTTTTTGTAAAACATCTTTTGCAGATTTACAATCAATGCGAATTAAAAACCTTTGATTTAACAGATCAGCTTGAAATTTTGAAACACATAAAACAACGGCCAAAATTTCTTTTTTGATCGTAGAATAGTTTTTCGAAAGGATTCCGGTGTTTGGATGTAAAAGAGATAATTTGCTCTTTATCTCCTACACGTTGTTTAAGAATTCCTCCATAGCCTAATTCGAAGCATCCGTCTGGACGATCTTAAAGGCCATAGGAAGAGGAAGGTTAAGGCATGGAAGTTCCTTAACCTTTTTTTTTGATTTGTTGAACAATCTTTGTATGAACATCCGTCCAAGGAGATGGATTGTTCTTAAGACGTTCATGGAGTGGTTTAAGAAAGTTGCTAAGTTGAGGAATGAACTCGGCCACATAATTTAAACAACCCGAAAATCTCTGCAATTGATTTTTATCAAGGATCTGATCAGAAACTTATCTCGCAAATTGAATTGCTCTTTCAATTGGCGTAATAGTTCCTTGATTAATCCAATGTCCAAGAAATCGGACTTTTGTTTGAAATAAACTGATTTTTGGTTTTGAAACAACTAAACCATTTATTTCTCAGTTCTAATAAATTTATTGACATGTTTAAAATGATCTTCTATTGAATTTGAAAAGACTAGAACATCATCAATATATACAATGATATATTGACTTTGGTGCATGAATATGTCGTTCATAATCTTTTGAAATTCGAAGGGGCATTTTTAAACCAAAAGGCATAACATTCCATTCATATCTTGACCAAAAGGACGAAAAGCAGTTTTATACCTATCTTTTTCGAGAAATTTGTATCTCGCCAAAATCCAGATTTCATGTCAAATTTAGAAAAGATTTTTGCGGAATGTAAATGTTTTAGTAAGTCGATTTATTTGGAATTGGATATCGAATCCATTGCAAAGCTTCATTAAGTGGTTTATAATTTATGACTAAGCGAGGTGTTCCTCGTTCAATCTCAAAGATTTTTGTTAACATAGAAAGCCGCACAAGACCAAGGGCTTTGGCTTTTGCGTATCAAACGTTTATCAAGAAGATCTTGAATTTCTTTTTTGCAAGTTTCAAGGATTTCTTGATTCATTTGAATAGCGCGGGCTTTTGTGGGAATATGTTTTTTAGAAAAGTTTGGTTCGTAAGGAAGATCTACCATATGTTGCTTTCGATTCCGAGAAAGCATTAGGTAAATCCGCACGAGACGGTTTGGTGAATTTTATCCGAGACAAGAATGGATTTGTTTCGGATAAAAGGTTGTTGAAGTTGATGCTCAATGCGTTTAAAGGAGACTTCTTCTTTAAGAAAATTGATCTGATTTTGTTTCATGAAAACAAGATTCAATTCTCTAGTTCTTGGTTTTTCGTAAAAAGGAAAAATATCTTTTGTCCAAAACCTAAATATTTGGTTGTAATCCCCTCGAAAAGAGTTTTGTATGGCGTTATCATTGTAGCAAATGGTGCTCCAAGGATAATATTAGATGCCATAGTTTTCATAAGAATAAAAGGGGTTTTTACCTTCCAATTTCCATTTTGGACAATTGCCTTTGACACTTTATACGAACAGACAATAAGATGCGGAAACACCTACAAATCGTTCGGTTGTTTTTTCAAAATATTTTGTAGGAACCAGGCCTTCTAAAATACAATTGACCATGGATCCCGTGTCAAATAAAGCTGGTTGATCAAGAACATAATCACCGATTATAATCTTGACGTTTATATAAAATTTTTGTACAAAACATTGAGATACCTCATTTAGAAAGGGTGTTTCTAAAATCGGATTCTCAAGAGAATTTTCATCTTGATTCTCATTGTTTGAAACACGATCATTATTCTCATCGAAGGATTTTGAGAAGAAGATAAGATTTGATGGATTTGAAGTATGGCATCCTCATGAATTTTGTGAGAGGATTGAAGTTGTTGAACTTGATTTGAGTGTATTAATCTCACCAAGATCATTTATAGTAACGGGTTTTACTAACGTTTAAATCTTTCCATGGTTTTGGTAAGATCATAATGGTTCTCGGGAATATTTATTTTGGAAGGAGTAGAAGAAGAGGGTTGGGAGGATTGTGATAAAATATCTTTCAACTTTGAAAAATACTCACCTTTATCACAATCTGGAAGTTTGTTGATAACATCAAGGAGTAGATCTTGCTCCTGGTGATCATATTTATTTGAGCAATATTATCGAGTCGAGAGGATGAATAGTATTCATCATCTTGTACTTGATTAATATCCTCGGTGGAATTTGAGTGGTTTCTTCTTCAATCGGAGGAAGTATCAAGAAGAAGATTGTTTATTTGGTTTCGAAGAGAATCTTCGAGTTGGTCAATGTTGTTTATTTTGTTGGAGATTCTCAGTATTTAGCATAATGACCAATTTTACCACATTTATAACAAGACTGATCTTTCAAAGGTTTTTTGAAAGATTTATTAGGTTTGGATTTAGATTTAAAATTTGGACGAAAGCCTTTTCTTGGTTTTTTATGAAAAGATCGAGAATAATCCTTAAAATAAGGACGTTTTGAAAAAGAAGATGATTTATAAGGTTTAAAAGTTTTTTGAAAATGAGAAGATTTGTGAGTCTTTGGCCTTGGTTTAGAACAAGAAGGTAGACCAAATTGTTCACAAAAAGTACCTAATTCTTTTCGTTTATACTCTTTTCTTTGGCAAGTTGATGTTTGATTCCATCATCTTGACATATTTTTAAAGCAGTTTTACGAACATGGGAAATCAATTCACCATATGTCAATATATCATAAGGGATTGTGCCGTTATGTAAGGTTCTAAGTTTATCTCTAACTTTATCACCAAAAGATTTTGGTAATCCAAATAGAAATTTTTCTTTCCAAAAACCTTGGTTGGCATCATCTCTTGTCAATACCCGAGTCATGAAGGTATCTTTATACCATCTAAATTCGGATAATGTTCGACATTTGATGTTTGATAAAAGGTCGAAGAGCGATCTTTCCAAATCTCGGGATCGCCAATAAAATGTTTAACTATTGAAAAAATAAGAGTATTAACGGGAACTGGAATTGGTTCTCCATTGTGAGTTATCGGAGTTCCATCGGACTCGGTTTTAACGAGATGAAAAAATTTGTTGTTTCTCGAATCAATCGAGATAAAAATCCCACCATCCTTTTAACCGTCCGAAAATCCGGAAATTAAAAAATCGGTAATATCACGATCTGTGTAATTCTTTGAAATGTAGTAAGCGAGCTTACCATTGTCATCTGTTGAAGAATTTGAAGAATATTAGTCTCACTCGACCATCTATATTCCATTCATAGATGTCATTTGAGTTAAAAGACTTAAAAGTTTGATTATGGCGTTCCTCAGCTAGAATATCCAAAGGACTAGCCCTAGGATAGTATAACTTTGAAGAACTTTGAAAAGAGGGATTTTTCCAAGAGGGTTTTTGCCATTGTTGATGGTTTATTTGAAAATTAGATTTTGAATCGATTCGAATCTTTTTTTCGGAAAGGTTTTTTAAATTCATGATCATTCTTTTGTATTAACGATGATGAATCATGAGCTGATTTTGGGGAGTAGAAGGGGTTTTGGAATAACCTTTCTTCTTAAATCATGTTGTTGGTGTTGAAAGATCATCCTTATTTTTTAACTGTTGTAATTGTTGGTCAATATACTTGAATAATACTAGAATTTGTTTTTGTTTGAAGATCGAGATTTAACCCTAGGATCAAACTTGAAATGGTTTGAATAAAGGTTGTTTCTGTTTTTGTTTTTCCGGATGAAAACGAGAAGTTGTTTGTGAGGAAGAAGAAGAAGATGCATTTATGATATGACCTCCAAGAACTTGAAGATACCGATTTGTATAATTATTTTGCTCTATAATATTGACAATATCCCGAGCGTGAGGATTTTCATCGAAGGTGTTTTTGCTTTGAAAGGGAGGCAATAACGATTTCCTTTTGTCATTGATGTCAAGTTGAAATGATCTAATAGGTGGAAGTTGAGAAGAAATTGTTTGATTGTCACAAAGCTTCCAATCCTTTTTGATCATATTAATAGATTTGTAAAATGGATATTCTATTTTTTGTTGGAGAGTGTATTCCTCAAACCAGTCAAAAATAAAATATTTATTTCTTGCTTTGTAAGGAAAACTGTAGAATTCTTCTTGGATCTGTCGTCGATTTTTTCCTTTGAAGTTTTCTAAAAACCAGTTTCTTTTCAAAGTATTATGTTGAATAGAATTCCTTTTGCAAACGTTTTTTATCAATTTGAAATTCTTGTAAAAGAACTCCAATTGATTGAGGTTCACCTAATTCGAATAATTTGCGGTATTTCTGAATTTTGGTCATCCTCTCTTTGATAGTTTGCATGAGGAATTGTACCAGAATTATCTATTCCTTGCATCTCAACATTAGGCTTATCCTCATCTTGCCGAGGAGGTGCACTTGGTTGAGGAGGTGTTATAGGTTGTGAAGGAGGAGGAGGAGGTAAATGAATAACTGCGGGGAGGAGAAGCGGGATATTCAAATAACCTTCGGAAGAGTTTGGAGATCTACAACTTTCATATCTTGAAGAAGTAGATCCGTAAGAAGAATTTGTTCTACTAGATCTGTCAAAAGAAAGAAGGACAGTTCCGGTAGGTGTTTGTGTAATTCTTGTGATTTGTGGGACGGGTTGGGGTATAGCCTTAACGACTTTATCCATGACCCATGTGTCCCGAAGATTAACATCTTTCCAATGGATCACCCTTGGAACCATGATGTTTGTGTTTGTATGATCTGTGAGGAAAACAATAGTTTGACCATTGTCTTCGAGATTTTGAAAGAGGTAGGAGGAAGAAGATTTTGAGACCTTGTCTTGTATCCTATAAATTAGGGTAACGGTATAGATCCTGGTTTCATGTTGAAGCCAAAGAACTTAAGATTAAGATCTAAAGCCTCATAAGCATGTTTATCGTTAAGATCAATTGTTTGATTTGGAAAACAAATTGAAATAGACTGGACCATTGTGCGGTCCAAATTCAGCTTCTTTGCCAAAAGAGAATCTTCGTAAATGTTATGTCTTTGATCTCGTAAGCAAGCAAGACCGAAACATTTAACCCTTTACGAGTAAGAGGTTTAAGTGCAATCAGTACACAACCAATGTGTAAGAAATTGTACTTTTGTTTATGTTTTTCAATGGATTTGGTAGAAAGAAGATGAAAAACTTCTTTCTCGACGGATAGGACAGATTCTTCAACAGTCTTGATTATGTAATCGACCGGAAAAACCATTCCTTATTTTTATGGAAAAGAGTTTTTGGATCAATTTTAGGAAGAGTCCAATTATCAACATGTTGGTTTATGTTGTTAAATTGTATTTCTTCATTGAAAATGTTATGGGTTGAGGACGTTTGATCTTCTAATTTGTAAAAGTATTTATGAAAGAGTTTGGAGCGGGGGATGTCGAAGAAGAAGAAGAAGAAGTAGAAGAACGTTTATGGGGAGAACGGAAAAGAAAAGCCATAATAAAATTTCAGAAAATAAAACAGAATAATAAAATTGCTAGGAAATAAAGCGAAATTTAAAGAAACTTAACCAAATAATTTAAGTCTCCCTTCAACCGATATCTTCACCATTGGATGAAGTAGTGGTATGTTAATTAAATATTTACTTGTAAATTACCAATCATAATATATAGTTGGTCATACTAGAGGGTCTTTAGATCATATGCTCCTTTAATAGTGAATATGGGTCTTATTGATCTGAAAATCTAAGATCATTCAATTCACATTAATCTAGATAGCTTAAGGATCGGCACTGCCAAGGTGCAACCATCTTAAACATCTGAACATTACTATGAATGAATCTTATCCTTTTCTCAGATCAGACGAAATCCCATAGTCAGGAATTAACCTAACCATTTCACTTAAACAGAAATATAAAAGTGATAACAGAAATTAAATGTGATAAGTCATGAATTCCCGTAAGAAATCTTATGTTCAGGATTCACATATGACAAGATTTCATGCGCGGGCACACTCGCCACTTTTGTGAGGCAGATCGCTCGCCACTCCTTGGGACTTACTACCTTAGACATCCCACAACCATGGCCTTAGACATCCCACATAAGTATTTGTCATATGCAAAAATCGAACATAAAACTTCTTAGGAGAATTACTAGACTATGATATATATACTTAATTTTAAATTTTTTTTTTTTTTTTTTTATATTGGAGCATAGATCTGAATATCTACAGTTTCCTTACAAAGCAAGAAATAAATATTTTATTTTTTGACTGGTTTGAGGAATACACTCTCCAACAAAAAATAGAATATCCATTTTACAAATCTATTAATATGATCAAAAAGGATTGGAAGCTTTGTGACAATCAAACAATTTCTTCTCAACTTCCACCTATTAGATCATTTCAACTTGACATCAATGACAAGAAAAGGAAATCCTGTTATTGCCTCCCTTTCAAAGCAAAAACACCTTCGATGAAAATCCTACTTTTGCTCGGGATATTGTCAATATTATAGAGCAAAATAATTATACAAATCAAGATCTTCAAGTTCTTGGAGGTCATATCATAAATGCATCTTCTTCTTCTTCCTCACAAACAACTTCTTTCTCATCCAAAAAAACAAAAACAAACAACCTTTATTCAAACCATTTCAGTTTGATCCTAGGGTTAAATCGATCTTCAAACAAAAACAAATTCTAGTATTATTCAAGATATTGACCAACAATTACAACAGTTAAAAATAAGGATGATCTTTCAACACCAACAATGATTTAAGAAGAAAGGTTATTCCGAAACCCCTTCTACTCCCCAAAATCAGCTCATGATTCATCATCTCATTAATACAAGAATGATCATGAATTTAAAAAACCTTTTCGAAAAGATTCCGAATCGATTCAAAATCTAATTTTCAAATAAACCATCAACAATGGCAAAAACCCTCTTGGAAAAATCCCTCTTTTCAAAGTTCTTCAAAGTTATACTATCCTAGGGCTAGTCCTTTGGATATTCTAGGCGAGGAACGCCATAATCAAACTTTTAAGTCTTTTAACTCAAATGACATCTATGAATGGAATATAGATGGTCAGAGTGAGACTAATATTCTTCAAATTCTTCAACAGATGACAATGGTAAGCTCTGCTTACTACATTTCAAAGAATTACACAGATCGTGATATTACTGATCTTTTAATTTCCGGATTTTCTGGACAGTTAAAAGGTTGGTGGGATTTTTATCTGATTGATTCTGAGAAACAACAAATTTTTTCATCTGTTAAAACCGAGTCGATGGAACTCCGATAACTCACAATGGAGAACCAATTCCGATTCTCGTTAATACTCTTATTTTTTCAATAGTTAAACATTTTATTGGCGATCCCGAGATTTGGAAAGATCGCTCTTCCGACCTTTTATCAAACATCAAATGTCGAACATTATCCGAATTTAGATGGTATAAAGATACCTTCATGACTCGGGTATTGACAAGAGATGATGCCAACCAAGGTTTTTGGAAAGAAAAATTTCTAGCCGGATTACCAAAATCTTTTGGTGATAAAGTTAGAGATAAACTTAGAACCTTACATAACGGCACAATCCCTTATGATATATTGACATATGGTGAATTGATTTCCCATGTTCGTAAAAAACCGTTTAAAAATATGTCAAGATGATGGAATCAAACATCAACTTGCCAAAGAAAAGAGTATAAACGAGAAAAGAATTAGGTACTTTTTGTGAACAATTTGGTCTACCTTCTTGTTCTAAACCAAGGCCAAAGACTCACAAATCTTCTCATTTTCAAAAAACTTTTAAACCTTATAAATCATCTTCTTTTTCAAAACGTCCTTATTTTAAGGATTATTCTCGATCTTTTCATAAAAAACCAAGAAAAGGCTTTCGTCCAAATTTTAAATCTAAATCCAAACCTAATAAATCTTTCAAAAAACCTTTGAAAGATCAGTCTTGTTATAAATGTGGTAAAATTGGTCATTATGCTAAATACCGCAATCTCCAACAAAATAAACAACATTGACCAACTCGAAGATTCTCTTCGAAACCAAATAAACAATCTTCTTCTTGATACTTCCTCGATTCTCAAGAAGAAACCAGCTCAAATTCCACGAGGATATTAATCAAGTACAAGATGATGAATACTATTCATCCTCGACTCGATAATATTGCTCAAATAAATATGATCACCAGGAGCAAGATCTACTCCTTGATGTTATCAACAAACTTCCGTAGATTGTGATAAAGGTGAGTATTTTTCAAAGTTGAAAGATATTTTATCACAATCCTCCCAACCCTCTTCTTCTACTCCTTCCAAAATAAATATTCCACGAACCATTATGATCTTACCAAAACCATGGAAAGATTTAAACGTTCCGTAAAACCCGTTACTATAAATGATCTTCAGTAGAGATTAATACACTCAAATCGAAGTTCAACAACTTCAATCCTCTCACAAAATTCATGAGGATGCCATACTTCAAATCCATCAAATCTTATCTTCTTCTCAAAATCCTTCGATGAGAATAATGATCGGGTTTCAAACAATGAGAATCAAGATGAAAATTCTCTTGAGAATCCGATTTTAGAAACACCCTTTCTAAATGAGGTATCTCAATGTTTTGTACAAAAATTTTATATAAACGTCAAGATTATAATCGGTGATTATGTTCTTGATCAACCAGCTTTATTTGACACAGGATCCATGGTCAATTGTATTTTAGAAGGCCTGGTTCCTACAAAATATTTTGAAAAAACAACCGAACGATTTGTAGGTGTTTCCGCATCTTATTGTCCCGTTCGGTATAAAGTGTCAAAGGCAATTGTCCAAAATGGAAATTGGAAGGTAAAAACCCCTTTTATTCTTATGAAAACTATGGCATCTAATATTATCCTTGGAGCACCATTTGCTACAATGATAACGCCATACAAAACTCTTTCGAGGGGATTACAACCAAATATTTAGGTTTTGGACAAAAGATATTTTTCCTTTTTCTCGAAAAACCAAGAACTAGAGAATTGAATCTTGTTTTCATGAAACAAAATCAGATCAATTTTCTTAAAGAAGAAGTCTCCTTTAAACGCATTGAGCATCAACTTCAACAACCTTTTATCCGAAACAAATCCATTCTTGTCGGATAAAATTCACCAAACCGTCTGTGCGGATTTACCTAATGCTTTCGGAATCGAAAGCAACATATGGTAGATCTTCCTTACGAACCAAACTTTTCTAAAAAACATATTCCCACAAAAGCCCGCTATTCAAATGAATCAAGAAATCCTTGAAACTTGCAAAAAAGAAATTCAAGATCTTCTTGATAAACGTTTGATACGCAAAAGCCAAAGCCCTTGGTCTTGTGCGGCTTTCTATGTTAACAAAAATGCTTTGAGATTGAACGAGGAACACCTCGCTTAGTCATAAATTATAAACCACTTAATGAAGCTTTGCAATGGATTCGATATCCAATTCCAAATAAATCGACTTACTAAAACATTTACATTCCAAAAAATCTTTTCTAAATTTGACATGAAATCTGGATTTTGGCGGATACAAATTTCTGAAAAAAGATAGGTATAAAACTCGCTTTTACTTTGTCCCTTTTGGTCAAGATGAATGGAATGTTATGCCTTTTGGTTTAAAAAATGCCCTTCCGAATTTCAAAAGATTATGAACGACATATTCATGCACCAAAGTCAATATATCATTGTATATATTGATGATGTTCTAGTCTTTTCAAATTCAATAGAAGATCATTTTAAACATGTCAATAAATTTATTAGAACTGAAAATAAATGGTTTAGTTGTTTCAAAACCAAAAATCAGTTTATTTCAAACAAAAGTCCGATTTCTTGGACATTGGATTAATCAAGGAACTATTACGCCAATTGAAAGAGCAATTCAATTTGCGATAAGTTTCCCGATCATATCCTTGATAAAAATCAATTGCGAGATTTCGGGTTGTTTAAATTATGTGGTGAGTTCATTCCTCAACTTAGCAACTTTCTTAAACCACTCCATGAACGTCTTAAGAACAATCCATCTCCTTGGACGGATGTTCATACAAAGATTGTTCAACAAATCAAAAAACAGGTTAAGGAACTTCCATGCCTTAACCTTCCTCTTCCTATGGCCTTTAAGATCGTCCGACGGATGCTTCGAATTAGGCTATGGAGGAATTCTTAAACAACGTGTAGGAGATAAAGAGCAAATTATCTCTTTTACATCCAAACACCGGAATCCCGCCGTAAAAACTATTCTACGATCAAAAAAGAAATTTTGGCCGTTGTTTTATGTGTTTCAAAATTTCAAGCCGATCTGTTAAATCAAAGGTTTTTAATTCGCATTGATTGTAAATCTGCAAAAGATGTTTTACAAAAAGATGTTAAAAACCTTGCATCAAAACAAATTTTTGCCCGATGGCAAGCAATTTTGAGTGTTTTTGATTTTGATATTGAATTTATCAAAGGCACTACAAATTCCTCCCAGATTTCCTTACCCGAGAATTCCTTCAAGGAAGTTCTAAGATGAGTGAAACCTAACCATAAATTTTTCTCTTCCTTTAGCCTATGACGAGAAAAAAGAAACCAGGTGATGATCAAAAGAATAAATCATCCTCTCCCATGATGAGGATGATAAACAAAGCATTTTCCAAGATGCTCAAGGCCCCCTTCAAGGCGATTTGGCCAAAATTATAAAACAACTGCTTAACAACAACAAACGGCTTCTCAGAAGCATCTTCATCAATGAGTCAACCCATCCCGCAAACACAGGGGAATGCGTCGACTCGTTCACAAACAAGATCTCGGGTCATCTACCCCAAAACCGGAGTCATCTACTCCAATAAACCAGCCTCAATCCCAGGGACTAATTTCTAAAAAATCTTTAAAGCCCGAACCAAAAACCATTGATTCTTACGTCAAAAAACTTCCTTCTCAAAATTGGAATGAAGTATTGACCAAAAAGGATCCAAAAATCCAGGCTTTAGAATATGATAAATTGGCTTTATCTTTAATTGCCTCTTCTTCCCAGGCAATTACAAAAGGAGAGTATGATTCAAAGAAATAAAGAATTTGCTCTCCAACTAGCCCGAAAAAACCACCTCGGGTATCACGCCCATTAGCAGCTTCTTCCAACTGTTAATACTATAGATACTCCATACATCGAAAAACAAAATGTTGTATTGGATATCTTACAGTTGAACCCGAGTTTTTCTTTGAAACTCCTAACCAAGTAGCATTAAATGTTTTCCTTCTCGGATTTCATTTTGTGCCTACTAGTTTACAAAAAACACAAGAGTTTTATGAGTTAATCTTAGTTGATTCGATCCATAAAGTTGACGAGACACATCTCTAAACCTAAGGATCAAGAACAACAATTTATAACTCATTCAACTTTACAAATTCTCAAAGTTCTTACGCCTACAACCGGGGTAAGAATCTCAATAAATGGAAACCTTTTTCTAAAAGAGTTTTCGATCCGGAAGGATATACATACCGGGATTATTGTACCGCCCGGTATAATGTCTTTTGGGATCAAAATAAAATTTTCAAACATACTTGGTTTATTTATTTCAAAAATAAAACCGAGTATATCTTTCCCCAATGGTTTTTGAAATGGTGGCGAATTTTTGGACCAATATCTGAAATTCTCCCGCCACGACTTCAAAAGGCATTGATTCTTTTTCAACATAAATTCCGAATAATGGAGATCCTTTTCCCATAGATCTTCATTATTTTTCAAAACTGTCTCGTATCTTGGATTTTTTCCGGCAATACAGATTTTCTCATATAAACAAAAACGTACCAAATTTACCAATTTTACAAAGACAAATCTTTGTTCGTTGGTGGGAAATTATAAAACGACTCTTTGCCGATCGCAAAGCGGTTGATAAATGGTTCAAGAAAACCCAAAGTATCTTTGTGCCACGAATGAGCAGATTCTTGAATCAAAAGAATGTCTTTGTTCAAAGATACCCTTGCCGCTGCAAAAGATAAACAAGATTGTATCCAAAGAACTTACTCTTCTTCTCAAACAACTCCAAGAAGATAAAGTCGGACCATCAACACTATCTCGAATCCAACGATGATGAAGACGAAGATGAATTCATTGTCAATTTGGAAGAAGACTGAACTTTTGCAACTTTTGACGGAGACAATAAACACATTCGTTTCCATGTATAAAGTTGTAGAATTATAAATCTCTTTGTATTATGATAATTTATTGTAATACGTAGAGAATTTGTCAGTAGTTAATTACGATTTGCCGTAGTTGATTACGTATAAATAAACAAGACGGTCACCAACCGAATCGTAGCAAACCGGCGATTCGGAGTTACCATTAACCGGAATCGTACAAACAAAGGACTCGAACCGTTCTATATAAAGCGAGACATTCGACTGTTTCAAGGGGTTCGAAACCACTACTCTCTCTCTCTCTCTCTAGCTTCTCTCTGCCTTCTCTCTACAACCTTTCCCCCTCTCTTCTCTTTAAGCTTTCTTCTGCCTTTCCCTTCCATGTAAGTGTGTTTACATTTTAATAAACGTTTTCCTCTTTATGTCTTCCTGCATCTGCATCTCTTACTCTCTTCTTTTATGAACTAGATCGCGTAGTTTACTACCGATCTTTTCTTTTATTTCTTTCTCTTTAGCACGTTTACTCTTCATTCTTATGTTCTAAACTATCATTATAGCCGTCTCTACTTCTCTCTCTCTCTCCCCCTCGTTTATCCGATCCTTAGGGTCTCTCCCTAGATTGGTATCGAGCCGGAGGGGAAGTAGAGATGTGTTAATTAGATCCGGACCGTAAGGTTGCTTAATCATGATATATGGTTTGAAGTTATGAGATCCGCCCGATCTATGCTCCAATATAAAAAAAAAAAAAAAAAAAAAATTAAAATTAAGTATATATATCATAGTCTAGTAATTCTCCTAAGAAGTTTTATGTTCGATTTTTGCATATGACAAATACTTATGTGGGATGTCTAAGGCCATGGTTGTGGGATGTCTAAGGCCGTAAGTCCCAAGGAGTGGCGGGCGATCTGCCTCACAAAAGTGGCGAGTGTGCCCCGCATGAAATACTTGTCATATGTGAATCTGAACATAAGATTTCTTACGGGAATTCATGACTTATCACATTTAATTTCTGTTATCACTTTTATATTTTTTAAGTGAAATGGTTAGGTTAATTCCGACTATGGGATTTCGTCGATCTGAGAAAAGGATAAGATTCATTCATAGTAATGTTCAGATGTTTAAGATGGTTGCACCTTGGCAAAGGTCTTAGATCCTTAAGCTATCTAGATTAATGTGAATTGAATGATCTTAGATTTTCAGATCAATAAGACCCATATTCACTATTAAAGGAGCATATGATCTAAAGACCCTCTAGTATGACCAACTATATATTATGATTGGTAATTTACAGAAAATATTTAATTAACATACCACTACTTCATCCAATGGTGAAGATATCAACAAGAAGGAGACTTAAATTATTTGGTTAAGTTTCTTTAAATTTCTTTATTTCCTAGCAATTTTATTATTCTTTTTATTTTCTCGAAATTTTATTATGGCTTTTCTTTTCCGTTCTCCCCATAAACGTTCTTCTTCTACTTCTTCTTCTTCTTCTTCGACATCCCCTGCTCCAAACTCTTTCATAAATACTTTTACAAATTCTGAAGATCAAACGTCCTCAACCCATAACATTTTCAATGAAGAAATACAATTTAACAACATAAACCAACATGTTGATAATTGGACTCTTCCTAAAATTGATCCAAAAACTCTTTTCCATAAAAATAAGGAATGGTTTTTCCAAATCTGATTACATAATCAAGACTCGTTGAAGAATCTGTCCCCTATCCATCCCGAGAAAGAAGTTTTTCATCTTCTTTCTACCAAATCCATTGAAAAACATAAACAAAAGTACAATTTCTTACACATTGGTTGTGTACAGTTTGCACTTAAACCTCTTACTCGTAAAGGGTTAAATGTTTCGGTCTTGCTTGCTTACGAGATCAAAGACATAACATTTACGAAGATTCTCTTTTAGCGCGGCTGAATTTGGACCGACAATGGTCCAGTCTATTTCAACTCTTTTTCCAAATCAAACAATTGATCTTAACGATAAACATGCTTATGAGGCTTTAGATCTTAATCTTAAGTTCTTTGGCTTCAACATGAAACCAGGATCTATACCGTTACCCTAATTTATAGGATACAAGATAAGGTCTCAAAATCTTCTTCCTCCTACCTCTTTCAAAATCCTCAAGACAATGGTCAAACTATTGTTTTCCTCACAGATCATACAAACACAAACATCATGGTTCCAAGGGTGATCCATTGGAAAGATGTTAATCTTCCTGACACATGGGTCATGGATAAAGTCATAAGGCTATACCCCAACCCGTCCCACAAATCACAAGAATTACACAAACACCTACTTTAACTGTCCTTCTTTCTTTTGACAGATCTAGTAGAACAAATTCTTCTTACGGATCTACTTCTTCAAGATATGAAAGTTGTAGATCTCCAAACTCTTCCGAAGGTTATTTGAATATCCCGCTTCTCCTCCCCGCAGCTTATTCATTTACCTCCTCCTCCTCCTTCACAACCTATAACACCTCCTCAACCAAGTGCACCTCCCTTAAGATGAGGATAAGCCTAATGTTGAGATGCAAGGAATAGATAATTCTGGTACAATTCCTCATGCAAACTATCAAAGAGAGGATGACCAAAATTCAGAAATACCCGCAAATTATTCTGAATTAGGTGAACCTCAATCAATTGGAGTTCTTTTACAAGAATTTCAAATTGATAAAAAACGTTTGCAAAAGGAATTCTATTCGAACATAATACTTTGAAAAGAAACTGGTTTTTAGAAAACTTCAAAGGAAAATCTACTGACAATGAGATCCAAGAAGAATTCTACGCTTTCCTTACAAAGCAAGAAATAAATATTTTATTTTTTTGACCGGTTTGAGGAATACACTCTCCAACAAAAAATAGAATATCCATTTTACAAATCTATTAATATGATCAAAAAGGATTGGAAGCTTTGTGACAATCAAACAATTTCTTCTCAACTTCCACCTATTAGATCATTTCAACTTGACATCAATGACGAGAAAGGAAATCCCGTTATTGCCTCCCCTTTCAAAGCAAAAACACCTTCTCGATGAAAATCCTACTTTTCGGGATATTGTCAATATTATAGAGCAAAATAATTATACAAATCAAGATCTTCAAGTTCTTGGAGGTCATATCATAAATGCATCTTCTTCTTCTTCCTCACAAACAACTTCTCGCTTTCTCATCCAAAAAACAAAAACAAAACAACCTTTATTCAAACCATTTCAGTTTGATCCTAGGGTTAAATCTGATCTTCAAACAAAACAAATTCTAGTATTATTCAAGATATTGACCAACAATTACAACGGTTAAAAAATAAGGATGATCTTTCAACACCAACAACATTTAAGAAGAAAGGTTATTCCAAACCCCTTCTACTCCCCAAAATCAGCTCATGATTCATCATCTCTGTTAATACAAAGAATGATCATGAATTTAAAAAACCTTTCGAAAAGATTACAATCGATTCAAAATCTAATTTTCAAATAAACCATCAACAATGGCAAAAACCCTCTTGGAAAAATCCCTCTTTTCAAAGTTCTTCAAAGTTATACTATCCTAGGGCTAGTCCTTTGGATATTCTAGCTGAGGAACGCCATAATCAAACTTTTAAGTCTTTTAACTCAAATGACATCTATGAATGGAATATAGATGGTCGAGTGAGACTAATATTCTTCAAATTCTTCAACAGATGACAATGGTAAGCTCGCTTACTACATTTCAAAGAATTACACTGATCGTGATATTACCGATCTTTTAATTTCCGGATTTTCGGATGTTAAAAGGATGGTGGGATTTTTATCTCGATTGATTCGAGAAACAACAAATTTTTTCATCTCGTTAAAACCGAGTCGATGGAACTCCGATAACTCACAATGGAGAACCAATTCCAGCATTCTCGTTAATACTCTTATTTTTTCAATAGTTAAACATTTTATTGGCGATCCCGAGATTTGGAAAGATCGCTCTTCTGACCTTTTATCAAACATCAAATGTCGAACATTATCCGAATTTAGATGGTATAAAGATACCTTCATGACTCGGGTATTGACAAGAGATGATGCCAACCAAGGTTTTTGGAAAGAAAAATTTCTAGCTGGATTACCAAAATCTTTTGGTGATAAAGTTAGAGATAAACTTAGAACCTTACATAACGGCACAATCCCTTATGATATATTGACATATGGTGAATTGATTTCCCATGTTCGGAAAACTCGTTTAAAAATATGTCAAGATGATGGAATCAAACATCAACTTGCCAAAGAAAAGAGTATAAACGAAAAGAATTAGGTACTTTTTGTGAACAATTTGGTCTACCTTCTTGTTCTAAACCAAGGCCAAAGACTCACAAATCTTCTCATTTTCAAAAAACTTTTAAACCTTATAAATCATCTTCTTTTCAAAACGTCCTTATTTTAAGGATTATTCTCGATCTTTTCATAAAAAACCAAGAAAAGGCTTTCGTCCAAATTTTAAATCTAAATCCAAACCTAATAAATCTTTCAAAAAACCTTTGAAAGATCAGTCTTGTTATAAATGTGGTAAAATTGGTCATTATGCTAAATACGTGAATCTCCAACAAAATAAACAACATTGACCAACTCGAAGATTCTCTTCAAACCAAATAAACAATCTTCTTCTTGATACTTCCTCCGATTCTCAAGAAGAAACCAGCTCAAATTCCACGAGGATATTAATCAAGTACAAGATGATGAATACTATTCATCCTCACTCGATAATATTGCTCAAATAAATATGATCACCAGGAGCAAGATCTACTCCTTGATGTTATCAACAAACTTCCGGATTGTGATAAAGGTGAGTATTTTTCAAAGTTGAAAGATATTTTATCACAATCCTCCCAACCCTCTTCTTCTACTCCTTCCAAAATAAATATTCCACAGAACCATTATGATCTTACCAAAACCATGGAAAGATTTAAACGTTCTGTAAAACCTGTTACTATAAATGATCTTCAGTGAGATTAATACACTCAAATCAAGTTCAACAACTTCAATCCTCTCACAAAATTCATGAGGATGCCATACTTCAAATCCATCAAATCTTATCTTCTTCTCAAAATCCTTCGATGAGAATAATGATCGGTTTCAAACAATGAGAATCAAGATGAAAATTCTCTTGAGAATCCGATTTTAGAAACACCCTTTCTAAATGAGGTATCTCAATGTTTTGTACAAAAATTTTATATAAACGTCAAGATTATAATCGGTGATTATGTTCTTGATCAACCAGCTTTATTTGACACAGGATCCATGGTCAATTGTATTTTAGAAGGCCTGGTTCCTACAAAATATTTTGAAAAAACAACTGAACGATTTGTAGGTGTTTCCGCATCTTACTGTCCGTTCGGTATAAAGTGTCAAAGGCAATTGTCCAAAATGGAAATTGGAAGGTAAAAACCCCTTTTATTCTTATGAAAACTATGGCATCTAATATTATCCTTGGAGCACCATTTGCTACAATGATAACGCCATACAAAACTCTTTCTGAGGGGATTACAACCAAATATTTAGGTTTTGGACAAAAGATATTTTTTCCTTTTTCTGAAAAACCAAGAACTAGAGAATTGAATCTTGTTTTCATGAAACAAATCAGATCAATTTTCTTAAAGAAGAAGTCTCCTTTAAACGCATTGAGCATCAACTTCAACAACCTTTTATCCGAAACAAATCCATTCTTGTCTCGGATAAAATTCACCAAACCGTCTGCGTAAATGGATTTACCTAATGCTTTCGGAATCGAAAGCAACATATGGTAGATCTTCCTTACGAACCAAACTTTTCTCAAAAACATATTCCCACAAAAGCCCGCTATTCAAATGAATCAAGAAATCCTTGAAACTTGCAAAAAAGAAATTCAAGATCTTCTTGATAAACGTTTGATACGCAAAAAGCCAAAGCCCTTGGTCTTGTGCGGCTTTCTATGTTAACAAAAATGCTTTGAGATTGAACGAGGAACACCTCGCTTAGTCATAAATTATAAACCACTTAATGAAGCTTTGCAATGGATTCGATATCCAATTCCAAATAAATCGACTTACTAAAACATTTACATTCTCCGCAAAAATCTTTTCTAAATTTGACATGAAATCGGATTTTGGCGGATACAAATTTCTGAAAAAGATAGGTATAAAACTCGCTTTTCTTGTCCTTTTGGTCAAGTATGAATGGAATGTTATGCCTTTTGGTTTAAAAAATGCCCCTTCTGAATTTCAAAAGATTATGAACGACATATTCATGCACCAAAGTCAATATATCATTGTATATATTGATGATGTTCTAGTCTTTTCAAATTCAATAGAAGATCATTTTAAACATGTCAATAAATTTATTAGAACTGCAAAATAAATGGTTTAGTTGTTTCAAAACCAAAAATCAGTTTATTTCAAACAAAAGTCCGATTTCTTGGACATTGGATTAATCAAGGAACTATTACGCCAATTGAAAGAGCAATTCAATTTGCGAGATAAGTTTCCGATCATATCCTTGATAAAAATCAATTGCGAGAGATTTCTCAAGGTTGTTTAAATTATGTGGCCGAGTTCATTCCTCAACTTAGCAACTTTCTTAAACCACTCCATGAACGTCTTAAGAACAATCCATCTCCTTGACGGATGTTCATACAAAGATTGTTCAACAAATCAAAAAACAAAAAGTTAAGGAACTTCCATGCCTTAACCTTCCTCTTCCTATGGCCTTTAAGATCGTCCCGACGGATGCTTCGAATTAGGCTATGGAGGAATTCTTAAACAACGTGTAGGAGATAAAGAGCAAATTATCTCTTTTACATCCAAACACTTGGAATCCCGTCGTAAAAAACTATTCTACGATCAAAAAAGAAATTTTGGCCGTTGTTTTATGTGTTTCAAAATTTCAAGCCGATCTGTTAAATCAAAGGTTTTTAATTCGCATTGATTGTAAATCGCAAAAGATGTTTTACAAAAAGATGTTAAAAACCTTGCATCAAAACAAATTTTTGCCCGATGGCAAGCAATTTTGAGTGTTTTTGATTTTGATATTGAATTTATCAAAGGCACTACAAATTCCCTCCCGATTTCCTTACCCGAGAATTCCTTCAAGGAAGTTCTAAGATGAGTGAAACCTAACCATAAATTTTTCTCTTCCTTTAGCCTATGACGAGAAAAAAGAAACCAGGTGATGATCAAAAGAATAAATCTGTCCTCTCCCATGATGAGGATGATAAACAAAGCATTTTCCAAGATGCTCAAGGCCCCTTCTCCGCGTATTTGGCCAAAATTATAAAACAACCGCTTCAACAACAAAAAACGGCTTCTCGGAAGCATCTTCATCAATGAGTCAACCCATCCCGCAAACACAGGGAATGCGTCGAGACTCGTTCACAAACAAGATCCGGGTCATCTACCCCAAAACCGGAGTCATCTACTCCAATAAACCAGTCTCAATCCCAGGGACTAATTTCTAAAAAATCTTTAAAGCCCGAACCAAAAACCATTGATTCTTACGTCAAAAAACTTCCTTCTCAAAATTGGAATGAAGTATTGACCAAAAAGGATCCAAAAATCCAGGCTTTAGAATATGATAAATTGGCTTTATCTTTAATTGCCTCTTCTTCCCAGGCAATTACAAAAGGAGAGTATGATTCAGCAAATAAAGAATTTGCTCTCCAACTAGCCCAGAAAAAACCACCTCGTATCACGCCCATTAGCGCTTCTTCCAACCGTTAATACTATAGATACTCCATACATCGAAAAACAAAATGTTGTATTAGATATCTTACGATTGAACCTGAGTTTTTCTTTGAAACTCCTAACCAAGTAGCATTAAATGTTTTCCCTTCGGATTTCATTTTGTGCCTACTAGTTTACAAAAACACAAGAGTTTTATGAGTTAATCTTAGTTGATTCTCGGATCCATAAAGTTGACGAGACACATCTCTAAACCTAAGGATCAAGAACAACAATTTATAACTCATTCAACTTTACAAATTCTGAAAGTTCTTACGCCTACAAACTGGGGTAAGAATCTCAATAAATGGAAACCTTTTTCTAAAAGAGTTTTCGATCTGGAAGGATATACATACTGGGATTATTGTACCGCCGGTATAATGTCTTTTGGGATCAAAATAAAATTTTCAAACATACTTGGTTTATTTATTTCAAAAATAAAACCGAGTATATCTTTCCCCAATGGTTTTTGAAATGGTGGCGAATTTTTGGACCAATATCTGAAATTCTCCCGCCACAAACTTCTTCAAAAGGCATTGATTCTTTTTCAACATAAATTCCAGAATAATGGAGATCCTTTTCCCATAGATCTTCATTATTTTTCAAAACTGTCTGTATCTTGGATTTTTTCCGGCAATACAGATTTTCTCATATAAACAAAAACGTACCAAATTTACCAATTTTACAAAGACAAATCTTTGTTCGTTGGTGGGGAAATTATAAAACGACTTTGCCGATCGCAAAGCGGTTGATAAATGGTTCAAGAAAACCCAAAGTATCTTTGTGCCACTTTGAACGAGGCAGATTCTTGAATCAAAAGAATGCTTTCAAAGATACCCTTCTTCTTGCAAAAAAGATAAACAAGATTGTATCCAAGAACTTACTCTTCTTCTCAAACAACTCCAAGAAGATAAAGCCGGACCATCAACACTATCTCGAATCCAACGATGATGAAGACGAAGATGAATTCATTGTCAATTTGGAAGAAGACTGAACTTTTGCAACTTTTGACGGAGACAATAAACACATTCGTTTCCATGTATAAAGTTGTAGAATTATAAATCTCTTTGTATTATGATAATTTATTGTAATACGTAGAGAATTTGCTTTGTAGTTAATTACGGTATTTGCTTTGTAGTTGATTACGTATAAATAAACAAGATCTCGGTCACCAACCGAATCGTAAGAAACCGCGCTTCAGTTACCATTAACCGGAACTGTACAAACAGTGACTCGAACCGTTCTATTTAAGCAGACATTCAGTCTGTTTCAGGGGGGTTCGAAACCACTACTCTCTCTCTCTCTCTCTCTCTAAGCTTCTCTCTGCCTTCTCTCTACAACCTTTCCCCCTCTCTTCTCTTTAAGCTTTCTTCTGCCTTTCCCTTCCATGTAAGTGTGTTTGAATTTCAATAAACGTTTTCCTCTTTATGTCTTCCTGCATCTGCATCTCTTACTCTCTTCTTTTATGAACTAGATCAGCGTAGTTTACTACCGATCTTTTCTTTTATTTCTTTCTCTTTAGCACGTTTACTCTTCTGTTCTTATGTTCTAAACTATCATTATAGCTGTCTCTACTTCTCTCTGTCTCTCCCCCTCGTTTATCTGATCCTTAGGGGTCTCTCCCCTAGATATATATATATATATATATATAAACACATCCCTTCAAGCTGCCACTATTTACGGCTTATCTTTGGCTCTCCTCACAATTTACTGTTCCTAAGCCATGTACGTACTGTTGGTAAGCCGTTTCTTAATTTTGGCTCATTATTCACGGGACAACACAATCTCGAAACCCGTTCCTCCTCTTTTCTCTTCTTCTCAGATCTCATAGCTTCTCATGTCTGTAGCATTTCAAAATTTGAATACCTTTTCCTCCTTCAACCACTTTCTCTCTCACGGGAAAAAAAATATTCTCGAAACTCGTTCCTCCTCATTTCTCTTCTTCTCAGATCTCATAGCTTCTCATGTCTGTAGCGTTTCAAAATTTGAATATGTTTTCCTCCTTCAACCACTCTCTCTCTCTCTCTCAACATCTCCACACCTTCGCACCGTCTAATTAAAATTCAAAATCTTCCTCCTTCTAGAGATATGATGACGGGAAGAATCAACAAAGAAGATGATGAAGCATATCACAAGAGCTCTGACTTCTGTATCTCTCCGAGATCTAAAAGAAGCAAAAGCCATGGCAAGTTTTCTGCACTCCATCTCTGATTTCTAAGGGCAGTGTGGAGATATGACGACTGGAAGAAGCAACAAATCAAAGACGTACTAGAGGTAAGTGCGAGCCCTTTCTTTTTTGATACAAGTGCGAGCCCTTTCTTCGTAGCTTCAATTGTAAACTTCGGTGTGCCGTCCTTTTCTTCCATATTATTCTACTTCATTCACGTTACTTCTATATGGCTACCGTTTTTTACTTTTCCTCCTCATTGTGAGAAGAATCCAAAAGTTTGTGGGCTGAAGTGATGGAATGGATTGTGGATAGTATCAACGAACATGATTCTTGTGGTGGCTCCCTCTCTGATTTCTAAGGACGGTGTGGAGATATGACGACTGGAAGAAGCAACAAATCAAAGACGTACTAGAGGTAAGTGCGAGCCCTTTCTTTTTTTATACAAGTGCGAGCCCTTTCTGTTGGAATCCGTACACGCAGCGGATTAAAATATTCTACGAATTCTATCCGGAGGATCGCTCAACCATCTTCGAAATCAAGGTTAGAGAACCGAATATTACCTATAGTGAACTCGTCCGCGTCTCGTTCTCTTTGAACTGGTGGGCTACCCTCTCGATCAGCAGAAGTCGACTCCACGAATCGGCTTCCTCTACTGGTATCCACACGAATAAACACCGAACACGGACGCGGCAGCATGCTAGCGCCTCGAACTGTGCGTCTCTCTCTATTTCGCTCTAGGGTTTTTTCTCGCGGCTTAGATACGCTCGACAAAAAAGTCTGATACCATGTAAAGTAATGTATAGTTAGAGAAGATAGGAGAAAGAATGTAGATGAAGAAGAATCAATTGTATTAACATCAAAGAGCAATAAGCTCTAACTCATAAGGGTATAACAACCAAGAGTAATAAGCTCATATAATGAGTAACCCATAAGGATTATCTCTAATCAACAAACCCTAACTCTAGGGATATCTAGGAGGGACTTCCCTCTCTAGAGAGAGACTCAAATTAACCTCTCTCTAACAAGGTGAGAGCTCCACACTCAACACACTTAATCAATATTGTTAAGACCCTCTATTTATAGACTAGGCCCTAACCAACTATTCAACTAATTACCTTATATTTTATTCTAAACCCGATCGGCGTATTATATTCAAAATTAATCATCATTAATTTCGAATTTCAAATATGGATTAAAATATATTAATTAAATCTATCTGTTAGATCTAATGTAACGTATTTATTTAATCCGTATTAAAATGCTGATCTGAAATTCGAATTTTGAATCTAGATTAAAAAATATATTAATTGAATCTATCTAATAGATCTAATCTAATCTATTTATTTAATTCAAATTAAAAGCCTTCGATTTAATTTATCTTTATAAATTAAATCCAAGAAATGATATTTATCTATTTAATTAAATCGAGATACTATATCTCAATTTAAATTAAAGAGATATATGATATCTTTATTCGAAAATTAAATGAGATACAATATCTCTATTTGTTTTAGATATTTAATTTATCAAATAAATTAAATAAAAAACAAATATTATATAATAATATTATAATCTCCATTAATAATATTAATATATATTAATTTCGAATTTAATATATATATATATATATGTATATATCCTAGATTAAATTCAGTATTCATTAAATCTTAGACGTATCTAAGATTCAATGAATCTGTACACTTTTGCTCGTGTGGGCTATTCTTGTGTGCGACTCTGTAGGCCCATATGAGATTGGCAGTGGGCCAATACTGTATCAGCCCACAAGTCGCAAGCGACCTCTAGCAAGACATTGCGACTACCCAATTCACATGGGGATCGATGACACGATACAACCTATCGTATAACCATGTCACGTCCCTTTTGTCACGCGATAATTTGGTCAAGGATGAGACATGGATAATGTCAACTTCCTTTTCTTGACAATTACTTTCTCGATTCTCGAGTAGTCTAATAATTAAAATGGAAACTCTTTTCCATCACAGTACGGTCATACATTTCTTAGACTCACTTATCGAGGGGCCCAGTATTATCTCTCTACAAATGTGAGGGACAAATTTCATCTTGACCATTCACATTCCTCCGCATGAAAACCACTGATTCCGATCCAAGCTTTTATCATCACCCGGTCAAAGGTGACTTTTGACTAGGTCAAAAACCAGTGACTCATCATGTAGGAATCCATGATGATCTCAGGTCATAGGGCGTCGTGACGCGTTTATACATGATATAAGCTTATGACTTGATCCATGCAGCTTTCTTATAGTGGGTCGGCCCAAAGATCTTGTACTCTTACAAGTGCCCATGACTTTGATTCGTATCTTCATACCTCATCAAAGTCACACTCGGTCTTAACTCATCTTCGCTCCCGCATAGATGATCCCGACCCGAGACATTTAGGATAATCCACAAGATATATCCAGGGATACAGTTATCAATATAAACATGCAAATTAAATGATAACTAAAAGAGAATACTTTAATAAACAAAAATGTCTAAAGTACAATGACTTGCCCTAGGCATAATTTCCAACACTTTCTTCGTAGCTTCAATTGTAAACTTCGGGTGTGCCGTCCTTTTCTTCCATATTATTCTACTTCATTCACGTTACTTCTATATGGCTACCGTTTTTTACTTTTCCTCCTCATTGTAGACATATTTATTTCTTGAGCAAAAAAAAAAAGACATTTATTTCATGCAACCTCCTGACCCCTTTTTTGATTCATTTGCTTTACAGCTCATCAAATAACTTATAGCGAGGTGCAATTACATAACATAAATAAATATGAGCCAATTGCCCATCAGAATTCACCAAAACAATCAATTTAGCTTTATTTTTAAGTTGTTTTGTTCTTCCCAATCTTTCTGCTCTTGAAAATTAACTATCATGTAATGTTTTGCAGTAAAAAGTCCTGTGTGAGTTTAAGAAATTGGAAACACGTTATGGTTGGGTTTATGAGGGGTGTTTAAGGTGTGGCACTAAACCAAAAGTAACTAATGTGGTAGTGTCTTGTGGAAGCAATTATTGCTAGGGCATTGAAAGAGTCAAAATCATCACCAACAATTGCCCAATAACCCACCACATCAAAAACTAACACTAACTTAAGAATATTACTGAATTAGAAATGGTGAAGTAGTTCAATTCAGCCAAGTAACACCACTCCAGAGTCCAGAGTGAGGAAAAGATACGCCACAACTCTAGGGTGTGGACTAGTTCAATTAAGTGGTATCCAAGGTTGGAGGAGACTGAACCAATGTCTGATGCCAAACCTCAAGCGATTATGACCATTGTTTAATATCTAAAAGACATGAACATCTGCCTCATCACTAGTCACATTATTTAGTTCTTCATAAGCCTCAGGTCCAAATATTGATGAAATGGTCTCCAATTTGTGGCAGAGCAATGAGAACGATAGATAGAATGAAAGGGTTTTAAGTCAAATCTGGTAGGCTTTTGCCTAAAAGATCCTACATATGGGAATGTAATTTAGTTTTTTTTTTTAATAAATATAATTGTGTTAGTTTGCAAAGATGGAGGGATTAATATTAATCATTTTAAATGCAGATATTAAAATGTTAATTATTTTACCTCAGATAAGTTATATTTTCAAATAAGAGATAGAATCTTGAGTGTGGAATTAATTTAGATATAGAGAATCCTATTTAGACATTATTTGAATTTCGTAGGCAATATGGATTTAACAGGTACAATTACAAAGATCTATTAGATATTCATTCATTGAAAAGCACATATATAATGAGGCGATGGGTATGATATATCCCAGTTGAGATATCTAAGTCAGATATGCATCATTCCAAATTATTCAATACCTAGCAAAGGAAGCTCATTATTTAAATGAAGATATTTTTAAATTTTCAGTGAAACTTAAGTGATTTGATATTTTTTAGTGTAGGTTTCAAGTTTTGATCTTGCTTTAACAAAAAGTAGAGGAGGGTTAAAGTGGCTTTCCCCGTATGTAATTTTGTGCAAGCAAGTTTCTTGTCTAAGTTTAATTACTCCCTTTAGTCCTTATTATAAAACACCAACTAACAAGTGTATTTAGTCATTTTTATAAAGTACTTGCTTATTTCCAAAGAGCATTAAATATTTTTTTCCAGGTATGCTCATAATTAATAAGGGTAATAGGTGAGAGTAATAATTAATATGATATTAAAATTTACAGCAATTAGTAAAAGTAATATTGAAAATTATTTAAATTTTATGACAAATTTAATGACTTTGATTGTTTTTAAAAATTTGTCAAAATTGTTAGTGTATCGCTTATAATAAAAATCAAAACAAGTATTTGATAGTGCTATCAATTATTATTGGATGAAGTATGATTTTTTTAGAGAAAATTAATCTTTTAATCTTTATATTCTTGACTCGATTATAGCTTAGTCCTTACACTTTGATTTTATACAACTCGATCTCTACTACAATCAATCAATCAAATATATATCTCTAAACCTCCTAGCCATCCATTTATTGGTCCACATGTTCCACCACTATAGGTGCCATGTCATCCAAAATTTCCTGCCATCCATTTCTCACTTCACGTCTTCCCTCCCTCCATTTTTTCAAATTCAAATTTTAACCTCTCCCTATAAAATCACCTCAAACAATCTAAGAAACCAGTCACCATTTAACCTCTCCGGAATTAGGGTTTGTGCTTTGCAAAGAGACTCAACACATACCATCCTTCGCGCTGGTTGAGATCCTTTGCGCTGCATCCATCCTTCGCTGCAACAATGGCGACTCAGATGAGCAAGAAGAGAAAGGTTTATACTTCATTTCCTTGGGTTTGTTTAAACCTCAATCTCTTACTTCTGTTCCCGTCTGACTCTTTTTTCTTTTTTACTGTGCATTTGTAGTTCGTCGCCGATGGCGTTTTCTTCGCCGAACTGAACGAGGTCTTGACCCGAGAGCTTGCCGAGGATGGATACTCTGGTGTCGAGTTTAGAGTTACTCCAATGCGTACTGAGGTCATTATCAGAGCCACTCGATTCAATCAACTAATTGGATCTATGAATATGTATTATGATGTTTTTTTAATTGTTTTAACCAAATGAAAATGAGTGCTTTGCATTTTGCTTCTCTGCGTTATTCTCTTGTATATAGATATTTGTCCCACATAATTTCCAGTTTAGTATTAGCTAATAAGTAATATCTACATCCCGATCAAATCGCTTCCTAAACGTCAAACAAGCCTAAAATCGCTTCCTCCAGCAGATTCAGAGCCTTCTTATACAGTAATTTTTTTTTCGAGTGGAACAAAGGGGTTGACTCAGAAGAACAGGAAGCGAGTCATGTAGAGAGCGAGTTGGATATGAAATTTGAGGGTAGTGTTGGCCGTTGAGTGCGGATGAAGAAGGGGCCAAGCCGAAAAGTTTGGACCAGAATCTCAGGAGGAGCTTTGATCTCCGAGGATGCACGCGCAGATGCTTATGTTGTCACTTCATTGATTATATGCGTAATAATCTCATTCTTCTGTTATTTTGCTTCTTTAATTGTGTATAAGATCCAGATTTGTTCATTGTATGCATTGGGAGTAGTAATATAATGTTTACACGGTAATTTCCAGATTTGTTCCAGAAAAGATCTCCACAAAGTCTTGGGGACATAATTCCCATCTGGCAACGCAGAAATTTCTTTTTGTTTTGGTCCTTAACAAAGTTTTCTTTTTTTCTTTTTTTCATTTTAATCCCTTAAATATTATTCCCCCCCCCCCCCAAAAAAAAATCATTTTTAACTCTAACCTTCTTAAAATGGCCTATAGTGAAAATTGAAAACTTTTTTTAAATACAAATTAGGTAGCAACTTATATTTTAAGGAAATTAAACCAATTAATAGCAATTACAATATTTATGGAAATAGTACTCTATTATAATATATCTATCTATTTAATAAATTAGAAAGTGGGAGGCATGCTCATAAAACAAAAAATGGGGGTAAACACACACTGGGACGTCTGCCACTACATTCAAGAAAGTGGAAGCCATGCTAATAAAAAAACGTAGGGGGCATGGTTCAAGACAGTGCTACTATTTTAAGATTTTTTTATTAGCATGGCTTCCACTGAAATATATAAAAAAAAATGGAAAGTGAGATTAATATAAAAATTGAATTTCAAACCGAAATATGGAGGATAAGTAGATGAAAGGCATAGTAAGTGAGAGATTTTTTGAAAATAAAGACTCATTATTATATATATGGAAATGTGTGATGTAAAAAATTAAATAAACTAATTAATATGGTCATATTTCAAATTTTTTAGTACAAACTATCTTATTAAGCACTAACCTCCCACCGGATTTAATAATAAGTCTGTTGCAATAAAAGCGTACTGATTTTCTTTGTCCTTCAAAGATGGGTGATATCAAGTTATTTTTGAAAAGTTTATTATTTATTCAATGACGTATTATTGCAATGATATATTATAAATACTAATTGTTTTAATTTCATATCATAACTATACAAGAGAATATCGTGTTTTAATTTTTCCCTAGCATGATTTCCATCTAATATATTTCTAATTTAAATGTATTTATTCTCTTAAATGCTTCGATGAGTTTTTTTCAATTACTTCTTAATTCGTTTAACTTTCATTTTGGTGACGAGTATTGGTTTCAAATTAATACTTAAATATTTAAAAAGGGCTGTTTTTATTATTTTTCCAAAAAAATATTGATCAGAAATGGCAATTTAGCCTTTAAATTATTAACAACTTCCATGTGATTGGATTTGGTGAGTTGATAAATTATTTATCTAACGATTCTTACTTGAGCGGTGACCTCCCACAGGATCAACATTAAATTATTTTCTTGATATTTGACCGTGTGTTTTAAAAGTTTCTGAGAAATTTCTAAATTTTTATAAGAATGGATTGGTTTATCCAAAAGTAGTTAGGCCAATTAATCATCCTACCTAGCGTGCTTATCCACTGCTAATTGGTCTTCGATTCCTTCTTTGTTCATTGCTGACACATTAGTTATTTTAAAAAATAATAGAGGTGTTGAGAAAATGAGGAGACATTTAGATGCGGAAACTTACCATGACATTGGTTTAATCTTTCTTGCATGAAGTACATCATTTAACATTGTATAATTTTCCACGTTTCCATCCCTATCCCCATGATCGCATTTATTTTTAGGCGTGGAATCAAGATTTGCCAAAATCTTATTGGTCAATTTAGTTGGGCGGTGCACCGGCTGAAAAAAAACTAGGTAGTGGATTAGCCTATATTGATTTAATTAGGTAGGGATTTTGATTGGTTTGGTTGGTAGTGATTTCAAATTTTATTCTGATTTAATGATCTTATGTAATATGGGGAATTAAAAAAGTAATTTTGTAAAAACAAACAAACAAAAAAGAAATTACAAAGTGAAAGTGTTCATAATCATTATCCATGAATTCAGTATTATTCATAATATAAATTCACTCCATGTTTAAAGATAGTGCATGAAATACAATGTAATTAAGCATCTTTTTCCCTACTATGCAGAGTCAGGCATAAGTATGTAACTGTAGATACATAGTAACAACCATTTTTAATAGAGAAATTCTTCCAAGTACCAAGATCAGTAACTTGGCTGAAATGTGGGGTTGAGCACCATGAAGCACCAAAAGAGACACCTTCCAAAAATAGATGACTAGAGTTAGATTCAGGATATTTAACACAGAATAAGAATTAAAACAGAGAATGAGTATGTTAGGAAAGTAACGAACAAAATAACATTAGATGAAGGTTGCAAACCATGCCAATATCAGATAGACATTCCAAATAATTATCAACCATATTCTCCGGTGAGAGACTTCATATATTCTACCAGTCAGGCTGTCTCCATCTACAATCTACCGACATTCATTAAAAAAGCATCAACCCCTACAAGATCCAGGTAACTTCAATTTAACGTACTGATAAACTTCTCCCCGCTGCACTTTCATCACAAACTCTAACAGAGAGCCATAAAAGGATGAAACCAGAATTTTGAAAGCACCTATTTTCTTCAAAAAGCTTCATGTTTAGCTAATAATAGGTATCAGCATCAAAATACTAGCCAACATTGTCAGAGAAATCGCTTCCATCTGAGAATGCATAAAAGTCATCTTGATAATCATCATCCGACAAGAAATCTGTGTCCGAGATCCCCATTGGATAGTCTTCATCAAATGATCCAGAATCACGCATTGTGGCATCAAAAGGGTAGTCATTAGTGGGATCATTTGGACGCTGTAAATCCTTGATCTGTTCAGTGCATCTTTTCCCTAAAGGTCCTTCCAAATTAAGATTGAAACAACGTCGCAGGTCAAGGGATTCAAGGTGAGAACAACTGTCAAGAATGGCACGCAGACCCGTATTAGTCAGCTTGTTCCCAAAAAGCTGGAGATGGCGCAGCTCAGGCATCGTTCTTGCAATAGCAAGTGCCTCATCATCAGATTCAATGTGAGGCCATGCAAAAACCTGCATATTGAATTTCAAAGATTTTAAATTAGGGCAGTTTTGGCCAATAACTTCAATAGCATCGTTAGTTATGTTGCCAATTGAAATGTCAAGTTCCTCCAATAGTGGAAGCTTCCCAGCAACTTCACATAATCCCTCATCTGATATACCATAACACCATGCAAGCCTAAGACGACGTAGGTGGCTTGTACTGTAAAATAAAACAACATGATGACATGGATGATGTCAACATCAAAACACTGAACAGAAATCAGTAAAACTTACATAGTCAAATACATGAATATAAACAAAAAGTTTAACATCAAATGCCAACACATGAACAGAGTATATTAGTTCCAAAATATAAATAGACAATTAAATGAAGTCAGGATCATCTCTTTTTTTTCACTGGTTGGAATAGAGGAAGGCATCATTTGTGACCACAAAATACAGGCTAAGCTTAAAAAAGAGTTTTACCCAAATACTATAAGATCACTATATGGAAATGAATGTTGGGAGATGAAGAATCACAATAAGAGCAAAAACTTAGTGATGCAGATATTGAGCTGGATGCGTGATCATATAAGAGAAAAAACATCTATATTGATTGTATAAGGAAAAGTTGGTGTAACATCTAACGAGAAAAAAATCGTATAAAATCATTTAAAGTGGATAGACAAATGCAAAGAAGGCCAATAGTAGTGCCAAAGAGATGAGTTGGGCAGATAGGCTTTAGTCCTGTAAAAAGATGTAAAAAAAGGCCAAAAGGAATACTTCAAGAAATTGTCAGATGGAGTTTCTTAGAGACTGACATGTCAGAAAAGTTGGTGGTTAACAGAACATAGTGGTGTTGTACAGTCCATGTAGTTGATACTTGATATCATGAGGATTTAGATCTTAGACCACTGCCCAAAACCCACTCATATCCTTATCATCTGTGTTAAAGGTTGGATGGCGTCTAGTTTCATCTTCCAATATAACTATCATAAATTCAATCCAACGCAAGGAGAAGATTTGTCTAAAAATCTGAACTTAAAAAGGAGGGGATGAAGAAAGCAAAAGGAAAATGTTGACATCCTCTGATTCAAGTTTCCGCAGTAGTTTTAAATTTTGTAAAGTGTGCTTCTGTTCCAACAACAGAGAAATGATTGTGCTTGGAGAAACTCTTCAGGAAATAATGATTTTGGCAACTTCTGAAGAATAAAGAGGAAATAGACACAAAAAATATGTTTCTAAGTTCCAATTAATCGTTCACTTATGATTTACCGAGTTTCATTAAATGTTTAAGAAAATTGAATTACAAAAACTATTTTTTTTTTCAAGTCCATGATAAATGTGGCCAAGATCTTCCCCTCCCTCTCTATCCCTTGCAGCTTTTCCACAATAACCTAAGTACTGCTCTTGTGCCAGATAGCATAGATTATATCTAAGTAGACTAAGTAAAAACAAACAGGGGCCAAGATTTCTGGTTGAGGCACACCTGAGCTTCAGGACTATTAAGCAGAAGCTTATGGGCTGCCATTTCTGCAATTCAGTTGGTGGCTGAAGGTGTTTGAACTTCAGAATTGGATCATGACTCATGAGGATTTAGTAGTGAAAGCAGAGAGAGCTCCTCATCATATTTTCATGTAAACTATGTGATAGAAGGATAAGTTTCCACAAAAAAGATTAATTACTTACACCAACCATGACATCTTAATCAAAGAGATTTAGTCATGTGGAAACAGCATGTAAGGAGTATGGAGTTAAGTTATTTCAAACAAGGATTTTATCACACTTAATCATACAAAACAAGTGAAAGACGACCATAGCTCTCAAGACCTCATTTTTACCGCACGAACATTTGCATTCCCAACTTAATCTGTTCCCTATATAGGAGTACAAAAAAGACCCACATGAAAATGAAAGGAAATCATCCCAGTTCGAAACGGTCGCAACTTTGGGAAACATAACCCTAAAAGTGATTCCGCAATCCAGAATGCATTCAATATTCACTTCAAAACTCAAATGAATAGGGGAAATCAACAATCATATCCATCAGTACCACTCCTTCAAAAGAAACTCATGGGGATAACAGTCCCCGTAAAATGGGACCTTCATAGCCATAATAAAATCTTACTCCACAAACCTACGAAAACCAACCACCTAGAACGTTCGAAAAGTAAAAACAAACAACACAAGTGTTTTGAGTTTACCTATCGGTGATGTACTTGAGCAGATCATCAGTACCGAAGTGTTCGACATTAATATCCACCAACTGACCACAGCTTCGATCAACAGCGTGGCGGCACATAATCTCCAAATCGTAAGGCATATCATGAAGATCACCCAAATTTTGCATGTCAATGGCGCGCCACATGGTAGGGTTCTTGCTGATACTCCGCCACAAAGTGCATACAGACTGAGCGCTCGTGAGGATCTCCACAGCGCCGAGTTTCAGAAGAATCGCCGCCGTCACGTCCCCAGGAAGGTCCAGCCAGTTCCTGGTTTGACGTTCATCATTCTCAGATTGTTCCTTCGAAGACGAATACGAAGACGATGCTGCAGAGTCCGCAGACGACCAAGACGACATGATTGAAGCTTCCCCAGAAACCGATGCTGCGAGAAAAGCTGAAAACTTAAATGGATTCAAAATGTTAAACCCTCGTTTTTATCTCAGGCGGTGGAATGAAAATGCGCTTTATAGAATTTAACCAAACTCGACAATCTGTCAAAAATGTTTTTTTGAATTTGGATCTTCTGCTCCAAAAATATTGTCTTCAATAGAAATTGCTCTCTTGTTAGGATGCCATTTTATAACCCAACCACCCGCTCATCTAGGAAAGGGGTCGGGTCGGATACCTCACAAAAGAGAATTTGATCTTAAGAGTTGGGGGAGATATCCTAGTTACTAGGTACCTAGCTAAACACCTAAGGGTAATATAGGGCTCACCCTACCCAACATCGGTATGACCTAAGAGGAAGGAAGTAGGAGTAGAAATAGGTCCAGCCCTATCGTAGAAATTTTATACTTTCTTTATTAATTAAAAAGGTCAAACATATTTAAAAGCCAAAATGTGTAAATAGGCCAGCCTATTTTCATTTTGTTATGGCTTTATTATGCTTTTCAAATTCGACCTATTTACACACACAAAAAAAAAAAAAAAATTCAATCACTATTATTTTGTAATATGTAATTTAAAGTTATAAATGCAATTTCTATTTTTCATTCAACATTTTCTACTCAGACGCTTGCTATTCCTTTTTTTTGTAATTCAACATTTTTCTACTCAAACACTTGCTATTCCTGTATTCTCGTCATCTCGTGCGCACGCTTGCTATTCCAGTACCCAGCTGCAAGCCGTCATCTCATCCTCTGATTTGCAGTATTCTTGCAGTGTTGCAACTCAAATCAGGTATCTTGCTGTTGGCCATTTGAACTTGGAAGATGCTTTGTTTCCGTAATACTAGTTTCATTTGTTTTTCTTGTTTATCTGTTTACATTTGCTCCAAGGAATAGGAACACTCTTTAGTAAAAAAAAAAAGTATATTAAGATCTATAGGCTACTGCATGCATCCTTGGTCTAGTTGTGATAACACACACACTATATGCTATTAAGAAGCATTCGTATGCTCTTTTTTCAAGCTCATTATCGAAAGGAAATTTCCTAAATGAAATTTGCATTGCAACTTTGAGGTGTTTGGACTCCTGATTTTTTCAATTGGAAAATTAAGGTTCCAAGCTTCCTTTCTCATCCATTTTAATTTATTAGTTATTTTAATCAGCATCAAGTTTTTTTTTGCTAAGTGCATATTTCTGAATTTTGTCGAATTCTTTCATTCATGCCATTCAATATAAATGAACACAGAACAGAGATGCACTTAGAAAATAAACTTGGTTGGATGTAAAGAAGTCCACGTATAATATCCGACAGTAATATTCACAGTAACATTGAGAAAAAGGGAAACGTATTATTTTAAGATGGCCCTTTATTTAAATCTCATCATAAAATCGAACTATTTTTGTAGAATTATTCATATAAAAAATAAATTAATAAGTTATTTTTCTTTGTAAATAATCCTATTCATTTAGCTTGCATCCCATGAAAACAATGCTTCTCACTCAACAGATTTATTTTTTATTTTTTATTTTAATCAATATTAGTTTTTGTTTCATATCTGATGGTTGAGAAATGAAAGAAAAATTGGATTTTCGCTAAATGGGCTCTAGTTTTTTTTTTTGGGGGGAAATCGCTTAAGACTTACTAGTTGTTGGTCTTGATTGCCCGTTTGGTTCGGTTCTATAAGAGAAGATTACATGTAATGCTGATGTAACAAATTGATTAAAATATTTGATTGGACAAATATATTATAAAGAGGATTATCTTTTATAATCGGGATAACATCATTTGATGTAATCAAGATTACACTTCTATGACGGATGAATGAAGACAAGTGAAAAAAAACACTATTGTCATTATAATTTTTTAAATTGACCATAATGTCCACCCATAGACGTTGTTAAATATTAAATAATTACAACCGTTGAATGCCAGAAAATAATTATTAATAATATAAAATTAAAAATATTCGCCTATTACAAAAATTTAAAAATTATATTCTGCCATAACAAAATATTAAAATATCCTATTAAATAATATTCCCACCATAAAATATTAAAAAATTATTATGAATTATTCAACTTGTACAACACAAAATTGAAAAAATTATCATGAACACAACGTATACATTCTACATATATGTGTAGACAAAGGTAATTTTGTCTTTTGCTATATTATTCTTATATACTCTCATGTTTGATGTAATCCAACCAAACGTTTTTATACACCTGCATCATCTTTCTTTAAAGACGAACCAAACAAAATTCATGTAATTATCATTACATTACATTCCTTTACATTACCTCTGATTCCGTAAACTAAACAAACACTAATAAATATAAAACGAGGGAGGTTTGTTTTACAGAAAAATTTTAATAAAAAAAAAACATGGGATCTTAGTTGGAATCAACACGTGGTTTTGGATTAGAGTCGGGTAATTAGGCTAAGCCCATCAAGCCGATTTGTTTAAGCCCAAACTCATCAAGGGCGAGGCTTATGATTTAGAGCCTCTAAAAAGAGTTTGGCCTAAAAGGGCCAACTCTGTAGGGCCGCAAAATTAAATGGTTGGCCTGTTTAAGCTTATTAATTTTTCTTAATTTTACTAAATGAGTACAAGTTGGGTTTTACTTTGAAAAATGGATTTTTTTAAAAAAATGGAAATATTTTTCAAATCATATAGTGTTTCTATTTGAATGTTTTAAAGGAGAAAAAAAATGGTTATATTCTTATTAAAAAGATAAGAGAACCTTGTTAAAGACATTATAGTTAGTTAAAAGTCTTCTAATTGATTTTTTAAAAAATATCACTCAATTTTTAAAAATCTTTCATTTAGTTTTTAATATTTTCCCAAAGAATTTTTTCCTTATGAAATATTGAAAGAAACATTTTTTATTGATGTACAGTAAACAAAGAGAACAATTTTTCAATTGTATTTGAAGATTTTCGAATATTATGCAAACTAAATCAAAAAGAGAAACTAACAAGTAATAACACACATTGAAAATGAAAAAGCAGAGTCCCTACTTCATGAAGAATTTTGTTTTAAGGCCAATGGCCACTTATTCTATTTATCAGAAAAAAAGATACAACATTAAAAATATTTGTCTTAAATTAAAAAATTTAATGTTTTAATTTAATTTCTTTAAGAAAATGAAAAAAAATAATTTTTGTTGGAGGTGCTTGAAGCCTGCAGTCTAAGCTCAAGCCCATGAGTAAACAGGTTAGGCTTCAAAATATGGATCTTTTTATTGGAGTTGGCCTAAAGGGGTTGGTCTCACCCGTTTTTCCCATCTCTATTTTGGATCTTAGATGGAAGAAGAGACAAAATATCCAAAGGTCATTGAAAGAGTCAAAATCACCATTAATAATTGCCCAATAACCCATTGCATCAAAAACTAAAACTAAATAATAAAGAAAATTACGCGCAGGTCCCAAGGAACAAAATAAATTACAAAAAAAATCCCTTGAAATCACAAATTACACGTAAGTCCCTGCGGGACTTTTTTGATATTATTTGTATTTACAATGAAAATGATATATTAACAACAACATTTAAACACCCGACCATTTACAATGAAAAATGCATGTATTTACAACAGAAATGCCTATATTTACAACAACATTTAAATACCTAGATTTTGAACATGAGAGGTCATTTACAAATGAAAAATGCATGTATTTACAACAGAAATGCATGTATTAACAACAACATTTAAAAACCTGGATTTTATTTCCATACAAATAATATCAAAAAAGTCTCTGGCCATTTACAATAGGAAATGCATGTATTTACAACAACATTTAAAAACCTGGATTTTATTTCCATACAAATATTATCAAAAAAGTCCCTTGGGACTTGTGTGTAATTTGATGATTTCAAGGGATTTTTTTGTCAATTTTTTCGTTCCTTGGGACCTGCATGTAATTTTCCCTAAATAATATTACTGAATTAGAAAGAGTGAAGTAGATGCAACACCAATAATTGCCAAATAACCCACCACATCAAAAACTAACACTAACAATAGCCCACCACATCAAAAATTAACACTAAATAATTATTGGACATAGAATTTGAATTATTGTTGCTATTAGATAGGAATAAGTTGTTCAAACGTCCTAGAGAAGAGAAATTTTGAAAATTTGTTTCCTATTTTAGGTAGTTAACAATGCTAGTATAAATATACCTCATTTAAGAGGAAAAAGAATGAATGAAAAAAAATGAAATACTTATCTGTATTAAATTTTAACATGGTATCAAAGCTAATGGTGAAAAAGAAGAAGAGAAATTCTAACAATAATATTACTGATTTAAAAATGGTAAAGTAGATGCAACACCAATAATTCCTAAATAACCTACCACATCAAAAACTAACATTAAATAATATTATTGAATTAGAAATGGTGAAATAGATCGAGTTCACCAAGTAACACATACTTTGTTATTATGGTTTGGTATCAGTTTTGAATTCTACCTACTAGGGTTTGGTATCAGACCCTATACGGGTTCAAATCCCACCTGTAAAAATAGGATCAAGGACAAATCCCTTAGGAGTGAGGAAATGATAAGCCACAACTCTAAGGTGTGGACTAGCTCAATTAAGTGGCACCCAAGGTTGGAGGAGACTGAGCCGATGTTTGATACCAAACCTCGAGCAATTATGACCATTGCTTAATATCTAAAAGACATGAACATCTAATCCTACATATATGGGAATGTAATTCAATTTTTTTTTGCATAAATATAATTTTGTTACTTTTCAAAGATGGAGGGATTAATATTAATTTTTTAAAATTCAGATATTAAAATGTTAATTATTTTACCTCATGGTTGAAGTTATATTTTCAAATAAGGGATAGAATCTTGAGTATAAAATTAATTTAGATATAGGGAATCCTATTTAGACACTATTTGAATTTTGGTATGCAATATGGATTTAATAGGATCTGGACTTACAATTACAAAGATCTATTAGAAGCTCTCCCACCTTCAATTTGGCTATTGGTATGATCTAACTCCAGTTGAGATATCAAAGTCAGATATACATCATTCCAAATTATTCAATTTGTTCACTACCTAGCAAAGGATGCTCATCATTTAAACGAAGACATTTTTAAAATTTTTAGTGAAACTTAAGTGATTTGATATTGTTTAGTGTAGTCTTCAAGTTTTGATTTTGCTTTAACAAAAACTAGGGGAGGGTTACAGTGGCCTCCCCTGTATGTAATTTTGTGTAAGAAAGTTTCTCGTCTAAGTTTAGTTATTTGATAGTGCTATCAATTATTATGGGATGAAGTTTGATTTTTTTTTTTTGGAGAAAATTAATCTTTTTGTTCTATAATTTTGACTCAATCATAACTTACTTTTTACACTTGGATTCGGTAAGAGTTAGTCCCTATAATTTTGACTCGATTTTAATTCAGTCCCTAAATTTTGACTTACTACAACTAGGTCTCTATAGTATTAACAATTTTATAATTTAGTTCCAATGTTTTAGAAAAATAAAATTATATATTTAATAAAGGTAAGGACAAAAATATAAAATGGTTAAAATTATAGGAACTGAATTGCATCGAGTCAAAGTTTAGAGATCGAGTTACAATTTGGTCAAAACTATAGAGAAAGCGAGTTGCAAAGGTCAAAGTGTATGAGTGATTCAACTAAGTTTAAACTTTTAGGACCAAAAAATTATTTTTTTCCTTTTTTCATTCACATTCTTTTAACATTTTTTATCATTTATCCACGAGGCCTGCTGAATCCTTCTAAAAAATATAGGAACAAAAATATAAAATGGTTAAAATTATAGAAACTGAATTACATCGAGTCAAAGTTTAGAGACTAAGTTACAATTTTTACCAAAACTATAGAGAGCGAGTTGCACAAGGTCAAAGTGTATGGACTGAGTTACAACTGAGTTTAAACTTTCAGGGCCAAAAGATTATTTTTTTTCCTTTTTTCATTCACATTCTTTGATCATTTATCCTTAATAAATTTGAAAAAAAAAATGATTATATATATATAAAATGGAACAGGTTTGTTAGAATTATTTATAATAAAAATTAAATTAACAAGTTATTTTTCTTAATAAATAACTATTTATTTAGCTTCTGTTCCATGAAAAATAATCCTTCTCACCTAACATATTCATTTTCTATTTTCTTTTAATCAATATTGGGTTTTGTTTTATATAAAGTGGTTGTTGAGAGGTGGAGGAAAAAATGGCTTTTGTTAATCAGACTCTAATTATTAGAGGAAAACAAAAAAAGGAAAATTCCTCAAGACACATGAGTTGTTGACATAAATATATATGAAATGAGGGAGGTTGGTTTTACGGGAACATTTTGGTCCTAAAAAATGGGATTAGTTGGATACATCTTTGGTTTTGAATAGGGAAAATCCCATAAAAGCCACTTAAAATAAGAAATTTCTAAATTAGGTTGGTAAATTCAACAAATTATTAATTGAGTCATTAGTCCAATTTAAGATTTTAAAATATGGGTAAAATGACTTTAATACCCTCTCATCTCTTCTCTCCTATCATTAAAGAGTTTCATTAACTTATATTTTTCAAATATATATATATATAAACATTAATATTTAATAAAATAAAATATGATTCATCTATAGTTTAAATATATTAACTATAATAGTAAGAGAAAAACGTACAACAAAGAGTTCATTTTAAAAATAGTGTTGGTTAATCTTGGTTTCTATTTGGATATTTTTTTTTAAAAGTGATTTTGAGCATTTTTATTATATTTGGATTTTATTTATTAAAAGCACCTATAGATGTATAATTACAAAAAAAAAATGTATGGATTTAAAACACATGTTCCAATCACCTTCATTCAAAAATAAAATGCATGTCTCAATCACATGAGACCATTTGTCACAATCATCACTTTGCTTGAAAATTCTTGAAATGCATTTAAATTAATGTTCGCCTAACTTCCCGGCTCAAATTTCATATCCTTTTTCTCTAGGAAGACCCTTATTAGCATATTGTGAATTTTTTCACATATGAAATCCCATGGTCAATCTTTTTTATACTATAAATAATACCAAAATTAATAAATATGGATAAATTATAGGATTTCAAATACCCTATTATATTGTATAGAAGTTACAAGGTGAATGAAACTAATTAATAGGGGGAGAGAAGGGAGGAGATGACATTAAAGTCATTTTACCTCTACTTTGAAATCTTAAATTGGGTTAATGACTCAATTAAGAATTTGTTGAATTTACCAACCTAATTTAGAAATTTTCTATTTTAAGTGGTTTTATATAGAATTTTCCTTTTGGATATTAAAGGAGGAACAACAGACAAAAGAAACCTAAGGGCATGGAAAGAGTCAAAATCACAACCAATGATTGCGCCATAACCAACCACATCAAAAGAAAAAACTAACACTAACTTAAGAATATTACCGAATTAGAAATGGTGAAATGGAAAGGCAACATTTTCCATAGCACACAGGGAGGGAGGGAGAGAGAGGGGACAAGAGAGGCTGCTGCAACAAAGCAATCTCTCTTTCTTGGATCTCTGAAAACAAAAACAAAAACACAACACATTGCCATTCAAATTTTGTTGTCATCATAACAATCTATCCATTTCCTCCTATTCCTCCTCCTCCTTTTTTTTCTTCTTCTTGTACCAGATTCTCATTGGTTTCTTCCTCTGAATGCACACAATGAGTCAACTTCGAGCAGTTTCAGCCCCAGATTTAATGCCGCCTTCAAGCAGCATTGTACAACCAGAACCCGCAAGCGAAGAAAATGTTAGTTTAGAAGGTAATCAATCTAATATGTTAGATTCAGTGCATTGATTTTTGGTCAGAACCTGCATGACAAGATTGAATCTATCATATTGTATTCAATAAGAAACCCAATGGAACAATTTATCTAATATAGGAATTTATCAGAGAAAGAAAGCACACAATAGCTCTGTTATATCATAATGCATTGTTCATCTTTCTCTGTTGTTTCTGAATTTTCCATATATATAGGGGTTGCCATCAATGTGAAGCTGTTGCTGAAATTAATTCAAGATCATAATGTGGGTAATTCAAAAGATAATTTGGAGCGCAAAACTCATAGGGTGTCTGGAATGATTTCTATCATCGATGAAGTTAAGAACAGGATTCAAAAGATTCAGACAACTTCAAAGAGAAGAGCTGAACTTAGGCGATGCAACACGGATCTTAAGCCTAATGTTCCGAGCCCGAGGGACAGAAAAGCTCCTGAACTAATAACAGATGAGAAAGAAAGGCTAAGGAGAGAGCTTCATGCAAGCCTGGTAGCAAGACAGAGCATTCAAGCCATATGTTCAAGTTTGGGGAAAGAGAAGCAAATAATGGCAGCAGAACTTGCAAGGAAGGCTCAAGAATTGTCAGAATTGGAGGACTATATTATTGATCTAAAAGATCAGAACCATATGTTGATGGAGAAGTTGCGTTCTTACAGCTTAGAACGCAAAGAGAGGAGTAGTGAAATGGAAAGGCAAGGCAACATGGCAATGCAAGAGAGAAACAAGGAACTCTCAGAGCAACTCCTAAAGGTCCATGATGATTTTCAATCCCTGGAGAAACAATTCCAAGAAACACAAGAGGAGAACACGCAGATCCTTGCAACAATGGAAGAAATGGATGTCGAAGTTCAAGCAGGCATTAACAAGATACATGGCTTCAAGGAAAAAATGGCAACAAATGGAGAAGACAACCTCAATATCAAAGGGGACATTTCAGCTTTAGAGCATATACTTGAATCTCTCAGCTTGAAAATTTCAAAACATAGGCAAAAGCAAACATGGCAACATTAATACAAAAAACTCAGCATGCACTTGGTAGAGGCGGAGATAAGAGGTGAACTTTAGATCATTATTCACTCTTCGCCTACCTCATTACTCATTTTCAGTTCTAGAAAGCATTCTTAGAATATGAAAAGAGAAGGAGCCTTGGATAAAATAGTTTGCCTATGATAATAGTTCATATCATCAGGGTGAGATGAGTCAAAGTAGAGGAGATTAGTAACCTTGCACATATTCCTGAAACTTCAGCTTTTTGTCAGTCCACTGGCACAGGAGTTGTATATTCTGGATTCTTTCCTTTTCTTTGTACTCTGCCTGCAGTCCCAAACCCAAGCTTTCTTCAGCTCATGTTTCTCTAGGAAAAGAAAACTTGAGGACCTCATGTGGCAGTTTATTAACCTTGTAATTGATATATAAAGCTATGTATGTAACTAATTATCAAGGATGTATATCTCCATATGCTTGCTTTTATTACAAGCATTATACATCTTTGCGCAATTATATTTACAACTGCTTGCCATTGACTTCAAACCATTTTGTACATCTCAGTATAGTGGACGTTCAAGAACATGAATAGGGTATGAATTCTTCCCATGATGCAACAATTCACTACTCCCAAACACATACAAACATAAAATTTCAAAATTTGTTTTACAAATAACTTCCTGTTATTTATAACCACGTACATGAATCAGAAATTGGAAGTATGTATAATTTATTGAACAAGGCTTTGCAACCTACAGGCTGCTATAGAATCTAAAACCCACGTATTACTCGCTGCTTTTGAACCAGTTGAACTTGCCAAAGCCTCCGCATCATTTCGCCTTTGACTGAGAACTGTTTCTCTTTTTAAGGGATCAAATTTATCAGGAAGTTCGAGGCTGTAAATAATGAAGGTTTGGGATGGATGCCTATCAGGTGATAATGCTTTTTGGTCACGACATAATGGTTTTCTGTGCAGAAATGTCCCTCCAGCAACCGTGACAAGGTCCTGTAAATAACCCTTGTAGAATGGCATAAAATCACCCATAAAATAGAACTTGTAGCCATCAAAAAGCTTTGGTTGCTGCATTCGTAGAAACAAAAGATAGTGCATGTTAGCACACAAGTAAACATTTAGTATTGATTTTTCTACCCAAAAATAAAAAATTTAGTGTCGATTTTAATAAATGCATATTTTCAAACCTATAGTTGGGTTTTCATCATTCACACTTCAATGAAAACATTGAGATCAGGTGCTATAACTTGATAGACTAAAGTCTAGATATTTTTGTTGTTACCAACGACTAAACTCTAGATTAACAAGCATATACCAATTACCAAACCGTCAAGCATATAAAACATATCCACAATATACTCACTCCCTACAGTCCAATACAATCTGAACTTTAAGGTAGCAATTGGTTGCTATTTATTCTGGTTTGCAGATGCTGAGGTAGGATTTTAGCCCTCTGGTCGACGTTTCATTCTTATTTTCAAGAATATACGGCTTCTTAAGCAGGCTAGGGACCAAAAAGGAAAGGTTGTTTACCTTTGCACTTTTCTTCTCTTTCGTATAGACATTGCTTATATGGTAGTATGTTGATAAAATTCCTTTCCCCCCAAAGAAAAATTTAAAAAAATCGCCAAAACCATAGGAAAACCAACCTTATTCAATACTCTTAGTCGTCCAAGACGAGGGCCATCCTGGATTCCATGGATGTCAACAGTAATTTCATAACGCTCCTCATCAACAGGTTTCATTTCTTGCATGCATGCTTTGATCCCTGCTTAGCACCCCCAACCCCGCCAAAGAAAGATTAAGTATTGCAAATCGGGAAAAAGGAAGACAAAACTTATTATGGAATTTACTACTATAAAAGGAATACAAATAACATAATTTTCAGAAAAGAATAGAACTTACATTCTACATTGAGAATCCACTTTCCCTCGAGGATACCCAGCAGCACTTTGAGGGTTCTTTTGCATGCCCCATTATCATCTGTTGATGCTATCACATGGGTCACACTTGCATCCCACTTTTTCAAAACTGTAACCTTGGTAACTCTTTCGAATTCAGAAACAACATCCTACAGAATTTAACCATGGTAAAATAGGTATTAGATTTATTCAAAAAGAAAGTATCAATGTGATTCCTCAAGAAAAGATAATACCCTCTCCGGTCCAGATAAAGCTGAACAGCAGAGAACAATTTTCTTATATGACCAACGAGCATTCAGATTTTGGACACCAGGTTCATCCTTGCCAGCGGTGTTGTTGCGCTGATTTCTTCGTCTGACAAAAGGGTAAACAGAACGACATTTAAAGTTGAAAGCGCTTTAAATAATGTGTTAACTTTCTAGATAATCCAAAGGATATCGTGGCATTGGCTTACTCTCTAGCTGTACATTTGTTGTTTCTGTTTTGGGTTCCAGTGCTTTCACAAGGCAACTTCAAAGAAGCATGAAGAGGACAGAGCATAACAAAGTTATCCTGAACAGTGAGGTAAATGGATTGAATTAGACAACTTATATAAATGGGATGCAATGTTAGGCGCAACCGTGCAATTTGATTTTTACTACATACCATATCCCATCGACACTGAGAAGTACACTTGGCACAAGTAACGTGAAAGCTCCTGCGACAACTTTTTTCAAAACAACCTAGCGCCGCCCCCTTAAGCCCACAGAAACTACATTTAATTCTTCGACTTCTGCTTATTTCAGCCTCAAGATTAATTGCAACGTCATCATCAAAATATACATTGGGGGCCCTGCGAATGTAAAAAACAGTTCAACGACAGTGAACATATTAAACTCATAAGGGCGAGTTCAAACTAGAACAAAATAAACCAACTTTAACAAATCTATAAAAGATGATTTTTTATTTTCAAGAAGAATGATAAATCGCAGTTTCACTTATTGGTATGACATTATGATGGAGAGAGATACGATGTTCTTCTGAATAAGCACAAGCTCAAAACCAACATGAATATACTCCATGCTAACTTAATATGACACAAGGTACCATTGCTAAAACAATCAAATATTACTTGAGTAAAAATTCCTTACCATTCAGTGCAATTCCTGTGAGAATGTATGACTTTTGATCCTCCTTCATGATCTGCAGCAACAGGCTTGCCCTTATAGTAATGCATCATCTGGCCAGAAGCCTATATTTTGGTTTAAAGACACTAAGTTTGAGTTCATCTATAATGATATCTAGCTAGCGGCAACATAGAGCGGGAAAGTAGATCGGGAGAAAATTTATATGGAGTTATAGACAATATGCGGACAAGCGTTCTTACCTCTGATTCTTCTGAAGAGAGACAGAAAGCGCATTGGAACTTCTTGTTCTGGGTCTCACATTTCCGTAAAACTACTTGATCAGTCCCAGGACGGTGTTTCTCTTTTGATTCACTCAGAGCTCCACTTTCAGGGTTTTGATGAATCCTCTCGGCAGGCTGAATTTCTTCACCATGTGCTTGCTGGGAGATGCAATCAGATGAACCTTTTAACCTTTTATTATTCTTTAATTCTCTGTTGCAGGACTTGGATTTTCTGCCATAACTGATTTCTATTTGCCTGCTGCTGAACGGCTTTCCATTATTATCCATCTGGAGACTTAAAGCAGGTGATTGAAAACCAGCATACTCATTGTTAAAGTTTTGCATTGAAGATGAGTCTTCAACTATGTTTTGTAAATTATCCAGCTTTTGTTTCCCAGACCCTTTACTCCGCCTTTTCTTAGAATTTTTCATATTATAATCCTTATCATGTTCTTGTATACATGGTGAAGCGGGTGAATCACTTTCCATCTTTGCTTCCCCGTTACCAATAATTCCAGATATATCAGAAAGTGCTCGAGCAGTTTCAGGTGTTGGCTTTGAAGTGGTATTGAGATGAGCCTTCTTACCTCTTCTTTTTGTCCTCCCCTGATTTGAAGAATCAGGTTTCTTGTCCCATGTTTGCTCGTGACTGACTTTAGATAATCTCTCTGGAACGAAATCAGTTCCATTAACTGAGACTCCGTGTTTTTCAGTCTGCTCTTCCTGGGGTTTTTCTGTTGCCTTCCTGCCTCTCTTTCTTGTATTCTTTTGAAGAGAAGCCACCCCAGGTGTCACCGTGTTCAAATCATTTCCTTGTTTCATATTCTCAAATTTTGTATTCTCAGCACTTGATTTATTTGCTTCAAGGTCCAGGGAGTCAGGTACATAATCCTTCACTTGATTTTCATCAGCCTCACCAGTATCTTCAACCTGAAAATAATACAATTCATAGAACAAATTAGTAGATAAGATCCTGAGTTAAGTTTGAGGAAACTATGGCTATTGGTCATCCACTACCTGCATCCTGAAGGGACTTGAGCATAATTCAGGGGAGCAAGGCCTTTGTGTCCATTCAAACATCTCACTATCAAAAAAATCAACGGAAGTTTTGTCTTGTACATCATCCTACATAACAATGACAAAAATTAATATTATAGCATGATCCACACTCAAGTTGTAGCTAAATCTTACCTATTCAATTTGTTTCAGTTTCTACTTAGCTAAATAGAAGAGTTTAGGGCGAAAATACATAAACAATTAAACAGATTTTTGAAGTTGAGCGATTTCTGCAAGTTTAGCTTTCATAAATTGTCAATAATCAAGTAGCCACAGAAGTCGTCAACTAATCGAAGTATTCAGAACACATATCAGAGCTAAATTTCACCGTTTTCTCGACGGATATACAACCGTAAGCAGCTAATATTTCAATTAACAAACAATTAAGGAATTCTTTCTACTTAGCAAGTTGTAATAGTGCATGATATAAACTTACTGCTGGAGTCGCTTTAGAAGGGTTTTCATCATCAGAGTCCTTGAGATCACTGAATGAAGGAAGATTTGGCGTTGGAGTATCGCTGAGTTTTTCCCCAACGGTGCCCTGAGGTGACTTTTCTCCATCTTTTTCGTCTCTTAACCAAAAGAAGGGTGAAAGAGCTACTTCATCCTCATTTCTGTTAGGCTTCCTCTTTGACGTGGCCAAACCCTCTTTTCCTCCCTCTTTGATAATTTCACTTAGAGAAGGCCTAAGCTCTGCATTCTTAAATGGAGTTTTTGAAAGAGGACTCTGGGGTACCTGAACCCTTTTCTTTGTTAGAAAGGTAGGCTTTACAGAGTCAGCATCAGAATTCTTCTTGCTGGCCTCGGTCTCTTTCCTTGATACCTTCCTTTTGCGGGTCTCTTTTGTCTCTGAATGATTTTGACACGCATCACCAGGAACTCTCTCACCACAATTTGTGTCACCATCAGATTGCTTTTCTCCATCTGCAAGATCGTGTAGGTACATTATCAAAAGGGTATAAGAATACGGCATAAGCTATATGATATCAAAGGCCCAAAGCATGATTTGAAGACGAATGTATGTGCAACTTTACATGCAAAGGAGAACAGAAAAGCATCAATGCGCCCAACAGATGACAAACTAAAGGCATATTTTTGGCATGTAATTATCACAAACAAAATTGTCTGCAGCTATAAGACAGTAATAGCATATACGATGAGCTCTAACCAAGGGATGATAATAAAATTCAAATTAAAATTTGCAGTCCATAACTGGGCCACTTTCCAGGGGGAAAAATCGACACAGGTGCAAATCATTTTTTTAGTCTGACTAGCTGCTTTTTGTAATGATTAATGAGACATAAACAAGAAGCAAATAAAACTCAAAATTTGCTAGTTGATAAGCATACAAGGACTGGATCAGGAAGGACTCTTGTAAGCAAACCTGAACTATCCACTATCAGAATCATTTTCCAAATATTGAGATCATCAACAGAAAAAACAGAGACGCAAAATTACCTAATAATTTAGCACCAGGTACGTTCTGAGTGACAAATAGGTTAACTCCCGAAGAAACTTCCATGCTTTTGTAGATACTGACCAAGCTATCCATATGAGGAGCAGCGCGAATCTCTTCACAAAGAAATATATTGTTCATGATTAAGCCAGTAATTACTGAAATCCTAGAAATAGCAGCATAAATGGGGACATAAAATTTGGTGGTGATGCCTTCTTTACATTGAAATGATATCTAGACATTTCACATTATTCAAAAACCAAGTTGATATACCCTAACAAAATGAGAGAATAGAAATGATTTCATACAAAAAAAGAAAATTATTAAAAATTATTTCATACAAAAATCATAAAAACAAAGGTCTTTGATGGAATTGACAGTGTACACAAGTAAACCGGAAGTTTTGAGGAATAACGAGCTCTTTTTTCACCAATAACATTTAAAGAAAGTGCAAGGTGCTCATTATTATACAAAGCTGACATAAAATTAGCTGTTAAGGCAATCAAGCAAGCACAGTCGTGAGCATATCAAGTTGACACCTTTTCAGATATCTATGTTTTCTAATCCAGACTTTTGACTGGAGCTAAGAACTTTTTTTCTTTATAGGGGTAGGAGCACTAATGGATTGATACAAACAGGATTGAACTCGCAACCTTTTACTCATAGAAGAACTTCCATCCCACTAAGCCACAAGGCCATTTATAGAACTAAGAAGATTTAGATGTGATTGTCTTGTTGTAAAAGTTAAAATATTGTGAAAAATTAACTCATGCATCAAGCTGATAGTATACACTCAAATTGACACATATTCCCCTGCAATTGAACTGAAATTACTGAGGGCCTTAAGGGATGTTTAGATGGAATCTTAGCATCACAATAACCAATTAATTTTCTTACAGCACTAATCTTTGTGCAGTAAGATCTCTACTGTCAAACATTGAGTACCATGGTCTTCCTTGCGCTTTAAGAATAAACATTATTTTTTGAAATAAGTAAAAGAAAACATAATAACAAACTAGAGAACAAGGATCTTAGGTCAAGCACACAAAAGCCCCACGAAGAAACCAAACGAACATTTCAGTTCAAAAGAAAATAAGGATTCAAATTGCGGCCTTTAAAACTTCTGTTCTTGACTCAAATATACAAGCAAGAAACATCAAAAAGGAAAGAAAATATTCTTAAACATGTTAGCATCGTATTTGCCCGGGCAGTTCATATTGACTATTCACAAGAAAACTATTTGCAAGTTTGTAACTATTAAAAAGCACTCAAATTGAGTGCATATTTAGCCACACAATCAACAATTCTTCAAGGAATAATATATCATTCAAGAATGTTAAATTAGTTTTTCCTCAATGCAAGTCTGCAACCTATTATCTCCATATGAAATCGTGAAACTTACCTCGTCGCTGGAAGGGCACTTTACACACAGGGCAACCAGAACCTGATTTCATTGATTTAACAATACATGAACTGAAAGCAAGCGGAAAAATTTACTTTCAGTATCCTCAATTATTTAAGAAAGAAAAAAATTACCATCTATAAAATAGATAATGCTACTTACTTGCAGAATACATGATTGCATGTAAGAGAAACTGCAGAATTCAGTAAACTCCAACTGCATATTCAGTACAACGCGTAAAAATCAGCTAATATATCCCAAGAAAGTTGTTTCAAATTTCCGCCCGTTTGAAATTTACAGCAAATATGGTTCTTATTCTTTCTTTAGATTATTAATTTCAAATCTCAACCCCTTTGAATACGTAATTGTTTCAAATTTCAATAGGTCGCCCAATGGCATACTACTTTATTATCGCCATTACAGCTATACTGAAGGGAGAAAGTAAATGGGACAGCGTTCGTGATTCCTTTCCAAAAGTATCGCTGATAAAAAATTATTATGGAAACAAGCGTTGGCCTCAAAAGCTAATCGGGTAGAGTTTTTCAATTCATTTTCTTCTTGGGATAACCTCTAAACAACATAAAAACCGGTGGGAGATAAAAACACAGTTGAGATGTAAACGAATAAAGGAATCGGGTTCCTATTTTCTGCAAAAGATCAAAGCTGAGAGCAAGATGGATCACACGCCAAATCCCAGATGAACAAAACGGAAGAAATGATAAAGAATCACATACCAAATGGGACACTTGAGCTCTCTGCCCATCTGCTCGAGATGAGTCGGATCACCCATTATCGATCAAAAAGCGAGAGACTGAGAGTAACAGAGGAAGAAGATGAAGAACGAGGAAAGCGAAAACGAGTGGCTGGATCAGAAGCTGAACGAGAGAAACGAGAGAAGCTCGAACTAGATGTCTAAAGCAAGAGGCGTATAAGAGATTTAGGATTCAAATTTCGATCAAATTTTTAAACTTGAACAAGCCCGCGTTCGATTTTCACGCGCCAATTTCTTTTTACCGCTGGCGGGTAACATAATTTTATTCTTTATTTCTTGGGAAAATCCCCGATTATCAGTGTCTTTTTCTTGGGTCGTTCCCATTTGGGCCTCAAAATTTTGGTAAATGAAAGTATAAATAGTTTTTAAAAAAGGGTTTTTGCCCACAGTTAAAAAAAACGTTGTGACATTGTATAAAAAAGATTGTATCGGAGAAGGTTGTGACATAATTTTTGTGACTTTATTTAAAAATATGGTTGGAATTGAACATTAAAAAAAAAAAATAGGAAAAATTGCTTAAAAATCTCCCATTGGGCCATTATATTATTTATTAGCCAAAGGTATTTGAAATTTTGTGAAGAACTTTAATTATGTAACACATTTTTAATGGTTCTTTAATTATGTACAATTTATCGTCACCTATGTCCAAAATAAATAACTACTGCACATAGCTGAAGAGATGTTGCATATAGTTGAAGAAGAGTTGCACCCGCTAAGGATGATTTGCATCCACTCAAAGAGTTGGTACTTTAGATACCATTGGACAATAAATTTTGCAATGAGAACTTTTTTAAAGAAATAATGAATTTGGACAAACAAAAAATATAATTTAATGAATTGGATAGAAAAGGTTTTATACAAAATAACAATGGATATCAATTTTGATATTTAATATAAAATGTAAAAATATCACTAATCATTATTCTTCAGTTTTTATATAAAACATAAAAATTATTTTTGTTTGTCATACATATAAAAACTATCATGTGCATTAGTTTTTTTGACAGCGTTATTGGTTATTTTGTTCATTATTGCTCCCAATTGATCGGTTTGGTTTTATTTTGAGTCTTCCTTGTGGTATTAATTTAAAGTTTTATTTACATCCATCCACTCTCATTTTTTATTCTAAATACAAATTCGCAAGTAATTGACAAACCTCATGTTGATGATGCTCCTAATCTCATTAAGGGAGGTCCTTTAAAGATCATGCCCAAAGCGTTTCATGGAGAAGATATTTAGAAGTCCTACCAAAACCAAATTAGTTGTCGAACCCCTCCAAAACTTTTTTTATACAAAAAAAAAAAAGCAAATTAGTGCCTGTTTGAATTAACGTTAGTAAAAGTAACTTTCATTTCATCTGGTTTTTGCAAACTAAAGGAGAGTTATCCCTAATTGGGTCGATATTGTCTGAATCTGGACAGGTAAAATAGCCATATTAAAAGAAGTGAAGTAGTGCAATATAATAAGATGACTTTGTGTATCCTTGCTGCCAAGAAAGAATTAAACCATGAGATAGCGATCCATTTAGTCTACACATCTCTTTGAACCCACCCAAAGTGATTTCTTCTCAGCTTCATATTTGAGCACTAAAAAATTATATCCTTGTTTTCCTATCTTGTTGTTACACCCTGCTTTCACTAAACAAAACAGCCTGAATGGCTCTCACACCAGTAAATCATTGTCTACTCTAAAACCAGAAAGACAAGATCAAACGAAATCCTACATTTTCTGATGTTGTCTTGCAGTTTCATGGCTCTCTGACACAATAAGATTAATAATACACATACACTGAAACTTTACACATTCAACTGCACAAGTATAGCAAATAAGACAGGTTTTAGTTATTAATAAAAGAAATAATCTTAACCATGTAAAGGTAACATATTATGAATTAGAATCATCTGGTATATGGTCAGATCAGAAGCATACTAACTACAGAGAAAGAGATTTCTAAAGAAACTTCAAAATTTCTCATCAACAATTCCAACATACATGTAAAACCTCAAAACCAATATAGCTTTTGACACAAGGCAACAAATAAATGGCTGTCAAGTCCGCATATTTCCTTATATTACCAATAATCCTTACAGGAACATGAACCACCATTGAAATGGTGGAAGCGACTATTATCCCTGATAACAATCTCTCTGTTATAAACCTTTGATATGATTTTGATAGCCATATGACAATCTGCACAAACTCTCAAATTCTTGAGAACCCTTATTGGGGTCCCCGGTGTGGTTTTTAAGAGCATAAAAGCAATTGCAACTTTTTCACTGTGATAAGACAAAGCTTGTTCTTTCTCCTCCTCTTCTATGTCTGCAAGAACATTTGCAGTGTGAGGCACATACCCTTCTGACTTCAACAATTCTGTGATCTTCCCAAGCAGCTCATATACATCCTCACTTTGAGGATGAGATCGATCACCCATGGTGAATTCATAGACACGATTTCCCAACTCAACCAAACTAAAGCCAGGATTTTTCTTGACACCATCATTTATCATTGATCTCCTCACCATCTGAACATCTGACCAACGATGTTCAGAGGCATAAAGATTGGAGAGGAGAACATAATCCCCACTATGATTTGGTTCTAAATCTGAAAGGTGAGATCTTGCTATTTTGGCTAGATCTAATTGTCCATGTATTGTGCATGCTCCTAATAGCGTTCTCCAAATGACTGCATTAGGCCGTAATGGCATATCTTGAATATAGTCATACGCTTGTTTCACCAAACCTGCCCTGGCCAACAGATCTACCATGCAGCCGTAGTGTTCTATCCTCGGCTCAATACCATATTCCCGTTTCATCCTTTTAAAGTAATTGAATCCTTCATCCAACATACCACAATGACTGCAAGCATACAAGACACCAACAAAAGTTATCTCACTAGGCATTAGTCCTTGTCTTTCCAGCTCCTTGAAAAGCTCAATTGCCTCCTCACCAAATCCATTCACAGCTAAACCTACTATTACAGATGTCCAAGAAACCACGTTCTTTTCATGCATCTCATTGAACACTTTTTGGGCCTCTCTAATGCTCCCACATTTGGCATAAAGGTCTAATAGGGCATTAATAGCATGCAAATTCTCCAGCAAACCTACCTTCCACATGTGTACATGGACCCTCCGTCCTAACTCTAAAGCTCCTATCTCAGCACAAACAGACAACAAGCTAACCATAGTGAACCCATCTGGCTCCACACCCTCCAATCTCATTTCTCTGAACAGAGTCAGAGCCTCATTGGGCCTTCCATTGAGAGCAAACCCATTTATCACAGAATTCCAAGCCACAAGATCCCTCTCTGTCATTAACTCAAACATCTGGTGTGCACTCTCTGTCTCCCCACAAGCAGCATACATATGAAGCAAAGTGTTCTGAACAAAAAGCAACGTCTCAAAACCATTCCTTATAGTAACAGCATGTATCACTTCACCCTCTCTGAAATTGGCTGACTTGGAAATAGCCTTAAGAAGAAAAGGGTAAGTGTGGGTGTCAGGTTCAACAGAAGAAGAAGCATGCATCTCTCGGTACAAATGAATCGCAGGCCTCGGGTTTTCACTTTCAGCATAGCCTCTAATCATGGTGTTCCAAGTAAATATATTGGGATTCTGGACTTGGGAAAAGATACGGGAAGCATAGGACATGGATACAGAAAGGGACACACTTGTGAAAATAAGATGCTTACCCATATCAGGGTCTTTGATTGAGACACCATTCCTAATGGAAAATGCATGGATCTGCCTCAGTTTATAATTGGAAGAGGCACATAGTTGCAAAAGATTAATGCACTTCTTGAGAATATTTAGTATTGTGTTTTCCGGAGAAGGTGTTAAGAAGCTTGAGAAGAAGCATGGGTGGTTTCTAGGATTGGAAGTTAATAGCGAGGAAAACTTCGAGTGCATTCGATTTAGCCTGTTTGGGAACGCGTCCTGAGGCGTAAAAAGTCCAGTGGGTGATGAAAAAAAGCAAAGTAGGAAAAAGCTTACAAGAATGGTGTTTGGGGTAGCTTATGAGTGACTGAGCTTCCGCCAAAAAAGCTACTTCTGATGTGAAGTCCAAAATTCCCGCTTCCGCTACTGCTTCTCTGCTCACTTCTTTCTCCTTTTTTATATTTTTATTTCACCACTTGCCTGGGAATCTCACCATCCACGGTGCACTCCTTCTCTCTCCCACAGCCGTCGCACACTCACTCCGTCTTCGCACCACCGTCGCTCGCTTCGTCTTCGCACCACCCAGTCGTCTTGGTATGGCGGCGGTGAAGACCGAGTTTGCGGAAAGGGAAGCTTTCGAGAAGAATTCCATGAGCGCAATGCAAATTCGAGTAGAAACCAGAGAGAAGAGGCGCAATTTCACAGACGATACAGAAAATCGAAGAATAAGGTGATCCGAATATGCATTTATCAATTTAGGACCAGAATTTCCCAACTTCTTATAAGAAATTTACAAGTTCCTTCACTACCTCCTCAACTGTAAATCCAAACTCCTCATACCTTAAATTAGTTTTCCCAAATTCACTACTTTCTGGTTCGCTGGTTGTTGCTTCTTGAACAGCTAGAAATTTTTCTAGAAGCCATGATTTGCAGAGTTTAAGCAATTCATTGTCGCGATACAATATACTATTATTTATTACTACTAGTCATAATTATAAAATTCACATACGACTTTGTTTGGAAAGATTAATAGAAACCATGATAGAGTTTAAATAATTCAATAAATAGATTACTTAATTATTTTATATGTTTTGATCTTTAGATTATATATTAGTTTATTAAAAAACTAATTACTTTTAATTTAAAAAAAAATAAAAATAAAATACTTTTAAAGAATTTAATTAACCTTTTTTCCTTAATTTCTCCAAAAAAAAAACAACTATGCCTTATAATTGAATTAGGGTGGAGGAGTATTTAGTATCAATATATAAAAAACTATTTATATGTATTCTAATTTATATATAATTTTATTTATTAAATATATTTAATTAAAGATTTTTTTGTTTATTATTTTTTTATAATAATTTAACCTTTTTTTTCATATTTAAATTTTTATCTTCAATTATTGTATAACTAATATATATATTTATATATGTATATGTATTATTCAATAAGATTCATATTTTTTTAGTTATTTTTCATCTAACTTACTTTTCAAACGCAATTTCAAACCGTAGCCGTATCCTAAAAAAGTCACTTTTATTATCATTATCCCAAACACAAATCGATCTACAATCTAACTTTTATCCTATCTTCCATTTGCAACAAATCGATCTACAATTTAACTTTTATCCTATCTTCCATTTGCAAAAGTCGATCTAAGAAAAAGTCAGTTCTATTACCGCTATATATTTATATATACACACGCACAAACTTATATTTGTAGGATAAAAAGGCTCAAAGGGAATTCCTAATTTTAATTGAACATTTAATTACAAATGGTCTAAATAAATGGCGGGTTATGCAAAGAGGGGCGAATACATCATTAAACCTATAACCCAATGTAATTGGATCATTTTGAGCCCATCCAAAAAGACCCATAACATGGCGTTAAACCCACCTATTTAAAACTTAAATGGTGGGTCCACGGACAACCCTAATTTATATATCATGAACCCTTGTTTTGCTCTTTTATTTTCTCACAAAAACGTATTGGTCTCGCTTCCTCTCAACCGCTATGGGTACACTTCAAATTTATTATACATAATTTTATCTTTTTAATAATACGACTACCTATACCCGCCCATTTAATGTAATTTTTTTTTATTAACTATCATACCATTCCGCATTCTAGCATAAGGTAAAGATGTTCCCTGACTCCCTACCTAAATAAATTTATGTTATGATAATACTTGTCTAAATTTTTGTTGTTTTGTGTGAATTGTGATTATTGAGCTTTAAAGATTCATACTTCATATTTTAGAATGATAAATTTGGATAGATACTTTATGTTTATATATGTTTTTTTGGAACTGCCCTCCCCCATTTTGATTCCCTCCAAATTGAGTGGAACTAAATTTATTGACAATTTTACCCTATGATTATGTGTATTCTATTAATGTAAGCGATAAACTACAAATAAACTCCTTATCCATGCCGGACACAATGACAGATTAACTTAAAATTAAAAATTTATATCTTATGATTTTTTTATATCCCATTAATGAGAAGAAAGTAAAAATAAACTTGTTCAAAATACGATAAGCAATTACAGAATTGTAATTAGAAGTGAAGAATGAGTTATATATCTCGCCAAATTTATAGAATTGAATAAGAAGTTAATAATGATTGTTTGATGCTTCTTTAATTAATGTAAATGATATCCAACTATTCATGATGATGTTCCATTAAATCACTTTTGCTCATAATCCAACATTAAGCAGTTTGTAGGCATGATGGCAAAAATTTCCAGGAAGATGTGAACTTTTGCTTCCAACATAAATGCCAAAGCTGAGATCCCATGAGTTTTATATAAAGACATTAACTCTATGTTTACAAGGAGAAAAAATAAAGGGGAAAGAAACTTAGGAGAGAAAACTCCAAAAAATAATAATTGTTTTTTACCATTTATGAAAGTTTTCAGATATAGTATTCACTTTCCGTCTTCCCCATATTTTTTCCTTACTTTTCTCTCCATCTGACTAAATGAGCCGTTTATGATGTTGATGTTGACATTTGAATTTTTGTACTTATAGTTATCCATTACTAAAAGCTTTAGCTGTATAGTTGGATTCATTATAAATTTATAGCCAAGTGTTATGTATTATGTACATCCCTCTCATCTATGTTTGGGATCACTTTTGAAATCTAAAAAATGCTTATTTACGTAAATAAAAATAAAACTTTTTTTACATATTTATCTTATATATCTTAAATCACGATTGAAAAGTTACTTTTAAAGTTTTTAATTGTTATTCCAAACGAGCATGTCGCTCATTATAAGGGTCAAATCGTAAACAAAATAAAGAATGGAACTTGACACTGTTTTATAATATTAAGTGAGGGAGTCATCAAAATAATTATTCATTGGTGATGAAATCGAAATGTCCTTCGTAGAAGGTGCAGATCAATTAGATAGAGTAAAAATCCAATGAGATGAATAATTATTCATATCAAACTAATCTCTTTTTCTTTCTTTAATAAAATTTTATCTACTCATAAGTCATAGTACTATAAATGTATATTTACAGAAAAATTTCAAAAGAATTGAATCCAAATTTAATGAAGACGATAAACTTCAACTTAATCATCGATCAGTTGATATAAATATAAATGCGTGTTCATACATAATTGATAAAAGAAGGTTCTCACACACGTTCCTCAAAAAGAAAAATGGAACATATAGAAAGTTACAAATACAAGAAACGCACGCTAGAGTTGAGCTGTTATATTCCAACACTCAATTAGAAAAATACATGAAGAATATACATTCCATGTGCCCCCAATATGAAATAATATGATGAAGCAATCACCAATAGTTGAAGTGATGAAAGAGAAATTTAACAACCACAAAAAAATGTACATATTCACATCTTCTCTGAGACTGTATTTTGGACAGATTTTGTTATGCTCTCTCTGAGATCATGACAAGATTTATTGGCTTGCTTATGCTATCTGGAGCTTTAAGTACATATGAACATGAAAAGATGAGAGTGATCAATCGAATAATTCCCATTGAGTGGTGGTCGAAGATGGAGGAGGAGGAGGAGGAGGATCAAATGTCTCCCACTTTGTTGTGACAACAGGAGGCTTTATTTGTGCATTAGACATCTTCAGTACATCAAGGGTTTCTACACATTTCTGTACTCTCTTGCCCTGAAAGTGCAAAATCATCAGATTAATTAGCCTTCTAGTTTTATTTAATATTTCCCTACAATGAAAATAAGTGAATAGAACTTCATGGATCCGCCGGCTCCACTTAAGTGCACCTTTCTAGTTCTTCAGAAAGTAAAGTGGGGAATTATTGATGACAAAGTCCAGAGAACTGTATCTATAAGAATTTTTTGTTTTGTTCAAATCTATAAGAAGTTACTCCCTATATGAGAGGTATTTATCTAATTTAATTAGATTAAGAAACTTAGTTAATTTAATTAATATGATGTGTGTTTTCTAAAATATCCTAGTCATCTTTTTCAATTTCCTCATTCACTTCCCTTCTTGATTATTACTTCCCTTCTTGATTATTGTTGAAGGAGCTGCAATAAGAGTAAATTAGGAAAATATTAACAAATATGAAAACTATATTTTATATTTAGAACCAAAATTAATTTCTCAAATATGTTTTATATTAAGGACCAGAGGGATATTAGGTTAGCTCATTGTTGATCCAAACCTCAACTGCTTACAAGTGTTCGGTGTATGAGGATGAGTGTTACACAGTAGCCATTATGAAGGTTGAGTTGGTTATTCTATCTGTGAGGGCAAATAGGTTAGAACATAAGACTTTGTAAGAGATACTTAACTGCACCATGAATTTACAGTAACTTATATGTATTTATCAGTTTTACTGAAGAGGTTTACGAAACTTGAATTAAGATTTGAGAATGAGGTAGTCATTACCTGCAAATTCTTCTGTTGAGAAGCATCTCCTTCTGCTTGAATGCTTTCTAATTTAATTGCTTGTCTCATAAGCATTTCAGTTAGTGTTGTGATCTGAAGTTCTGGTACCTTGACTCCACTGGAAATAGACTTTTCAATTGCGGAGACCTGTAAAATGGCAATTACAATGGCACTCTCAGATTACACCCTAATTCAATTGTCAATGAAGAATGAAATTTAGAAAAAGATTAGAACATTAAAGCTAAAACTTGACTTTTGCCATATGGAAGGACAGAAGCTCTTAAGATTGCCAGCTTTGGGCCCGTTATCCCTCAAGATTTTTAAATACGTCGAGAGGGGAATGAGTCCAGACCCAATAAGGCGTCTTTCATTCTTCTTCCCAGCCAATATGGGACTTCACACTCTATCCAAGGTCCAGTGTCGTCACTGGCACATGATCCATATCGATCTGAACTTAACTCTGATACCATTTAAAACATCTCAATACCTCGCTCTCAATATTGTCTACTTTGAGGTCTCATCACCTGTTATGAGTCCCACATCGGGAAGCCAAACTCTTAGAGTGAGGTTTATAAGTCCATTGGGTTCTCCCTTCTCATAGGCTAGCTTTTGGGGATTGGGCTCTTCCTTTGGGTTTGTGCTCATCACATAGGTGCTATCATTGAGAGCCCGATGTTCACGGAAAGGGCTACCCACGGAGGGTGTATGAGTCCCACATCGAGAAGCCAAACTCTTAGAGTGAGGTTTATAAGTTCATTGGGTTCTCTTAGAGTGAGGTTTATAAGTCAATTGGGTTCTCCCTCCTCATAGACTAGCTTTTAGGGATTGAGCTCTCCCTTTAAGCATGTGCTCATCACATCACCCCTCTCGGCTTTAAAACATATCAAGGGAGGTATCCAAACAAGGATCTTTCCATCCCCTCCCCAAACATAACAGAGAATAGTTCAAACGAGCAGAGCAAGTGTTTAACTCATTTGAACATTACCTACATACTTGTCCGGGTTAAAACTTACCAATTTGACTCAATTTTCAAGGCATTATTATAGGTTTCTGCCACCTAGCGCACATTCAAACTTCTAATATGGAGGCAATATTTTGGCTTAGTCATGGACTAGACTAGACTATCACAAACGAGAGTGCCACGCAATATGTAACGGGTTCGACTAAATTAAAGCTGTATGTTTTCTACCAGACTCTCACTCATGAATACGGTTAATGAATGACGTGGGAAAACAGGCCAAGAAAGATGACGTGGAACACATTATACCCACCTAAGAAAATTCGTCACTTATTCTCGGAAAACATGAAAATGAAAGCACAGAAATGAAGCATAGATATGAGACAATGAGAAGAGGGAAAAGGCCAATCTTTGCCATCACCATATCGTCCACTTGACATGAAAATATTTAGATTCCCTGACACTTTCAGCGTGGTCTCGGGGCATCTGAATCTGAGCCAGTAGAATACAGATTCTCTGCCTACCAGAAATCAACCACTCAGAAAAGTACCAATATAAGAATTTTCTACAAAAATTATACCCAAATAGAGTAGATGAAAAAAGATTTACTGAAGTATGATAGTAAGTGGCGTTGTCTGACACAACATCACCAGTAGCGTCAGATTGTTTGACGCCACTGGCGCCAATCAAATTTTGTCCAATTCCATTAAAAAAAATTAATATTAAATGAGTGGCGTCCAATTCCATAAAAATAAAAATAATATATAATAAATAGCAACACTTTTACGCGGTATACTTTTTTTTATACAGATCCCAAAATCAATACTGTTGTTACACAAATATTTGGTGTATAATAAATATATACATCCTCCTGCCGATTAGGATCTGTTGTTATAACCAAATTATACCGCGTAATCTTTTAAAAGCGTTTTAACAGTTATTTCACTTCATGCTTTCTTTCTTTTGACTCCAAATTAAATGAAGTAGAACTATAAATTATTCCACTTTTTTATCATTTATTATTATTATTATTATTATTATTATTTTATTTTTTTTATGGAATTGGACGCCACTCATTTATTTATTTATTTATTTATGGAATTGGACAATTGACACCAAAAGGCGTCAATTTAAAAATTTGATTCGCGTCAGACAATCTGATCCCACTATTGGCGTTAATTTAAAAATTTGATTTGCGTCAGACAGTCTGACCCCACTATTGGCGTCAGTCAGTCTAACGCCATTGAGTAGTGGCGTCAGACTATCTGAAACCACTGGTGGCGTCGTGTCAGGCGACGTTACTAACTGCCCTACTTTGGTCTTTTTCCTAATTGCCCTACTTCAGTAAATCTTTTTCCATCTGCTCTAATTGGGTACAATTTTTGTAAAAAAATCCTATATTGGTACTTTTCCCCTCTCTTCAATCCTAAATATGATAAAGTTTATAATATAATTTACACTACAAAAATCAAAACTAACACTAATGAAAGGAAAGTTTCAAAATTTTGCTGAAACTGAAATAGGACTGTGAAATGCCCCTTATACTCTCTCCCTGACTGAAACTGAAATTATGCTGACTTTGCAACTCTAATAGCACGAGATTTAGACATTTAATAGGTATATATATCATATTAGAAATTAGAGAAATAGTTATTGTTGTATTAGATTGGTATAACTTAAAGTCAAGTTGATAGGAGACCTGGGGGAGAATCTCAATTAACCCCAAAACAGTTTTCACTGTACCTCAAGGACTAAAGTGAAAATAAATGTTGTAAATGAACAGACAAATTTGCCCTTGCTTTATTTTTCACCTACAAAACTTATTTGTATTTTATTCTAAAACAATAAAGTAAGGGCATCATTATTTTATTACCTTATAAAACTTATTTTCATTTTGGTCTATGAGAGTGCAGTGAAATCTCAGAATTAATTGGGATTTTTTTTTATATATATACGAAATTTTAATTGGGAGTTGAAAGAAATAAACTTGCTCTTATTAACTGATGTGCCGGGCCACTGCTTTCTCTCTGCAATTCCTCTTCAAGTGATTCGTTTTTACTGTTAAGTAATAAATTAAGTTATGAATTTTATGTCCAACCCAATGAACCAACCAAAACCAAATTCTATTAGTTCACTAGACTATCTTCACCTCATCGACTTAATTAGTAGTTTCAGCCCATGGTTACCCGAGAAGCGGCTACGGTCCCTCTCGCTCTTAGCGTCCACCGCGATCCACTTTGCTTATACATCGACGGATAAGCCGAAGTGGACGCATTGGTCCATTTTTCTTAAAAAATAATAATAAAATAAAACAGGCGAAAAAATGATCATTGCGTCCACTTCGGCTTATACGTCGACGTATAAGCCGAAGTGGACGCTAAGGCAGAGGACCGTAGCTGCTTCCGGTTACCCGAGAGTATTGAGATTAACGATTTGATCAGAGAGTAGAGAGATCCATGGCTGTAGTAGTTGAGTGAAGCCAGAAGAACATGAAGAAAAAGAGGAAGAAGGTGGGGGCATTGGGCAGGGTACTTTGGTTCCATTACTACTGGATTTTGGGCTTTCATGTCGGGGACCTGGATGCTGAATCACCCATATTTAATCCGATAAAAATTTGGAGAGCTAATTAAATTGCAAACTCACTAGCCAGAGTTAAAAGGCTAACGCTTTCAGTAGTAAATAACTGTGTTCATTTGATATATGTGACACTAGTGGAGCTACCTCTCTGAAAATGGAATCTTGCTGGTAATTGTCTATAGGCTTATGGAGTTTTAACAGTCACTTTGGTATAATTTCTTTCAGGGAGAAAAAAGAGGTTCAGGGAAAATGGCACGTAGTTACATTTTCTGTAAGCTAGGAGGTCTTTTGTCCTCTTGTAATCTAATTCCTATTTATAATTCAAGCAGTGTATGAGAGATTCGAGGCAATGATTATGGTTACTTGATCTCTCGAATAACTATAGAAAGGTATTGATCATGGTGTTTTACCAATATTCATAAATCCTTAATTAGATTTTTTGAGCCTAATTAAGAATTTGTCTAAAGTATAAACCTGAATTTAGATTTTGGTATTTTAATTAGATTTAATTAATATTTTCCCTTTTCTTTAGGATTTATTTACCTTCAATTTATTCTCCAATTAATAGATGAGAAATTTTTTAATATATATATTCTCTTACATTTTATTTATAAAAGCTCGATAACTAAATTAGGTGATTTAAGAGAGTAGATAAAAACAATAAATATCAATAACTGTTTCTGAAATAATTTTCCCCTAAGTATGCTCTTATTTACGAGGGTAAGTAAGAGAGAAAAATAGAGTAAATATAAGTATTATCAACCTTTTAATTAATGCAATATATAATATTAATGAAGGGCAAAATTAAAAAAAAAAAAAAAAAAAAAAAGAACTCATTAAATATTCAGACAACTCTTAACAAAGCTTATAAAAAAGATCTAGACAATCCAAATTTTAGGTTTTTATAAAAACAAGGAATATTCTAATAAATAAACGTTAATAATAAAACAATTAAGCTTAAAAAACACAATTATAGACCCAAAGAAAGGGACTTGGCTTGCATCCGCTGCAAATCATTGTCTGCTGCCTTCAAACTGCGTCATTTTGACGCAAAAGCTTAGCTTTTGCCTTTTTTTTTTTATATATATAAATATTTTAGGTACACGAGCACTAAGAAGATAACTCAGGATATTGACTGGTGATGGAAAAATACTTGATGATCTTAAAAAAATATTTTAAGTACTAACTAGTACTAAAAAGATACTTTAAGATGCTGATTGGTACTGAAAAAAATACCATCTTGAAAAATTATTTTAGGATCTTGGAAAAATATTTTAAGAGATCTGATAAGACTAAAACGATATTTCGGATATCGACGCAGTCAAAAAATATTTCATGATATTTTAGGATCTTAAAAAAATAATTTAGGATATTACCTGATACTAAAAATATATTTTAAGATACTTTTTAAGATCATGAAGTATTTTTCCAACACTACCGGTATTCTAAAATATCTTTTTTAGCTATCCGCTATACCTGAAATATTTAAAAAAGAAAAAAGAAAAAGAAGGAGTTTTTACACCAAACAATAAAACGACCTAGTTTGAAGGGAGCCGACGCAGCGGACGATAATTTACGGCGGATGCAAGCCAAATCCCAAAGAAAAAGTAGTTGGGTTTACCTGCTCCGCCAGCTTGTTAACTTCTGTAGACACGTCAGAAATGGCGCGATGGGCACTCTGGATCTTAGCATTCCGACGCATTTCAAGGAAGCGACGCTCAATGCTCGCCGGGTCCTGAATCAGAACGATCTTTGAACGGTCTTTCACTCCGCACATGTCCAAGTATTCTCCATTTTCTTTCTCCTTCCCTCGAAAAACAAGTCTCTGTTCACCGGGCTGTAACCTTGTCTGCTCCGCCAACATCTTCTTCACCTCCCCTGTTCAGTTTTACATTTTCCTTTCTCAGGTTTCATCACAAATTCCAAATCAATCATTCAAATGCAAAATATAGTGACCGCAAATTCATCTAAAATCAATTAATACTTCTGTCATCATGACTTGCCAAGATGAACAGAGAAAATTAAAGAATAAACCATGCAATGCTACGTAGGCACATAGCAATCGGTAATGATGATGCCACTGAACTTATCACCTAACTCAATTTTGACAATCCAACGCAATTTCTAGCTTCTCAGCAGCCAATAACAGAAAATGAAAATACAACAATGGACGATTCTAGATCCAGAGTTTTTCTTACCAAAAGTCACTATGGAACTCACTGAGATCTCGTATCTCAGAGCACCATATGCAATCCGAAGCCGCAAATTCGGCATCGGAGCTTCTGGTTTCTCGCCTCTTTTCTGTACCAACATTCCTCCAGGCCTCATTTCCCACACAGCTTCGTCGTCTCTCGAAGTATACGTCGACGAAGACGACGGCGCCGGCGCCGGCGGCTCGTCGCCGTGAAGCTCCCACCGGTTCTAACATACGCCGCACTTGGTCTATTCCTAATCATTTTGATCTCAATTTTCCCGGGAAAAGGTCTCGAAGCAGGTGAAAAACGAAAAAAAGAGCGTGAGAGAGAAGGAGGGAGAATAAATCTCTAAGACATGAGTGGAGAACGTTGCAATTTGATCTGCCGACACTATCAAGTTGTGAAAGTTTGGAGTGTGGGGGGTTTTTATAGTGTGTAGTCGAAGTGGGGAAATGCATCGTGTTGATGCGGAGTATGAGGGGAGAGTATTGGGCCAATGAGAGGTGTGCCACGTGTCGGGGTTTGTTTGTTTGTGTGCAGTGACAGCTAAGCAGGATGGACGTTGCCTTGCCGACAGCTCAAGGAAGAATCCATATCCAAGAGAAACGACACATGGCCCTGTTGCTTACTTTACAGTGCTTATTTTGATACGTGGAGAATCATCATTGGACCCTAAATTGTAGGTCCTCTTTGCATTTCATGGAGTTCGGTTTTTTTTTTTTTTTTTTTTTTCCAAATAAAATAATGAGTTTTCTGTATTTGTTTATGGTTGAATTATTCAAGAAAAAATTCCAATTCTTTTGGATGTTCCTTAGGGTGCCAACTCAATGAAGATTCTAATTTAACATGTGGCCGGCTATTTACTCCCTTTATTCCTAAGCTTTAAATAACTATTTGTCTTATAAAAAAGGTAGGCAAAAATAATAAATATGTAAGTAGTATATATTTTTCTCCAACTATACTCTCCTTCATTAATGTACTACCTCCGGTCCTAATTATAAGACCTAGTTGACTTTTTTTTTTAGAAGTTAAGGACGTTAAATAAGTTACTTAATCATTTCATTTGTTGTGTATCATTAAATTATATATTAATTTATTACCAAACTAATTAGTTTAAAAAAAAAAAAATAAAAATACTCTAAATTAATTTAATTAACTTCCTTAATCTCTCCAAAAAAAATCAACTGGCCTTATAATTGGACCTAGGAGGAGTAATTCACACCTAACCACTTGTCAAAAAAAAAAAAAGCAATATATATGTATAGTCATCAAGGGTAAAAAAAAAGTAATATATGTTGAGATAAAACTTAAATAAAGCTTATATTTTGAAACTGACGTATTCTCAAATTTAAATCTTATATTTAGAGACGGAAGAGTACTACCTATAATGTGCTTATAACATTCTCTAAACAAAAGTAAAATAAGACTGAAAAATTATTCATTGTAATAAAATATATATTCCAAAAGATTTGATAGATGGTTGAAAAGGAACAAATCTTGCAACTTAAAGCCAACTTTACATAATAAGATATTACTTTGACTAATAAACTATACTATATAATATAAGATAAATAAAATATGATATGATTAAGTGACTTATTTAGTTTTTTTAATCTCTAAAAAAAGTCAACTTTATCTTATATTTAGAAAAAAAGAAATAAGAATCTAGCTCAATGACACAAAAGAATATACTCTATTGCTGGTTTTTTTTTTTGGGGGGGGAGTAAAACACAAGTTAACTTGACTTTTCTAAAAAGTTTAAGGATCAGATCTAAAATTGAAAATTTAATAAATAACTAGAAGTGACAACTAAAATCCACCATGTAATGAGATTCCTTAATCCAATAATGAAATATTAAGCGGGGTTGTTAAACGTTAACCATCTCCTTTAATAAAAAATTAGGAGTCCAAGCAAACGCAGAGAGCCAATCAATAATCACAAACCACGAACTACCCTACGATGAGTTGACTTTGAACTCCAACCAACGGCTAGGATTCTCAGACATAACATCAGCCTCGTGGGCCCACTTAGCTTCCCTTACAAACATGTTCAGGTTCGCATATCCCCCCTGCCTACTAATGAAAATGAAACATACATATTAACACCCAAAAAAAAAAAAAAAAAAAAAAAAATCCAACTCCTCAACCATTTAATATATAAGATCACTTGTTGGCTGGGATTGGCTGGCCATCCAATCAAAATTCATCAACATGATTGATTCTCACTCTTGAATTTTATGGGGAAAATATTTTTCAGGGTTCTTTTTAGAGAAAAAAACTCAAAAAAGCACTCGACTCAAATCCCGAGAAAAGCTTTTTCTAAGATTTTCGAATCTACGTGAGTTATTAATGACCGATATAGTTGTTAACTGCAGATCTTGATATAGTTGTTAATGGCGCTTAATTTAGTTGTTAGAAAATTGTTGTTAATGGGGGGTGATTAGTTGTTAATTAACAACTATATCATTTTGGTCTAACAACTCACGCAAGATTATGAAAATCACATTTTTTTGGGATTTCAAAATTCTGAGGGTCTTTTTTGGAATTTTTTTCTCCAAAAAAAAGTCCTGAAAAGGATTTTCCCAATTTTACTTATGTATACACAACTACCTTCACAAGTTTGTAGCTTTTTTTAACTGTCAATTGGTGCTAATTAAATCTTTCTCTCTCAAAATAAATGGGTTAAATACCAATTTTTATACGGAAGTATTGGATAGAGAACATTCAACACCCGGAAGTTTTTTGGTATCATTTTTGCCCTAAAAGTTTAAAAATATAGCAATCTTGCCTATCGGTTGATCTCAACTGTTGGATTGTTACTCTTCTTTATAAACTTCTAGAGTAAATTTGCTCCTAAAAAACTTCCGGGGTATATTTGCTCCTTTTTATAAACTTCCACAAAAATGATACCAAAAAAACTTCTAGGTGATAAATGCTCCCTAACCAATACTTCCGTAGCAAAAATGATATTTAACCCCAAAATAAATCGTTAATATTTGGAAGAATTACTATATAGGATCACATAAGCAATTAAGCAAATTAATCATTAAAAAATCTCACAATAATTCTCTTCTAACATTTCATTTGAAAATGTAAGTTAACGGTTGAAAGGGTATCAATTATTTTTGGTAAAAGAAACTAGTATCAATTTATAATAAGCCTTAGCTTCACTTATAAATATCATATATCATCCTCGTTCTTTAATGCAAAGCCTATCGGACTAATTTGGGAGGATTAATAAAGTTAAATAAATTACATAATTATAATATATGTTACATGATATCTCTAAAATAATTATGTAGTATATCATTATATTACATATCGCTTTATAAAAAGAAAATTAATTTACAGAAAAATAATAAATATATATTTTAAAGTAATTTATTTCCCAACAGTCAAGACAAATGTTGTTCGAAAAAATGACATGAAGAATTCAAAAAGGGTCCATGTTTATATAAATATAAATAAAATTGGAATAAAGTTAAAATAAAATAATAGTATAATGAAAAAAATAATTAATGTCACGTTGCTTAATATCTACTCACATTGTGATGTGTGTTGATGAAATTGGTTAATTTGATTTGGGGCTAACAACTCAAGTAGGTGTGTGAAGGGTCTCCAACCAAGAATGAAATATGTCATTACATGAAATGACTAAAAAGCCACTTTTTGTTTCCTTGATGAATTCTTTGCACATTTCTTCCTACCCATGAGAAAACCTAAATATCTTGTAGAATAAAATTTTATTTATTGATTGAAACTTTTTCTTGACCAAGCTTCCTTGATATCACTGGCGAAGCCTGGCGGGATAAAATCAAGGATTTGCTTCGCTTTTAGGAGAATCCTTTCTCACTAGCAAGAAAACAGCTGCCGTCAGTAAGACCAAGCTTCTCCTTTTTTGCTTCCAAAATTCTGGATCACGCAAGGTATCCCAGTTTCCTTTTCCATAGAAAAATTATTTTTCCACGAGTTGAGCGCTAATCCGGATTTTCCTCGAAAATTATTTTAGATCTTAAAAAATATTTGTAGATAAAAAGATATTTTCGATACCGACTCTAAAAAAAAATACTTCATAATCTTGAAAAAATATTTTAGGTTTTTGAAAAAATAGTTTAGGATACTGACTAGTACTAAAAAGGTACTTAAGATATCGACGCAGTCTTTTAAAATTTTTCGACTAAGCTCTCTCTCCCTTTACTCTTCCGACGTCTGATTGAAAAATACTTCATGATCTTAAAAAAATACTTCAATCAGTATTATGAAGATCTTTTTTAGTATTAGTCAATATCCTGAAATAATTTTTCAGAATCCTAAAATATTTTTTCAAGATCATGAATTATTTTTTCAATATTAATTAATATCCTAAAATATTTTTTCAATACTTATTAGTACCTTAAAAGAGAAAAGTGATGTGGCACCCAAAGTAAAGACTTTTTTCGTAGGAGGCTTAACAAATCATTTCTCTCTCTCTCTTTCACAACTTAACCTCAACAAGTCACTTATTCATATAAAAAAATGGTGCGCTTAAGGAAAAGGATAGTGACTAAAAAAAAACTGACACGGTAAAATGATAATTCTAGACGAATTTACTAAAAAAATTTTTCATGGTCTTAAAAAATTGTTTCGTGGATCTTGAAAAATATTTTAAGATCGTTTTAAAGCACCGGATCGGATATTGAGAGTAAAGGATGTAAGCCGAATCTGAAAAAGTTAGTCAGGCCAAAAAAATGAAAAAGTTTCAATAAATAAAATTTTATTCTACAAGAAATTTAGGTTTTCTCGTGGGAAGGAAGAAATGTGCAAAGAATTCATCAAGGAAAAAAAAAAAGTGCAATAGAATCCTCGTCAATGAGTCATCATTCACATTGGCTGTCCAAAAAAAAAAAAAATGCCTTTTTAGTCTTTATTTAAACCCATAATGTTAGCCACAGCCACATAGTTGCGAGAAAAAAAAGCCACTTTTTTATATAGGAAAATCTCAGAAAAATATATTAAAAATTGACAAAAGACATATAAGTGGGTCAGTGGAAGGAAGAAATATGAGATTTTAAAATGTTCTAATTTACTTATATATCTTTTTCTTTTTCCCTTTTGTCTCCCTCCCTCTTCCCTCTCCATTCCCATTCGTCGCCCTCATTTAAATTTCTTTTATCATCATTTTTTCATCATCCTTCATAATCTTTAAATCATGTTTGTCTAATCAATTTAAAATATCACAATACTACTTCATCTTTTTTCACATCTTGTCAATTATCAACGCATATGAACTCATGAGGGATAATTAGAAAAATAGATCACCAGAGGATTTGCTCCCATTCTAGCACCATTTCTCTCTCTCTCTCTCTCTCTCTCCACTTGAAATATCTCTACGGCCACCATCTTCAACTCTATCGGTACCCTCCACTGTGGGGAAAATAAGATACAAGTTCATTTTCTTTTGATCCAATCAATGCCATTGTAGTTCGGATTTATTTTTATTTTTTTATATCAAATTTTTAGGAAAGGGGTTGGATTTACCCACGATCCAATGGCAGGGCGAAATCTCCGTTCCTCCTAGATGATATCGATGTTGGGCAGGCGGCCGTTTATTACCTCGAGCGATAGATTAACTCTGATCAAACCCCTCTCCTTTCGCAGGTTCAAACTTTTTACTCGCTTAAGTCCTTGGACGAGGAATTGTAGTTCGGATTGATACGCACTAATATTGTAAAATTTCCTTTAATTCAGATCCAGAAAGGAGGGCCCAACAAGGCCATAGTGTTGCCATTGGTGCCGATATTGTAGATTCCAACTTCCCGAGAGGTCTTAGATATGCACTAATATTGTAAAATTTCCTTTAATTCAGATCCAAAAAGAAAGGAGGGCCCAAGCACAAGGCATGCGTCCCACATACAGTCTCCTCCAAGGGCTATGGCTCCACCCGTCTCTGAAAACCAATTTTTATCGATATTACAAAATTATTATACATCATCATTTTAGTGATAGGATTGTGCAGGTTCCAGTTTTAACAATTTTCTTCACTTGGAGTGGTTTGAAGCTTTTGCAGTCTTTACTTGACGTAGGGATGCATTATAGGTTGGTTTGAAGGGAGACTATGGGCCTGAGCCTTCAAAATTACACCTTCAGAGTTGTTGTTGTTGTTTTTTTTTTTTTGGATAATCACCTTCAGAGTTGTTGGTTTTAGGGATATAATGAAGGACCTGACTTACATCCGCTGCTCTTACGATTCGCTCCCATCCGCTGCGGTGATACTGTGTGTTTTTTGGCGCAAAAGCTGGTCCTTTTTTTAAAATAATAATATATATTTCAGGGTATTTCTGGATACTTAAAAAATACTTCAGGATACTAACCTGTACTGAAAAATTATTTCATGATCTTAAAAAAATATTTCAGGATCTTGAAAAATTATTTTATGATCTTGAAAAATATTTCAGGGTATTGATTGGTACTAAAAGAATATTTTAGGATACTAACTGGTACTGAAAAAATACTTCATAATCTTGAAAAAATGTCATGAAGTATATTTTTAGTATCAGTCACTACCCAATTTTTTTTTTCAAGATCCTAATATAATTTTTCGAGATCATGAAGTACTACTTTTTCAGTACCAGTTATCCTGAAATATCCTTTTAAGTACCAATACCCCGAAATAATTTTTCAAGATCCCGAAGTATTTTTTTTTAAAGATTATGAAGTAATTTTTCAAGACATTAGTATCCAGAAGTACCCTAGAATATTTTTTTTTTTAAAAAAAAGGACCAGCTTTTGCGCCAAAAACAACGTAGTATCACCGCAGCAGATGGGAACGGACCGTAAGAGTAGCAGATGTAAGCCAGGTCCTATAATGAAGTAGTCAAAATTGATATTGAAATGATTAATTTCTATTCTTAAGTTGTTAATCCATATAAAGAATTTGTCACCGACACTTGAAATTTGTGCCGTCAAAATTACACCTTCAAGGTTTTTGATGTTTGGTGATATCAAATAGTTAAAATGGATACTAAAGTAGTTATTCTCATTGTTAATCTGTTTACATAAGTTGCCACTCTATACATAAAAGTAAGCAACACAAGCCACAACATATGGACAATATTGATGTTCCCTTATCATTAAATATGTAAATGTGAAAAAAAGTAACTATCACGTATGTTTTGGTTTTGGGGTATTGGTGAATGTAATTGTGCAGCTTGTAATGTAACATCATATGGAATGAATGAATTTGATTTAGACCTTACAACTTCAGTTTGTTCAATTATTTATCTGTATAGTCGTCAAAATCGATAATGAAGTCATTAATTTCAATATTTCAGTCGTTAATTTCTATACATAAGTTATCAGTCATGCCTCAAATTTGTGCCTTCAATTTTATGCCACTGTGGATGTTGGTTTTTGGGGATACGAAGTTGTGCAAAATGGATCAATTTAGATTGTGCCTTCAAATTTATACCTCCAAGAGCGATGTTGGTTTGTAGGGACTTGAAGTTTGTCAAAATGAATACAGAAATTGTTATTTTCAATACTTAAGTCATTAATATCTATATATAAAACTCAATTCTAAGCACCACCATCTCGTTCTTCAATGCTTTAGACGTCTCCCCTTGTTGCACCACCTTCTGCCCTTCTTCAACCAACATCTTCTTCTGCAAAACAAATGTTGTCATTACCTATTCCATTACAGTCATTCCCTATTTAATTCTAGTCATTCATTCATTCATTACTGCAACATTGTTGCAACACCATCACTTGAATTAGCACACAATATACAAGCAACACAAAATCTTACTTGCAGTATAATAATTATCATATCCTGAAATATATCAACATATGAAACTTCAAACCGAGAAAAAAATTTGTGCAACTTTAAGTATAGCCAGAACAATTCCAACTTAGAATGGTTGAGCTATATCAACGTATGAAACTACCTTCAAGGACTAGTTAACGCAAACCATAATTTCTGATGCCAATAGAACTTGCCTGCAAGTAAAAGACAACCAGAAAAGAAAAAAATTAAAGATGGAAGAATAAAGAAAAAGGAAGGAAGATTCATCAGATTGAGATATTACACATCTCATGTATATTATTACAGATTATTAGAATACTTCATATGCTTGAAGGATCACCTTTCTTAAAATATATTGCTTATATAGCTTCCAACAACTACGTTTACCAGAATAATCATTGACTGAACTGTTGGCACTTGATCTCTGTATATGAGTGGTCGAGCTATATGGTATAGTGAGCTCACATGTATCATAATTAAATCCTTTTCCTTCACTATCATCTTTCTACTACCTATGGTCCCCAGCTAGAAACAGAGAAAGACTTATCCTTTTTTCTCTCACTATATTTTGAAAATATTTCTCCTAACTTAAATGTTGGCCGCAGCTTTAACCAAAGAAGATTCAAGATTTCATTGGTGTTTCTGCTTCTTTTATTGCACGGTGGAAATGGCAATGACCAAATCTTATGTTGTTGTTTTAAGGACTTGGTCGGTCTCAGAACAATTTCGAAAGTTCGTGAAGGAATTACCAGTTTCCTCAAATATTATAAATTAGAAGCCCCTAACCAGAAAGAACCAGTTTTACATTGTAATATATATGAAGCAAAGGAAAAAAAGAAAGAAAGGGTGAAACGAGATTTAACTGTAAATTGAATATTTCAAAGGGCCTTTGGATAGTATTTTCTCTTACTTGAGAATTAGATGCGATTTTCCCTTTAAACATCGCCAATCTTCATTGTTTCATAATTGAGAAAAGACACGTTGGGTGAGAAAGGATCTTTCACATCAACGTTTTCAAGATATTCTTTGGGCTCAAGATGGCTACGGAAAAGAGGGAATCTGCTGCCATATGCAACTGAGGATTGAATTTGGGCTCAACCACCACAGAAACATGAGTTGATAGCGAAATGCTAGCTATAGAAAATCATGTCTATCAATTGGCGTGAGTGCATGTTTTCTGTTTTCACTGTATTACTATCTTATTAGTCTGTCAAATAATGTTATGAGTTTCAATTATTAGGCTTTTAATTTAATCTGTACGTTTTTATTTGGGCTCATGTCCACGTCTATATATGGCATTCTTTGTGCTTTTATTCGTTTCCTATCTTTAAGATTATGCTAATTGATTAACTGGCAAACTTACATTTTTTTTATGTTGATAAAATTGGCTCACTACATATTATGCCCGTTTGGATTAACGGTATAAGTTACTTTTCCAGTATGATTTACGGTTTACGATGTAAGTATGCAATGTGAGTTTTGTATTAGCTTGCGTAAACGTGTTTTTCAAACACTAACTTAAACAGACACTTAAAGAAGAACTTTCATGTCTGGAAAGCAGCTTTAAAGCGTTACATACATAAGCAATGAGACTTGAATATAGGGAAAATCCATCTTGGAGCCCTTTTTGGGGAAAAAAATCCCAAAAAGAGCCCCAAGATTCTGACAATCCCGGGCCTTTTCAGGGATTTTTAGAATCTGCGTGAGTTGTCAATGTGGCTGATATAGTTGTTAACCGGGGCTGATATTGTTATTAATATGACTGATTTAGTTGTTAAAATATTGTTGTTAATGCGGCTGATTTAGTTGTTAACGGGTATTGATTTTGTTGTCAATTTGGCTGATTTAGTTGTCAGCTGAGATTTTGAAAATCCCAGAAAGGGCCCTTTTTGGGATTTTTTTTTTCCCAAAAAAGGCCCCAACATGGATTTTCCCTTGAATCTATGATGTTTATTTAATTTTTCCACCGGTTGATTAATCAAATCTATTTGTATTGTGTATATATAAGGGTTAAATGTAGTTGTGGATAATTTGGTTAGAGCCAATTGCAGGGTATATTTAAATATTTTAAGGGCATTAACTTTGACGTTGGGTGAGTGGGAACTCAAATGAAAGTGTGTGTATATATAAAATATACTTCTTCCAACTCTAAATATAAAATAAAGTTAATTTTTTTTTGGAGAAATTAAGGAAGCTAATTAAATTACTTAAGTATTTTTATTTTTTCTTCAAATTAATTAGTTTGACTAATAAATTACTCCTTCTGATTCTAATTATAAAACTAAGTTGATTTTTTTGAAGAAATTATAAGAAACTAATTAAATTACTTTAGAGTATTTTTATTTTTATTTTTTCTTCATATGAATTAGTTTGACTAATAAACTACTCCCTACGGTCCTAATTATAAGACCAAGTTGATTTTAGAGAAATTATATGAAGCTAATTAAATTACTTTAGAGTATTTTTATTTTTTTCTTCAAACTAATTAGTTTGACTAATAAACTAATATATAATCTAAAGATACACAATATATGATATGATTAAGTAACTTATTTAGCTTCCTTAATCTCTCTAAAAAAAAGTCAACACAGTCTTATAATTAGGACCAGAGGTAGTAATATATAATATAAAGATACACAACATATTATATATAATTAACTAACTTATTTAGCATGTTGAACCTTTTCTAAAAAAATCAATTATGTCTTATATTTGGAATTGGAGAGAGGGAGTAGTCTTTTTAGAAACCTTGATATTTGTTGAATGAAAATGAACCAAATCATTTGACAATTTATTACTTTGAGTGAACTTAACTAAGTTTCCTAAGTGTAGTTGTACATAATATATCATTTTGATATTGTGAGTCCAAGACTAGTACTAGTTCACAAATACGCTTTCTTTTTTGTAAAGTAGGTCACAAAAACTTTATTAATTGTGCAAGCTATTAGAAATAGTACTCAATAAAAATGTGGAAATAAAACAAGACTTAGACTTTCGAAAGTTGGATCGATCGTATAATGAACCATTATTTATCATAATTTTCTCAAACCCATGTTCAGTCACAACATACTTCATCACCTTTTAACCAAATACACAGTCAATGGCGGATCTTTTCAATGACAAGGGGGTCATGCCCCCCGCCAAAAAAAAAATGTTTAAAATTTTATAATGGAACTTTTTCTTTTTTGGATTCAATTTTGAGATTTTTTGGATCCAAGACAAGCATATCTTTTTAATGGCCCCCCTACTTCATTCCCTCTGGTTTTCAGTCTCCATCATCTCTCAATTTCTCCTTATTTCACAGTTTATTGTTTTTCTTCTTTTTCTCTCAGTCTCTCCATCTGTTCTTCTTCTTAGATAGAAAGAATCTTGGATGTCATCAAATGCAACGTGCCTCTCAGCCCAGAAACATGGAGCCTGATTGATCTGATCTTTTTCTGTCTTCCTTAGCAGTAGCTCACTCCTTTCTGGATTGGCTCTAGTTATTGTTTAGTCTTGTTATGTTTAATTCTCCTAGCTTCTTGTTTGCGTGTCGCGAGTTTAAGTTGGATTATCTTTGCGTGTTTTTCTGAGTACTGATGTAACCGATGTTCTTTGCAATGGAATATTTCTAAAATTGATCAAAAAAATGTTCTTCTTCTTTTGTAAAGGATCGTTATAAGATCTTAAGACTCCGGCTTATGATGTGGGGTACAGTTTCACCAAATCATTGAAGCTTATGATGTGAGTTATCTTATTCCCATCTTTCTATGAATTCTACTTTTTTTAAGAATTGAATTGAGTATTAATGATTTCTCTGCACTACATTGAAATTGAAAGAAAAATATGAAATCACTTATCCACTTCAATGGCTGTTTAGTGATTGCCAATTTTTTTGTTCCAATTGAATACGTATGGCCCTCCCAAATTTTTTTCCCAAGATCCGCCTCTGTACACAGTGATTTTCAATATATGCTCATCGAGTCACAAGTAATATAATATAGGGTAAAGGAGCAAAAATATACATGTGCTTTATCTTCGGGAGCGTCCAGCACCATATGTTTTTTTTTTGAACAAAAATATACATGTGGTTATATTTTAGGAACAAAAATCACACCACGGTTAAAATCTAACTTAACTGTGCATTTGCAACAGAAAATATCATATTTAATATGATTAGAAATATAGTAGCATTGGAAAGGTAAGAACCCTTTACTATCTAAGTTTCGATGAAGAAACCCTCGATCAAGTCCGAAAAAAGAGTAGCAATGTGGAATGAGTTAGCCCCTCAGTATTGTGGCAGATTGAGTTTAACACTTTAACTAAATGCAAAATATTTTTGGTCACAGCAATTTCTGATTGCTAAAATCCCATGATTAAAAGTTTTTATAACAATTTACGAGATATTTAAAAACTATTCACTTTCACTCCATGTTTGATAAAACCATGGTTTGTGAAACCGGACCGTAAGAAACCGGTTTGGTTTGGTGCAAAACCGGATGACCAAGTGAACCGGTGACCGACGGTGACCGGACGGGTCACTGGGACGACTTTTTTTTTTTTAAAAAAAAAAATAAAATAATCTCCTTCATTTTTTTTTTTAAAAAAAATTCTCCCTCAATTTTTTTTTTCCTTTTTTCACTTTTGGATGTCATATGGATTTGATTTGGATTCGTTTTTGGTTTTCCTGAAGCTATTGTGGTTTCTCTGTTTTCGGTTGGCTCTGCTTAGTGGATGTCAAATGTAGGTTGTAAAAAAATTGTTAAAAATATCTTAATATGTCATAAGTATTGGAGCATATGATTATTTTGCCACTGATCCAAAATATTGAAATGATATATAGTATGTCAAATTTAGGTTGGTATGATAAGAAATTAATTATTTTCTAATTTTTTATACCTAATTGACTATTTTAACGACAGGGGGCGAAAATAAAAATATTATATCATAAATAAAAATACTCGAAATAAAATACAAACATAATATACAAAAATTAAAAAAAAGTTTATTAGAGAAATTAAGATTGCTCAACTTGACTTATATTCTACGTGTTTTCATATTATTAAACACATCTATAATTGAATCAGTGCTAAAAGTCAAAACAATTTATTTTTCAATGTATGTAATCAAAAAATCATCAAGAAATTGATCTTTTATTATATTTCGAAGCTTGTTTTTAATTATCTTCATAACAAAGAAATATCTTTCAGTAGTTACAATATAAACTAGGAGAATGAGTATAAGTCTAATCACTCTATCAATAAAAGTGTTTATGATGAACTTTTCAGTTCTTCCTAAATTAATCAAATAGTATTTACATTAAAGATGATATCATTGCCTAATCAATAACATGTCATTATTACATCAGCGACACATCACCTCTAGGAATGGTGACTATGGTGATTAGACTATAATTCTAAGAACAAATTCTTTGATTTAAAAAATTAGAAGGATTCTAAGGACCAAAAACTATCCTATTAAAAATTATGCAGGGGATTAGTTTGAGTTATGTATCTTCTATGTGTGTCATCTTAAAGTTTGAGTGATAGTTGAAAGATTTGGTGCAGGAAAATGGAACATTTGCAGCAGCAGAACCTTATACATGTTTTGGGTATAGAGATATAAGACCACTTGAATTGTCTCTTTCGATGGTATTGCTTGTGTCATTGTGATCACAAACAAACACATTAGCACAAGTAGAAAGGCGAGGAACCAATTTTTGGTGTAAATCATGTGAATTTTTTATTGACAATTTGGGTGCTTAGGATAGGAGAAGGGTTTAAGATTATTCATATTTTCTAAATTATGGGACTTGCATTAACAATAGAAAAATTAAAGATTCATGGGATTAAATATTTGAATGTGTTTTCAAACTGTAAATGCAAGAGTGCTGGATTTTAGTTGAATGAAATTACTCAAATATTTTCTTATTTATATGTTTGGTTGGATTTAGTTTTCCTTTTTAAATGAATAAATTAGTCATAAGCCCAAACCCACAACCCACAATTGCTCAGATATCTTTAGTTGAATGTTTATGTACCATACTAACAGCCACGCACACACAATTACAAAACCCAAACCCACAAATCCACAATTGCCTAGTCCTAAGCTGCATCCCTTCTTTTTTTAATTTTTTTTTTATTATTTTAGGGGGGGCGGGGGCCCACCCTAGCCCCCCTTGTCTCCCGCCATTTTCTTTCAAGTGGCCACTAACCCTTAACCATTTAAAACCTTGGATAAAACTCATTGAATACGTACAACTTTGGCGTAACATGGGGTTTTCAATGGTTTCACATGAAATTTAAGATGAATTATTGTATTATTTATGATTTGTGAATAGTACAATTTTTTAATAAATTTTATATTATATTAATAATTTTTTTTACATTTGATAAAATTAAATTTTCAACTAATGTATTTATTTTATGGATAATACTTAAATGTATTTAAATAATATTTTATACTTATAAAATTCCTGAGGAGTCTAAAACAAATGATGAAGAAGAAAAAGAAGAAAAATTAGAAATGAACATATGCAGAAATTTTCATTGAAGTATTATTAATATATTTATAAAACAAAGTTTGATTTAATTACTATTCAATATACCTGCAATGTCCTTCTTTGCTTGTCATCCTAAGAAAACATATAATACGCATCCTAAAATATATATCCTAATCCTAATTATAGAACTATTAATTATCTGAATTTGAAGAGATTAAGGAGAAAATTTAAATTAGTTAATTATAATTATAATTATTTTTAAAAAATACTCCTACTTAAAATTAAAATTACATCAAGGCAACATTAGCGTGTTACAACATATAGGTATAGTATGTGTGGCCTAACACTCTGAGTCGGCAAGACACAAACATAAATCCATCGGATAAGATTTATATTCTTCTACTAAGCAAGGTATGGACCCCACACACCTCTTCAATTCCAGTTTCTGTCCACGAATTAATGATAAAAAAGATATGTTCATGATAACATATAACACTATTCAAAATATCAATTTATAAGGTATTTTCTTTCCAACCATAACTTTTTTTATGTCAATATGAGTAATAATTAAAATTAAACAATCTGAAAATCTGTCAATAATGCATATATATATACACGATCTGATGATATTATTGCGGGCAAATTTAATTTAGGGAAAAAATTAATCATTTTGGACGGACAGTTGCAAAAAAGTATTTTTAAAGGAATATTAAAATTATTTTATTTAAAAATAAAAAATAAAGTAGAATCTCTCACTTGATAGAATATAAGCGTGTTGTTAAATTAATTATTATGGAAGAAGTATTATAGTAAGGGTAATATGGAAAAAATATAACAAAAATTGCTCAAAATTATTTTATAAAAAAGTATAATTAAGTTGTATATGACATTAATGAGTTGCAAACATTATTTATTTTATAAAATATATAGGTGTATTATTAAATTATTATTGAGAAAGTATAAATAGGGGTATTATAGGAAAAATTGACAAAATTTAAAACTTGCTCTTAAAACCAACTCCAAAATGTGTTCCTATGATTAGGACTGAAGGAAGTATATAATCTAGAGTCTCATTAACAATAAATTACATTTAAGGCTCTCGATAGAAAACCGTATCCCTTGATATGTGCAATCATTTGGGAGAAAAATAACATATTTGAGAGATAGAGTGGATTGAACCAAGGTTTGTCAAACTTACTAGTTTAAATAAATTCTTGATAATGAGGTAAACTCGAATCTTAAACACTGTAGAGTTTATTTTTACCATTAAATAGATATTAATAGTGTATAATTAAATAATTAAAATCAAAAATAATAACAATTAGATTTAAATATTTTTTAAATCCAAATAATTGAAATTCAATCCATCAACATTCATAATTTATCATATTTAACAAAGGGATTTCTCTAAAATTTATATTTAAAGATGCTGCACATGTTTAAATTAAAGAAGTTAATACGAGTTTAAGGATGAGTTAACACGATTTTGTAAACTAGAAACGTAAAAACAATAACATCAGTATATAAACTCGTGAGTTTAACTAAACTTATAATGATTACGAATTTACTACTGATTCAATTCAATTTTATAAGTTAAAAATGTAAAATCGTTAAATTTTCAAAAGTCAACTTGTGAGTTTGATAACAATAGATTTAACTCTTAAATTAAAGACAAAAGAGAATCTTTTAACTAGCTCCTACATTTATTTATGACATGATGGATTGTATATTTGTATAAGTACCATGAAAATTATACCCAACAAAACATGGGTTGATCAGAGGCTTAATTTTCGTGTTGATTTAGGTGCTCCAAGATATAAGGTCAAAGCTTATTAATAATGAAAAAGAAACAGTTAACATAAAATTTAAAATTTCGACTAACAAGAGAAATATGACTTGGTTTGAAAATTAAACGGAACAACAATAACAATCCACTTGTTCATCACCACCCCGAAATTTTTGTTTCCTCCATTTTCATTTAATGAAGATTTTTTTTTAAAAAAAAATAGGGAAGATTTATTATTATTCTAAACATAGATTGCATATACTACTACCAAAATAAGAAAAACATTCAAATCTCGAGCATGCATTTTTTTATGTTAAAATATATCTTTTTAGCCTTTTAAATTTATATGAGGTATACTTTTGATCTCTTAACCTTATACAATAATATACTTTTAGTCCTATAATTCTAACACAATTAATGTTGCTAATGAAAAAACGCTAACGCAACAAAGTTAAGTAATAACGTATAATTAAATGCTATTAATTCTAAATTTAAAATATCTAAAAATTAAAAAATATCTAAAAATCTAATGAAGTACCTCAATTGTATTAAAAAAATTAGTTTAATAATATAAATATATTAGTTTAATAATCTAAATAGAAAAACCTCGATTTCATTTGTAGCACTTTGTCGATTTATTTTAGTTTAGTAATCTAAATATATTACTCCCTCTAGTCTTTATTACAAGATCAACTAGCAATTGTATTTGGTTATTTTTACAAGACACTTGCTTATTTTCAAAATGCATTAATTATATTTTTCATGTATCTCCATAATTAATAAGGGTAGGTGAGAGTAATAATTAATATAATATTAGAGTTTAATGCAATTAATAGGGGTAATATTGGAAGTTATTTAAATTATACGACAACTTTATTGACTTTAACTATTTTTATTCATTTGTAATTATTAGTTGATGTCTTATAATAAAGGGTTAAAGAAAAAGAATTTAAACCCACATATGTTTTGTCAACCACACAATCATTACTTGAGGATTTTGCCTCAACATTTTTCATTAACAATATCAATAGTGTTAGAAATATATTATGAAAAAAGTATATTTTATAAAGTTAAGGGATTAAAAGTAAACCTCGTGTAAAATTTAAAAGACTGAAAATATACTTAATTAAGCTTTTTTATTTTATTTAAACGGACAAACATTAACGCCTGAAGTTACACACATTATTCAACTTGCAACCCTTTTTTTTAAGAGGGAACTCTCATAACCAGTAGAGCCTTTATTTCAAGCATGCATATTTTAATTCTCAGAAGCATTGCAGTTCTTTTTCTTGTCCACAGCCTTCTGAGCCAGAAGCATCAAGCAAGACGAAGCCTCCAATTGCTTCACACCCTCTTCAACTTCATCTCTCATTTCTTCAAGAGACTTCTTCAACTTCCCAAGTTCTTCCTTATTCATACCTTCCAATGGCAGCTTCCCCTCGTTATTCGATTTCAAATTCATCTTCTTCAACCTCTCGTCAAGCATCTCTCCCTTCTTCTGATCCGCCTCAGCCTCATTCATCAGATTCATAAGTTTCTGGTTCAGCTTCTCAATCACAGCTTCACCATTATTATAACTACTTGCCCGACGACGACCCTTTGATCCGCCATTATTCTCCTCGGTGGAGCCACGACGGAGGAACCTGTTGGTGATGGCGTTGACGCTTGGGTGGCCGTAGGAGAAAGGCTTTCCGCCGGGAGAGAAGGCGATGATGGCGACTTCTGCTCCACACAAGGTTGCGAGCTCGTTCGCTTTCCTGAAGACGCCATTGCGACGTTTGGTGAAGGTGACTTGCCTCGAGCTTGAGTCTCTCACGAGCTTCATCTCGATCTTCCGACGACCCATGAATCCTAGTTTGATCAGAATAGAGAAAGAACAAGAAGAAGATTGAGTTGGAGGTGGGTGAGATTGAAGAAGAATGAGGGGCTATATATACACACACACCTAGAGGTGAAAAATGAATAATTTAATTTGATTTACTAATATTTTTTTGGTAATGGTGGGTATATAAGTTAATTTTTCTAAAAAAATGATAATAATTGGCTATAAATGTGAAGTATTGAAAAGCGTGTATAAAATTTATTGTTTCTAGAATTAATTGGTAAAGTGATTAATTTTTAAATAGACTAGAGAAATGGATTTTACAAATTTGGATTTAATTATGAATGTATGCTATAAATGCTCACACCCATACAGAACCATCCCACAAAGAGGTTGAATGTTTATAACATTAATTAAATTTGAAATCTCTCTTGTTGTTTCTATTTTTGTCATGTCATCACTACTATAAAACTTTTAGATTGGATTATAGAGGATCAGATCTAAAAATATGGCCATGATAATTTCATAAATATAAAAAACTTTTTAGATCAAGTATAGAGGATCAAAAGATAAAAAGTATAACCTTGTAGTTTCTAAATAAATAAAAAAACTTTTTAGATAGGATTATTGAGGATCAAATCTAAAAATTATGATCGGTGGTAGTTTCATAAATATAAAAAACTTTTTAAACCGATGTCTATTACTTTTAAAACCTGTTGTTACAAATAACATATCTAAAAGGTTAAAAAAAATGTCTATTACGTTTAAGACCTGTGTTGTTACAAACAACAGGTCTAAAAATTTAAAATAAAAATAAAATAAAATTTCTATTACTTTTAAGATCTATTGTTACAAATAACCGGTCTAAAAAGTTAACTTTTAAGATTATAACCGGTATAAAAGATGAATCTCATCTTTTATCGCGCCGAAAATTGAATTTCCAACCTTTTCACACCTTTCTCACTTTGAATCAGATTTCTTCTTCTTCTTCAATGGCTCACTTGAATTCCATACCCAAACCCCTTACTCAATTGGTCGGCAGCGAGGCAATGGTGAAGATGGCGGTGACAGCGATAACAAGAATGCGACAGCGACGGCGACAATAACTCCGACTTATCCTCTTCACATATCTCCAGCTTCCTCCTTGACTTATCCTCTTCGACTTATCTTCTTCACAGGTCTTCGTCTTCCTCTTTGACTTATCCTCTTCACATAGCTCCGTCTTCCTCTCAACGTCACCTTTGACTCCGACTCATCCTTTTCGACTATGTCTTCGAATCATCCTCTTCAATGTGAAGCTTCTTCTGCAGTTGCTGAAAATGGCTACGACAAAACTTTATCGGATCTGCATAAATTGCAAGCTTAATCATATCTATGTAGAAATCACAAGCTTCATCAGATTTGGGTTTTCGATTTCACCTTCAAATAACTCAAAACCTTGTTACTGGTACAACAATGGCATTGAATCTGTAGAAATTGCAAGCCTCACAATGTTGTTGGTCTAATCTCTTTCTTATTAAACCCCAACTGTAGAATTGTGTGACAGCGACGACAACCGTAGAATTTTTTGTTTTTTGCCAACTTATTTTTTAAATCGGACTTTTAAAATATGAGGTTTTAAAAAAAGTCCGATCTTCTGAACTTTTAAGGCGCCATATTTTAAAAGTTATTCTAAAAAGTATTTTTTAAGACGATAAGACATCCGGTTTTAAAAAACAAACTTTTTAGGCACCGTGTAGATCGGACCGATTTAACCGGTCCAAAAAGTGTTTTATATCCTGGTTTAAAAGTTTTTTTTTATTAGTGCATATATTTTCTTAAAACTAATATGGAAGTGTTTTTAATAAGGCAAAATCATGCTTTTGATCCCTTAATTTTATACGAGATCTCATTTTATTCCCTAACTTAATTTAATTTCTTTTTAATTAACCTAACTTTTAAAATACAATCAAAAGTTTTCAATTCCTAAGACCATTAATTTTGTTAACAAAAAATATTGATAAAGCGTTGTTTTTTACATACCGTGTATTTTCTAATGCGAACATATTAATTCAACTCATTTTATTACACAAAAACAAAGCCCAACACGATATTTTTCAAAGGAAGGAAAAATAAGATGACTTTTTCTTAAGAAAAATTAATTTTTTTTTCTTCCATAAAAAATGAAGTTGCATTAATGTGGCATCTTTATTTGATAATGCTTCGTTAGTAATTAAGATTGTTTCCTCAAAAAAATTTCACCAACATAACTAATAATAATAGGGTTAGAATTAAGGAAAATTTTGACTGAATTTTGAAGGTTAAAGGGTTAAAAAAGCTAAATATAGTTAGAGGATCAAAATGAAATTTAGTGCAAAGTTAATGGACTAAGAGTGTGTTTTTTCCTATTACTAATTTCCCTAATTAGCAAAGTTGTAGGCATGATTCTCTATTTAAAGTTACTATATTTACAAAAAGAGAGAGAGAGAGAGAGAGAGAGAGAGAGAGAGAGAGAGAGAGAGAGAGAGAGAGAGAGAGAGAGAGAGAGAGAGAGAGAGAGAGAGAGAGAGAGAGAGAGAGAGAGAGAGAGAGAGAGAGAGAGAGAGAGAGAGGTTCATCTAACTTTTAAAATACAGCTAAACTTTTCCGATTCTGAAGACTATTAATTTTGTTAATAAAAATATTAATGATAAAGCAATTTTGTAACATCCCATTTGAAAACGGCGGAATATTTTTTTTTTAAACGTTTCCAAATATTTCAAGCAGTGTAGTCGAGTAGAAAGCGTTGGAGCGAGTGAGTAATCGATTCATAACAAACATCAACCACAAAGCAGAACATTGTAATGATTACATTAATCCTAGAGTTTGAAAGTGAATAACGAAAAACGATAAAGATAGATAAGTCTTTGGTTGTACGTCATCACTGGCGCTTGTTTCGATCTTCGATCCGTATTCCTCCGGATCCTGATGCTATAGCCGAGATTCAATTCACCGCATTGAATCTCGCGTGAATCTGATTATCTCAAACCCAAACAATACAAATATAATGATAACGATATTCTAGACAATACAACAAGATATATCACTACATAAGCATACAAAGCAAATGCATGATCATTATGCCGACAAAACATAAGCATTACGCGTATGTAAAGCCCCACAATGTAAAACAACAATAACAAACTTGCCTATTCACCAGCCACGATACCACTCGTGTTCTCGCTAAAAAACATACGGCGTTATCGACTATAACCCGTGTAAAACTGTCTCGTATATTGGTCTACGAACGTATCTATCACATATATGCATTTAAGAAGCACAAGATTAGTGTTACAAGACGCGTCCGTACCTTCGTTGACGACGTTAGGTACTTCGGAAAAACGTACTTTTACGGAAAAACGTGAAATGTTCACCGGCACGTCGGGCGCGTAACGAAGAAATCGAGTTTCTGATGCCCTATCAGAGTAATATCACTTTCATTAGTGATTTGACATCATAACTGGCATTTTAGGTAAAAATTACCATTTTGCCCTTCTACCCCTAATTTGGCGGAATTTTGCCAAAACTTCGTTACTTTGACCGTATTCCATTTCAAAATTATCCCCACTATGTTTTTACCTCGTCTGGCATCTTTCAATGCAATGAGGCATAAAAACAAACATAGGAACAAATTCCAAAACTTCCTAGATCAAAACAACAGTTCTACTATAACTACCAAAAGAACTACGGAAACTAAAAGCTAAGGACGAAGAACTTACTCGAGCTAAGGCAAAACTTTGCGAGCTTCTCACTCTAAGTTTTGGCCAAGGTAGAGAGAAGAGGAGGTGTGAAGAAATGAAGGAGGTGCTTTCATGCCTTTATATAGGCAAAATTTGTGCCACTTTGGTAATTTCTACATTCCAAATCTTGTAATTTTTCCTTTCCTTATAACCATGTAAATTCAAGACAAAATGGTGGTTAATTCTTGACCATGGGCAGCTCATAGTCGACACAAGGGGGGGTGATGTGGCATCAAACCATTGGTCCAAGAATGGTGACTTAAGCTTACTTTATGCCCTATCCCGATAAATTTCCCGATCGGTGTCCGTTTCGCGTAGTCTCTAAATTCCGAATTCATAACTTTGAAGATCTTCTCTTCCTCATCAATAATATCTAATTTAACTTAGATTCCAGTCCCTTACTGTGGTTCCAACATCAGGTTGAAGTTTTCTCGAAAAACGTGTCCGCGCGTCCGATTCGAAAATCGTTTTCGGAATCATCAACCTCCGGACAAAAATTCACGATTCCAAATATGTCCATATAATCATAAACTCATCTCCGGATGTTGAGTTATAATTTATTTTCTTCAAATCCAAAATGTGACTATCTCGCATTTTTCACTATTTCGTCGTATTAGGTAAATGCGCTACCGAATTTCTAATTAACTTCCTAAGAGGTCACTTGAAGGTAAAAACTCACTGATCAATATTTTACCTTGACTTTGGAATTCCTATTCCTGGTTCTCTAGATAGGATCCGTTTCCTATTTATTCATTTACTATTCACTAACTTTAATTATATTATATAATAATAAAATATCATGATTTTTTTAAAATTTATTCCTTTCTCTATTTTCTTTCTCAATTTTCGGCTGCCCCCTTTTTTTATTATTTTTATTTTGTATTTATTTTATATTTATTTAATTATTTATTTATTCCATTTTTCCAAAAATTTCTCAAAATTACCTAATTGATCCATTCTTGTATTTAGGCTTAAAAATACCTAAACTCACTTATTTTTTACAAAATTCTCCAATTAATTACTAAATATGTTCTTACTAATTTTAAGCCAAAAACCACTAATTTTAGGGTTTTACAAAATTACTTATGAATTTCCTTTACTTATGCTTAAGTAATTAGCCGAAATTACTTAACTACTTTATTATCACTAGTTGATAATTTTCTTAATTAAAATGCCTCATTACCTCATAATTCTAGCACGACATTTCTGTTTTCATGTATTCTCGCGTTATTCTAGAATTTGAGAGGGTATTATGGTCATTACAATGCTTTTTGAGCATTTTTATTCAATTTCCCCAAGCTCACAATTTATCAAATTATCACAATTAGAGATAATATACTCTCCTAACTCAAATAATTATTTCATTGCCTTTTAGGATTTTTCACAATTTTCCTAAGTCATTTTGCATAACAGGGGTATTTTGGCACTTTGGCCCTTAAATTCTCTAATTTCCTACAGAACTCATCCTAGAAAAATAGGCTATAATAACACAAGTCTTGCAACAATAATTCCACTTATCAAGCAATAGCCAATTTATTTACCAAAATGTAATATTTCGATAAATAAATATGCGGGTATTACAAATTTCACTTACCCAATATTGTCAAATTCGAGTTTCTACGTAGATACGAAGAGGTGGTAGAAACGTAAATCGTAAAAACGACACGAAACATAAAGTTTCTAGCTACTTTCTACTACTTAAGGTCAAAACTCAAAATTATACACACACATGTATATGTATATATGTGTATGTATATATGTGCATGGAAAAAAAAATCATAAATCACTACTCAAAATTCAATGAACAACTTTATATTTAAAAGATATAAGTCATATAACTATATAAAACATAAGTCCAAAAACATCAAAAGAATAAAGTTTGGGGGTGATTTCTTCGCATAGAATTATCAACTTTTCATGGTTCCTATATGTTTTTCCCTCTTTCTTTTATTTAACTTTATTCTATAATTAACTTCTTAAAATGCCAGCAGAGTATCGTACTAAAAAGGAGATACAAGGGAAAAGATAAATAAGAAACAAAAATTGTCAGAACATAAACTCTCTATCCTATCTGTTTTTTTTATCCTTCTTTCTTTTATTTAAATTTAATCTATCTTTGTACTTAGCTTCTTAAAAGTCAAATGAGAACAGATCTGTACTAAAAATGAGGTAATAAACCCGATGAAAAGGAAAGTAAGGAGTAGATAATTAATAGACTATTTTGGTCTAATTAGATTAAAGATTATACATATAGATGATTGTAATAATTAAGCAAAGAAAAAATATAAGAATGTTTCATAATATTTTTATTTGTTATTTTTTGTCAAAAAGTGGAAAGGGGTCTCTTTCTTGTTCTAAATTATGTAGAAAGGAAAGGGATTGAAGTAGATTTTCAAGAAATGTTCATTGGGTTAAATGCCTAATTTGCCACGGAAGTATTGATAATGGGGCACTTAGCACCTGAAAGTTTTTGTGGTACCAAATTTGCCCCGGAAGTATGAAAAAGGTACCAAATTTGCCTAAAACTCGATGAAGGTCAAACGGGCGTTTGCCATGTAGGATTTTTTTGGGTTAAATACCTAATTTGCCATGGAAGTATTGATAAGGGGGCACTCGCTCAAAGACCCGGAAAGTTTTTTTGGTACCAAATTTGCCCCGAAAGTATAAAAAAGGTAGCAAATTTGCTCAAAGCCGACGTAAGGTCCACGTAGGTCGTTAAAATGCCACATGGTCAAAAGAAACACAGCTGGAGGGTGAGTCATATGCCGATCATGTAACCACGTCAAACAAGAGTTCTCGAATCAAGATAAATAAAAAATCGCCAATAAACCCGAGTTAGTGATGGTCATATAGATTGTCAAAATTTTCACCAAATCGTAAAATTTCGGAGAAGCAAAATAAGGGAATTGAGGGGGGATTGAGGAGGCATTACCCGAAGATTTGAGAATTGAGAAATTGTAAGGGTCTAAGGGATAAAATCGTTTGGTATGAATTTGCCACATCTCCTGGCAGGTCCTCAGCCCCACATTGGAGAGCCATGGTGTTCCCATGGTCCCACCGGCACTGTCACGTCGATGTAGGAGTAGAAGAAAATTCGGAAGCACGAACCGCCGAAAGCGAGAGGGAAGAAGAGAGAGATGAATGGGGCGCCGACGTGGTTACATGATCCGGCATATGACTCACCCTCCACTTGTGTTTCTTTCCTAGCCATGTGGCATTTTAACGACCTACGTGGACCTTCCGTCAGCTTTGGGCAAATTTGCTACCTTTTTTATACTTCCGGGGCAAATTTGGTACCAAAAAAATTCCGAGTGCTAAGTGCCCCCTTATCAATACTTTCGTGGCAAATTAGGTATTTAACCCAAAAAAATCCTATGTGGCAAACGTCCGTTTGACCTTCCGTCAGTTATGGGCAAATTTGGTACCTTTTTCATACTTCCGAGGCAAATTTGGTACCACAAAAACTTTCGGGTGCCGAGTGCCTCCTTATCAATACTTCCGTGGCAAATTAGGCCTTTAACCCAATGTTCATTAGCTTCATCCTTTTTTGGCAAAAAAAAAAAAAAAACTTTTCATCCTTTTTTTTAAAGTAAAAACAGTTGAAACTGTAAAAACTTATGTTTCTACCGTTTTACGTGTTTGCACGGCGTTTCGTCAGGGATAGTTTCTACTTGTGTTTCAGCACGTATGACCCTAGTAAAAACATATGTTTTTACACTAGTGTTTTACAACAATGCACATACCGACAGAATATTCTCTCATGCAAACATATTAATTCATTTTTTTTGTATTTTATATTACCATCGTGTATCTAGTTTGTAGTCTATTATAAGAAAAAATAGTTTGAAACAAGATTTTTTATATAAAGGTAAAAATAAGATTTTTTACATAAAGTTGGATTATTTGTGTTTTTTTCATTAAAAAAATTAAGTTGCTTGGATTCAGTATTTCAGAGTATTTTCTCAATATTCTTTCATGAGGGGTTAGAATTATGGAAACTTTTGATTGTATTTTAATTTGAAAGTTAAGGGATAAAAAAAATAAGGGTTAAGGTGCAAATTTGCCTCATAAATTTTTGTTTGAGGAGCAATATTACTCTGAAAGTTTTTTAAGTTTAATGTTACCTCGGAAGTGTTAAAATGTAGTAATATTGCCCTCATCATTAAAAAAGTGTTGTCAACGTCAATTTTTTAACGGTTAACGTTAGTTTTTACTGTAATATTGTTATGTTTTGAAACTTTCAAAACGATATTAGACCCAAAAAAAATTTCAGGTCAAATTTGCACATTAACCCAAAAACTAAATGTTATCAGAGTATTGAAAAAAAAAAAAAAAATCTAGTGTAAAGTTAAGAGATTTAAAAGGTATGTTTTTCATATTTTTAATTTTGCAGGCATGGTTGTTTATTTGAAGTTACTATGTAGGCAAAATAAGTTACTATTTAAGAGAGGTAAGATTTGGTTCAATTTATCAATTTTCTTAGAAAAAAAGCCTTTTAAAAAATATACTTACAGATTTGAATATTGCCTTTTATTTTAAGTTTTCTAGATAAAAATAATATTTCTGATTTAAAGGTTAAAAATAAAATCCTTTTTAATTGATTTTTTATTTTACACTTTTTAAAGTTAAATTTAGAAAATTAACTTTCTGGGTATCATAAAAAAACTAACTTAATTGTAACTCTATTTTATTTTTCTAATTAAGGAAGCATTAGAGACCCAATTTCTTAAAAAGTTGAGCTTTTTCGTAAACCAATCAATTATAAATACTTTCCTTCAACCAAATAGATTTAATGAACAATGATTTAAAAGAATTCCGTCGCTAATTTTCGTTTCTAATTGAATAATAATTTAAAATTTCTGATTTAAAACCAAACAATTGTATCATAATAATTTTTTTTTTTATGAAAATTTTAGGAAAGGGTTGGTTACACCCATGATTTAAGGAGTAGGACGAAATCTCCTTCCTCCTAGGTGATATCGATGTTGGGCGAAAGCCCGTCTATTTCCTTGGCGTTCCTGACAGCACTAAGGTTAGGATCTTCCCTAGCTTAACTAACTTCGTAATCGAATCCTCCCTTTGGTGAGTGTCCACCCCCTTCTTAATTGAGCAAGAAGCGAATGTATAATAAAAAATTCTTGATATCACGATGATTGTAATAGGGTTCACATTACATGCTTATAAGCATGTAATGTTTAGGTGCTTATACCTCTTATAAGAGGTATAAGCATATTTTTTTTAATTTTTTTATATATTGTATTTATTTAAATTTAAATTATATGCATTTTTCTGATATTTTTTTTTTTCCCAATTTCTCAAATTAATTAATTTTCAGTTAAATCTATCCGTAACACCAAAAAGTATTATGAAAATTAATTAATTTGAAAACCTGATCGAAAAAAATATCGAAAAAATGCATATAATTTAAATTTAAATAAATAAAATATATAAAAAAATTAAAAAAATTAAAAAAATATGCTTATACCTCTTATAAGAGGTATAAGCACCTAAACATTACATGCTTATAAGCATGTAATGTGGATTCGATTGTAATACCTTTTTTTTTTTTTTTTCATACTCCTAAGTCCTAGCCTCGGCCCAAAATAAAATGGCTAAACCACTTTTTGACTCTGTAAACCCATGCGGCGCAGCTTGAAGCCTTCAAGGCTTCAACGAGCCATGATTTGCGCCGATTCAGCAATTTCGAAACATAGCTCCTTCCCTGGTTTCTGATGATTCCCAGACTGCTTATTCCTTCGGTTGCCCTGCTCCGTTCTTAGGCGATCGACTTCCCTCTCTTCTGCTTAAGCATCGATTTTCGTTGTTCTCTCTGTTACATTCTCAGCGGTTCAGTGGGCAGTGAGCTAAAACTGAGCTCTTGTGAACGGTATAAACTGTAATTCTTCCTATTGGTCCTTTATTTGAGTCGATTTTAAACAAGTAATTGTTCCTCTCTTTATTAAGCAATAGGTTTTTTTCTTTCTCTTTTTAAACAAGCCATTAGATAATAAGGCATTTGTGGAGTGTGGACCTCTGTTTCTTAACCTAATGGACCATCATGATTAGCATAGAAGAATATCATTAGTTTAGCTTCTACTCAAGTACATTATACGCTACCCTTTTCCTTTTCAGTCTTCCTGACTAATGCTGTAGGTATTTGGCTTTTTGCATGAATTAGTGTAGAAGAATATCATTAGATTCTCCAGTAGAAAAGATTTCGGAGTGACAACAAGCTTAAGAAAGCCTGCTTGATGTTATGTCACCCTCTTCCTCATTTGTTGAAGTAGGGACTAAAAAAAAAATGGCTTTACCATGCAGCATATATGATATTTTCATTCGTTCTATGCAAATTACATATTTCTTGGCATTCTTGTTAAATCAATATGCCTATAAGTGATATTTTTTAATTTTCAAAGGCCCGTAATTCTTAGAGTTGTGACTGCATTGCTCATGTCTTGAATGATTTTGGTTGCCTCTTATACCCCCAAGAAACATTGTCTTATTATTCTTTCCATGCCGAATTTATTTGTGTTCCTTGTATAAACCATGTTTTCAGCAGCATATAATTTGTTGGATGAATTTTTTGGTTATGAGTTGCAAATCAAGGAAAATAAATCCTTATTTCTGGTACATTCAGTTTCCCTTTTTTGTCTTTTCACCCATGCTCACCTATGACCCCTAAGGCATCTATAGGTAGAACACCTTCAATGGTGAGAATATGAACATGCAGTGAACACTGCTTCATTTGTTTCTGTTATAAATTTCTAATCCCATCCTTGGGGATTACAGCAGTGCTTTATGTAGAGTACATAATTTTGTTTAAACCCTTTGTAGACCTGCTTTATGCTCTGGTCTATAATTGTAAGTTTCTAATTGTTCAGGAACCCATCGCTATCTTCATAAAAGCTTCTGGTTAAATCCTTATAAGTTCTTTTCCATATTTCTTGATTCACTGCTTATTAGAGCTTCACATTCAGAGAATATTGTGAGGTTTAAACACAGTGATATAGCAATCAGAGCTAATTGGACATTAATGATCAAGAGGTGATCATTTAGAAAAGTTCATGTAGAATGCTTACTCTTACTCTGACATATAAAGGTGTGACTCCCCACCTCTCGTTTGGTGCTGGGTCATTTATAACAAGAAAAACTAGTGTTCATGTGCTATCTTTTCTTGTTAATTTATTTTTCTCCTCTCTAATCACTCATCTGTGCTTGTATTTTTGTCATCCAGCTCTAGCTCCTTCTATCATCTTGTTCAGCTTCCAATTTACTCACTCTTTCTGTCGTACTCATTCTTCTTCCTCTTGCTATGTTCTTTATCTTCCATTCCGTACTTGTACTAGTTTATCATTTCTTTTCTATCTTCATTTTCTCATCTGGCTCGAGATATGTGTCCTATCTTGCTTTCAGCTTTGCTTGTTGCAGATTTATATGCTCAATTCCTTCAATCATCTATATACTTTTCGTGCATTTTTTGATCTTTTTCTTTTTTGGATTTCTAGAAAGAATAATAGTTCTATTCAATAGGCTGTTTTTGTCAAATTAGGCTCAAGTAATATGCAAGGCTGCTCAAGTTGTTGAAATTTTCCCTGCTGAAATACAGCCCCTGCTGGCTGCTGCTATGAAGGATGAGCATTTGCCCAATCACTTGCTCCATTCAGTATAACTGTGATGGTCAGTGTACTGTTTAACCTCTAGCACGGCAAAAAAATTGATGAAAAGCAAATAACGACATTGTTTGTTGTTGAGCTAATAATTAGAGGAAATTAACTTTATAATTTTATGCAGCTCAGAAGCCCATTTACATTTACATTATATGCCTGCATTTCAACTGCAAGATCATGGTTATGTGCTTCTATAGTTGGTGAAGGTACATCATCTGGTTCTCTCTTGGGTCTAACCCATCTTCCATGATCATCACAGACCAATCCTTTATTCGCTGATTGGTACCAACAATGTGGGATCCGGAGCCCATCGACTATCATATCGCTTGTCTTGTTCACCAAAGCTACATCCCTTCTAGCTTCAAATCTAAACGGCACTTTGGAGCTCAAATACCCATCCACAAGATGGAGGTATGTCTCTAAGTTATGAATCCCTGAGAAGTTCATCCCTTTTTTCAAATAAGGAGATGAACGAACATCAAGCTTCAATTCAGTCCCAACATGAGTATAAACCCATTCTAACGTTCCTGTTATTTCATCAAAAACCTGAAGCGCCTCGTTGAAAACTAGCCCAGGCATCCTTGGCACCCAGTCTTGTTTTGTCACAATTCTTAGAGTTTTCACACCCAGTTTATCCAATTCATCTTTGAAAGCAAAATTCCCAACTCTAGGTGCTCCAAAGGAAAATACAGTTATAGGAAGGTCAGGAATGGTGGATCCTGCTTCATATGCATTAAGCATAGCCAAAGCTCCTCCCAAGCTATGTCCTGTGATTGTGAGGCTTACTTCCTCACCTTTTTCCTTGTAGAAGTTCACCAACTTTATCACTTCCCTCATAACTTGTTCTGAGGCACTTGACTTGTTGTACCTTGTGGAATCACTTTTAGAAGTATAAATGCTTAAAAATCCATGTTCCACCTTGGATTCCCCCTTCCGTATTGGCTCCAACTTGCTTTGGAAATTCTCAAACCACTCGCTTGGTACTACAGTGCCACGCCACGCCACTACAATGTCCCTACGCCCAATCCTACGTGTCTCTTCATCATCACTAACCGCCACATAACCCATCCAGTTTGAGTCCCGGCTCCATGCATCTGCCACGTGGGACCTTTCAATCCAATGTGGAAGCTCAATGTGTGACATGGCATATATGTATTTTGTTGTTTTATACCCATGTTTTGTAAGGCCCAACTTTTCAAACAATTTGTGCTTATTGTATTTCCAGCTTCCATAGTACTCACAGAAGGAATCAAAGTCAAAGGCATCGTATGTTGCCTGTGTAAATTCACCATACTTGACTATTTCCCTGCGTAGCCATGGATGAAGTGGGTCCAAGAGGTCCTCCCAATCAGAGAAGCCTTGGATTTCCCTCCAACTTTGGGATATGTCTTCCTTGGGAGACATGACTGTTGTTGAAAGCTTCTCTTCATATTCTCTCCGTATGTCCCTAATGAAGTTTTGGCCGCCGGCATGTGAAGAGGGCGGTTCAACGTGAAGGTGGAGGTGATGAGATAGTGATTCAGCCCAGCGAGTCACTTTCCTGGTGGTAGTTTTGGCTTGTGTGTTATCTTGAACCACCTGTTGTGAGGCCGGAGCTGCGTTTGACTGCCTTAATCTGGGCTGGTGGGTGGCCGGAAGGTGGGTGAAAGTCATGGTGGAAACCGCCATAGGTGGCAGTGCTGAAGGGAATTTGGTGACAGATTCTGGAGTGTCTGGTAGTTTGACACAGATGGGTGTAATGAAGCATTTATGGTTGTATTTATATAGAATCACATTGCATATTGTTTGGATCGTTGGGAGTTTGGTAGCTATGTCACGCGTAGGGGTCAAAGGATCGGGTCAATGGGTATTAAAAATATCAATACTTCTTTTACCAAAAAAAAAAAAAAGTATATATATATCAATACTTCACGTTGAACGTATGTCCAGTGTGAATTGGGTTACGTGGTATAAATTATATGGAAGTTTGAATTAGCGCCCGAGAATTGACTTTGCATTTTATAAGGTAAAACATGTGAGAGTAATTTTATCTTGTGGACTGATAAGTTTAAGCCGTAAGGCCCAGCTCGAGTTCTGAAATTCAAGTCTTAGAGAAAACACTTGCATTGAGAGGTCATAAACCCCAAACCAGATACTGGATGATAATATCAATAAAATCAAATCCAGATATCAATAATTCACATTGAACTTATATCCAGTGTGAATTGGGTTATATGGTATAAATTATATGGTGGTTTGAATTAGCCCCAGAGAATTGACTTTGTATTTTATAAGTAAACATGTGAGTAATGTTATCTTGTTAAAGCGTAAGCCTTAAGGTGTAAGGCCAGCATGAGGTTTAGAGTTTGAGTTCCAGAAAATAAAATACTTGTGTTTAGAGGCCATAAATCTTAAACCAGATACTGAATAATAATATCAATGAAAAAAATCAAGCCAGCACTGTATTTATGATTTGAATTGTGTGTGTGGATAAAGGGTTTTAAGTATTAACATGGTCTTTAAAATATAATTTTTATAAATCAAGTTCGTTGAATTTCATAATAATACACAATAAACTTTATGATTTGAAGAAATAATTCTAAACATACATATAAATTAACCACTAACTCAAGGATGACAACTGTAGCAAAAAAGAAAAATTTAAAACATAAAGGGTTAATGTCCATTTTTGCTTGAGACGTAAAGTATATCTTTACAAACACATATTCTAGTTTTATATGCAAGTTACTTCTATTCTTCTTACTTAAATTAAGGAAATGTGGGAAATGTGGTTAAATCATTGATGTTTTTTTGGGTATACCGATGATGTTGTTTAAAATGATGGAAATAAATTTCTTAATTTATTTATATTAAATTTATTTGAAGTTTTGATAACTTTTGAGCAATGTTGCCCCTCCGTCCCGTGGTTTTTAAAGATCAGTTTTTTAGCCCGCTCTTCACGTCTTTATCTACCGTAAATTGTCAAATCTATTATCAAAAGTCAATCCAAACATACACGTGCATGTTTGGATTAGTGAATATTCACTTTTCTAAATGCATCATGTTCAAAAACATGTATTATCTCACTCTATTTACAGTAAATTGCAAGGTGACTTGTATATGCAGTAGCAGGACAGAATCCATATTTTTTGAATTTGGGTTGTCCGTTTTCAATTTAATTTTTTATTTCTATCATTATTTATAAACATTTGTCCCAAAAAAACTTCCGGTAAAATTGTTCCCAAAAAAACTTCCAGGCAAAATTGCTCCCTTTAGTAAAAAAATATATGTTAAAACTGTTATTTATGATATCATATATTTTTAATTCTTATTTATATAAATCTAGGGGTGGAAACAAGCTAGTCAGCCCAGGCTTCACCCTTAACAGGGCAGGCCTGTTCGACAACAAAGTGGCCTATTTTTGGCCTGTTTGAAGTAGGCACTTTTTGCGATGAGACGCATGGCCTATTAGCCTAATTATAAAATTTTTAAAAATATAGGCCTCCTTAACGGAGCGCACGAGGCCCGGGCTCGAAAAAAATGGCCTCTAACAGCCACATGCTAATTTGTTGTCGAACGCGGCTTGGCTTGTTAAGGGTGAAGTGCGAAATGCAAAATTTGACTGCTTTTTTCCATTCCTAGATATTATATAAATAAGAATTAAAAATATATGATACCATAAATAAAATTTTTAACATTTTTTTGGGGTTAAATAGCAATTTTTGCCCCTTTTTTTTTTTGGAGCAATTTTGCCCATTATTCGTTAACGGTGGGCAACTAACCGTTGACCGTTAGTTGACCGTTGACGAAGGAGCAACATTGCTTCTAAAACTTTAAAAACTTCCAGAAAAACTTCCAAAACCAGGTAAAATTGGTCCTCTACAGTATACTTTCGGGGTAAAAATGGACCTTAACCCAAACATAATTATGTATGAAATTTTAAGAATTTTGATTGATAAAAATTAAATTTCAGGAGTCAAATTGGTACTTGAGACGTACTTGAGGGAGTAAGTTTTATTTATTATCTTTACAAACACATATTCTAGTTTTATATGTAAGTTACTTCTATTCTTCTTACTTAAATTAAGGAAATGTGGTTAAATCATTGATGTTTGTTTTGGGTACAGCAATGATGTTGTTTAAAATGATGAAATGAATTTCTTAATTTATCCATATTAAATTATTTGAGTGTTTGATAACTTTTGAAACCGTGGTTTCAGAAGTTTTTTTCCGCAAGTCGAGACAAAACTCCTCTCACATATTTACCGTGTAAATTGTCAAAGTTATTCTCTAAAAGTCAATCCAAACACACACACACACGTGTATGTTTGGATTAGTGAATATTCACTATTCTAAATGTATCATCTTCAAAAACATGTATTATCTCACTCTATTTACAGTAAATTGCAAGGTGACTTGTATATGCAGTAGCAGGACAGAGTACATATTTTTAAATTTGGGTTGTTTCAATTTCAATTTAATTTTTTATTTCTATCATTATTTATAATTATTTTTGTAGAGTGAATGCGTGTGTAAATTTAATGATTCAAATTTTTAGATATATATTTTAATATGTGTGCGTGCGAGTCTCTCAGACTTTTTCCAACACGCATATAATTTTGTTGCATTTTATTCGGTTTCATTCACATGCTTTGAAAACTTCATGACCATTACATTTAGAAAAAATTTCAATCAATTTAATAATTAATAAAGTCAAAAAAGTCTTGCAAGCTCACTTCATAGTTTAAAGTTTCATGTCTCTTGTTTCCCATTCACAATCAATTTTTCAATCAACAAAGGTTTGATTTAACTAACATATATATAGGGCCCAGTCAACTGCAATATTTAATTTTAGGGAAAATCCACTTGGGGCCCCTTTTTGGAGAAAAAAATTCTATAAAGGGCCCCAGATTCGAAAATTGGGCGCTTAAGATTCGAAAATCCCAAAAAAGCGGGGGCCTTTTCCGAGATTTTCAATCTCATTAGTTGTTAATGGGGCCGATATAGTTGTTAACCTTTGATATTGTTGTTAATGTGACTGATTTAGTTGTTAAAATATTGTTGTTAATGCGACCGATTTAGTTGTTAATGCGACGATTTAGTTGTTAACGAGTATTAATTTAGTTGTTAATGTGACGATTTAGTTGTTAACGAGATTGAAAAATCCCAGAAAAGGCCCCGGCCTTTTCTCGAGATTTTCATAATCTTGGGGCCCTTTTTGAGATTTTTTCTCCAAAAAACGGCCCCCAAGAGATTTTCCCTTAATTTTATGATTGTTTTCAGTTTAATTATTTTAATTATTCTTTTAAAAGGTTTCATTCTCTTCTCTTGCACACACAAGTTAAATTATACTCTTGTTTATTTTAAGAATATGTACTCGTTTGTTTAGAATTAAGTATATACACTTATCTCTAGATAATAAGAATGAGTAACAATTATATTTTGTCTAAAACATCATTCCATCTATAAATATAAAAATATTATAAATTCAGTTAATTCATGTAAAGATGATATTCAGAATAAATAAAAAATATAGAGTTTCCTTGCCAGTACAAAGTAAACAATACTGACATAAAAGTTTAAAAATGTTTCTTTACTGAATTTTTTTCTTCAAAAAATAAAATAAAATTATGACTAAAAAAGCTCTTTTAATCATATTTTAGTTTTTGTGAAATTTTTTCATTATAAAAATTTATATAAGGCCTCCAACCCCCCAAATGAATATGGATTATAAGCTAATTAGTTAATGTTATACTATCTCCGGTTCTAAATATAGGACATAATTTATAATGTAAATTATACTAAAAAGTATAAATCATCCTATATTTAAGACCGGAAGAGTACACTACATATGATGCATCATGCATGTACTTTTTCATTAATTTCCCATTTGCTACGGTATTTCACAAATGGGTTTTTTGCAACATAAATGAAAATACTCATTATAATTGTTAATATTATACAAATATAAGATTTTAAAATATTCCAATCATTAAAAAGAAACCATCCAACCCAATCCAATTTAAATAGATCACAATTAGATTAAAGGGGAAATCCTTTTAAGGTCCAAGGGATCAAAAAATGACAAAAAAATATCAAATTACAAACAAATTGTGCATATTAACAATAATATTTTTACAACTAAAACAAACATTAACAACAATATCGTCTCACAAAAAATTCTAACGTAAAAAAAGGACCCGGACCACTCCAAAAAAGTTGTTAAAAATCACGAAATCCACCGATGGAATTATTAATTACCCACTGAAGAGTTGTTAATAGATTTTTTTTATATATATCAGAACTTTATGTGGGACTTTTTTTACATTTATTTGGTCCTTTGGGACATTAAAGGGATTTCCCTAGATTAAATTAGTAGACATTTCCCATCAATTTACTATTTGGTTTAGATAATCAAAGTGAATCCTGCCCCACAAAAAACTTGCCTCCTGTGACAAGCAACGCAAAATACAAGAATAACTTTAGGAACAAAAAGGAAAAAGAATAAACCTATTGAAAATTAAACCCATACCCAATATTCATGTCAACCAAAGCAAAATGACTCCTTACCAAATCTTGTTACTATGAATTCAACTTCCAAATCAAGTACGTTCAAGAAAACAGCAAGGGATTCATATCCTTCATCCCATATCCAGAAAGCAAAAATTGATCCTCTCCTCCATTAGGCAAACAACCTGTGTGTACTATAATGTCGGTAAAGCATGTTGACGGATCAAAGGATATCTCACCAAAAGGTTCACAAGGGAAGTAGCATCAAACCCAGGAATTTGCAGTTAGGTAGCTCGGAAATCGAGGAATAGGCGCAATTTTTGTATAAGTATCTCACGGGTACCGAAAATGGGTTTCCCACTTGTGATCCAGTCCTTCTCAAGAAGACCTGCTTTGGCGCTAGCCAACATCTCATCATGGAATGTGGAGACAATCTGATAGATAGAGGTCTTGAGGACATCAGCAACAGCATAAGCCTTTGAATTTACAGGTCCACTTCTTCTTTTGACAGTTGCAACATCAGCCCTTCCACTATTTGCTGGTAGCCACCGGATACTGGCAGGTCCCAACAGCTGATTAGGAGATTGTAAGTTTGTTTTCTTTCCCATGAATGTTTCAATCGCAAGAAGGCAGGATATCAATGTTGACACGACAGCAGCATTACTCCCCGAAAGCTGAGCAACTCCCAACTTGTCCTCTCTGTGTGAGCAGGCAGTCAGTGAGGCAACAGTCTTGGAACACCACGCATAAAGCTGCATGCAAGCAAACCAGCAACTTTTAATATCCCAAATACTAAGTAATAATGTTGGGGTTTTTTGTTCACAGATGTTAGCTCATCCTCATCCGTAAAATTCCTTCATGTATTTTTCATTACAGAACCTAACAACAGACACCTAAAACTCTTTACTAGGCTTCATTGCTTTTCTTCTATTTCCCTTATTTTATATGGTCTTTAATCAGCCAATGACCATGACAAGTACCACCGCTGACAAATCTATTTAGCACTTTGAATACTGATTGGCCCCAAGTCCAAACTCACAATTGTCTGCCTATTGCTAGAGTCCTGAAATGACTGTTTCATTTTGTATATATAATACTGTGTTGTCCAATCAAGCTAAAAAAGTTACAGAAAACAAGGTCTTCTGGGGAAGGGGGATGGATTTCTTGGACAAACCCCATCATTCACCTTAGTTGGTTTTGAAGTAGAACTCCTTACAGTCCAAATTTTGCTGGGGGAGCTAGAAATTATAGCAGAATTTGAAAGCACAAAACTGTTCTATCTTGATTCACGTGTGAAAAATAGATATACTATAATGCAACGTGCAGTCAATTACTCAAAGCATAAGGTGAACAGAGTCATCATATAGGAACTGCAATCAGATGCTACGATAGAAGTAGAGAATAGCTTAGAGACCTCAGGTCAACACTTTAAAAAGTACCCTTAACCCAATCATCAGTGAGGTAATTCAATAAGAAAGATCTGGCTTCTTCTTGTGTCAGAATGATTAGTTATGAGTATGCGTGCTGTGCATATCTGACACCCTCGTGTGAAAAATAGATATACTATAATGCAACGTGCAGTCAATTACTCAAAGCATAAGGTGAACAGAGTCATCATATAGGAACTGCAATCAGATGCTACGATAGAAGTAGAGAATAGCTTAGAGACCTCAGGTCAACACTTTAAAAAGTACCCTTAACCCAATCATCAGTGAGGTAATTCAATAAGAAAGATCTGGCTTCTTCTTGTGTCAGAATGATTAGTTATGAGTATGCGTGCAGTGCATATCTGACACCCTCTGCTACATTTCAGTCAAATAAAAAGACGCAGGCACATGCACGCACAAAAAAATAGATGGAGGAGCAAGGATGAATAGCAGCTTATAGAAATTAAGCTTTCATTAAGATGACCCATTCATTGCTTTGTTTTTCTTTTTTCATTTAACTTCATGTAATCATATGCATTCAAAAAATAACATGAGATATAGGGAAAACTATTTCAGGCATGCTCAAATATTAGAGTTCAAGAATAGGCATTTCTAAGTGAATATAAACACTAGTTATGTTATCTTTATAGATGAATAGACTTTATAGCATTATACATTAAACAGAGACAAACTGGAACCTAAAAGATTTTGAAACCATTTCATTATTTTTAATTCCCCATTTACAAACTGAGCGAAAGGTAAATTTCCAGATATACAGACAATATGCAGCCAAAACTAGGAACATGAAGAGCATAGGCACACATCTATGTCAATCCCATAAATTTGATTGGTCAATAGAGTACTAGCTTCTTTATGGATTTCACACGTTTACAGAACTAAGAGGGATTGTAAGGCTCTAGCAAGCTAATGTTTTTTTTTAAAAAAAAAAAATTGTTTCTCCTTGCATGTTTTCTCTGGGAGGACTTCCTATACCCAATCTTAGCGCTTCTTTTAAAGGAATTGAAAATCATAATTGGTGATGCTAAAGTCAGAAGCCTGGCACAGTTCTAGAGAATTAACTTTGAAATCAGAATTTCCAGCCCATGGATAGACCTGGCAAATTTGGTCTATCATTGGTTTAAGATATTTGCAGGAGAATAGAAATACAAGTTTACCGGCATTAATTCCCACAACGTTCTCAAAGCAATAAAATTGTGAAGTCTGTTAATTAATTGTAAACAGCATAAAAGGATCAAAAGTATACTCATACCTTGAAGTTAGTTAGTGGCTCTAAGCACTTCATATCTAGTCGTGAGTCTGTTGGAGACAATAACTGATTTGATAATTGGGCAGGTTTATCAACAGAATTTCCCAAGCCTTCACCTAACCTTGAGGCTAGCTGCTCCAGAGGCCTCAAACACACAGCTATTACTCTTTTATAAGTCTCACCAGTTTCTTCAAAAAGGCAGCTCGCCGCCAAGTGTCAACATTGTTCTCACAAACCATACAAAGATCAAGATATGCAAGATATCGTAAAAGAGATGTCGGGTTACTCTCCTCCAAGGCTACAAGGAGATGCTCGCTTGGATTTGTTTCTGCTGCTGCTGACCCTTTTGGGGGCGCAAAAATGAACCTTTTAGTATGCAAAACCTACATACCATATTCAATCAATAGAGAAAATGATATCAGTAGGTAACAATTCTTGCCCTCCAAATGCTTAGTGCATGGGATTTAGGAGAAAAAAGATGTAAAATTCCAGATAGCTCATTATTCTATATGTTTCCATTGTAAGTACAGGGTATCTCATATATACAGGATTCATGACCAAAGAAGTACATGTAGCCCTATTTGTCCATGCAGATATTTATAATGTATACGCCATTCTTCCTAAGATAACTACTGAAGTACCCAATTGAACCTAACAATTGTGAAATAAAACATCTTGCATAAAATTTTCTTTTTGACAATCATGCATTGTCAAATTACAAGAGACAACCAACATGAATATTTGAACAAAACATAGGATGACTAAAGCATGACAACCACTTAGTCTAAGACAAAACGCAAGAAAATATATGAAACATAGTGCATGCATATATGTGAACAGTTGATAATATATCTTAGATTAGCATATGAACGGCCGAACAGGTAATTAAGATTGTCAAAACTATCCTGAGAACTAACAACAACAAGAATGTTGAACGTAAGAAACAAGGAGTCAAAGATGCTATGCAATGCAGCTGTCAACATCATGCAACACTTGATTAAGAGCACTGAAAGTTCAACCCAGTTAAGTATGTTAGAAACCAACCCGGTGCAAATGATGAGTCAATTCCCAGCAGATATAGACAGCAAAACTTCCAATTGAAAAGATGATCTGCTCCATGAAGAACTTTCGCACAGTGATGCTGCTCCTCAATGGATGCGGAAGGAACTCAACCAAAGTTGTTGAAAATATGAATGCCACACAGGAAAGCTTCAAAGCTTGTCTAGCAGCTGAACGAAGTCCCATTTTGAAGCTGAAGTAAGGAGAACGCTGCTCAAGCAAGCAATTGGAATCAGTTGTTAAGATTACTGAGGGGAAAAAAGTAATAAATCAAAATTTACATACACCAAATGTACATTCCAAAATCTAAGGAAAACAGTACAGTTTCAGACAACAATAAATACCTAGAGCTTGATAGTGCAAACTCATTAAGGAAATAGTGAAAAAGACCCTAGTAGACTCTTCAGAAAAATGGAGAACTTATTGGTGTGAATGCAGAGCATAGTGGTGGTAAGGACAAGTTACAGCTTTCTCTTGAACATAGAACAAACTAGAAAATCAAACAACAAAGCCCCCTACTGTGGGAAGAGCACTTAGAGACCAAAATATTTTCAGATCAGGCACCAAAAAAATATTACGTTATAAGCAAAGAAAGAAAGATGCTGATGGCAGTGATGGCTCATTAAATAACATTTCACTCCAAGACAATGGAACTAACGCATCTTCCGCAAAGAATGAATCAGATAAAAGATGACAGATTAGAAAGGACAATAGTATTATGATGACCTGCCATCAGAACAAGTCTGTAAATTTGATTCACATCCAAGAACATCCGATTGCCCTCCCTTTTGGAACCCAGATATATCTAGGTCGCGTGATAATAACAAAGTTATAACTGATATATTTCCTCCAACCCATTAACATGTCGGTTCCGTACATGTTTTTTGGTGTTTTATGAAGTAATAAATGTCCCATGTTTAAAATTTGCAAAATCCATCTTGGTTAAGAGCCAATGCAATGGGTATGTCATGAAGTAGTTTTATCAATTCCTCCTAAAGCAAGAGATAACATCAAATTAATAATTACAAAGAACAGGCCAGGCAGACTTCCCTGAAAACTTGAACAGCACAAAACAAATGTTTATGACATCGTGTTATTAAAAGTCGCAGACATATCCATCTCGGTTAAAAGCCAAGGATTATAACACAATGGGTATGTCGTGAAGTAGTTGTATCAATTCCTCCTCAAGCAAGAGATAACATCAAATTAATCATCACCGATGCATCTAAAACAGGCCAGGAAGAGTACCCAGAAAACTTGAACAGCACAAAAAAAAATGTTTATGACATCGTTAGTAAAAGTCGCGGACATACCTGAATAATAGGAAACTCCAAAACCCACCGACGCTTATAAACATAATGCAACCCAAATAGCAAACCCGCCAAGAAGCCCCTTAAACCCAGTCTTCCAATCATCCAAAACCCATCATCATGCTCTCTGATTGCTCTCACTCCACAAAGCGACACCGATGCTGTGAAACACGATGCTGCTGATGCTGCCACAAACAACACAAAGCTCAAAGAAACCTTCACCCGATGGTGATAATCTTCGGAATCAGACACCGTAGACCCGCCAACGCCGCCTCCTGGAACATAGAGAAGGCGGACAAGTGCAGTTGCAAGCTCAAACAGGGAGGCAGGTCGTTCAGGTTGCGGAGAAGCGATGACGGAGAGTGAGGAGGAGAAAAGAAGCTGGCAAAGGTGGAATGTGATGAACGAGGTGAAGCCCCTTAATGAAGGTACGAAAGTCCAAAATAACGAGCTGCTTTTACTGTGTAAGTTTGAGGTATGAGTATCAGCAATGGAATTGGCAATAGTTGAGATGAAAGCTTTAAGGAACAAGTATACTACAGTAGAGGGAATCGATTGCCAGATTAAGAATCCCAGAAAGCGATTCTTAATGAGTAAGTCTGGTGTTAGAGATGGCATTCTTCGGAGAATTTTTGAAATAGGGTGTGTCTGATTGTGGAGCTTTGGGAGGGAAATGATTACTCAATTTGGGGTTTTAAAGCAAAGCCATGGCATCGGCTTCACTCTGTCGCTTCCCAGTTCCCACAACTTCCTCTTCCTTCTGAGGTCAAAGCGCACCGTTTTCCTTCTTGAAACTAATCTGAGCCGTTCAATCTTGCCAATTAATCTGATCCCTTGGTTGCAAAATTCGGTTCAGTTTTTCTTTCTCCTTTGTTTTCAGGTTGAATTTCACAGTGCTTTCTTCCACTTACTTCAGTTAACAAACAAGAAAAGACCACTTCATTAGCGGACCTGGCTTTGGTCCTTTGAGGCCTATTGTCCGCTGCGCTCCAATACATTAAACGGCGCTGTTTTACGAGGCAAAATAGAGCAGCTATGCTTTTTTAAAAAAAAAAAAAAAAAAAAAATTAGGACACTAATTCTTTATTAAAAAGATCTTTGGATACTTCACTAATCTTGAAAAAATACTTCACGATCTTTGCAAAATTAATTTAGGATCTTAAAAAAATATTCCGGATTTTTGACCAGTACTAAAAAATACTTCAAAATATTAAACGGTCTTAAAAATACCTCATGATTTTGAAAAAAATATTTTAGGATTTTGAAAGGATTTCTTGAAGTATCTTTTTAGTAACATTCAACACCCCGAAATAATTTTTTAAGATTCTAAAATAATTTTTGAGATCATGGAGTATTTTTTTAGTACTAAGTCGATCCTAAAATATCTTTTTAGTATCAGTTAGTACCCTGAAATATTTTTTTAAGATCCTAAAGTAATTTTGTAAGATCATGAAGTATTTTTTCAGTACTGGTGAGTATCCTGAAGTATCTTTTTAGTAACAATTAGTGTCCTGATTTTTTTTTAAAAAAAACACAGCTGCTCTATTTGGCATAAAACGACGCCGTTTGATGTATTGGAGCGCAGCGGACCATAAGCCGCAAAGGACCAAAGCCAGGTCCTTCATTAGCTTCCTCAAAAGAAGATTTATGGGCTAGAAAAGCCCCCCTCTACTTAATCCAACTTTAGCAAATACTGTAAGGATCAATGGAAGAATAGAACTGTTCTGTCATAAGAACACAGATGTTTAGCCCTAGGTGGACTAGTATGTTGATATAGGATCAAATAGCTCCCTCCTAGGTATCCATGGATGAGATAACTTTGAGAATAGAAGATCACTGTACACAGCCAAAGGGGGTGGGGTGTGCGCACAGTGTAGGCAGAATTGTAGATGAGAGAGAGCTTAGAAGATGTGTACCTTTAGGGTTTACCCTCTATTTATAGAGTGTACCTTAGGGTTAGGGTTTGGATTGATGGGCCTCTTGTGCCTCCAAGCCCAATGTTCTGCCATTACATCTGTGCAATATTGGTTGCCTCTTGTTGGGCCACACCTTGAGTAGGCCTCATATTTGAGTCCATAACAGTTGCCCCCCAACCCGGTAGTTCAGGTCTCTAGGCTGCCGGGATGCATTGATTGTTTGATTGTGAAACGCGGATTTGACCGAGATATATCCAGCTTATCGAGGTTGTTCGAGATCAAATAAGTTCCCTTGCTTGCTTTTGTAGCGATTTTTCTTGGGATAATTATCCGGTTTATATTCCTGCATTTAATAACATGTAAGCAAATCACATTCAATGGAAAATACTTACTGTTGTGTTCTGGTTTGCCTTAATCTTGGCTATTGATAATCATGTTTTTCCACTAACAACCCGCTGCCCCCCCCAGCATAGTGGTTCAGGTCTCTGAGCTTCCGGGATGCATTGATAGTTTAACCTGGCTCTCCATACGGAACTCGGTTTTAACTTTACACTAAGCTCGGATTTTAACGTAGTCCGGCTTCAAAATTTGCATGGATCCCTAATTTAAACTAGATTCGATTTAAACCAGGTCCGGCTTCAAAACTTTGCACGGATCCCTAATTTAAACTAGATTCAGTTTAAACCGGTTTGTTTACCTCGGATTCATACATGTTTAGCTTCCACATGATTTTGGAAAACTGGTTTCTCTACCAAGAATTCAACATCGGCATGTATATGCATTTCTGAACTTGCCCCCCAATCCGGGTTGACATTAAAATGAATCGCCCTCCAATCCAGGTTGGCGTTAGAATTAATCGCCCCCCAATCCGGGTTGACTTTAAAATTAATCGCCCCCCAATCCGGTTTGACATTAAAATTAATCGCCCCACAATCCAGGTTGACATTAAAATTAATCGCCCCCGAATCCAAATTAAAACTTAAATTTGACATGATTCATGAAAACGGGTTTGTGTACCTCGGATTCATGCATGTATAACTCGGACATGATTTTTGGAAACGAGTTTATGTACCTCGGATTCCTACATGTTTAAATCGGACATGATTTTCGGAAACGGGTTTATGTACCTTGGCTTCCTACATGTTTAACTTGTACATGATTTTCGGAAACGAGTTTTTGTACCTCGGATTCCTACATGTTTAATTTCGACATGATTTTTGGAAACGGGTTTTTGTACCTCGGATTTCTACATGTTTAATTTCGACATGATTTTTGGAAACGAGTTTATGTACCTCGGATTCCTACATGTTTAAGTTCGTCATGATTTTTGGAAACAGGGTTTTTGTACCTCGATTCCTACATGTTTAAATCTGACATGATTTTTGGAAACGGGTTTTTGTACCTCTGATTCCTACATGTTTAAATCCGACATGATTTTTGGAAACGGGTTTTTGTACCTATGATTTCTACAAGTTTAATTTGTACATGATTTTTGGAAACAGGTTTTTGTACCTCTGATTCCTACATATTTAATTTCGACATGATTTTCGGAAATGGGTTTTTGTACCTCTGATTCCTACATGTTTAACTTCGACATGGTTTTCGGAAACGGGTTTATGTACCTCGGATTCCTACATGTTTAACTTCGACATGGTTTTTGGAAACATGTTTTTGTACCTCGGATTCCTACATGTTTAATTGTGACATGATTTTTGGAAACAGGTTTATGTACCTCAGATTCCTACATGTTTATTTACATGGAGCCGGGATTTAAACCAAATTCGGTTTAACCGGGTCCGCCTTCAAAAATTTACACGGAGTCGGGATTACAAACTAGATTTGGTTTAACCGGGGTCCGCCTTCAAAAATTTACACGGAGTCGGGATTACAAACCAGATTCGGTTTAACCGGAGTCCGCCTTCAAAAATTTACACGGATCCCCGATTTAAACTAGATTCGGTTTAAATCGAGTCCGGCTTTAAAACTTTACATGGATCCCAGATTTCAACTAGATTCAGTTTAAATCAGATCCGTCCTCTTCTTCATTCAAGAATTTTAGGCACACGTTGGCTCTTTGATATGAAAAATTCTATTTGCTCCTTCGTGGAGTCAAATTCTGCCATTGTTGTTATGACATGAAAGAAGTTGGCCAATTACAACTCAGGAGTGCCATCAAATAATAAATGAGAAAGCTCCACAAACAAAGAATGATGATCTACGGCGTGTGCTTTTGTGCATCACTATATGTCTCGTAGATATATCTGCAATATTTGAAGGCTTTAACTTCTGAGCTTCAAAAATTTGATTTGCTGATCCCTTGATATGTCCATTTTGAAGACATTCCTTAGATTACTTCACAGTAAGTTTCTTTTCCAAAATTCCCACTTTTGTGGAATATATATCCCCATAAAGAATAAAATCGGGAGGAAAACAACAAGATTCCACATAACAGTTGATTGAAGAAAAGGCCTTAGAACTTGGGATATTAAAATCCTTCCCCACCGGCTATTTGATGATGAGGAAAGGTGCTTCCTCTTTCATGGCTCGAGAGCTTCTCCCGTCAAATGGTTACTCTACCAATGAGAGAAGATTATGCTCACAATAAGCATAAATCTCTTTTGTCATTTATTCAAAATTTAACTGCTCCTTCCATCAAACGAGATGCTTCATAAATTGAGAACAATTTTATGTGCTTTGGCAATAAATCCATAACCCTCAATATATACGTTTACATCATCAGACCGGCCAATCAATTGCAAATGACGGGAAGTGAGGGCAAAGTTAAACGGTAATGAGGTCTAGTGCTTGGAAATGATATAACATTCTGCTACCTCTCTTGATCCCATCAAATCTTTCCATATAAGCATTAAGAAGAAACCTTTTCCTCAGCCCCAGAACAAGTTCTTCTTGAGCACTAGGTTACTAATTAGGAACTTCATAAGAGCATTGACAAAGAATTGCCGTGATCTCCCAAAATACCAGATTAGAAACAAAAGATTTGCAATATAATGTAACCTGGGTCGTTTCTCTCAGGGAATTTGCAGTGGGTTTAGATCAGCAACAGCGAAACAGAGCAATAACAAATTTGGGGTTTTTCTGATTCAAAAGAAATTAAAAACCAAAATATTCAGAACAAAATGAAATATGCAGAAATAGATTCACAACGATTAAAAACAGTTAACCCAGAATTGGGATTCCATAACCTTCATCGGACAAACAGATAATAACCAAACTCGTGATTGATTCCCGGACGAACCGAGATCTCTGCGTTCGTCGGATATTCCCTCGACTAGACGATCGTCTAGCATTTGATCGAACACGTGGCGAGCTCGGCTGTACGATCGCACAACACTCTCTCGAACCCGGTCCGACCTATGTCCTTGGGATATCAATCTAGGTATTAAATCTAATACTTAATCCGCAATTATAATCGGATCCGATTAAAATAAACGAGACGATTCCAGATTACCGAATGAAGCGCATGTCCTCTGGATTTTGGAACCCTCAATCCATAGGTTAACCACGAAACTTAGCCGAGCATAGCTAAGCAAAACGCGAAGAAAAGATGAAGAACGCGAAGAACACGAAGAACATGAAGAACACTTCAGAGAATTTGAAAACTCCTATTTTGATCCACCAAAGTCTAAAAACGTGAATGAGAATGTGTTTGTGGCTGCTGCCACACTTAACCTAAAATGGAAAAACGAAAATGGGGCTCCAATCCAATTCAGGCCCAAAACAGAAAAAAAGGGCTTTAATTACAAATTCAAGCCCAATTAAAATTCTGACTTCGGCTCCAAAATCGACCGCCCTCTTGTCCGAATTTTCCTTCATGTCTTCATAAGAATTGTAGCTCTCTCGAATCATCTGAAATATGAAATAAAAATGAGGCAAATCCGATGTCTGGTTCAAGAGTTATGGTAGGAATAGTGAAGCAATATAAAACTGGAATTTTATTATTAAAAATGGCTAAAACATAATAAAAGGCCCAAAGCCCAAATAAGTATAAAAGCCATTATTTATTAACTAAAGAGTCCTAAATTATTAATCAAGAGATAAAAATAAGTGTATGAAATATTCAATTATCAAATTCCCACACACTTATCTTTTTGCACTCCTGAGCAAAATTCAAAGAAAAAGACCTAAAGAAGAAACTCTTCTTTTCTAACAATTGCTAACAATACAAAAATTGAACAAGGGACACAAAGCTTCATTAGAACCAATCAATCAAGACCCAAAATCCCTTAATCTCAAATTACAATTCCTGGTAATCTCAATCAATGATGCTAATCACAAATGATGGTCTCTCAAATGATGCGCTCAATCAATCAATCTCTCAAGTGTTTAAGGTAAATAAGTGTATCACTCAAATTCTACTCAAGAAAATTGTTCTACCATAAGCTTGCTCAATTTCTACGTCTCCACTCCTCATAACACATGCATGCACAAATCAAGAGAGCTTATTATTAAAGGTTGTAATAGGGTTAGGGTGAAGGTAGGTAATATAGTATGGAATGAGAAGCTAAGCACCAAAGAAATTAAAAAGAGCATTGATTAGGCTTGTAACACAAAACTTTTATGAAAACTTTTATAAAAAGAGCATTCTCTATGTATGAAAACTTTTATTTTGCTCATATATCTCCTTTCTTTCTATGTATTTTCTTTCTTTCTTTCTTTCTTTTTCTGCTTTTTTCTTTTCTTTTTGTTTTTTGTTTTTTTTTGTTTTTGTTTTTTGAGAACTATATACATATACACAATGACAAAATCAAATATCTCCCCCCACACTTAAACTGTTGCACTCCTGAGCAACCCCCACACTTAAACACAAAATCAAGGTGAAACCAATGCTCAATAAATTTCCAAGGTGCGGAATAAAATGGTTTTACGCTTAGGCTTGTAATGTGGTTTAGAAAAGAATGAGTCGAAAAGGCACAAATGGGCTAGCAAAGGAAACATAATGCAAGGGAAAGCTATTTGGCCAAAGTGGGAAAATAAAAGAAAGAAAACAAGCTTCTATCATATTTATGCATGTAAGTGAAAAATGTAGTTTCAAAAAGAAAAGGAGCAAGTTCTAGAGAACACAAATCAAGAGCGAGATGCACACATGAAAGAAAGAATGGCAAAAGATGAATTCCATTCATGCAAGCCCAAAACCTCACAAGGTCAATACCAACTTAGGCAATCAACAACATCAAATCAACTACCAAGACATGCAATCGAAGAGTCGGAATTGCAGACCAAACGAATGATCCATTAAAACCAAAATGTCAAAGTTCATAATATGTAGCAATCATAGAAAGAGAGCGTATTTATTTTCAAAAAGCAAAGTAGAAAAAGGAAAACAAATAAAAGAGATAGAGGGAGAAGAAAGAAGAATACTCCCCAAGGGTTTAAGGAGGATAAGTGGCATCAATGAGGAGAATCTCTACTTCCTCGATCCGTGCTGGATCCCTCATGAAATTGCTTGAGGCGGTGCCCATTAACCTTAAAGGTTCTCCCCTGTGGGTGGATCACATAGCTCAACAAAGACCAAATGGAAAAAATGTTAGTGATCTCAAAAGGGCCATCCCATTTAGATTGAAGCTTACCAGGCATAAACTTCAGACGGGAGTTAAATAGAAGAACTTTCTGGCCCACAGAAAATTCTTTCCTCAGAATATGCTTATCATGGAATGCCTTAGTCTTTTCCTTGTATAACCGCGAACTCTCATAGGCATCCAATCTAAGCTCCTCCAACTCTTGCAACCAGCTTCCGTTCCATTCCGGACTTGGCCAAATCCATGTTACACTTTTGCTTAATGACCCAATAGGCTTGATGCTCCAACTCAACCTAAGATGACATGCCTTACCAAAGACAAGCCGATAAGGAGACATCCCAATCGGAGTCTTGTAGGCGGTGCGATATGCCCACAAAGCATCCTCTAATCGCTTACTCCAATCTTTCCGGGTAGAGTTAACCGGTCTTCGAAGGATTTGCTTAATCTCTCTATTTGAGACTTCGGTTTGACCATTGGTCGAGGATGGTATCCTGTGGAGACCTTGTGAAGCACTCCATACTTGCGTAACAAGGCACCCATGCTTCGGTTGCAAAAATGGGAGCCCTGGTCACTGATAATAGCTCTAGGAATGTCAAACCTGCAAAAAATGTTAGACCTAACAAAATCCACCACCACAGAAGAATCATTAGTCCGAGTGGCTTTCGCCTCAACCCATTTCGAGACATAATCAACGGCCCGGCGGTATGTAAGTATAACCATATGAAGCAGGAAATGGACTCATAAAATCAATACCCCAAACATCAAAGATTTCACAAAACAATATAGGGTTCTGGGTCATCTCATGCCTACGCGAAATACTCCCTGCTCTTTGACAGTTATCACATGACTTACAAAACAGATGGGAATCATGAAACAAGGAAGGCCAAAACAATCCACTATCTAACACTTTCCTAGCAGTTCTTTGGGGTCCAAAGTGACCACCACAGGCAGAAGCATGAGCAAAATGCAATATAGAGTAAAAATCATGATTAGGCACACATCTCCTAACTACTTGATCACTACAAAATTTCCACAGATAAGGGTCATCCCAAACATAATATTTAGACTCACTCTTCAATTTAAGAGTTTGGGCCCTAGTGGAATCTACGGGCAAAACACCGCTACCAAGTAGTTAACCGGATCGATACCATGGAAGCTTACCTTGCGGTGTAGAAGTTGCTCATCGGGAAATCATCCCGAATAGAAGAGGGTGAGAGGGAGAATGGGTGATGCGACTCAAGTGGTCGGTACCCAATTTTGTGCTCCGCTTCATCTCGAATCTCAACATCAAACTCTTGGAGCAATAACATCCACCGAATGAGTCGTGGCTTAGCATCTGTCTTTTTCAAAAGGAACTTTAGAGCAGCATGGTCAGAGAAAACAATTACTCTACTAGCTAGCAGATATGACCTAAACTTATCAAAAGCAAATACAATAGCCAACAACTCATTTTCGGTAGTGGTGTAATTAGATTGGGCAGGATCCAAAGTCTTAGAGGCATATGCAATCACATGAGATGCTCTATCGACCCGTTGTGCCAAGATAGCACCCACCGCATAGTTGGAAGCATCACACATCAACTCAAAGGGGCTGCACCAATCAGGGGGCTGGATCACTGGGGTTGTAGTCAAGCAACGCTTCAAATGGTCGAAGGCCGCCTTGCAAGCATCATCAAATACAAAGTCGGTGTCCTTATGCGGGGTTGGACAAGGGTCGGGCGTCTTGCTTTAAATCCCTAATGAAACGCCGATAGAAACCCGCATGACCAAGAAAAGAGCGAACTTCCCGCACGATACGGGGTAAGGCAAAGCAGTAATCACATCTATCTTAGCAGGGTCTACCTCAATCCCTTTCCTAGACACTATGTGTCCCAAGACTATACTTGACTCAACCATAAAGTGACACTTTTCATAATTCAGCACAAGATTAGACTCAATGCACCTATGCAAAACTCTAGATAGATTAGCTAAGCATGCATCAAAATCAGACCCATATACAGTGAAATCATCCATAAAGACCTCCATGCAATCCTCTAAAAACTCAGAGAAAATACTCACCATACAACGCTGAAAAGTACCAGGTGCGTTGCAGAGGCCAAAAGGGGCATGTGAAGGTCGTCTTCTCCTGATCCTCAGGAGCAATATGGATCTGGAAGTATCCGGAGTAGCCATCCAGGAAGCAGTAATGAGACTTGCCAGCCAATCGCTCTAACATCTGATCAATGAAAGGTAAAGGGTAATTATCCTTGTGAGTGGCTTGGTTGAGTCTCCTATAGTCAATGCAAACTCTCCAACTATTCTCGAACTCGAGTAGGAATGAGTTCATTCTTCGATTGGCTACCACGGTGACTCCGTTTCTTAGGAACCACTTGAACCGGGCTAACCCACCGGCTATCGAAATGGGATAGATGATACCGGCTTGCGAAAGCTTAGTGACCTCCTTCTTCACCACATCAAGGATTAGGGGATTAAGGCATCTGCGGGGTTGCCTCACCGCTTAGCTTCCTCTTCCAACAGAATTTGATGCATACACATGGAAGGGCGATGCCAACTATGTCGGCTAATGTCCACCCAATGGCTTTCTTGTTCGCCCTCAATAAGCTTAGCGCTTCTCTTCTTGTTCGGGAAGAAGATTATTTGCCACAATGATCAAAACCGTTCATCCACCTCCAAAATGCATACTTCAGGTGACCTGGAAGAGACTTTAACTCAAGTTTGGGTGGTTGCTCAGTAGATGGGAGAAGCTTGGGTGGTTATTGCAACAACTCTGATGTCATCATATTGGAAATGCCTGAAACCACATTCAAAGAAGCAGAAGAACTATGTCTACACAGCTCAATGCTAACATCAGAATTCAGCTCATCAAAATCGAGTTAAGTTCATCAAAATCAAAATCGGGATGCACATCGGGATCATGATGAAGCTCAAACTTCGAATCAATATCGGAATCCATAAGTAATGCGAATTACCCAACAAGTCGAATCACCAAATAATGCAGCATTAACCAAATGAGTGCAAACAGAGCACCATTCATTATCGGCACGTACACAAATGGCGAATCACTCTCGGATGAAAAATCGGGATAATCAAGACACCAATCGGCAAGAACATCGTCCACAAGATCATCAATCACATCAATACGAAAATGTAATGCTCTTCCCTAGGATATTTCATGGCATCAAAGATATTAAAATTCACAGAAATATCACCAAACTCCATGGAAAGAGTACCAGAATACACATCTATCTTAGTCCTAGCTGTTTTCATGAAAGGCCTCCCTAGAATGATTGGTGATCTAATCGATAGAAGACTCATCCTCCATATCTAAGATGTAAAAATCAACAGGGAATATCAATTCATTAACTTTGACTAATACATCTTCAACTAAACCAGAAGGATGGGCATTGCTCCTATTAGCTAATTGAATAATAACACTAGTTGGACGCAAGGGACCAAGACCAAGAGATCTATAGATAGATGCAGGCATGACATTTATAGAAGCACCTAAATATAGCATGCAATCATCAAATTTGTAATTACCAATAAGGCAAGGGATAGAAAACGTCCCGGATCCTTGCACTTGCGAGGCATGGTAGGCGGATGAGGGGCGATACATTCTGGTTCAAACTCACTCGTTCATTCCCTTTCGCCGCCTCTTGTTGGTGCATAACTCCTTCAGAACTTGGCATATTTAGGAATTTGTTTGACCGCATCTAAGAGAGGAATGTTGATCTCTACTCTTACGAATGTCTCAAGTATATCCTTCTCTTGTACTTTTTCTGCCAACTTCTTGGATCGAGGGGCTCTCTGAGGGAAAGGAAGTGGAATGGGAATGTCTTCCTCTTCACCTTGCTGCATTGCCTTTTTGTTTTTAGAGTCAATCTTCACATTTTCGGACTCTCTTTCGATGTGGAAGTCACATCTACCCTGGTTTAGGTTCCTCCAATTGCTTTCCGGATCGAAGGAGATAGCACTCACATTCCCTTTAGGATTAGGAATTGTTTGTGAAGGGAGAGTGTTGGATCTCTGGGGTTGAAGCTGATTCAGTGATGTTGCCAATTGACCAATCTGTGTTTGCAAACTCTGAATGGAAGTTTCAGTTTGTCGTTGGAACTGTATAGAGTTTGTGGCAAATTGCTTCATCATATCTTCAAGTGAGGAACCACCACTACTACGGTACTAGCTTCTTTGTTGTGCCGCTTTGTGGAGGTGCACATATGGCTGGTCGAGGGCGGTCGGCAAAGGAGGTGCAGATCGTTGTTGGAAATTCTATGGTCTCGTCTTTGTCTCGTTGGTAATTCCCATAATTCTGCGATATTGGTTACTATGATTCGATTCTCGGTTCCAACGAAAATCGGGGTGATTTCTCCATCCCGGATTGTAAGTATTAGAATAAGCATTATTCTCTGGTATTGTGGCTTTCCGGAAAAACACCCACCGCAGCTACCGACCGGTCTTGATAAGCGGGATCATGCAAAGTAGGGCAAGAATCGATAGAATGACAAAGGGTCGAAACAGAACCCACAAGAGTACACAATCTGAGGAGGGGAAGATTGTACTGTCTGGGTCACTGCCAACTGCCTCACAAGGGAAGTTAGATCATCAAGTCTATTCTCCAATATTTGAGAATCGTACTGGACCGGAGGTGTTTGAATATGGTAGACAAAGAGTACCATTGGCCCTGGTGCCAAATTGCTGAGAATTAGCAACCATAGTAGATATCAACTCTCGGGCCTCTTCGGTGTCTTGCCATCTAAGGCCCCACCACTGGATGCATCCACGAAGCTTTTATCCATCGGTAACAAACCGGAATAGAAATATGTAATTAGGAGTTGGTCTCAAAATCGGTGGTGTGGACGGCTTGCACACAATCGCTTGAACCTCTCCCAATACTCATACACGGTCTCCCCATTGATTTGTTTAACACTAGTGATCTCCTTCGGATAGCAATGGCTTTTGAGGAAGGAAAGAACCTCACTAGGAATAACTTCGCATATCATCCCAACTCCCAACGAGATGTTGGTTGCAAATTGTATAGCCAATCCTTAGCCGCGCCATCTAGGGAAAATGGGAAAGCTCTCGGCTTAATGTGGTCCTCATCAATTGCTTGAGGTTTCATTGTCTTTGCATACCACATGGAACTCCTTTAAATGCCTGTGAGGACATTCACCTGCAAGACCATGAAACTTGGGCAACAAATGGATAAGACCAGATTTTAATTCAAAGTTAGCAGCAAGTTCAGGATATCGAATACACAAATTTTGATTGCCCACATCAAGGGTAGCTAATTCTTTCAAAGTGGGACGAGCTGCTTGCTCTTCTGCCATAATTTCTGAGTTAGCAAAATTGCTACTAGAATCAGTGAAAACAACAAGACTATCAGAGTCAAGATCAACGAATGAACACAATCGGACTCAAGTTCAATGTCAAATTCAAGATCAATCCCACGACTTAGCCTAACAATTCTTCTAGCGGTAAAATTGTTCTTTCTATTTCGGGATCAAGTGGCAACAAGTCTTCGGATTAATAGTACTCCTAGTACTCATGCAACAAGGCAGAATTTTCAGAAAATCAGAATTACGAAAATGCCACCAGAAAATCAGAATTACAAAAATGCCACTACAAGTGGTAAAAAGTAGGAAACACTAAGATGACACACAAACAAAAACACAAAAAGCTAAAACCTATGTCGGAATTTGACCAAAACAAGTCCAAAACAGTATCAAATGATTTTTAAAATTTATGGGACTTGGACAGGGCAACTCCTAGACCATTGGGGAACCCAAAAATGAAATAAAAAAACTTCAAAAATTGAAAAAGTGGTCTAAACGATGGAATTTGGCAAAACAGGGCATACCACATGGAAAATCAAATATTTTCGTGTGCCAAGTGAGATAGGCCATTGTCTATCGCCTGGAAAAATTTCAGCTCATTCGGAGATACTCCAAAAAAATTGACCTAGTAGAAATCACAAAATAAAAACTTAAAACAGCGAAAAAGTGGTCTAAACGTTGGAATTTGAGGAAAATAGGGCAGACCTCACTCTTAAAGAGAGTGATTCTTGTTTAAAATGCCCAATTACTTGTGAATAAGACCTGGTTTGAGTGATCTGGATCGAGAAAATTTTTCGTCCGATCACCCAACCACCTAAAACTACTGTTGCTTAATGAAATCGATGCGGAATTCCCCAGCGGGCGCCATATTTTGACAGAGATTTGCCGTGATCTCCCAAAATACCAGATTAGAAACAAAATATTTGCAGTGGGTTTAGATCAGCAACAGCGAAACAGAGCAATAACAAATTTGGGGTTTTTCTGATTCAAAAGAAATTAAAAACCAAAATATGCGAAACGAGAATGAAATATGCGAAACAGATTCACAACGATTAAAAACAGTTAACCCCGGTGGGATTCCATAACCTTCATCGGACAAACAGATAATAACCAAACTCGTGATTGATTCTGGATGAACCGAGATCTCGCGTTCGTTCGAGATATTCCCTCGACTAGACGATCGTCTAGCATTTGATCGAACACGTGGCGAGCTCACCGTATGCGATCGCACAACACTCTCTCAGAACCCGGTCCGACCTATGTCCTTGGGATATCAATCTAGGTATTAAATCTAATACTTAATCCGCAATTATAATCGGATCCGATTAAAATAAACGAAACGATTCCAAATTACCGAATGAAGCGCATGTCCTCTGGATTTTGGAACCCTCAATCCATAGGTTAACCACGAAACTTAGCCGAGCATGGCTAAGCAAAACGAAGAAAAGATGAAAACGTGAAGAACACGAAGAACATGAAGAACACTTGAGAGAATTTGAAAACTCCTATTTTGATCCACCAAAGTCTAAAAACGTGAATGAGAATGTGTTTGTGGCTGCGCCACACTTAACCTAAAATGGAAAAACGAAAATGGGGCTCCAATCCAATTCAGGCCCAAAACAGAAAAAAAGGGGCTTTAATTACAAATTCAAGCCCAATTAAAATTCTGACTTCGGCTCCAAAATCGACCGCCCTCTTGTCTGAATTTTCCCTTCATGTCTTCATAAGAATTGTAGCTCTCTGAATCATCTGAAATATGAAACAAAAATGAGGCAAATCCGATGTCTGGTTCAAGAGTTATGGTAGGAATAGTGAAGCAATATAAAACTAGAATTTTATTATTAAAAATGGCTAAAACATAATAAAAGGCCCAAAGCCCAAATAAGTATAAAAGCCATTATTTATTAACTAAAGAGTCCTAAATTATTAATCAAGAGATAAAAATAAGTGTATGAAATATTCAATTATCAAGCATCCCTGACATGGAATCAATTGCAGCAACAATATGTTCAAACTTTGGAGCAAGAGTCCGTAAAACTTTTGCAACAATAGTTCCTTCAGAAATATTTTATCCATAATACTTCGTTTGACTAACAAGGGGTGAAACTCTAGACCAATAAGTCTAGATAGATTCATTATTTTTCATAGAAAGAGTCTCAAAATCACAACAGTAATGCTACAATTTTATTGTAACCACTTTAGAGGAGCCCTAAAATTCTTTCTTCAAAATCTTTGAACTTCTTGAATCTATCAAAAGCTTTAGACTACAAGAAAAGGTCTCTTACTCTTTGCCTTTGCTACCACTCAATTTCCCTTTGAAGGCACATATTTCTAAAAGTATTCAAAGAGACTGAAGTCACAAACATAAAATGACCATCAACTTCCCATCAATTTTCTCTGCAACATCAGGACGTACTTGTGAAATAGGGATAAAATTTCCCACTAGTGCTGGTATTCCTCTTATACCGGCATGGACATGTATTAGCTTAAACATGATCCTCCCATGAAGCTCAAAACTCACAAATGTCCATTGTAATTCACTTTTGCTTTTCTTGCTAAAGCTATGCCTTCTTGGACTTAACATTGATGATAAGAGTGCTCACATAGAGGAGGCACAAATTAATGCGATTAAGGGAGAGGCACGCCAACTACTGCTTGCTCATATTGGAGCTATAGAATGTGAAGGTGAAGGCGCATCTGATTCTGAAAGCCCTGTAAGGTAGCAACTTACACTTTTACCTTGGAAGTATGGCGTTGCCCACTTAGCACTTATTCTAGAACTAGAAGATAAGTCTGACCCGCCAGTAAGCACATCCAATATCTTCAACTCGGTGTCAAGCCAGATAAAGATCTTGACTAGACCAAATACCCTCAAGAACTGGAGCATTTGAGTATATAAAATAAGCCACAATAATGCTCCACAAAGTACTGTACACCAGATGCACATTTACACATTCTTTCGAAATCTCCTTTTTGTTATGCAACAAATTAGCCTCAAGATCTGTCATCTAAGGTGTTTTATCAGTTATTCCACTACTCTAGAATTGAAAAATTGAAATTTCATCATTATTTTGATTCCATTTACCCCTTCACAATCTCTCTCACTTTAATCAATTTCATATCCAGAAGAAGAAACCACACGCATCTGCCATTCTCTATTTGAGGAGTCAACATAAACCCTACCAAGTGCCACCAACTCGCCATCCTCGTTATTGGGTGGGTGGAAAAATCAGTCCATTAACGATGGCATCATCGCCACAAGTGAAATCAAAATCAATAGAGTATGTTCAACAACAAGAGAAAGGGAGAGAGAGAAAGAGAACCTGCTGTGAATATAATTTCTGAGCAAGAGAAACCTTTATGAGCTTAGCTATCTTGCACCTCTTTGATTTAGGGGTTTTCAGTTGAGTTTATGCCAATTTTCAGTCTGCCGAATTGACACCATCAGCTCCTCCGCGTCCACGCTATGGCCCAAGTGAAAAGGTTCTTGGTTTCTAGTGCGATATAGTTTGCTAGATGATGATGAAGACGAAGAGGGTGATGATCTCTTCCACATATCTTTGGCTATCGAAGAAGCTGCTACTACAATTACATGTTTAAGCGTTTGTGCATCGGCAGATACCTGACCTGTTTGATCAGGTTCAATTGACTTGCAGCAGAATCGTTATTCTTTAAGGTATAATGACGCTTCCGAAGAATACGAGTCCATGGATTCTCGGCCCCATCACCATGCCAGGTTTAGTGACCTCAGCTCCGTCACCATGCCGGCTTTAATAATCTCAGTTCTGTAATCTTGGCTTCATTATACAGGTCTGACGAGATCGTGGTTACTATGCCGAATTTAATTATAAAAATCCAAATTAAAAATGCTCCAAATCCTGTATGGAGACTGACTGAGATATCTCGGCCATGTCGCCGGGGTGGCTTCAGCTATCTCGACTCAGCTATCTCAGCTATTCAGGACAGTTATCTCGGATTAATATCTTGGCCTTCATAATCTCAACTCCTCAGAATCTCAGGACCTCAGGACCTCGTCTCCTCAGCATCTCGGCTAGTTGATCACTTGTCATTGGAATATCATCTCGGCACTAATAGTAGGGTCTCACCAACCTCGGCTATCGCAATGAATTTGGACCTCATGGGTGTAGAGCGTTGATCAATCTCGGCATATCACCCAAGCGCGTACTGTGCATTATGGCCTTCATTCAAATATCTGGCATTGCGAAACACCTCGGCTTTGTATCTCAGCACTGTGCTTAAACCTCTGACATGCGTAACGTAGCACCCCGGCTTTGTATATCGGCACCATGCATATCTCAGCCACTATACAAAACAACTTAAAGTTGACCCCGACAACTTCAAGTTGTGCCACTGCATGAAGAGTATCCGTCAGCAGAGACTTCACAAATACAAATTCTGCTGGTTTTTCAGAGCTCTAGTGATCAAGAAAGCTCTTCAACATATTCTTGAATTAGAAGGTCGAGAGAAGAATGATGTTTCTCCTTCCGTTTGAAATTGATGGAAGCTTGTTGACTCAAACCTATGATTTCTTTCGGTTTTTTGCCTTGCGAGTCCACTTTCTCGTCTTCATCGCTGCTCCAATTTTGGTTCTAAAGAACAGAGTGAAGCCAACCGTTCCCAGGACAGATTTGATGCCGGCTTTTATGAGGGCATCTATCCCGACTGTGAGCTGCTTGAACTCGGCTTTATGATGGCAACGCCACCGAGGTCTGCTTTCTCACCGAGAAACTTCTTCAGCTCTGTAGTGGCCTCCAAAGCTTTTTGCAATCGTCTAGAAGAGAAGAACAATGTTCTTTTGCTAAGCTTTCATTCTTCTGTTTCTGGTTGATTATAACTGGGTATCCCCTAAAAAACGTAAACGGAGCCATAGGAGGACGGTGGAGGCGGATCCTTCATTATCGGAATCGAACGACCACTTGCGTGTTTGAATAATTACACTCTTGCCATTACAAAGCTTGAAGTGTTTTCTGCAGTTGATCTTTTCAATATTCGGACCGGATTTTCTCACAACAGTCCCCGCAAAGGCATCAGATTACTTCTCGTATTAACCATCTTTAGGTCACAGGAATCGAAATTTACCAATTCCCCACGAACAGCGCCAATGTTCTGTCATAAGAACACAGATGTCTAGCCCTAGGTGGACTAGTATGTTGATATAGGATCAAATATCTCCCTCCTAGGTATCCATGGATGAGATACCTTTGAGAATAGAAGATCACTGTACACAGCTAAAGGGGGTGGGGTGTGTGCACAGTATAGGCAGAATTGTAGATGAGAGAGAGCTTAGAAGATGTGTACCTTTAGGGTTTAGCCTCTATTTATAGAGTGTACCTTAGGGTTAGGGTTTGGACTAATGGGCCTCTTGTGCCTCCAAGCCCAATGTTCTGCCATTACATCTGTGCAATATTGGTTGCCTCTTATTGGGCCACACCTTGAGTAGGCCTCATATTTCAGTCCATAACAAGAACTAGAAATTTCAGTGAAGATGCCCATTGATCAATTTTGAGCATGTTTGGGATAGCATTAAATTAGGTTAAAAGCCCAATGGCTAATGGGCTTATGAAAAAAAAAAGTTGTTTTGGAGAAATCATGGTGTTGGAAAACATCAGTAGTTGATGGGTTTAAGGAAAAAAATGCCACTTCTGGGAGAAGTCAAAATTTTGAGTTTCTGCCATCACATCACTGTAACGTTGCATACACAGTGTTTTGTTAAGCAGAGACCAACTTATAGGGAATATGTTTAATTAAGCACTTCAATGTTTTATAATTTTTTTAATGGTGATTTTACTGTTTTTTAGCAAATTTTAATTTAAATTTAATTTTTTATTCCAAATTATCACATAATATACAACACACACATATATAGTATTCAATAATATTCATGCCATTTTCATTCATTTTCCATCTCCATCTCAACTTATTTTCAAACACTATGCTAAACAAAAGCCTATCTGGAAAAAATAAAATAAAAAATCACTTCTACCACCGGTATCCTAAACACAAATCACATTTACAATCCGACTTTTAAAAATAAGTGCATCTAGAAAAAAACATTTTTACCGCCGCTATTCCAATCGGACTAACACTTGCAACTTAAGATCATCAATGTCAACCTTTGAAATATCCTCATGACATGAGTTCCACACCAAAGGGAGTTGCCTTAAATGATATGTCTTGTAAGGCATTGAATTCCTAAACTCTAACAATTAACTTTTTAAGTGTATGTTAGAGCAAGAGAATAAAATAAAGAATAAATTTTGAAGTAAATTGGTATAACAATTGTGTCTGTAATATCCTGAATTTTGGGCCTAGAGACTTAGGAATAAGCCTATAAAAGGTAGGTAACTAAGCCCAATTCGAGCAGAGTCCCAAGAATGTCGAGAGATAGAAAACCTCTCAGGGATTATGTTGTGCGGTTATATTGGGCAAAGGACCTAGTATGCATAGGATGTAGAATTAAAATAGTGGTGCAGAAGGGCACAAAACGTTTATACAGTGTCATTGGGTTGGTAAGGAGATGTCACCCAGCTATGTTATAATGTATGGCACGATTGGTCAAGCAAAATGTGTCGGTATAAGTGTACATGTGGCATTTCTTGGACAGACATATGTACCCTGCGTTTTTTAGAGAATGGAAGAGGATAAGATCAACTTGAAATATTTTGGCACATGTGAAAAGGAAAAGTCAACAAAGTTTATCCTATTGTGCCACTTGTCTTGCTATGGTGACAAGTTGACTAGTCAATGGACACATAAGCTCATATAATAATGAAGGATGGTGAGTCATTAGGACACCTAAGCCTTCATGCAATCAATATGTTCTCATCCAAAATGTCATATGTTATTTTGGGAAAGATGTTTGACTTGATAAAGACACCTAAGCTTGACCAATTATGGCATAAGAAGGACTTATTTAGCTTCATGAAAAAGACACTTTTCTACTTATATTTAATATAAGTTGGAAGACATAATTATCTTCTATAAAGGCCACGAATTTCGAATTGGATGAGACAAGAGGGAAGAGAAATAGATTTATCACATGTAAATAGAAAAACATCTAAAACATGGCCACTTGTTTTCACATGAATTAAAGATTGATTTGGAGGGGACGCTTGGACACCTTCTTCTAATAAAGATTGAAAACGTAAATGACTCCTCCAAAGAAGTCAAAAATGACACTTAAAAGAAGACAAGAAAGGAAAAATACAAAGACACATGGAATAATAGGAATTAAAGAGAAGAACACCTACGATGCCACGTGTTATGATATTTAAAGAGGATTATGATAAGGACACTTGGACATACATGATTAGGAATATTTAAAGCTTGATTATCTTCTTTCTTAAGCAATGGATTTCAACCACAAAGGAGACTACATGAAGTAAGAATGATGTAAGCTAAAAGATATAAAGAAAGAAGTCAATTGACTTGGACTTCTTAGCTAATAAAAAAGAACCAAGCAAGGGACCTAAACCTAGCCTAAATAAATACATGGAATAAAATCATTTGTGCCAAGAATGACACATGTCCATGTCTATATCAAGGGAGAAGACGCAAAAGAAGTCAAGACTTCTCTAGAAAAAGAAAGAAAAAGCTAGAATTACCATGGATAATTACAAAGGGGTAAATTAGTAAAATTCCAAGGAGATATTTTCATGGCCTAACCTCTATATAAAGGGCTTCACCTCCCATTTGGCATATCAAGAAGGCTCCACACATAAGAAAGAAGAGGAAAAAAGAGAGTGTTGAGAGTCACAAGCAAGAAGAAGTGCAAGGAAGTTGAGTTAAAGTAAGAAAGTTATGAAATTTACTCTACTTCCTTCAAATTCATGTAGACATGCTTGAGGTTTTAGTTAATAACCTTGTATGATATTATTGAAGCCCTAGTCACCATTACAAAGGAGTTCAAGAAGAAGTGGAAAGAGAAATAAGGATCTAGAACAAGTAAGTCATATTTCTAATTTCTTGTAATTTTGTAAATTAACAGGGATTTTTGGCCAATTGCTAGAACATGATAATATGATTTTTTTTTGATAATTTTGATGGTTTTAAAGTGGTTAAAATGGAATTTTATATAAGGAAGAACATGGAGTATAATTTTGGAAGTATTAAGGTCAAAATATGAAGAAATACAAATTAAGTAGCTTTAAAACCAGCAAGGGCATTTTTGTAAACTAGAAATAATCTACATATATTTGACCTTGGCAAGCATTTTTAGTCAAAATTAGACATGTTAAGAGTCACATAGATTTTTTGAACACCTCAATCGGATTTTTCGACAATTAGTTATGAATTTTTTAAGTTAGTTATAGTTTCTGGAAATTTTTTGGATTTATGCGAAAATGAAAGATAAGTAACCAATGAAGGGATACTTATTAATAAAGAGAATTAAGGAGTTCCAAATGGTGAAAGAACCCGTCATACAAGTTGTGTAGTTACATATTTTAAAAGGGAAAGTTTTTATCGGTGATGACACCCTTTTTATTGTATTACTTTAGGTCTATCATTCCTACTTAGTTGTCGGAAGTTTGTTATCCTACTGCTCCGTTATTTCCAGGTAGTAACCTTAATCTCATATGTTTTGTATGTCTTTGTATGTATGTTTTATCATATATATGTATGCATTCGGTTGTTGTTATTATCCAAGCGCTTTGAAACCGGAACCCGTTGTGTGCGACTAGGGCTTTGTTGTGTGTTATGCCTTGCAATCTATGTTGTGTGCTATTAAGACTGCTTGTTCCATATTTGGCTTTGTGCCTCGCTGTGTGCGATTTTCTGAATGCTTATGGTTTTCTTACATGCTTTGAATATACTTCATATATGAGATTACCAGTTACTCTGGGATCCTTCAGAATTCCAGCCTCTTTTGCTACCTACATCTTGTACAATTTATTGGATATAGCTCCCAGGTGGATGTTGGCAGATGGAGGTGTTGGACTAGTTTCAGATTATTTGGAGAATTGTTGTGGAAATTTTATGTAGTTATATTTTAAATTTGTAACCAAGATTTGTAATTTATTATCAGTATACTATGTCTAAACCTCTTTCCATTGTGTTGCGCTATAATGCTCTGATATGTGATATATTGTTGAAAAGGTGTGACAATTGGATTTAATAAATAAAAGGCATCACACTACTCGCTATTTGAAATACGGCGAGGCCGGTAGAAGTGTAATAGTATCAATGTATATGTGTATGGTCCTTATTAATCCTACTAGGATATTCTTTCTAGCTATAACAATATTTGATTGTATTTATTAGTTATATAATACACTAAAGGCCTGAATATTATTTGCATCTCAGCCTATTCATTAATAGACTTTGTCCTTTCTACCTTTTTTATGTGTTGTTATTAGAATAAGGGATAAATATCATTTTTGCTATAAAAGTTTAGCCTAAGGAGCACTGGTCATCCGTAAGTTTTTTTGGTCTCATTTTTGTCTCGAAAGTTAACAAAACAAAATAGTTTTGCCTCGGAAGTTTTTTTAAAGAGCAATTTTGCCCCTGAAAGAATAAGAGCAACAATTTAACGGTCAAGATCAATGAAAAGGCAAAATTGCTATGTTTTTAAACCATCGAGACAATTTTGATACAAAAAAACTTCAAAGTAACCAGTGTTTCTTGGGCTAAACTTTCATGACAAAAATAGTATTAATCCTTAAAATAACTAGTGCTCATTATACCTCACTTGCCAAATAACATTTCCTGCCTCTATACTCCCAAGCTTCAGTTTTGCCTTTTACTTCCATGAAATTCAATAATGGAAGAGAGAAGAAGATGTAAACTTACGAATGTTTAAGTAATTTGAATCAAACTTGTCAAGTTGTGAGGAAGCCTGTAGGAAATTGCAACCAAAATGACAAATCTTTCGGTAAACACTACTTTGTCGATATGAACAAATGTTGTTTAGAAATGATCAAGACATTATATACCATGTAACATTGCCCTTAAAATAAAAGCATACTTCTCTAACATGGTTGTCACTCAATTTAGTTCCCGATCCAAATGGTTTTAGCCTATAAGTCACAATCTGATTAAAGTTGAGTTTATGACTTTAATATTGCTAATGTTAATGTATCCTTGATAACATAATTTTATAAAATTTATAAACATTCACAAACATTTCAAAGTAAAATTAAATAAGTTTATAAACATAAATTGTGGATATAATAGCTCTTCTATAGGTTCTATATGAAGAACTTGTCTTATTAATTACCAAAATATTATTTTTTTTCCAATTAGCAAATATCACGACATCTTTTGTGACCATCATTGTTCAACAAGGGATGGAAGCAAAATTCTTGAAGTGCATGTTTCATTGTAGATAAAATTTCAAGCACATATAATTCAAATTATAATTTTAAAGCAACCAAATACACTTCAAACACATATTTCAGCATTTCATTCTTAAGGTAATATAGATTCATATGCCCGTCAAATAATAACCAATAAGATGACTTGTCATCCCATTTATTATTTAAAAGTATCCTTACACCTCTTCTAATAAAAATTCAAATATTAATTCATCACGTTGTGAGAGACTTTTTTTTTTTTTGATATAACAAAAGGCAAAAAGCCAAAGTACATTTAAAACAAAATTACCAAGTAAGGGGAATAAATCTCAAACATTCTTGATCAACCAAAGCCTTCAAAGCTAAGGGACACTCACTGAGGATCACTGATTTAGTAAGACCCCACTTTGCAAAGCATCAGCAACTTTATTGGAATATAGCAAATGGAAATACACCAGTTCCTTGCTACCAAGTTTTTTATCTGTTGAAACATAATTTTGCTAGCAAGGAGATTTTCATCAGCCAAGCAAACTACAAGGTCCAAAGCATCAGACTCAAGCACCACTTTCTTGAAGCCTAAATCCCATGCTAAGGTAAGACCCTCATAAAGCGCCCATTCTTCCGCAATGTTGGCACTACACATCCCGATGGATTTAGTGAAACCAACAATCCACACCCCTTTTCTATCTCTCAAAACACCACCACACCCAACCTTAGATGAGCTCAAAATCATAGCCCCATCCACATTTAATTTCACCCATCCTTCGCTAGGAGTTTGCCAAGACCAAACCATAGAAGAGTCCCGGTGATTCCTTGAATACCCCGAAGGGAGATCCTGACAACAAGTAAACTTCCTCCATAATTGCAAAACTATAATTTATGATTTCCAAGGTTTTAAAAAACCAGAATCAAATAGTGCATATTTTCTCCAATTCCACAGTTTCCATATAGAGACCCTAAAGATAAGATTCCAAAAAGGGCCCATACCAGATCCAAGCTTACAAGATAAATTCATAGACATCCAGTCTTTAAGCCCTGCAGAGAAAAATTAGGAAACATACCATGGATCCAAAAGTTTAAGACACAACTGTTTAGCATATAGCCATTCCCTCAAAGTGTGCAAAAATGTCCTCCGCACCTCCATTATAGAAGCTAAAAACTGCTGAAACAGAAGACCAAGAGCTTCGCCACACATTAGTTGCTAACTTGTTTAAAACAACCATCGACATGAACACTCTAATGCGTTCCCCCCCTTGCCACTTCCAAATACATTTGAACATATTACATTTCAGATGCTGGGGGTAGTTTTCAATAAGCGAATAAGCATTTCTTATTGAAAAATTATTGACTCTGGACGAACCCCACAACATGAAATCATGACCAGCACCTGATCGAGGAGGCAAATGGGAGACCAGATGCTGTAAAATGGATGAACAAACAGTACCAGCAAGTCTATTCAGGTCCCAAAACCCATCCAGGACCCACTCTAACATCGAAGATTGCTCTTCTTCCATAGATAAAATTCTAGGGGTTAAATGCCTAATTTGCCCCGGAAGTTTTGATAAGGGGCACTCATCACCCGGAAGTTTTTTTGGTACCAAATTTATCATGGAAGTATTAAAAAGGAAGCAAATTTGCCCCGGAAGTATGAAAAAGGTAGCAAATTTGCCCCTCCGTTAATTTTGACCGTTAAGTTTAACGAGTGTACATGTGGACATGTGGCATGCCACCTCATCAACCCAATAAGAGTTAAGTATCATTTTTACCCCGGAAATTTTCATTGAGAGGAAGTTTGCCCCGAAAGTTTTCACTGAAGAGCAATTTTGCCCTGAAAGTTTACAAAACGTATCAATTTTTCCCTTGTTTCCCACATATTAAATTTAACTTTAAATCGATCAAAGACCACACATGTCATGCCTTGAAAAGGTCAAACTTGGAGTTAGAGAAGGAAATCTTTGAGATGTTGAGATCAAGGCGCTACGAATTTGTGAAGCCGAACTAATCACGGAAGCATCACTTATGATCTAAGCAAATGATCGTCTATACAAACGTAAATATTATCACTATTGATTTGTTTTACTTGAACCAATTTTTGGAACAATTCATTTCTCGTTTTGCGTTTCATTTGTTTAGATTATAAGTGATGCTTCCTGGGGTTTTGCGACGTAGACCTTTCATCCCTATGACCGGTTCGACTTCACAAATTATGGCCGCCTTGAGCTCAACATCTCAAGGATCTCCTTCTCTGACTCCAAGTTCGACATTTTCAAGGCATGACATGTTGTTTTTGTCTGATTTAATAGTCAAATTTAATATTGGGAGAAAGAAGGGCAAAATTGCTACTTTTATAAACTTCTGGGGCAAAATTGCTCCTTAGTGAAAACTTCCAGGGCAAACTTGCTCTCAGTGAAAACTTCCGGGGCAAAAATGATACTTAACTCTTATTTGGGTTGATGAGGTGGCATGCCACGTGTCATGAGGTGGCATGCCACGTGTACACTCAATCAAACTTAACGGTCAAAATTAACGGAGGGGCAAATTTGCTACATTTTTCATACTTCCGGGGCAAATTTGATACAAAAAAAACTTTCGGGTGATGAGTGCCCCCTTATCAAAACTTCCGGGGCAAATTAGGCATTTAACCCATAATTTTAATACATAAATCTTTAATTTTATCGTCAAACAGCCAATTGTCATTGAAAAAACTAACCATATGACCATTTCTTACCTGCCACTTAGTCCCTAAACCAATAATGTCTTTTTGGGAAGTAATAAACCTCTACAATTTTGAATCACCAAGGCGGTAAGACAACAAAGAATCATCGTCATGCAACATATAACTTCCCTTTAGAATGTCAGCCCATAATCCTTGAGTTCCTACAAGCAGTTTCCAAGCCAATTTGGCCCCACAAGCTTTGTTAAAAGACGAGAGGTGCCTAAAACTAAGACCCCCAAATTCCTTCGAAAGGGTAATACGATCCCAACACATCGGATGGAACCAATTGTTAAACTCCACATGACCCCAAATAAAATTCCTCTGGAGTTTCTCAACATCCTAACATACGCCTCTCGGTAATCTAGTCACTTGCATCGGGTATAAGGGAATAGAGCTTAAGACTGATTTAGCAAGCGTGATACGTCCCGCTATGGATAAAGATTTCACTTTCCTAGCCTTAGTTTAGAATGAACCCTCTCAATAACATAGTTAAACAATTCTCTGCTCCTCTTGTTACAAGTAAGGGGAAAGCCTAAGTACCTACCAATTTCACTTGAGACATGCATCCGAGTCAAATCTTTTATCAAATTCCTAGATTGAACAGGAACCCTAGGAGAGAAAAATAAAGATGACTTAGCTTGGTTGACCTTCCCTCCCAAAGCTGTACAAAATTTATCCAAACACTTCAACATAAGTTCAGCTTGAGAGATGGACGCTATTCCGAATAAAAGGAGATTATCTGCAAACATAAGGTGTGAAATCTTCGTCCCTAATCTAGAGGTAGCAATAAGTTGCCAATTTCCCATCTCTACTTCATCACATATTAAATGGGACAATTTATCCATACATAGAACAAAAGCAAAGGAGAAATAGGTGTTTTGTATGTTTGTGAGAGACTAACCATTCATCTAAACTCATTCTCCGTTGATGTTAGGGCTGAGCATGGAACCCATAACCTATGAGCCCGCCCACAACCCAATATAATTGGGCTATTTTGAACCCGCCCAAGAAGACCCATAACGGGGCGGGTTAGAAGATGCCCATTTAAGATTTAAATGGGTGGGCTATGGGCACACCTACAGGCTGCCCATACCCGCCCATTTAGTGTAATATTATTATTAACTACATCCCATTCTGCATTCCGCCATAAGGTAAAGTCATTCCCGACTCCCTCCCTATTCGAGATTTCAAGTATTCGGCCGCCTCTAATCCCTAACCATAATGGCCATCGACTCTCAATCTTGCTCTCTGGCTTTGCTTATTCGAACTTGTGAGTTGCTACTGACTCTACATGTAATATAGGGAAGATTTTAGAAGTGGATGAATATATTCAAACTGAATTAGTTGGCTTTCATGATCCAAAATTTATGTTTTGGCATGGTGGAAAGTGAATTAATGCTTCTAAGTATCAAGTTTTAAATCTGTTGGCACGTGATTTGTTGGGTATACTAGTATCTTTAGAATTAGCTTTTAGTACTAGGATCGGATACTAGATTCTTTCAGGAGCTCCTTGTCTTCAAAGATTGTTGAGGCACTCGTATGTGCTCAAAATTGGCTATTCAAGACACCCCTTAAATTTAAGGACCTTGATATTGATGATTTTGATGAGAGTTCAAGTGTTGTAACTAGTATTTTCAATTTGTATTGTTTCATTTTATTATTATTTCATATTAGACTATTTATGATATGTTTTCTTTTCACTTATTTTGCAAAGAAAGATTTAGTGTCTGGAGCTATAGTCCTTTCCTCAAGTGAATCTAAAGATGATGGTGAAGATTGAAGCATACAGATTCAATGGAAGCATGTCATTTTGTTAATCTATGAACTTATAGAGTTGTAGTTGTAATGTTTTAATTTAAAAGTTAGAGTTTGAACATCCAAATTATGTTATGATGGTACTTGTCTAAATTTATATTGTTTTATGTGAATTGTAACTATTGAACTTTGAAGATTCATATTTTAGAAATTGGAATGATGAATTTGGATGTATGCTTAATGTTTATATATGTTTTTTTTTTTTTAAAAAAAAAAGTCAAATATAAATAGGTTACCCAAAACTAAGTTAGTCAGCTCATTTCTGTGCTAGCCCGTTTGGACAAGTTTGAATGGATTGAGATACGAGTATAGGCTAACACATACCCATTTAAAGTTAAATGAGCGGGCTATAGGTTTGGCCTCGGGTTTCCCAACCCTCTCATTCTATGCTCTAGTTTTTGATAACAATTGGCTCTAGGACGGAAATGAACCCCATTTTGCTCATCATTCTATGCTCTAGTTGATCGGTTGATGTGGTGTTTGGTATTGTTTGTGAGAAAAAAAAAAGTTTAGAAACGGAATAATTGGCAGTGCAGTTTGGGCTTTGTTAATTATGTTGATCTTTTTAGTCCAAGTGGGCCCAATCTTCAGAGTCCAGATCCACTACTCGTCTACTCTGCACCAAGCCACCAACAGTCTCGGCTCTTCCGTCGTATCTCTGCTCCACAGTCTCCGCCTTGCTCTGCTCCTCGGATCGTCTCTGTCTCCTAGTACGTATTTCCATAATTTCCTTCTCGCAAAGGTTTTCCTTGTGTTGGTACGTTTCTTCCGTCAGTTCAGTTTCTCCTCTTCTGCTGAGATTCAGACCTTTTCTCGTGACCTTCACCTTTGGATTCTCAACTTAATCACAGCTTTTGGGTCTGAGATTTTTGGCAGATTTTCTGAAGATAAGTGTTTTATTAGTAACTTATCCTATTGAATGTTGATGAACTCTGGAGAAGTTTCATTTTTATGAACTTTGTAGTGAGTTTTCTTTCCGTTTTGCTTCTGGGGTTTTCCGAACTGTGTTCGTGTCTTGGCTTGTGAATATTTTTGTGGGTTGAGAATATACGCGTGGGATATAACAGATGATACCTTGAGAAAAGGTTTGATATAGATTTTTGGGCTGCCATTTACTGAAGATCTAGAGACCTGATAGGTTGCGTGGGATTGAAAAACTGCTATTCAATTATTCGGTTTGTTCAACAGATTGTGTGGATACTCAAGTAATTAGTATTTTTATTTTAAGGAAAGAAAAAAGTGTACAAATTACAGTGAGAAGATGAGGTTCAATAGGATTGATCTCAACTCCACAAGGGAAAAATAGAATTTTGCACTTGCATACTCTCTCTCATTGCAAAGACAGCCTCAGCAAATCTCCACACCCATTTGATAGCCAAGCTGCTACTTTGTCCCATTTTGTGGAAGAAACTATGCCTGTGCCATCAAAACGCTTTCTTTCTTCCATTTCCCGAAGCATCTACATCCTCTCTTCTTCCTCTTCTTCCCCATCTCCTACACTCACAACCCTCTTGTTTTCTAGCTCATTCATTCCCCTATGCTCGCTCAATTTCCTCCTCACCCGGCCAAGATGAAAACCTCGAACCGCAGTTCACAAATCCTAGCCCTCGTACAAGAACACCATTGGAGAAACAATTTGAGACATGGGTTCAGAAGCTCAAACCTGGGTTCACTCCATATGATGTGGACGAAGCCTTGCGTGCTCAGTCGGACCCTGATCTTGCACTTGACATCTTCCGATGGACTGCCCAGCAACGTGGGTATAAGCACAACAATGTCACGTATCTTACCATGATTAAGCAACTCACTGTGGGTAGGCGGTATCGACAGGCAGAAACCCTAGTTGAGGAGGTAATCGCTGGTGCTTGTGATGCTAGTGTTCCTCTTTACAACTCTATGATCAGATTCTGTTGTGGTCGGAAGTTCCTTTTTAATCGTGCTTTTGATGTGTATAAGAAAATGTTGAAGTCCGAGGATTGTAAGCCAACACTCGAAACTTACTCCTTGTTGTTCAATTCACTTCTCAGGAGGTTTAATAAATTGAACGTATGTTATGTGTATTTACATGCTGTTAGATCAATGACCAAGCAGATGAAGGCATCCGGGGTCATCCCGGACACTTTTGTGTTGAATATGATTATAAAAGCTTATGCAAAGTGTTTGGAAGTCGATGAGGCCATCAGGGTTGTCCGTGAAATGGGATTATATGGGTGTGAGCCAAATGCTTATACGTATGGTTATATTGCAAAGGGTTTGTGTGAGAAAGGGAGGGTGAATCAAGGCTTAGGGTTTTTTAAGGAGATGAGGAGCAAGTGTTTGGTGCCAAGCACTAGTACATATGTGATAATCATTTGTAGTCTTGCTTTGGATAGGAGGTTTGAGGATGCTATTGAGATTGTGTTTGATATGTTGGCTAATTCTAGGTCCCCTGATCACTTGACTTACAAGACTGTATTGGAAGGGTTATGTCGAGAAGGGAGAGGCAACGAGGCCTTTGAATTACTTGATCAATGGAGGAATAGAGACGTTTCAATGAATGATAAGACCTACAAGATTTTGCTGAATGGATTGCATTTCCTTTCTCAGGAGTAAATTCTTGACTAGCTTCTCACCTCCGGTTTAGAGTCCATTTCTGTGAGGCACTTTTTATGCTGAATTCAGTTTTCCTATCAAGAAACACTGTAAGTGCTTGTATGCCCTTGTTGTGTTGAATGAGGTGATACTATTCTTGGACAAGAGTGATGGATACGGACAAATGGAAGCTTTGTGCTTGCTGTGAGATTTTTTCAACCTCTGATGATGGGTTTTAGGTGATTGGAAGACGGGGTTTAAGCTTTCATTTGCAAGTGCATAGAGGAGGCACAACAAGGCAATGGCGGGCATACTAATACCTTAACTTGGTACGCTTCATTTATTAAATGAATAAGCCTGAACTGGGTTTGAACCAGGCCATGTGCATAGAAAAGAGTTTGTTGGGAGAAGCAAAATCCATTTTGGTGATCTCTACGTCATGGGAAGATGGTGACAGAGCACACGCGTGGGATTCGCGGCTTTCTTGTAATATGTGAAATCATTTTTGTTTTGAGTGACTTGTCTATCTTTCATGTTTCAAATACAGTCAGGTTGGATCATTTTACCTGTGAAAACATTTTAAAAGCAATGTCAATTCTCAATAGGCTGAAAGACATGCCTTGTAAATGAAAAGTGCAAGAATGTTAAGTTTTTTTTTTTTTTTTTGATAATAAAAGGTTTTGGAGGGGTTCGGGCCTCACTCACTGCGTAAATGAAAAGTGCAAGAAAGTTAAGTTCTTCCTTCTGCTAATTGAACATCTGTATACCCATCTACTACTATCAACACAAAGCTCCATATATTTGCACATTAAACTTAAAGAATGTTGATACTAACAATACTTTCAAGCCAACCAATAATTACATGGTCATAAATGTAATATTACAAGTTACAGAAACAATCTACAACCTTGGTTCCTACTACCTATTTATCAACAAATAATCATCAATGGAATACACAATGAAAACTTCACTATTCACCACAACACTACAGTTGCCAAGTGGAAGTAAGCTGTAATTCACACACACATCATGCCAACGATGTTGATCTTGAAACCTGGGACAGAGCATCTTCAAAGTGATCGTCATCAACTTTGTCAGAACTCAAGCTTGGTGGAATGAATGATCTGAAAATCTGTTCCAAGTTTGGATGATCCTTCAGACTAGGAGCTGCCACCTCAAGTGCAGGGTGCTGAAATGCAGGGTAGAATTTCTTTGCACAGACAAAACCGAAGAATATGGACGAGATAGGAATAGGAATTAGCAATGGTGCGTAAACAAATTTCTGAACCCCGAAGTAACCAACCATGGTAAGTTGGAATAATATTAAAGATGCTAGTATACGGTTGTTAATGTGAGGCCACATTCTTCCATAACTTTCATATGATGGAACATACACTTTCAGTGCCTGTTCATACAGGGACAGGAACAAAATGTTAAAATACGATTAAATTTTGAGATTTTACTGATATAACTTAAGGAAAGTCTCAGTGAAAGCAAAGTGTTTTACTCTTTAGAATTTGACAATACTATGCTCTCATACTTTATCTTCTCTCTAGTCCACAATACAAGTCATTTCTAAAAGAATACTTTGATCCACAATATAAGTCATTTGAGGAATAATTAATACTTATTTGTCAATTTTGCCAATGAAGTTAATGTTTTTATATGATTTTATGTATGTTCTCTCTCATTTGAAACCTAATTTAATATAAGTAAAATTGGGGGAAAATTCAATTTAAGACATATTTAATGAGTTAATTATCATTTATTGGTTTTGATGAATTAGTTGAAGTGCCTTATATTATGGATCAGAGGAAGTATGGTTTTTTAAAGCTACACTAAGGGCATGTTTGGATTAGTGTTAGAAAAACACGTTCATATAAGCTAAAGACAAAACCCCTTTCATACATTTACTTCGTATGCTATAAATTATGTTGGAAAAATAACTTCTACTGTTAATCCAAACATACACTAAGAAATCGCCAAAGAAAAAGGCTGAAATACTGTGAGACAAAATTCCAAGAACCTCACCTGATTTCGAAGTATGAGCCATCCTAGACCAAAATAAAGAACTCCAAAGGGGATTATTAAAGGAGCAATAACGGAGTAGCAAAGAACAATGGTAACAATCAGCATGTCTGCGGGAACTCTGGTCCCATAACCAAGGTCTCCAGGAAACCAAGCTTCTTTCAACTCTGCTTCAGTCTTACAAAGGAACTTCCTCTTTAAATGGTATATAATAAGAGGAACTATGCGGGACAGTTCAAGCCCATAGCCAACAAAAAATCTGAGCCAAACGATTCAAAAATTTCAAAAAAAAAGAGCCAAATCAGTGAATCTGCATCCAAAGAAAAGGTTAAATTTTGTTACCAAAAAAACTAAAATTTTATTCTAAAGACACATCATGTGATGCTAAATTGTCATATTTTATGAATGAACCTATGGTGAGTAATAGAAATAGAAGAAACCAAACCTTAGGATGGTAACTTACTTGAGAGCCACAAAGGTCAGAAAGAACGTGGCATTGCCAGGAAGCTTCTGAGCAAGCAGGGACACAATTTGGTTTGGGTTCTTCTGAATGGTCTTAAATGTGCTGAACAAGGTACCACCCACAGTAACTCCAATGAAAACATTAAGGACAGTAAAATAGAAATATTTCCCAGAAGCAGCCCTGACTGCATGACTTTCTGTTGGAATGCCCTCAAGCTTAGATATAAACAAGAGGAGCTTGGGCAATATAGCTAGGAAGACAAGCAATGCAATTTGAGGGAGATAAGCTTCCAACACAGTCTTCAGAACAGTTATACGCGCGAGCGGCTTTATGAACGGTAGATATTTCATCAAATTCTTCAGAGTTGTGAAAGCAGAAACAAATGTAATAGGAATCATGTAAAAGAATATAGTTAGTGCAACAATGATATACACCACATACTGCCTAAGCTCTCTTTCGAAAAACTTTATATGCAAATTCGACCATATAAGTTGCCGTGGTTCAGGAGCATCAAACACTGTCCATGTGTCCACCATTTGGGCATGTAAACACTGAGCTGCAGATGCTGCAGCTACTCTATCTGTGAAGAAAACCAGTGCAGCATTTTGCTGTTTTTCTTTGAGAGTGACCTTTTGCTCAGATTCCAATTTAGCAGCTAGTTCATTTATCTTCTCATTGCAATGTCCTATAGTATCCACCTTTTCACCAAGAAGACCAAGAAAGCCAGTCTTGTTAGTTGGCCTTGTTCCTTGTGGTTTGGATGGAGTTTTTGATGCTTCATATACAGCTTCAGCACGTGCTAACTTCTTCTTATACCCTTCTAACTCCTCCCAAATCTTGTTTACCTGTTGGCATTAATCTTAAAGTTGGTGACTGAATGATATGCTATACTTCCCTGGTCTTATTTATAAAGTACTTACAGCATAGTGAACTTCATTAACTCTACATTAAAATTCAACAACTTTCCAACTTTACCCTATTTAATTACACTCCAAGAAAATAACTATTTACACAAATGAAGGGGTAAAATTGTACTTTCATGTAAAAATTCAATGATGTGCCTTATAAATAGGACTAAAAAATGCATTCTCTCTCTACCTTATAAATTGGACTAGAGGAGGACCACTGATAGCGATTTGCGCTATCGGTTAATTTATTCAAGGAAAGGAAAGCGTCTCAAAAAAGAATAAAAGCTTAAACATTATTAAGTTTTATTATTATTATTTATTATTTTATTAATTGAGTCTATTTTTATGATTATTTTAGGAAATCTGAAAATAAGTGGAATATCCCACCAAGTAAGATTTAGATTGCTAGAATCTACGATTATTGGTCATTTGAATTTCGTATTTAGATTTAGTATTTAACTTTCAAACTAGAGTCTATCTCTCTATAATCTATTCTTATAGATAGGCATATTGCCTCATCAATAAATCATTGAATACTCAAAGAGTAAATTGGTATAAGAGATTCTTCTAGTCTCCTTTAGAGAGGATGTGAGATTCTTAACTGCTCTTTATCTCAAATTATATCTTATCAGCCTACTCAAATCGGTATCTTATCAACCACTCTAGTTCTATTTATAAATCCCAATTAACTAACTCTCACATAACAAGGAGAGTTAGTTAACTCATTAATTATGGGCTAAATTTCCAATTTTGTCTTATTTATGAATGGTTCCAAGAGTCAACATGAATAAATTCTTTTTGTTTATTGCAACTAATAGGGGCAAAATTGTAAAAATCGCATTTATTACTATGAAAGTAAACTTATAATAAAGACAAAAAAATTCTCAAAAAAAGACTTGTAACTAGAACCAAAGTGGTAACACCTTAGATTGAAAAGCATAAAAAATTTAGAAAGAAGCACCATAGACAAATTAAGTTACAAAGAGCAAATTCTATATGCCACAGCAAATATAAACTGTAAAGGCAAACTCCAGCATAGGGTAAGGAATCAGGGACAGGAAGTAAGGTAAGTGAGAGAACATGAATAAGGACAGTGAAATGAACACCCGTACCTCTTTGTTGTCAGTGACAATCATGGATCTGTAATATGTCTCAGGATAGATGGTTCTAAAATATGAGTCAACCTGCTCTTTTCTAGTCTGGCCTTCAGGTAGAGGAGGTATGTCTCTGACAACTACAGCAAATTGTTCAGGTTTCACTTCAGGAGACCTAAGAGCTTCAGATCGCAGGCAAGAAACATGTTTGTAGGACTTCCATAAGAGGTACAGTGAAACAAAAGAGGCCCAGTAAGTGGCAATAAGAAATGCCCACAACCTTGGACTCTTTACAGTGATATTTGCCATAGATAACCTGTCAAGTTCGTTGAACGTCCCAGTGCTAACAGTAGGATTTGAATTAGACATAGCTCCATTATCAGTAATAGCAACCGGCAGAAGAACTGGAAGCAGTATAATGCCGGATAACACTAGAATACCCAACACTGACATATTACAAGAAGAACATCAGTTACAAGCAGATAAAGTTCATTCACAAATCGTCAAATATATGGGCATATGCCAACAGTTTGGCTTCATTTAATGTAAACAAAAGCTTATCACTAGAGGGCATGCTATCTCTAATACAAGGACAATGTATATAGTGCACCGAGAGACTTGAAAACTTGATTTTGTAAACAGGGAATAGGAAAGAGAGGATAGTTTGGATTCACATTTTTGGGTCATTAAATGATACTCCTTCCCAGTTCTGGGAATAATGCATTGCCCCACATTATTAAAAACGGGTAACTTTGAAGTGCAAACAAAATATTGTAAAATACATAAATAAACTTTCTCCAGAATTAAACGAAAAAGGTTTGATCCTGTATTTAAATTTTAATTCAATTGTTTGAAAATGAAATATAAATAAAAAACTTATAATATTAATTTTTAAAAAAAAGTATTTTACATATTTTTCTTGAAATAAAGTATTACACGTATTTTAACAAACTAATCTTCCATCAATTCAAATTTATAGAGGATAATTTGTGGTAAAAAAAAAGGTAAATTAAGGTAGAAAGTAATTTTAAATTTCAACACAGAATTTAGGCATGAAACAAAAAAGATGGGACGAGTAATTTGGCAAACTGGCTCCTCCTTTTATCATGTAAATCTCCTAATTACGAAGGAAATAATTATTTGAAAAAAATGACACGAGTGGAAAAATGAGACGTCGTTCATAGATACTTGATATTTTACTAGTTTCTCAAAATTTTAGCATTAAATAGGCTCTGTTTGGGTAAAGCGTTTAGGCACCTAAAAGCTTAGTTTGGGAAGGAAAAAAGCTCCGTGAAAAAAAAAAAAAAAAACCCCAGTTATATAAAATTTGGGTAAGTGGCGAGCATTGCATTCACACCCTTGTCTTTTCTTCCACTTTGTCATGTCCATCATATTTATGAAACTGCCATTTCAGCTGTTCAATTACCTCTTTTCTGGCACTTTGTCCAGTCCGTCATATTTACGAAACTGTCATTATCAGCTGTTCACAGTTCACACCATTTCTGGCACTTTATTAAAATGTTATGGTTCCGTGTCTTCCTTTCCAGTCCGTCATAAGTTGAGCCCAAAAAAAAAAAAGTCCCTCATATTTTTTTTAATATTAAATTATTACAGTTAGCTACTGTTTTTAGATGATAAGTTTATATATGTTTGTGTTAATTTGGCTATTCTTGACAGGAAAATATGAACACAGACATGGCTTTAAGTTGCATAGAGATTATTGAGAAAAACTCGGATACCAACATATATAAGAAACAACGACAAACAACAAGGATCATTATTTAGGAAGGAAAGATGGAAGAACATTTTGTCTGGACTTTAGTGTTCTTGACAGGAAAATATGAACACAGACATAGGTAAAGCAACTTTAAGTTGCATAGAGATTATTGAGAAAATATATAAGAAACAACGACAAACAACAAGGATCATTATTTAGGAAGGAAAGATGGAAGAACATTTTGTCTGGACTTTAGTGTTCTTTAATTTTTTTAATAATAATTTAGCTTTTTTATCAAATTTAAATTTAATTTTTTCTCTTCAATTATAAAAAATACAATTAATATATACCTATAGTATTTAATAAGATTCATACAATTTTCAATCGTTTTTTATTTCAACTAACTTTTCAAATAATAATTCAAACACTTTTTAGTTTGGAAAAAAGCTCTACCTTCAATACAAACAACAAGGATCATTATTTAGGAAGGAAAGATGGAAGAACAAATGACATTTACTGATCTGATTTTTATCATATCTTAAGCCTACAAAAGTCATATTAAAATAAATTCAAAGATAAATAACATTTATAATCTGATATTTATCACATCTTAAGTTTATAAAAGTCATATTAAAATAGTAACTTTTATCACCGTAAATCCAAATTGTCCCAAACACTTGTAGTTGTAGGGCGATTTGCGTACAAACTTCGAACATGGCTTTCCTCCTTAGTCATTAAGGTCCGCTGCCCTCCTTTTCTCCTATATTGCATCCTTTTGGCACAAAACTGTGTAGCTGTTGACTTTTATATTTCAGAGTACTAATTAGATTAGTAGTAAAAAGATAGTTTAAGATAGCAATTAATATTGAAAAAATACTTCATTATCTTAAAAAATTATATTATGATCTTAAAAAAATGATTCAGAGTGTATGCTTCAAGATATTTTTCAAGGTCCAAAAATAATATTTCAAGAAGATGAAGTGAAGTATCTTTTAGTATCAAGTACCAGTACCTTGAAATGTTTTATTTTATTTTATTTTTTTTATTAAAAAAAAAAAAAAAAAGCCAACAGCTTTGGCGCAGCTGCATAGCAGAAAAGGAGGGCAGCCAACCTTAGGAAAGGAGGAAAGCCTGGTCCACATGCTTTATACTTCATACGTACTTGTAAACAAAATTGTACGAAATTTGCTACTTTTAAATTGAATCAGATCTATATCTAAATCAAAACAACAGCTAAATGGATTGGAGAGGAAGCGCATGAAGGAAAATTTAGGGAGAAACTGAGTTTTCAATTAGCTATAAAACAAGAGGAAGTGGACGGGAAAAAAAGAAATAACAGAATTGGAGTGGAAGATTGTGTTAAAATAACAGTAACAGAGAAAAAGCAACAAACTAACCAGTTCTCAAGAACTCGAAGTAGACGGCAGTATCGATGCCAGACATGGCGATAACGTCCTTCTCCGTCGATGATAACGCCTCGAAGATCCAAGAGAAAGGATTCCGGATCCTGGACCCGCTTTCCTCCGGATCCAAGCCCTTGAGGATCCGGTTTGGATAATACACCACATTATTCCCAGGTCTAGCCGATAAGCACGCGAATAGGAGAATAAGCACCAAGAAAATCACAAACGACGTCGTCAGCGACGTCACGAACGAAGACAAATCCATGTCGAATTGAAGGCCCTAATTCACCACCTTCTTCAAACAGATTGAGATAAATTCAAATGCGGTTCATCGGGCGAGAAATATAGTCAGTTATTGCAGGTGGCGAATGAAGAAGAAGCGGTTGCACAGAGATCGAAAAGGGAAATTATACTATACGGTTGGGTGCGGATAAACAAGGTAGGTAATTGTTGCGATGGCGATTGTTTAGCCTTTTTCATTTCAGCAGCAAATCCATTTTGATGCAGTTTTGGAAGAAGAAGAAACTCAGATCCTTTTCCTTTTGCAGTTTCTGAATCTGATGCGAAAAGAGAGAGAGAGTAGGAGGGAGGTATATGTGGATTGGAGACATGGTGACCCATTGACAGGAAGAGAATATTTTTTTATTTTATTTTACTTTGGCGCAATAAAGAGAGAGATTTGAAAATGGAAAAAGATCGGGGACGGAACGAATTTGCTTTATGACAAGTTGACAACGATGCCCTCAGACTCAGATTAACACGAATTTCCTATACTGCTCTCTGTTTAAAGATGACATAGCAACTTCCCTCAAAGAGATAACGGGAAGTTAACGGAATGGCCTCATAATAAACAAGTAGAAGATTAAAGAGGTTAAATTTAAACTTTGATATATCATGGGTTTTATGCAGCTGCTCCAAAGTTTATATTGTATAATTTAGCTAACAAAAATATATTTCATATGGTCTTAAATATAAAATAGAGTTGACTTTTTTGAAGAGATTATAGAAACTAAATAAGTTATTTAATCATATCATATGTTGTGTATCATTAGATTATATATCAGTTTATAAGTTAGCCAAAATAATTTGGAGAAAAAATGATAAATATAAATGTTTTAAAGTAATTTAATTATTTTTTTATCTCCAAAAAAGTCAACTCTATCTTATATTTAGGGACTAAAAGTAGTAATATATTACTCTTCTTGTCTTTAATAACATATATTTACCTAATTTAATTATATTAAAGAAGTTAATTGAGTTAATAGATATGACATATATTTTTTTAAAAAAAAAAAACCTAGTCTTTTTCCTTAATTCTCTCTCTCTCTCCTACTTGATTATTGTTGAGGAGATATCAATAGAGTTGAATTAGGAAAAGATTTTCATTTAGAAAAACTGTGTTTTATATTTAAGATTAAGATTAACTCTTTAAATATGTCTTATATTAAAGAGCAGATGGAGTATTACCTAAACCCTAAAATATCATATTTTATCAAGACTACTCTTAGATATAAACAATGTTATTAAAACTGGTCAGGATATTGGGGTAAAGATTAGTAGGTCAGATCGAAGTCAAATCGAAACTAAACGGAAACCGGTAAGAAAGTAAGTATTCCAGGTTCTTAATGTAAAATTATTTAAAAAATCTATTTAATATTTAAATAATTTTTGAGAAGTGTGAAAGTTGTGTGATATGACTATATGAGTTGTGTTGTCAAGTTTTTCGTCCTTAGCTGACAGCTACAGCTTGCAAGAGGTGACTATACGTGTGGTTTTATATAACTCTTGAGAAAAGTCAAATTTACAATATGAACATTGAACAATGAAGAGGTGATTCCTCGTCATTTTCGCCATGTCCATAACCCACAGCTTCTCCAAAAACTGAAAAAACAGCCACGCAGGTTCACTTACTGAGCCATCCCAGACGTTTTAGATCGATGAAGACTGAGTTTCATCGCCGTCGATCGTAGCCTCCGTTGGTTTCGCTCCCTCTTCTCTCTGCCTGTATGTTCTCCGGTCTCACCAATACTTTGCCGTCGATCAGTACCTCGGCGCAACTGCCATCGTCGATATCCTGTGGCCTCACTCCTCATCAATCTGAGCTTTGAAGGACGCCGATCTGGCTGCCGGGCTCTGTCCATCTCTTTCTCTATTCATCTCTCTCTCTCTCCATGTCGTCAGAAAAGCTTCCATCCACGTTAAAAATAAAAAAAAAAAAAAAAGCTGACTCCTGTTTCTATGACTGACCCGATCAGTTCCATGGCCGGTTCGCCGGTTTTCGGTCTGAACCGTCGATTTTAATAACCATGGATATAAACTCCTTAATAGGTTCAATCAATTAGGATATTTTTTAAATAAATAAAAAATTGAAAAATAAAGAGAGATTGTGGTCTTATATATATTTAGGAAAAAGTTAAATCCCCCAACTAAGTATCCATTTGAGTCAACGTGATTTCTAGTTAAAAAGTAAGTTGTGAGAAGAGTTTTATTTTAACTTCCGTTAATGTGTTTTTCTAATAACAACTCAAAGAACTAACTCTTGTATTAAAAACTCTTGTATTAAAGACTAATGTAGTGTGTGTGTATAATTGGAGAATTATTATTTTAAACTATTTTGTTGAAATGTCAATAAAAATATATTTAAAAAAGTACATTTGAGCCTGATCTTATAGCTGGCTGGTACTAAACACGTGGAGTACAATAATTAAAGTAAATATTATTAGCTGGCAATTATTCTTATCATTTGGATCAGTTGCTTCAAATTGAAACAATGACACTTGGCTCAATTGCTTGATTTGCTTCAGAATGATTTAATATGTTTTTTTTTTAAAAAAAAAAAATAAAATATTGATACTCGAAATTTTATCCATAAGATGCTCAAGCAAGTCAATATCATGCATCTACTCATTGATTTGTGTTTTTTTCAGGGGGATCATCAATTGCTATGTGTAGAATACTTAATTTGACAGAGACTTAATAACATATATTACTCCTCCCGGGTCCTAATTATAGACATATTTAACTGATTTTGAAAGGATTAAGGATAGAAGTTAAATTAGTTTATTATACTCATTTTCTAAAATATCCTTATATAAATTTAAAATGATTTGCAAAATCTCCAAACCTTTGTTTAATGGTGTTTTGAGGCAAGGGCATCCATTTTAAAATATAAAAATTCACCAACAAAAACCTAACACAGTTGGTATACGGTTGCGTTCCTTAAACGTGATGTTTTGGGTTTAAATCAGACCGTATGCATGGAAAAAGGTTTTGCTGGGCCTGAATTCAAAAAAAAATGATAATTCTCATGAGACAAAGTTTGAAGGAAATATTATATTTAAGGAACATATTTCATCATATTTATTTTTTAAAATATCATAAAATTGTAATTATTATTTATTATTATTTTAAAGATTGATAATTAATATTTGATTTTAACATCTCACATCCTTGGCAAGATTTGGTACCATTAATTTAACTTTTTGTATATCATTCCTTATATTTATAAGTCTTTTTAACTAAATCACACATATCGAAGATAGTTATATTATTATTTATAAATGAGTATCTTTCAACTTTTTCTTCTTATTTTATTTTCATTTGTACAATTAATATGGATAAAATTATTCTAAACTCATTTAATTCTAAAAAATAATTTATAAATAGAACCAAATTTTTTTTATCAAAAAAACTTATAAATAAAACATTGTAAACAAGTTTTATGTGGTTTTTCATTTCATCTATGTGAATATTTTTTGTGTTATGTTAAGAATAAGTGAATAGTAATTTGCATTGATTTGCCGACAGGTTCCAGTTTGTCCTGCTTGATTCGGGGCCCTATTCTTTCTTTTTCCTGACTTTTGTTGGTATTCGAATTCTATGCGGGAAGTCGGCAAGTGAGAGGGGCCCATGCACGTTCCAAATAGGAAAGTGGGACCCACACATATCTGACACGCAACACCTCGAAAATGAAATCCAACCGTCAACCGTTGTCCGTTGCGTATGATTCCATCATTCATGTGAGTGGCCCAAGTATTCTTGTTGTTGGCTACTTGGCAATCTCACTTAGGATAACAATAAAAAGATATTTTGGAGTTAGAGGACTCTTTTAGTAGAAGTGACTTTTGTTTCTAATAGATTTTTATAATGAACTTTTTTTTTTATGAACTCTTCTTGATGTGATTTGTGCTTGAGATAGCGATGACAGAAGTAGTTTTTATTTCTGATGGACACTTGTTTGACATAACTTTTAAAAAGATAGATGAGATGGAAAATGATTAAAAAATGCATAAATCAAATTTTTATATATATTTATATATATATATATGATAAGATATTGTTACTACCATTTTTTCACCGTTAGATCAAAATCTCATTAACGGTGAAAAAGTGGTAGTGACATAGATAGTGACAAAAAATAGGTGGTGACAATATCCTACCCCCAACACACACACACATTGTATAAAATGTGATAATTTGGGATAAAAATTGAAAATAAATATAAATTTGTTAAAAGAGCCCAAACGAGCCCTATATTAGAAGTTTTTTTAAGTTCGATGTCACCCCAAAAATATTAAAATAAAGTAATATTTTCCTTCTACTGTTAAAAAGTTAACGTCAACATTAATTTGAAATTGAATTTATGATCTTATAGGTTATAGATAAACACTTAATAACTGGACTAACATTTTTTGAAAAATATATACATGGACTTCTATTATCTCTAATCTTTTTTGAAGAATGGGTAATTCCATAGTTTTCTTTACATATTATTAATTAATTATACGGTGCAATTAATTAATTATACGGTGAAGGTCTTTGTCGTTTTTGCGAGAATAATGTTGCCTTTTTTAGATTCAATGTCATCCTGAAAGTTTCAAAATGTAGCAATTTTGCCCCATACCATTAAAAAACTAACATTAACGGTTAAAAAATTAATTTTGATCATTAACTTTTTAACGGTAAGAGACAACACTGCTCAATTTTAATACTTCGAACGCAACATTAAATCTAAAAATATTTTTAGGGCAACATTGCTCCTCTACAAAAACTATTAGGACAAATTTGTACCTTAACTCTTAATTATATTGTACTTTGATTTGTTTATGTGTGTCAGCTTATGCGCCTCTGCATGTTAGGCTTTAGATAATTAAATGAATCAAGTCAATCATCCCAAATCAGACTAAAAAAAGAAATCTAACTTGATTCTTAATCTATGAAAAAAGACAAATCTACAAAGATCCTTGATCTATCCAGATCGACCAAAACCAAAAACCTACCAACATTCTTGAATACGAACAATGCCCCTCTCAGTCATACACCGAACCAGCAAGAATTAACAACTTCGTGACATCTGTGCTCTCAACAATTCAATGCCTCTCCCTTCCTACCCCACTACAGACACACCCAAAAAGTATTCTCTTCCTCTATTCTTGTTTCAGAAACTTTCAATTCATTAGCCTCATTTCCAAGGATGTGCTCATGTTAAATCCTATTTCATGACTGCGACTCATTCTTGGCTGGACATCAGTGGTGGGGTTCTAACATACAAGATGATGCAAAGAGGCTCGAGTTGAGAGGTATAGCTACGCATCGTCGTTATCTGAAGTTGCAGCATTGAGCTTTACCTCCTGTCAATTTGTCCCACAGACAGATCATTTGCCTGGGTGATTGGTAGTGGGCTGAGAAGTAGTCCTCCATGCATCCATACTGACAAAATTTCCAGTTGTGTGAGTACTGTACAGTTCTCATGGTACTGTTGAATCGCTCCACCCACATCCCCATGCTTACATCTTCCATCTTAAAGAGCTGCCACCAGAAACAAAGATGAGGAGGATAAACATGAAGTACCAGTATAATCTGTTTATGTTTATACAAAGAAGAATAAGCTACTCCCTCGGGTCCTATATATAAGTTACAGTTTTTGGAATAAGGCTAGTCTAATATATAAGCTACACTTCTTTTTGTCTAAAATTTTGAAGCATTCATTCTATTTTTACCTCAATTAAATATATGCCTATACATTAATTACCCACTCATTCGATCAATTATTACAAATTCTCAATCATTATTTCCCACTCATTCTCTCTCACTCCCCCCGGGCCAAATTATTTGGCAAAAAATTCTACATCTTACATTTATTGCTTTTAACTAATTTTAACCAACATTTCAATATACGTGATTTGGTGAGTTGTAACTCATATACTACTCTATGCCTAAATACAAATCACTTATACCTCATTCTTGCATACTAAGAAATGCATTAAATAGATAAAATTTTCTACATTTGCCCTCATTAAATTTTCTCTCTCTACTTTACAAATGATTTTCACATCTCTCTCTCCTCTTTCTCTCTTTCCAATAGAAATTAAATAGAGGTAAAATTGACAAAACATTATTAATTACCCTACAAGTGACTTATATTTTGAACTAAACTTTTTCCCTACAAGTGACTTCTTTTTTTTTTGCCAACCCTACAAATGACTTAGATTTAGGCAGAGAGTGGTATATACTAGAGGGAGTATAAGAGACAATGGGGAAGCAGATGTGAATTCCAGATAAAGTGTAGAATGACCAACCCTGAGCCTCTTCTCCTGGTGCTGAGATATGATGAAATGAACAATGTCACTGGAGATCACGTATGCAGGTCCATTTGCATAAGGAGGATAAACTTCTTCTGGCCACTCCTGTGAGATAAAAATAGAATCCTTCTTAAAGTGGGGATTGTGGAATGAGAGCTAGCATGCAAACAAACAGGATATACAGGTCTCTGTTAGCTTTCAGTTCCTCTATGAGCTTGCAATTACAATACCTCAAAAGTGACAGCCCATTTGCCATTTCTCAGAGGCCGATGCAAGAGATTGAGATTGCCCATATAAAGTGACTTTTTCTGGGGGACGCGATCAATTTCTTTCAGGACAGTATCCACCCTAATAAACGTATCATCATCACATTTCATGATATATGCGGCACTCACATTCCGAACCTGCATCAAGAAACAACGGTTTGGTCACAGAAGAAAACAGAGGACAGGGGCTTTAAAAGAGTTCTTCCCACCCATTTTTAATCATTTATAAAGGAAGGGGGCGGATAGATGGAAAAGTAACCAAAGTCTTAAACATCAACTCACCCCATAGTCACAGATGGCAATGGTTTTAAGAACAACAAGCTCATAGCGGTCCATAAAAGGCAAAATCACAATGTCACCGAAGTAAGTGGCCTCCTTCTTCAACACAGCATTTACTTCCTTCCTTGGATTCTTCATGTTGATTATTCATAACAGCCACAATACATAGATAAATTAGCAAAATTCCATAGCAAGAGAGAGAATATTGTGTGAAAAAAGAAGAAGAAAATGAACACAGGGCCACTGGAGAATGGCATAGAACACTAAATCAAATTTTGTAAAAAATAATGCTTTTACATTTTCAAGTGAAAGAAAAAATCAATAATCCACATGTATATTAATGCCTCTTCTCACTTTTTAAACAACTTAAATACAATTAGATAATTTATGTCCATCTCTTTCTTTCCACCTTTTTGTTAACTAGTGGTCTTCTAGGTATGTATGCTTTTAACTATGCACCAGCAATTTCACCTTTTGTCCATCGCGTTTCTATCCCAAAATCATCCTCTTCTTTCGTATGTTAATTGAGCAGTGCTAACATGGGAGTTCAAGGCTTTGTTTTGTAACTCACATATTTGATTTATAATTGAAGTGGACATTCATCATTTAATGACATCATTTAAGTAATTTATAATATCTGCCATTAAGAGACAAATCCACCTTAGAAAATGAAGAGAAGCTGCATGATTGAAAGGCTATTTTAAGCGTTTTTAACATATGAATCATTTCAGCCTAATCTTCAAACACTTAAAACTAAAGTTGTTGCTTTAAGAAGTTTTTCAAATGCTACATAAATCCGTTACTTACATTATTGTATTTCAGCTATTTTCAAACACATTCTCTGCAAGTGAATCTGATCCTAGCTCTACAAAAACCCTAAGAAGCTGCTATTTAGAGGCTACGACATATAGAACCTTCAAATTCAATTAACAGTAACATATTATCAATCATATCAAAAACCTTACGAAACCTGCAACACATCTATCTCCAACAAGACTTAAAACCTGAATTTCCCCCACAAATTCCACCACAATAACTCCTCGAGAGTTGTTCATATCTTATCAATTGAGTTTCTATTCCCATCCCATACCTTTCATGGGACCACACATTGTTCCTACATGACTCCAAACCACAATTTCACACTGCAATTTCCATCATAATTTCATAATAACCCTTGGAGAGTTGTTCATATCTTGTCCATTAAGTTTTTAGGAATGTGCCATATCATTCTTCAGACCACACATTTCTTCAAGTTCATGTCTAGAGTGAATCAAAACATTATTCTTTCGCCAGAGAATACGTTTTCTTTTTCACATAAATAAGAGCATTTTAGCAAGAGAAATATAAAGGCAGGAGACTTACCAATGCAACAAAGAATCGAACTACTACATCTGAAGATTTGATTACAGCTGATTGCATCCATGTTTTTCTAATTGCCATGCGTTCAGCAAAGTGATTAGAAGCAGAAAGAACTCCAATAAAGAGTTTAATAGGACTTTTTGGTAGAGGACTGGCTTTCCAAGTCTCTGACATTTCCAGTACTTTTTGAGGTGAGAAACTTGGATGAGATTTAGGGAGAGCAGTAGCATAAACTGAATGAATATCCACCTCTCCTTTGATTGCCAACCCAGTAGCATCTTCAAGTGTAAATCCCTGAGAATAATCAGAAAAGGAAATGTCTGAGGAAAAGAAAAAGCTTCTGTGGTCAAAACAGCCAGGGGCTCAGGGCAGTAATATGATAAGAGCTAACTAGTCCAAAAGCTTAAGACTTTCCATTGAGTAACCTTTACACACGAAAAAGAGCTATTACCATCCCTATGAGAAATTAAAAAAATGATTATATCAAATAAAAGCGGTTATATGAAGACATAAAAAGCATGTTTCAAAACACCAAGACAGGAAAGTAAACCAATTATATGAAAGAACTTGTCATAATGACAGATTTTTTAAAAATAAAATAAGTATTGAAAGAAGAGGATATACATACATGGCAGAGTTTGCAAAACAAGGATACAGACTCAAAACAAATTAGCCTATGGAAACTACTAAACAAGGGACAAATAAGTGATTTGATGTTGTCTAACCCTCCACAAAGATAATTGTTGTAAATCAGCTAGATATGCAATTTCACACTGTAAAGGTATTTGATGCAAGAGGTATAAATAATAGTTTCATCTCAATTAACTTACCGTCCGATATGGAAATGAAGTTATATGGCGACCTCCAACACTAATATGGTATCCTTCAACACCAGCAAGCAGTGTAAGGACAAACATTCTACCTTCTATAAAAGGAAATGGCCAGGTCACTTCTGGTTTTTGCTCACGTCCTACAAATCGCTTGAACCATGAAGTTGTCTTGGACTCTTTTGAGTCTACAATATCATTGCGCATCCACTTTTCACATCGTCTATGCCCATCGACTGTCAATTTTAAGAAAATAAATTTATTAAGCACCAAAAAGAAGACATAAGTTAGACACCTTAAACAGCTGGAACATGTGTACTGGTAACAAAAGTGAAAAATTTAAAAAGACAACTATAAATAAAAATTCATAATTTAGATAAAAAGTGCCTTCTTGATGGGATTAGAAAACAATGCAACATCAGAGGACAAGTAAACCACCATGAAACAAGGACTAAAGACTCTATCTCAATAGAGCTTTCTAAACCCTTTTAAACCCCCAAAAGGCACTGCCCTAGAGGAACAATTTTCTGAAATCAACCCAAAGAAGAATCTTTTTATAAAAACTCTTGGATTTCATGCCAACCAAAAACATCATCCTGCAAATACAATGTATTAAAATGTGTGTGCGCCTGTGTTCCAATGAGGAGAATAGACAGACTTGATCTGTGGTCTTGCAGAACAGTCGAGTGCACGACAAGGACATAGAAACTAGGAGAGTTCTTAAAACAAAGGATACAATGAGGCTAGCATATGGAAACATATATAAAAGCAAAAATACATAGAATATGTAAAATCAACTAAAGAAAACACATGTTAAAAAGGTAGGTTTTAATGCATCAATTGTTACAAATTCATGGTAATTCTGTAATAAATCTATAAATAGAAGTTGCAATTACAGAAGTAGACATGGTCATTATTCAGAAGTTTCTTCTGCCACATCTTCTTTGATAGGGAATGATTTTTAAAGCTTCCCTGAGTATTCAGTAAATGATTTCAAGGGGGTATCCCAAAGGAAGTGGTAAGCTCTTTAGAGATAATTGGTATTGTGTTTAAATCGTGGTTTGGAAGGATCATTTATCATTTTTTTTCAAGGAACCATCACAGCTAAATCTTTTCTGTTTTGTCTCCATTTAGTCTGAAAATGGAGACTCCACCTTGCAACACATTATATCTAAATTAGGTGCTTCAAAATTATGATGAAATATGATAAATCATACCTAGCATTTCTTCATCATCACTGCTAGGCAAACCATCACACCTTTGGGATTTTCCCCACTGCATTCTGTAACAAGTATTATGTTCAATAACAGGTTGTTTACTCCAATCCCCTCTTAAACGAGGATTCAAATGAAAAATCTTTGGAGGATCCTCCCCATCCACTGACTTCAGCCCTTGCAATTCAACCATAAACTGAGAAACAGAAACCAATCCAGAACCTCCCCTCAACCTTGCAAGCTGGGGTACATATTCCTTGTGAGCACGATGGGGTGTGCCCACCACAGTGATTGAAGAACCTGCTGCAAGCCCACAAGGAAGAAACATTAACCGGTCTCCCTTCATCAATTCTTCTCCACTCACTGAAATCCAAGAAGGGCATGACTCAGGCTTTCCTTCGATGATAGAGCTTTCTCCCGATTCTTTCTCATCAACCTTATCTAATTTTCGCCAAGCCTTTATCCCTAATGTCCATGCCTCGTCTGCCATCCTCTCAAAAACACTCAAATCAATAGTCCTGTTCCGTCGACGCAAGATTTCTCCAGTGATCCTGCCATATCGCTGTGGAATCGGCTTCACATTTTCTGGGGCATGCTCCTCTTTCATCGGTTCCTTGTTTGGCCTCGATGGAGCATCCTGGTCTTCATTATATTCTAAGCTCCGGTGAAATACATCTTTATAAACAGAACTAAATAAGGGTTTGCTTAAATCTGCATCATTATAGCCTCCTACAGCTGTCTCATCCAGCGTAGCGTAGCTTTCATCCCCACTTAACTGTGATACAATCTTCAGAAATTGCGGAAACTTGCATGATATAAAAATCAAATACAACACTCCAATAGCAATCAAAAAATGAGACAATCTGAACCTCCTCGAATTGGGAGGTTCACTTTTGTGTCTCTTCATCTTTAATACCCTAATTAGACTACAATAATCCAAAACAAAATTTCCCTCAGACTCATGCGCTACCTAACCAGAAGATATCAAAACAAGTTTCCCAACCAGCAAAGCACGCACAAAGAGACAATGCCAAATCTTCAAAGCCAAAACACGTCCAACTTTGAGGTAAAAATCGATATAGTTAGGTATTGGACAATGGAAGTGGGTTTCTGGGCAAAAATAGAAAGAACCAGAACTCCGAGGACGGAAAGATATCGAGTTCAGAAATGAACCAATATTCCGATGCAGCAAGGAATCCCAAGAAATCCCAAAACAATCAGAGACGCAGAATCCTGAATAATTCAAAATTCAGCCAGCATTTAACAGAAAACTCAAAATCCAGCAGAAAAAAGAAGAAGCAATCGACGCCAAGATTAAGGTCAGCCCACGAATAGAAACGCAGATCTTTGATCGCGGCTGAAGAAGCCAGAGATATGGGCAGCGTCGAAGGACAGAAAGAAGAAGATGAAGAAAGACGACGGGTATTAGCAAATTAACATGTATGGCGAGGACACAAACTGAACACTCGAAACGAGATTACTTGAAAATGGGGGGGACCCAATTAACAAAAATGGCACTGCTCTTGATTTAATTTTATGGTTTTTTTTTTTTCAAACATTTAATTATCTTTCTCTGATGAGTTTTGTTTTTGTTTAGATAGAAAAATACTATATTAGATAAATGTTTGTTTTGATCTGTTTTTTTCCCCCTTCAAAATGTCATTTTTCTGATTAAAATTGAAAAATCGTTTATATAAGGTATGAACTATTGAAGTATTTCTTTTTAGGGAAAAGGGTTTAATGTTTGGGAAAAAAAAAAATTCCATTAAACCCTAGGGAAAATCATCTAAAAATGTAATCATAATTGTTTTTGAATCAATATAATACTCCCTCTATTTTTATTTAAAAGCCATTTTCACTAATTAATAATAAGGAAGGTTAATCAAAATCAGTTGACATTTTTAAAATTGCTCCCCTTCGCTAAAAACACCATTTACTAATTCAGAAATTTTACAAAGGCATTTTTCACATTTCATTAGATATTACTTCCTTCGGATGTAATTATAGGACATGTTTACCTAATTTTAGAGAGATTAATGATAATAGTTTAATTAATTAATTATATTTATTTTCCCAAAATGTCTTTATTTAAAATTTAAAATGGCATCTAGTTACTTTGATTCTCTGTTTTCTGTCAGACCTCTCATATCTCACACACAACTTCTCCAAACTCTCACACAGTCCGGCATCCTCGATTTCCCTCAACAACTTCCGATCTACTCTTGGACGTTGGAAGTGTAATCTAATAATGATGCTATTATTAAATATGGAAAAAATTGCACAAAATTATTTTATTAAAAAAACACCAGAATTGAGGTGTATGTGAATTGCAAACATGACTCACTTTATAGAATATATAGATTTATTATTACATTATTATTGTGTTTAATTATTATTAAGAAAATATCAATAGAGGTATTTTAGAAAGAAAAAAAATTAACAAAAATTAGAAATTTGTCCTATAATTAGGACTAAAATCACTTCTCAAATATTATCCTATAATTAAGATCGAATGAAGTATCAACTTTCTTTTACTATGTAATAAATTCAAATTTTTATATCATTTATAAGTTTCGTTAAATTATTCTCCACATTTCATTAGGTATTACTACCTCCTATCCTAAAATGTGAATCTGATGGATTTTTTTCCTCAAAATTCATCTAGTAGATTATCATATTTTATTTAATTAGTTATGAAATCTAGAAATATACTTTTTGTGGTTGTAGAAGATGTTTTTTGTTGGAACCCCTTCTTTAAAAAAAAAAAAAAAAAAAACTATATTTTATAGTATAATTTACACTATATTTATATCATTTATTTAGGATAAAAAGAGTACCATTTTTTACTTATCGAGTAATAAATCAACACTTTCACGTCATTCAAGTTTTATTAAGACATTCCTCATATTTTATTAGATAGTATTAATTTTTTGTTTAGCAAGTAATAAATTTACACTTTCATATCATTTATAAGTTTTGTTAAGGTATTCCCAGCATTTCATTAATCTTTGTCATTAATTAGGGGCATTTTTGTCTTTCCCTTTTTATATTGTCTTCTTCTTCCAATTATGAAATCTCCTTTTGAGGATTTCTAACTTTTCTGACATTATGAATATTATGGGCGTCATTATGTTTTTCCTATTTTTGAGGCTCTTTAACCCAAATTCACTTATCTTTTTTATTCTCTCTATTATAAATATTTAAAAATATTTATAGGAATATAATATTATCACTACTAATTTTGGTCACTACCACTTTTTTTATAATTAGATCAGAATCTTAATAGGAAAGATAAATGATAAAGGTAAATGAGATTATAATCTAACGGTGAAAAAAGTGGTAGTGACCAAAATTAGTAGTGAATGAAATATCTCATCCTCTATTTTCATATCAAATTAAAAATTCATGTGGACATTTTTAAATAATAAAAATTCGTATTGGTAAATTTTCAAAATTTGGTTGGACCATGATTAATAGTAAAAATCACATATGACAATATTTAATAATAAAAATCACATAATATATAATTATTGTTGTCAAACTCGCGAGTTGACTCTCCGAGTTTACCGTCTTTATATTTCTAGCTTATCAAATCGAGTCAAGTCACTAGTAAACTCTTGACCGTTGTAAACTCGGTTAAATTCACTAGTTTATACACCGAGTTTACCGATTTTACGTTTCTAACTTATAAAACCATGTTAACTCACATTTAAACTCGTGTTAACTTTTTTTATTTAATCATGCTCAACGGCTTTATATATGGGAAAATTCTAAATAAATACCTTTTAAATTTGTAAAACCCCGAAAGTCTGTCGAATTTGTAAAAAGGCGAGAGGTACCAAGGGCCTATGAGGGATATTCAAATTCGGGTGAAATTACCCTTTTGCCCTTAGTTTTAAATAAATAAATAAAAATTTAAACACCCTCCTCCCTCCCCACCACCGCGGGTGGTGGTCGGCCCGCGGTGGTGGGTGGCGGTGGTGGTGGTCGGCGGTGGGGAGGGAGGAGGGTGTTTTTTATTTATTTATTTAAAACTAAGGGCAAAAGGGTAATTTCACCCGCATATCCCTCATAGACCCTTGGTACCTCTCAGTCTTTTTACAAATTCGACAGACTTCTAGGGGTTTACAAATTCAAAAGGTATTTATTTAGAATTTTCCTTTATATATAAGTTTTATAGAAATTCTTTTATTAAATATGGTAAATTTTTAATAGGTTTAATTTCAATTATTTAGATTCAAAATAATTTTAAATCAAGTTGTTGTCACTTTTTTATATTTTAATTATTTATTATACACTGTTAGTACATATTTAATAGTGAAAGTAAACTCTTACGAGTTTACGATTCAAGTTCATGATACGAGTTTACATCTATATCACGAGTTTATTTAAACTTGTGAGTTTGACAACCTTAGATATAAGTAAATTCACCTAATTTTTGTCCAACATCGAACCCCTTTTTTAAAAAAATTGGCTTACAAATAAAAATTGAATGAGCCTTTTCTCCTTGAAGTATTATGTTTAATGTTCTCCAAAGCTACTTTAATTAGTTCTAGTGGGAAACAATATATTAATGACATGATACTTATTTATCGAGCTTGGGTTTAATCTTTCTTTATATATGTGTGTGAAGCTCGTACCCCTTGCTTACTTTAGATGAAGAATGAATACGATTTTATATCGTAATAAAAAATGATAATGTTAAATTAAAAAAAATTGCCCCCTCATTTTTGTATCAGAAATTATAAAAACAATTTAATAAGAATTTAACTAAAAATAAATAAATAAGGGAAATATTGTCCACCATATCTTAGCTTTTATAGCATTGGCTTCGTCAAATTATTTTGAGTGAATATACTTTGCTTATATGTAACTTCCCTTGCATCGAAGCTTTGTTTAACCTTTTCCCCTCCTAATCTCTTTTTCCATTGTTAATCTCATCTTTAGTACTTCCTTCCGTCTCTAACTCTCTATTATGGGACACTTTCATATTTTTTTTCTTAATTTGATTAAGGATATAATCTCTTTTAAAGTTTAGAGTACAAATGGTTTTGTCTATCCCAATAAATATACTTTTTGAGATTTAAATTTATATTCTCTTTCGATCCTAATTATAAGAAACATTTGAAAGTTGATCTTGGTCTTAATTATATGATAAAGTTCTAATTTTTGTCAATTTCTTCCCAAAATACCCATATTGATACTTTCTCAATAATAATTAAATGCAATAATAATTTAATAATGCACCTACATATTTTATAAAGTGAGTAATGCTTGCAACTTATTAATGCCACGTACACCTCAATTTTAGTATTTTTTATATTTTTTAATAAAATAATTTTGAACAATTTTTGTCATATTTAATAATAGTATCACTATTAAATTACAATTCTAACCTCCAAGAGCATACCAAAAGTTGTTGAGGGAGATTGATAATGATGATCGGACTATGTGAGAGTTCGGAGAAGTCGTGTGTGAAATAGAAGAGATCCAACAAATGACAAAAAATAAGACCAATTAGATGTCATTTTAAATAAAGACATTTTGGGAAAACAAATGTAATTAACTATGTGGTTTAAACTTTTCATATTGTATGACATTTTTGTTTTTTTTTTTTAAAAAAAAAAAAACTCAAGGAAAACAAATATAATTAACTAAATTAACTTTTATCTTTAATGTCTCAAAAGTTAGGTAAATATGTCCTATAATTAGGACCATAGGGAGTATTATTATTCTCTTAGAGATACCTTCCTGTTAGATCTGTCTTAAATTAGTAAAAAATTTCAACTTTATTCTTATTCTTATTACTTATTAGTGATGGTTTGAAAAGGAAAGAAATATAATGAGGCACATTTAATCACTTATTACAAATGTAAAATTAATAAATAAGCATTAATGACTATTTAAATCACTTATATTATAGATCGAAAATCCTTCTAAACAACATCCTATGATAGAAACCGGAAGGAGTGATTTCTCCATTGTGAATATAATTAACTTTATCTCAATAATCTATACTAATTCTTTTCTCAAACAAACCTATTGATGGCACATACTAAAAGATATTTCCATAAGCGGATAGTTCATAATGCAAATGATTGAAACTGATATTTTAAACAACCTAACTCATGTTTATTAAAAATAACTACTAATTTAACTAAATTTTTTGGGGTCAAAATTTAACTAATTTTTTTTAATCTTTATAAATTAATTATATAATTCCTTGGTTTAATCTTTATAAATTAATTATATAATTCCTTGGTTTAGAGCTGGAAGGGGTAAGATACAAGAAAATCCTCTCCCTGGTTTAGAGCTGGAAGGGGTAAGATACAAGAAATGCGGGAATGAATGTAATGATGAAAATAAAATATTATTAGTACTCCCTCCGGTCTTAATTATATGACATATTTAACTGATTTTGGAGGGATTAAGGATAGATGTTAAATTAGTTTATTTTACTCATTTTCCTAAAATGTTCTTATATAAATTTTGCACTTTAACTACCCTATTGATTTCACTTAATCCCTCATTCATATCAATAGGGTATTTTAGAAAGAAATTGACAAAAAATTAGAATGTTGTTCTATAATTAAGACCAAAACAAACTCTCAAATATTATCTTATAATTAGGACCGGAGGGAATATCATTTATAATTTTAAAAACAATGAGTATTGTGTCTCCTTTTTCTTTTAGGCTAAAGTATACATTTGGTTCTTTATGTTTGCCTCTTGTATCATTTTAGTCCCTTAAGTTTGTAAAGTGCACGTTTGGTCCCTTAATGTTAACACCGTTAGTCTGATTTAATGGAAAATACTGACTCAACAATTTTAAGCGATGATTGTACAATTAAATGCTGACCAAGCATGTTTATATGTTAGTATTTTAATAAATTAATATTTTAAATTCTATTAATTGAAAAAAAAATTAATCTTCACAGACTGTTTTGTGGTTTTTCACAATTTGTGAAGATTAAATATATATTTTTTGTCAAAGAAAATTAATTTTTTTCAATTAATAGGATTTAAAATATTAATTTATTAAAATACTAACATATTAGCATGCTTGATAAACATTTAATTGCGTAATCATCGTTTAAAATTGTTGAGTCGTATTTTCCGTTAAGTGAGACTAATTAACATTAAGGAACCAAACATATACTTTACAAACTTAAAGAATCGAAATGATACTGTAGACAAACATAAAAGACCAAACGTATACTTTAGTGCTTTTTATTTTATCCTGCTACACACGAACATACTATATCAAAGGCATTCAATTATTTGATTAGTATATGGAAATATAATATTTAAATTTTAATCCGATAATTAACTATGCTGGAATAATAATTTTGTATCAGTATGTTTGTTATGTTGTTATCGGTGACATGTTTAGATAAATAAGTAAAAGAAAAAATTGTAAGTGTCTGCGTTCATTAATTAATAACTTATTTTCCATATGCCAAAAAAAAAGAGAGATTGTGTGTAATCTTAACTAAATAAAAGTAAAGTAGTAAGCGTCCATTAGCTAACCCATCAATAAAATGGCAGACTCAAAATAATAAAATAAAAAGCGAAGCGGTTATAAAAGATAGATAATGAAAAAGTTAGTTACATAATATTTTAGAAATTAATAATGGTGGACACTAAAAAAATTTTTAAAAAAGAGCGAGACAATTATGAAATATGGATGATGGGGAAAATAGTTACACAATATTTTGTAAATTAATAATGGGGAGGTAGTTACAAAATATTTAAACAAAAAACAAGGCACTTATGAAAAATAAATAATGGGGAAGGTAATACACAATATTTTGTAAATTAATAATGGGGAAAATAGGTACAAAAATTTAGTAAATATTTAATTTAATATTTTGATTATTCCCTTAAAAATCTAGGTGATTTTTTATATAACAACATATTAATAAATACTTGACCCCTCACCCACACATTGAGCGGGCATAAACTAGTTTTTAATAATGTAAATGTGGTGGGTGCAAGGTCACATCTTCTTTATGTTAAATCCAATGTGATATATATATCATGAAATTTGACCAAAATGAATAAGATTTGACATCTAATTATGCAATTCAAATGTGATTTTGTCCACAAGAAAAAAGCCCTACATTTCTTTCAGATATTAGGTTGTTGAGTGAATCTATTACAATTTAGAATTTAGAAGTAGAAGTAGGTAGATGTTTGATGTTTCAATCTAGAATTCCTCTTATGTTTTGGGGAGAGTATGTAAAAGCATCTGCAAACTTAATTAATAGAATACATTGTGAGGTTTTAAAGTTTAAAACTCCTTATGGATTACTTAAGGATTTTTGGGTGTTTAACCTTAATTTGCATCTAATCTGCCTAATACTGATAAATTCAAGCCAAAAACTGATCCTTCTGGTTTTTTAGGTTACTCTACTACTAGCAAAGGATATTAGGCATGTACTCATTTCAATTCTAAATATAAGACAAAGTTTATTTTTTTTGAGAAATTAAAGAGACTAATTAAATTATTTTAAAGTATTTTTTCCCGAAACTAATTAGTTTAACTAATAAACTATATATAATATAAGGATATACAACATATGATATGATTAAGTAACTTATTTTGCTTTCTTAATCTCTTAAAAAAAGTCAACTTTATCTTATATTTAGGATTGGAAGGAGTTACATTTTTAGCAAATAAACTTCCCTTTAAAGATCACCTGGATATGAATCAAGGGGGAGCAAAAACACAAAACACAGATTGTTTCCTATATGATGATGAATGTTTGGCAGATTTGAGCAAGAAAAACAATGAGGGGCCAAATCAGCCTCCACTTGCAGAAGCAAATGGTGAGGAGAAAGATAACAAGGGCAAATCAGAACAAAGGCCTGCACAAATGAGGAAACCACCTTTGTGGCTCACAGATTATGATTGTACAGGTTTGCATAATACTAATTCACCTTTAACTGATGAGATAAATGCTCTCCATCATAAGAAACAGCAACATAGAAGAAATATTCCTTATCCAATTCAGCATTATTTGTGTTATTCCTATCATGCACTGATGTTGTTGTTGAACCAGCAACATATAGTGAGGTTATACAGGATGCTAGGTGAGTGAAGGCCATGGAACAAGAAATTCGAGCAATGGAAGCAAATCATGCATGGGAAGTTGTGGATTTACCTCCTTGGAAAAGACCAATAGGATGCAAATGGGTCTATAAAGTGAACTACATGGCAGATGGAAACATAGATAAATTCAAGGCAAGATTGGTTACAAAAGGATATAACCAGAGGGAAGGAATTGGCTACTACGATACATTTTCTCCCGTAGTGAAAATGGTAACAGTTAGAGTGGTTCTCAAACTAGAAACTAGCTATAATAAATAAGTGGCATTGCTTTCAAATGAATGTACATAATGCATTTCTTCAAGGGACTTGAACGGAAATAAAATAAATATATATCGCACATATATATATGTTTGTGAATTTATATATGCGAACCAGATTGCTTGGAATTGAGGAGATGGAAGCAGTATAAGTTTGGGAAGGATATTTGGATGAATGATGGTTCCTGTTTGTTTGATAAAGCTCAAAGGAAACCGGGTGATAGGCTTGTTGAGTGCAGTTTTAAGGAATTAGTGAATGAAACAAGTCCTGCATATGATGTAGAGTACTAATTTTTTTAAAACAAATTATCATAAGTCTCTGATAAAAAAATTAAATATAAAGTGGTCATTGTTCTGTTCTAAGAACACAGATGTCTAGCCCTAGGTGGACTAGTATGTTGATATAGGATCAAATAGCTCCCTCTCAAATATCCATGGATGGGATACCTTTGAGAATAGACGATCACCGTACACGCATAAGGGGTGGTGTGTGTGCGCGGTGTGGGCCGAATAGTAAAGAGAGAGAGAGCTTAGAGTCCGTGTCCTTTGGGTTTACCATCAATTTATAGTGGATACCTTAGAGTTAGGGTTTGGACGATGGACCTCTTGTCTTCCAAGTCCAAATGTTCTGCCATCACATCCGCGTCACATATATTGTTTCTCTTGTTGGGCCACACCTTGAGTGGGCCTAATATTTTATTCCATAGCAGTCATAAAATTTTAATTTTTTATGAATTTAACTTAATAAATAATAATGACACAACTTAACTTTTAAAAATAACAAAATTTAACTTATAAATGTATAAATTTCACTTCTGAATATTTTTTCACAATTTCCCCATATTTAATTTAGAACCTATGAATGTTTGGGTAAAGGATTTCTTCATCTTCAAGATAAGTTATCTCCAGTGACCCTCAAAACTACGTCGTTTTAGATTAATGAAGGGTGTTTTCGTAATTTTGTTCTTTTTTATCATATAAATTTACCGAAACACCCTTCATTAATTCACTTAAAATTACAAATACACCCTTCATTAATTCAAAACGACGTAGTCCTAGGGGTCACTGGAGATAAACTTATCTCCAGTAACTAGAGAAATACTTTTCCTATGTTTTTAAGAGATAAGATATTGTCATTACCAATGTCACTACCACTTTTTCATCATTATATCAGAATTTTATCTCTTTTTATCATTTCTCTCTCCTATTGAGATTATGATCTAACAGTGAAAAAGTGGTAGTGACATTGGTAGTGACAATATATGGCAACATGCATAACTTTCTTATTGGGTTAAGGTGCGATTTGACCAATAAACTATTGGCTCAGGAGCGTCCAACACAATTAACTATTAAATGGACCAAAAATATCAACAAACTTTTAAAAAGTGAAGACAACAAACTTTTAAAAAGGAGTCTTAAAGACAACAAACTTTTAAAAAGGAGTGCCCAGCACAACGCCGTTAGAAAAAAGTTAATGTCCGTTATCTAAGGTGCAGATTGGCCAACAAACTTTTACTCCAGGAGCGCTTGACACAAAATTCTAAATTTTACTAAATTAAATAATTTTTTTCTCAATTGTCATTATTCAAAACTACTTGTATAGATATCTAAGGACAAAAATTACTCATTCTTCAATTTTGTCAAAAGTATAATTTGCTAAAATAAAAAAAAAGTTTTAATTAAAAATATAATTATATAATTTAAATAATGGGTGAAGGGTCAAAAATACACATGACCTTTTCCCCTGATCATCCAAAGACCACGACCTTTTTTGGGATAAACAATACACACGACGTTACGTTTTGGGTGCAAAAATACCACGGGCCGTTAGTTGATCAAGTTAGTTGACCGTTATCATGGGACGTGGACGCGACGTGGCGATGATTGGACCGACACGGCGCGTGGATAATGACGTGGAATAAAAATTAGGAAAAAATTCAAAAATCCGAAATTTTTTGAAAAAAAAATTAAAAATTCCAATTTCTTTTAGAAAAAATTCAAAAAGTTAGGAAAAAATTTAAAAAATTAGGGAAAAAATTGAAATAATTAGCAAAAAAATCCAAAAATTAGGAAAATTCAAATAATTAGAAAAAATAAATAAAAAATTAGAAAAAAAAATCAAATAATTAGGAACAAATTCAAATAGTTAGGGAAAAATTAAAATACCTCGCTAGTGGGCCCCACCACCGGAAACCCGGCGGCCGCGCCACCACTCAAATGCAAGAATTGGCTGATCAGTCGCCGTAAGCAAATGAATAACCAAAAATACTAGGGTAAGCTGCACTAGGTAAGCTATTGGAAGAGGAGTTGTATATACACAGCGGACATACCAAGATGCACTTTAGGGTAAGATGTTCATTAAAAAATTAATTAATTAATTAATTAAAATATAGGCGGCGGCCAACGGTTGTCGGTGGTGGGGCCCACGGTCGCCGCTTGAGACCAACCGCGGCCGCCGGCGACGACGGTTTCCGGTGGTGGGGCCCACTGGCAGAGGTATTTTAATTTTTTCATAATTATTTTAATTTTTCCCTAATTATTTGAATTTTTTTTCTAATTATTTGAATGTTTTCTAATTATTAAAAAAAATCTAATTTTTTCAATTTTTTCTAATTATTTCAATTTTTTTTGAATTTTTTCCTAATTATTTGAATTTGTCCCTTTTTTTTTTTTGCTAATTATTTGATTTTTTTCCCTAATTTTTTTTTTTCGATTTTTTTTTTATATTTTTTCCTAATTTTTTTTTTCGAATTTTACTAAAAAATTTTCCACGTTAGCGTATTACCAATCATCGCCACGTCGCGGTAATGGTCAACTAACGGCCCAAGTGGTATTTTTGCACCCAAAACGTAACGTCATCGTGTGTATTTTTTATCCTAAAAAAAGGTCGTGGTCTTTGGGTGATCCTTTAGAAAAGGTCATGTATTTTTTTTCACCCTTAAATAAAACTCAATGTGTTTTATAGTTTATTATATATGTTAAAAAAAACAAAAAGTTATATGATTTATTTTTATTTTAGAAGAATTTTATGTGAGTTAAAAAATTCATTTAATGTTAATAAAATTTAAAAAACCTAAAAAATCTATTATATCCTGAATGAAATGAAATGAGTTTAATTTTTATTTTTATAAAAAGAGCTTAATGGATATCAACATTGATCTTAATAATATAAATCCTAAGAATTGATGATATATTTGTTAATTAAATGATCTATTGTTTATATGGATATGAGACTTTCAGTGGCCAAATCGCTTTTTAACCTATTATTAAATTGTCCTTCCTCAAGCCTCTTAAATTATCTTTTTTTTTTCAACAAGTCCCATTATTTAATTTAGTAAAATTTAGAATTTTGAAATTTGGAATACTCCCATGAGTAATTTTTTTTTTTGTCTTTGGGCCACGCTTGAGTAAAAGTTTGTTGGCCAATTTGCACTTTAGAGAACGGACGTTAACTTTTTTTTGACAGAGTTGTGCTGGACACTCCTTTTTAAAAGTTTATTAGTATTTTTGGTCCACTTAATAGTTAATTGTGTTAGACATCAAAATAAGATTGTGTTGTGTTCTTCTAGAACGAAACATTTCAGGATTTTTTTTTTTTTTTCGGACTTCGGAGGTGAAATATGATAAGGGGACGATAGAAGCAAAACAGCATTTGCTCGTTCCAGTGACACTCTGCTCCGTCCCCGGAGTCGCTTCTCAATCGGAATTGCGTTTTCGTTTCAGTTCTGACGAAGAACGCGCTTCCTATTCTCGCTCTTTCTCTCGTTCGTTAATCTCTCTTTGCTATGGAACTTCTTGATGCGGCGCCACTGTTGACTATCTAGTGTTATCCTCATCTTCCAAATCCAGAAGCGATCCTTAGTGGGACCTTATGGCATCTATTCATGGAAATGTTGGGGGCAACTTGTGCTTCAATCACTTCAGGGTTGGTTTCTTTCTCGTCTCAAAATTTCTGTTTATCTGCTTTCACTGGCTATCTGTTTCTTTTCTTGAAGGGCGTCTCTAAATAACTAAATTTGTAGTTTCTAGCATGTGAGTTGTTTTGGATACTGCAGTATATCTTGGTGATATATTTGTTACTTTGAATTTCAAAAGAAGTTTAATGCGGTAATATATCTGTTTCTTTAGGTGTGTTTGTGTCTTCACTTCATTATCTCACTTTATCATGCTTCTATGGTGTTTAATGTTATATGGGGATAATCTGCGTGATTCTTGAAATCTGTAGACGCCATACCTGGGTTCATTTCCAGCTGGAATTTTGCAAGTTAGACTTGGTTTGAATAATACACGAAGGCGGGTTACGCCATATACCAGTATAAAGTGTGAAAAGAAAGATGACTATGTTGAATATGAATATGTTGAACGTCCACCCTACCATGTATACGAAGACTCGACCTCTGGCGAGCTTGAACCAGCCTCTGGTGCTCGAGCAAGTATTCCTGGGCAGGACTATTGGCCTGAGGGTACTGCTAGTCAAGTTAGGGCTGCTAGAGCTCCTGAACCAACTGGTGAATCGTCAGGATCACCCTCTTATGGCCAAAAGCCTGGAAGTAGGAGGAAGAATTACAAATCATCTGCAGCTGCTTCCTCTGAGGCCTATGTGGGATCAAATGATCCTATCCCTCCTGAATCTTCAGTGGAGTCTGTGGAAGATTCTCAAGATTTCTCATCTGACTATGTTGTTTATCAATCTGAGCCTGAGGAAGAAGAGACTGGATATGAACTAGATAAGAAATTAGGACGTCCCCATCCATTTATTGATCCAAAAGTTAAAAAGCCAATAGTGGAACCACGTTCAAGTGAAGAATTGTGGTGGCATTGGAGAAAGCCAGAAAAAGAGCAATGGTCCAGATGGCAAAGGAGGCGACCTGATGTTGAAACGGTTAGTGTATATGGTGTGATAGTGGAAAATGTTCTTTAATTGTAATTATCACATCTATTATTGCCAAATTAAACCATGTAAATTGGTACTCTTCCAGTCCTATTTATAAGAGCTTGATAACCGAATTATACGGTTTAAGAAAGCGGTTAGAATTAGTTAAAAACAATAAGTGTGTCTAAAATAAACCTTCTTTTTCCAAGTATACCTTTATTTATAAAGTGCAAGTAAGAGAAAGAAATAGAGTGAAGATAAGTACCAACGACCTTTTAATTAGTGCAATATATGTAATCAATTGGGGGGGGGGGGAGACACTCATTAAATGTTCAGACAACTTTAGTTGGGCTCTTATAAAAAGGATTGGAGGGGGTATTTATTCTTGTGCACAATGTGAGGGATGGGAAAATTTGTCTCACAGCATAAGTATATTGTTTCACATCCGTACTCAGCCACGAGTCACATGTCACCTCCTTTTTGGCTTGCAACTAATGGATATTTTTCCCATTCATTGCTTGTTTGCTTTAGAATCCTGACTCATATCTGAATGGTTGTTCTGCTAAATCAATTTAATGTTTCCGAAAAGGTCATGATTTCTTTTTTCCCCCTTGGCCATAATTCCTGTTGATACTAGCACATGTTGTGTAGAAGCAAGCAGTGTTTACGGGACTTTGTTCCAAAATTATCATCTTGAATGTAGATGCCCTCATATCATACCGTGTTTGATTCCATTTTTAGATCCCCCGTGCTTACATTCATCAGATATGTTGCGATATGAAGTTTATTGTTGATAATGGTGTCTTCCATTTGGACTGTGAGCTTCTTTTTTTGGTGTAAAGGACTGTGAGCTTCTTTATTAACTCTTTCAGGTTTTCCTGAAAGCCATGGCAGAAACTGGGCAAGTAAAGCTTTATGGTGAACATCCAACATTAACAGAAACTTCTCTCTATCGAGCAAGACGCCACATTTTTAAGGAGGAAAGGTATTGTTGATTATTATACTGACAGAACAGTTCTAATAAGTCTTGAAGTGAAATTGTATTATTGTTTAGCATATCCCGTATGTTTAATTGCTTAAATGAGTATATCTGAACAGAAACTTTTGATATAGAGTGGTCTAAGTTTGAGCTTCTCCATTTAAACCATTTTATACTAAACCAGCTCCATTTTGATAGCAATTGATACAAAATCCAAAACTTAATCTCGTGAAGTTAGAGAATCCAAGGTTTTGATAGAACCCTACATCAAAAACTCCTCACTTCAATGTGAAACTCAAGTCCCCTTGTAACTAGATCCTAACAAAAATTAATAGGTTTCGGATAATAGGTGAAAACTGAAATTTACTACCACTTGAGTGTTAGGGTGGAGGAAATTTAGTACCGCTTATGTGAAACTCAAAGAAAATCTTGTGCCCTAGAGGAGAATCCCAAGTTTTGGATGCACAACTGTTCCTGGGGCCAAATGTAACCATTGTCCATTCATTTGGACTCAAGTCTCTCACAGCAAGCGCAGGACAAAATAAAAAAAGCCTACCTTCTTTGACTTTCTGGAGGATTTCAGAGTTCTAAGTAGTAGTATGGTATCTGATGATAAAGGCAGATCGAATCTAATTGCTTATTAGTATGTGAAACATCAATGTAAATATATTTTAAAAATTTTACAATCGCTTTCACCTAAATCGGAACATCAGGAGCCTTACCTTATTATGCCTCTGTTATGATTGCCTTGCAAACCTGAATAATGCTGATTGTAAAAGCTTTTCTGTTGTATCATGTCCCACTTGATTGAAGTTGTGATAATAACTCCTTTTTTTCGTATTCAGGGTTCAAGCTGAACAAGAGAGACTGGAAAGGATAGGTCCAATGGCATATTATTCAGAATGGGTAAAAGCTTGGAAGAGGGACACTTCTCGTGAAGCAGTTCAGAAACATTTTGAAGAAACTGGTGAAGACGAGAACACTCAATTAATTGAAATGTTCAGCCATCAAACGGACCGAGAGTATCGGATAATGATGGGAACTGATGTTCGTATCCCTAGGGATCCTCTAGCTATGCGAATGAGGGAAGATCAAATAAAGCAAAGTACCTAACATCAAAGCTTAAACCTTTTTGTGTTGTGTCTAGATCTTTCTTTTGTAGTTTTCTTCTCTCATCTGCATATATATTTTAAACTATATGATTCTTAACTTCCACATCTTCATACGGCATTATCTGTCATGACAAATTGAACTAAAACTTTTTAAGGCGACAGCCTGTTAAGAAAATTTCATAGAATTTATTTTCTCTTGGAGGGCATTCATACCCATTAAATTTTACTAGGCATGAAATTTAAACAATGTGGAGACTCACCATTACCTTAGCTGAAGTATTTGTCTCAACACTTCCGTGTATCAAAATTTCAAATAAAAGCATTGGTGGAAAAGATTGAACTCTAAACCAGCTTCTTGTTTGTAGGCTTTCTTTCTGCGTCAAAGGATTGCTTGACCTAATAGTGTACAGTGGAGGAAAGAAAAATGTCAAACAGGATAAATTTGCCTTCTACATACTTTTTATATTACCCTTATCAGTCGTCTGCTTTCTTCCTTTTACCTCTGTGTCAGTTTCTTTCTTTTATACTTGTCCTTTGTATGTTGATCTATGCCTGCTTCTCAACAGTTAACCAGTCAAAGTACTCTGCTTTGTCCGAAGTTTCATTTCTATTTTTGTGTGTGCTCAATTTCATTCTTCCATGCATATCCTGATGCCTTGTGCAATTGCTTCTTTTACTGTTTGTTCTGGCATGTTACTTAAACTAGTCGGCACCATTTACGTTAACAATATTGCATCTGTTGCTATTCCTATTTACTTTTTAATCCAGAATCGTGGTTAAAGTCTCTCTCTCTTCTTGCAGTTTGGGGTGGAGATCCAGTTTACCCAACTATAAACTATATTCAAGATCCAGATGAAGTGATTGACTTCAGGGGACCAGATTTTCATGAACCAACACCAAATATGCTGGCTTATCTTAAAGAGGTTATTTTTTCAAATAATTTATTCCATTGCATTGATTCAATTCTTTCTTAAAAGTTTCATTCATTTTTTTAATTGAAATGAATTGGACATCACAACGGGACTATGAAAGTCAAACTTGTTTCTCTTTGCCATATATGCCCTGGTCAGTGCAGTCAAGGAATGTTTTGAATCATTTCCCACCACTTGCTTCATGTGAAAGGGTGGAATAGTACCTTATATCTATGGGCTATTTTGTCTTCAACTCATAAGGCTATTATAATCATTGACAGTTATTTTCATCATGCTATAACCAAATGTCTCTTTATCAATGGATCTTAACATGCGATTAGATATCAAAAAGACCCAAACAACTAAAATAAGTAACCAAAATACATTCCTTTTTCTAAATTCTAACCAAAATAAATTTATTAGAAACAACTAAAGTTGCTACCATTAGGATAATTCCTTTTTCTTCATAACAGAATAAAGCAAAGGACCATACAAGACAGCTTGTTTGTATTTGTAATAATGTTAAGCTTTACATTCATCTACTCTCTGGTTAGAGTGGCTAAATTTTGTTCTCAACTTATATTAGTGCTTCCTTTTCTTCTTTCCATATATACATATTGGTGAAAATTTCAAGTTTCAGACTTATAAGGCTAATATCAGATCTTTAATAATGTGGTTGGCTATTTATCTCTATGGTAAAACACTGAACTTTTCCTTCATATGATCAGCATGGAAAAATCATTTCAAGGGAAGAACTTGACCAGATTCTGGCCAAGGAAAAGACGGAACAAATTGAGGTAAGGAAGTGATAAGCAATAACTGTGATGTATTAAGTCTAATCTCAGAAACTTTTTCTTATTTAGTTTTTTTCCCCTTCCTATTCAAATGCCCCCTTGTTTAAAACCTGTAATTTTGTTTTGGATGTGTGGTTTGATACCTTTTATTTGCATCATGGCAGATGACAGATATGGATGAAGCTATGGCAAAAGCTGTTGACATTGGTGTAAGCCTTGACTGACAATTTTTTATAGAATTTTATTTTCTCTCTTTAATTAGGACATAATTATTGACTTGTAGTTGCCTGGTGAAGGCTTGATGGCAACTTGCTAGTAACATTTCTACTGTTATTCTCACTTTCTTACGTCAGGATGAAGAGGAGAGTGATATTGAGGCTGTAGAAGAAGTGGAAGAGGAAGAGGGAGAGGGAGAGGGCGAGGTAGAGAAGATTAATCGCAATTGGAGTGTCTTAAAAACTAGCCCTCAGCTTCGCAAGTCAAAGGTATTATTATATTTCGCATGGCTTCATAACATACTATCATGGACTGTTTGGATTGTTTAGAATGAGAAATTATAGAACACTCTGGCTCTAACAGCAATACTGATGATGAGATGATAGCTGAAATACCACAATTGCCCTTAATTGGATTTCTATGTTGCTCTGAACGGAATATCTTTACTCATAGTCACAGGAATGTCATCTGTGTCTCCTTGTCTCTGTTTGGCATGCATTATAAAATGAAATGAAAAGATTAGTTTGAGGTGGATGAGAAATGTCCCTCATCCCCTGGGACTTAAACGATGACAAAACATATATGGTGTAGTATTGGTAATAGAAATATAAAAAAGGGTTTAATGTTTCTGCTTTTGCTACAGAAATATTTTTTCTGCCATACTCACATAAAAGTGAGTGAGTCCCATTAATATTTTCTCTCTTTTCTTTTTATAATGGGACACATTCACTTTTATGTGAGTGTTGCAGAAAAAAAAATTCTGCAGTAAAAGCAGAAACATTAAACCTATATAATAAATATTGTACATTTTGATTTTTGTGCAATACTAAGGAATATCTTTCTAATGTGCAAACCAAACGGTTTCTTAATTCATGCAAACAAGTTTCCTTGTTCAGTAATGTCTTATTGAAATATTAGCCTAAGGTAGATAAAAGTAAAAGGACACTGGTATTTTCAGTTGGTATGGGTTTTTTGCAATCTGACATCTATATTTTGGATTATTTGGTAGAATTACTTGTTTCTTGTTTTTCATCAATAAAAATGTATAAACAAATTAGCATATTTTTTTTTTTTTCATTTCTCAAACCTGCAGCCTAAGCCCAAGAAGAATGAGCCTTTGTCCTTGGAAGACGCTGTAGATGAGTCTGAGAACTTGACTGATTTCCTCCTGGATTTTGAAGAAGAATAATTTTTGCCTCATGTAAGAGTTTATGTTCTTTCTAGCTGTATAATGTAGAGGAATATTATATGTATGTTAAATTGTAGTAGAATGGGATGATAAAATAAGATTTATTATCTTATGTATCAATGTAACTATCATTTGAAAATTAGGGATCTGAATATAAAACATAAAATTTTGGATCTAGAGTCATCTTAGCGTTTGCTCTCCCTTTAATATGCCTCTTGACGTGTCTGTTACCCTTCTCTTATTATTAGTATATTGAAGAGTAAATACCCTTTTGGGTCCCTGGAAAAAAACACGGACCCCATTTTGGTCCATCACACAAAGAAATGCCCTTTTTAGTCCTTGAAAAAGACGAATAAAGGTCGATTGGTGAACATTTTGGTCCCTCGTAAATTTCCAAAAAACCCTTTTTAGTTCATAAAAAAGTCTTATTTTTAGTCCCTAGGGACTAAAATGGGGTCCGTGTTTTTTGCCGGGGACCCAAAAAGGTATTTACTCTATATTGAACTCATATTTGGATTGAAAATTTTACTGTCATTAAATTAAGGAGAAAGTTTACTGTTTAGGAATTATGATGTGATGTTTAAGAATTTTTTTTTTTGAAAGAATTATAAATGTGCTAAATTGAGGGGAAATTTGTATGATTATATATAATCATACAAATTTCCCCTCAATTTAGCAAACACTGGAAAATATGGTAGAAACAGGATGTTTTCCTAATAAAGGATGAAAATAAGAAATAGCAAGAATTTTGCTTTATATGTGTTGTGTCAAGAACAAAAATAAGATGTAATGTCATTGTGTCAATAATTAAGATCACATTTATGTTTATCTTCAGTAATTATATTTTTCATCATTTTCTCAAGCAGTCAAGCTATAACAATTTATGTGGGAACTTCGATCCAAACAATTTGTGCGGATTTTTTTTTTGATACCATGTGTGGGGATTTTTTTAATGAATTTGATCAGTGTTTAAACCCACTTGATGGGCTTAAAAGATGGTGTTAGAAAAGATTGGGCTTCATGAACCCAACTACATGGGCCTAACCCACCAACTCTAATTAAGATGGGTTGAACTGAGCAACCTCACAGATTGAGCCCTATTTATTTTTTATTTTTTTATCAACATGAGCCCTATTTAGTGGGCTTAACTAAACATAATAATAATTTGATTATTTTTTAGTGGCAGTTCTTTGTATTCAAGGTCACAGAAAAATTGGAATTAGGATTAGAAGTGGTAGTATTAAATTAAAGTGAAATTGCACAAAACTAAGCAAAGATGGGCATGAGATTCAGTCTTGTGTCCAAAAACCAAGAAATAGAATAAGGATTATTTATTATTTAATTCATTTCTCTCAAAAACCACAAACATCTCTTCCTAGCCCTCAAACCTGGGAGGGTCCATCCTATGCCCCTCTCAAGTCTCAATGTTGAGTGTCAATACCAAATTCACTAGACCCCAATTCTCTGGACTTAGCCATCTTCTTCCCTCCCCATTTTCTTTACCCTCGATTGAAAATTTTATTGGTGAAAAGAACTTAATAAAATTTTATATACAGAAAATACACGTATTCCACATGTAGGAACTAATAATTTTTTAATAAGAGACTTTTCTTTTTCTAAAGAATTTATTGGCTCAAGATGGGTTGGGTCTTAAAAAAGTAGTTATGCTTATAATAATGTGGCGGCCCAATGTTCGAATTATGTTAGAAGGATCTTTGTGCACTTAAGACTCGACAATGCTTCAAATAAGATTGTCTCTGAGGATGCATATAGGGGGGAAAAAGACAGAAACTGTAAAACTCTAGTGTCTATGTTATTTATAACATGACTTTGTTCTCAAGAAAGGGAGACTTTTAGTTAGGGTAGCATAACCCTACTCCCTACAAATTAAACCAAATGTTTGTGGCCAATCATTTATTAACAAAAGACATATACGGATGAGTTTCCTTGAATTATAAAACTTGGAGAACACCATTTTATATGTTTTCTGCTCTCAAATTTCAAAGATCTTTCTGTTAAACTGAAAGAAAGAGCATTATTATAAGGGGGGATTTGTAAGTGTTAATGGAACTTGTGCCATTTAGTGTTTGACTTGTTTCGGAAACCACAACTACTCTTAATTATGCATCTACCAAATGCATAAACTATCTTTCTTTTAATTTTTTTTTTAAAAAAAAATTGAAAAATTTCCATTAGAAAATTTATTATCAAAATATACTTGAAATTTGTTTAAAAACTCATGTGTAACCTATTTTTATTGGATGCAACTCTTCTTCAACTATGTATAATATATTTGTTATTACGTGTAAAACAAAAGATATTTAAATATAATCAAACCTATGTTGCATACAACTTGTGCTTAAGTACATTTGGATAACAAATTTCACAATTTTTCAATAAATTTTCATTTCTTTTATACCACTCCAATTCTATTTATAAGTCAATTTTGACCCCAAAAAAAAATGTTCCTATTATAAGTCATGTGTGTTCAGTATAATAAATACGTTTTTTTTTTTTAATTGTACTCTCTTTGAAGATTACTATTAACTAATCAACCATTCACTTTGAAGTATGCCATGACTTTCCAGGATTAAATTCCAATTATAATAAAAATCATTATTTACATCCTTAATAAGTAGTAGTATGGTATTCGAAAAATCATTTCTTTTTCTTCTTTTTTTTTCTTTTTTGGTGACCAAAATCCGAAGAATAATTTATAAAGCAACCTCAAATTTTGATTTTCTTAAAAAAGAGTCTTCTTATAATCATATCGTTGCTTGACAATATTAACGATATTATTAATATATATTTTTCCTGTCACTCTCTTATATAGTCATTCAACAAAAGTCAATTTTTTTAATTAAAAAAAGGTCTATTAAAAATAAATAATTTGAATATTGATAATTGATGTGCTGTTTCCCTACCTATTTCTCTTGTGAATATTTTCGTGATTAAGATCCTAAGAATCATTTGACAATCATAAATACCACACTGTGCTTTGAATATTCGAACATTAAAACTTTAATACTTTTTTTTTGTTTAGTAATTGAAGACCACAACATCCACAAAATATTTGGTGATGATTTTGTTGAACAATTTAGTCAAAAATTATGGCTTCTCTCTTAATAGTGATGATTCCAAGTTTGACTAAAGAAAAAAATAATGCTCTTCTTCTCTTTGTCGTTACCTGAAGAGACCCTTTAGCATATTCTGCTTTCTCTCTCAACTCACCAATCAAACTTACACCGTACAAAAAAGATAGGGTGGAGTTAATTTTTTTTTTTTTGAGATATTAAGAAAATTAATTAAATTATTTTAAAATATTTATATTTATTTTTAAAAAAAAAACTATTTTACCTAACTTGATATATATCCAATGATATATCACATATGATAGGATTAAGTAACTTATTTAACTTCCTTAATCTCTCCAAAAAAAAGTCAACATTATCTTATATTTAAGATCGGAGCAAGTGATGAGCTCAATGTTCAAACTTAGTACTAACTAATCTTTTCTAAGTCATGTGATATATTAGATTCCTTCTTACTTATATTCTACTAACTCTAAATACAGTACTAACTTCAGTCTTTAAATTAAAGCTAGTTGTTTAATTTAATTTGGGTAGATTAATTAGTTAATTATATTACTTATTTGTAATAAATATATATTGATTTTTCAAAAATATCAGCTTTTATCGTAATTATCTTTTGATAGAAACTCTTTAATATGTGCAATCAATAAGGAGACTTTATGAAACAAGATTTATTATTGGGGTGTGATTTTCGTCAATGATAGACTTTTTTTTTATGAATTTTAACTTTTCAAATAAAAAGAGAAATCAAGCTTAATTTTCAAATAGAAAATCACTCATTTTCTATGTTTGCACATATTCAAATTGGAGAATTCATATTTAAACGGTCAAAATCCTTTCCACTAAGTTGAATTTGAAACAAAACAAGCCTCTGATGGTTGTTCATCCTAATGGAAAGGTTTTTGACTGTTTAGCATGAGGTCTCGAGTTTGAATTCATATAAATTCATACAATATATTTGAAAGAGATATCTCTAATAGGACCTGACAATTATATGAATCAATCATATGGCCATATATCAAGAAAAATCAAGCCTCTCTCTGTATATATTTAATAAATTGATATTTTAATCTCTAAATTATTTTCCAGCAATTTCAATTTGAAAAGTGATTAATTCCAGCACCAGGAATGGCAGCTGTAGAGAACTTTTTTTTCCCATCTTTATATTCCAACCTAGCTTCAACTGCATCTCATTAGCAGCCTTTTTCTTTGCTTCTTTTACTCACTATTAAAAAAAATAAATCCAGGGGAATTTTTTATTTAAAATATGTTGTTTTTCTTATTTTCAAAATATTATCAAGAGTATTAGAAAAATTATGTGGACTTGCTCTGAATTTTGTCAAAACTACAAAATTTGATTTATATTCTGATTTGAATAAAATAGGTGCCCAAAAAGCGTGTAATTTTAATAAAATTTGAAATATGTACAAATCCAGTCAAAAGTGAAAAAAAAAATTAATAAAATTAAAAAATTATATTTTTTTTATTAAAAAGAAACACAGGTTTTCTTTTTGGAGCTTAGTGATCTCCAGAACATGCTTAAGTAATATTTAAAATAAAAACCTTTCCTTTTGTATTTTATTATGATATATTCTCTGTGGCCTACACTATCCCCGTGATTCCTCTGCTAAATCTTAAAAGTTCACACCACATTAGTAGTATATCATATACTTCAGTACAATTTTTCTTAAAAAAATCAAAGCCTACAAATATTATATTACACACACACACACATATATATATAATAAAATAAAACTTTTTTATAATCATAATTCCTTAAAAAAAAGCATCATTAATGCCTAACATTTTCTAAACCAAGAAATGTGCCTAACCCACTTGCTCTACTTGGCAAGTAGTGGCCCCATTCATTGGAATGCATCGATTCTTTCTTTATCATACACACTTTCAAACTTTGACATATACATATAGATATTGTGACATAAAAATAATACATATGGATATTTATATGTGGAAGAACTATTTAATTACTGACCATGTTTTTTGTTTTTTTTTAATATATATTTTACATTCTTAAGAATACATAAAGTATATTCAAAAAAATAAAGAAAGACATGAAAAATAATAAGGATATATAGTCTTCAACAAGATATTGTGTATATTTTTTGCTCAAGTAAAAACAAGATATTGTATGTTTTGAGTTTGCGATGTTGAGCGTTGACTATGTGGCTGTTTATTGTCTTATTAATTAATTAAAACTACATCTTAATTTAATAAACAGAAGATAAACTTACGTGTTGGACAGTAACTCCATTTAATTATTAGATAAACATTGAAAAATCTCAGTAATCAGCAATTACGGCTATATATATATATATTCTCATGCAGATACAGTTTATGTGGCCAATGAGGTTTAGGCACGTGTAGATATGAACATGAGAGGGACAAAAAGTGAGAGAGACACTATTAGAGAGAACAAAACAGAATTATTAGTATTATTAATTATGCAAATGACAGGGAATTAAGGATTTGACATGGGGAAGACAAGAATGTTTAAGGTAGGTCCGTTTTCACAAACCCTAGATGATAAATAAATGATTAGTAAGGTCTGGTGATTACCCAACATCCATAATTATCATTTAAAACACAACTATACAACGTACGTAGTACTACTGTTGTTGCTATTAGGGTTTTTTGTTTTTCTTTCCTCGTCATGTTGGATCTTATGTCACCCCAAAACATGACCAAGACGAAGAAATAATAAAACCCTAAAAAGTCTGCTCCTTTGCTTTATTGCTTTGTAAAATGGAAACCCTAAACGAGAGCATAACACAGACATTTAGTCAAACATGTTTCATTCTTTGCTCTCTTTCTCTCTCTAACTACTAAACTTGTTTGAGGGGTTTCAAGCTCCCATTTGATAAAGGACGATGTTTATGTAAGGTTAAGACTAATCCTTTTTTATTATGTCAGTAATTAGGGTTACAAGAACTATCATTATTAACAGGTACATGGGCTCCACACTGATATATTCTGTTACTGTTGGACTGTTATGTTTTGCCTCTTGTTTTTTTTAAGGTTGTATTGTATGTATATAAAGCTCAAGAATCTTGTCTGGTGCAGTTACTTGAACTTTTGTGGTCCTGCATGCTGTTGTTGAATGTGATGATTTAAATTTTGAATATTTTTAATTAATTGCAAAAGTGTGTTTATGTTTGAAAAAAAAAAAGAATTAATTCTTAGTTCAGCACCACATTTAATCTGGTCACAATTCTCGCAATATGCCCATTTATTACTTCACTTTTATACAAGGTTTCAGTTTAGGCTCTCAAATATAAAAATTACTCATCTAATCCTATTTATAAACTATTACTTTCAACGTGTTTCAACATACACACACATTATTATGCCTCATATGAATAAAGTCGGCACAATATTAAATTAAGAATAAAATTATACATTCGTATAAAAAATTTAATGAAGCAGATATGTAAAATACAGAAGAAAAAAAAAAGGTAAGAAGAGAAAGAAGATAATAGAGAACAAAAGGAGAAAAGATAAATCTCAGGAGAGTAACTGTAATCAATTTAATTCAAGTCTAATATGAAAATGAAACCCTAGAGCTACTGAAAGAAATAATCACAACGACGGTGACAATAATTCTATTTCTTAATTCTTATCCCAATTATCACATGAGTTATAAATGTTATTTTTAAAAAAAAAAAAATTTCTTTACCTTTTATTATATGATGGGAGAAGTGAAAACTAACTATGAACTACATATGTATAAGTTATAAAAAATGCAACTTATTTTTTATACTACAAAAATAAACGACGGATTATCGACAAAATTTTGTCGGTAATTTGATTTGGGACGGCAATTAACGATGGAATTCCGTCTGTAATTGGATTTCGACAAAAAAAATTTGTAGCAAATAAAAAACCGTGACAAAAAATATTACGACGGAATTCCGTCGGTAATTCCATCCCTAATCCAACATTTTTTTTTGAAGTGAACTTTATGATCTAGAGTAATGTATATAATACTCTCTGAGTACTCTAAACAATGACTTTGAATTTGAATTTGTTAATAACTTCTTGAAAAGCTCACTAGTCACTAGTTTGCCCATATAGTTATTATTTTTTCTCACTCATATCGATATCTATCCTAGTGGCGTGTACGCTGGAGTTTACTGGTTTAATTATTTTTTCGGATGAATAAATTATATACTAAATATAATAAACACTTCAATTTGTTTGATTATAGGAGAGATCAATGATTGACCACTTTGTATTTATCGAATTCATTAGAATAAACCAATTTGATATGAACATATAATTGTTAAATCACAACTAAATTATTCTTTAAAGTAACACGTAAGATCTCTCGTGTGGTCATGGACGATGTTGAAAGATCATGTGATACGATTTTTTTAGTCACACCGACATTTATTATATTTATTTTACCGACATTATAGTTTATTGTTTTCTTGGGCAAGGACACGTAAAATACATCTATAGTCTATTATCAGATTTATTTTTTATTAATTGGTAAATAAGTTAATCACAAATCTTGATATGATTAATTTTAAAATGAAGAACATGCATCCCCTAACTATGTGTTTTATTATAATTAATTAATAATGATTTTTAGAGTGAAATTAATATTATTTTTATATACAATTGTAGGATATTTTGGAGAAAATGAGTAAGAAGAACAGTTTGGTATTTATGGGCCATCACAATAGTCAATTAGTTGTACCTTTGACTGTTACATGCGACGAAGTTCTACTGTTGTTCTTCTAGGCTTTTAAAAAATTTAGACAAAATTTTACAATTTCTTTATGTTGTTCTTTGTCATTATTTTTTATAATATTTTGTCTCAGAAAATTTAATGTAGTTCATGTATAAAATTTAAATAATACAAGGATCACTTGCAAGTTGCAATACATAGGATCCACCTCCTAGTTTGTGTGTGTGTGTGTGTTTTTTTAAAATCAAGATTAAGTGGATATAAGGTGTCAAATGCATCATTACTTTTTTCTTCTTCTAAATATAGGAGTAAATCAAATACTTCCTCTGCGAAGTGTCAAAAAGAGTAACTCAAATAATTCTGAAGGCAAAAAAATTAAATAACTCCTTTAGTTGTAAATATTAATATAAATTAGTTAGGGAAAATTATAATAAAGGACCTAAGAAAAATAATATTTATTAAGAAAGACCATAAAAATGGTAATTATTTGGAAGGACCAAAAATTAAAACATTAAAATAGAAATACTAAATTGCCTTAGGATTTCTTATATTCTCATTAATTAAATCAGAATCCAGAGTGATTGATGGATGATAATAAATATAGACCAAATCAGAATCTGCTTAGTTAGAATCTCTACTGCACCAAAATCGCCTCGTCTCTACAAAACCTCCAAGTTAGCGTCTACAGAACCTCTGTCGCCTATGACTTGCTGTGGCATTGATATTCCATGATACAATGGTTTTATAATATAAGTTTTAGATAGGTGATGAATTCTTTGAGACCTTTATTTAAGATTTTTGAAACTAAGTAAAGATTTGAAGATGGAGATCCACTGGAATTGACAATAGTTTGAACTCGTACGGAACAATGTCATGAAATTGAAATAGATTTTTGGTGTTATTAGTAATAGAAAGGATTCATTTTCAATTACTTCACTCTCTATGTTTAATTTGATTCTGTAGGTTGTTTTAATTGTATGCACCTTTTTGATTTTTAATCAAACAGTTTCGACTTTTGCAACACGTATGTAAGCATAACTTAATTTACGGATTAATTGTATATGGAGATTGCTACTTAGAGACGCTAACTTGGAGGTTCTATAGAGATGCTAACTAGGAGGCGATTTCGGTGCAGTAGAGACTCTCACTTAACAGATTCTGATTTGGTCTCTATTTGTCGTTATCATCACTCGAGATTCTGATTTAATTGGAGAGAATATAGGAAATCTGATTAAGGGTAATTTAGTCTTTTTATTTTTATGTTTTAAATTTTTTGTCCTTCAAAATAATTACCATTTTTATGATCCTTCTTAATAAATATTATTTTTCTTATGTCCTTTGTTATAATTGTCCCAAGTTTGGGATTTACTTTAGTTCTAAATAGAAAATTTTAATTCACTTAGTTTCCCAAATCTATAATTTTTTTTCAAACTATTTTTATTGAGTGCACATAATATAAAAGAGTTTCCATCAAATTATTTCAATGCAATTGATTATTTTTAAGGAATTTTAGGAAAATAAACATATATTTTTCATAAATAATTAACTTACTATTTTTTTTTTAATTTATGCTTAAAAAATGATTTGCTTAAAGAGGGACATTTAACACACTGCAACAAAGACAACCCGCACCATCCAATCATGCATTTTTATAAAGAATCAATCACCTCACACGCATTGAAAATTAATTTAATTTTGTTAATTTTACTAAAAAATCAAAATTGAAATTTCCTACAAAATTAGTCTCTTCCACGGAAGGTCGAAAAATGAACACACTTTTTAACATTTTGAGTGAGAAAATATCAATGATTAATTCAGAAAGAAATTTGTATAAGAATCTTTTTTCTTACCAGTATTTTGTATAAGAATCAAACAATCATAATTCTAGGGGAGTATAATTAAGGTTTTGAAACTTGGACCGTCCAATAAATCAGCCGAGTACTGGGTACTCATTAGTCAGTGGGTTAGATCAGAGTAAAACCAAAGTCAAATCGGGGCAACTAAGTCTCCAACCCACTCAACTTAAACCAACTCTTTCTCCACCTTCAATCATAAATACCTCTCTCATCTCTTCATATTGTGCCTCCATCTCTCTCTGTAAATTTCATGGCGGCCACCACCACCACCAAGGCCTTTGATGTTGAGAAACCGACCTCTACCGACAAAGATGAGGTCCAATTGACGGTTACAAACACCAACGACCCGAATCGGCCTGTATGAAACTTGCTTCTGTGGATTGAGCTAACTGAGCAAGGTGGACAAAGTCAGAGGGAGAGGGTTTGGCAAAAATGAACTTGCAGTAGGAGGAAGAGGGTTTCGTTTGACGGTTCGAGTCGTTGTGTCTCTGAGCTTCCATCTTTCTTTGTTTCGATTGAAGTTTAGTTGACTTTTTTTTTTAACCAACGAACTGACTGTATGACTCAGTCAACTCAAAACCCTGGTTTTCCTTTAACCCGAACCGATTTTTCGGCCGGTTCGCCTGCTTTCGGTTTGAACCGGCCTGTCCAATCCAGGTTCCTAGACAAATGAGAATAATCTTTCCTAGCTAGAGATATCTAGAGCCATCTGTAAATAAAAGTGTGGTAAAATAGTAAATATTTAATTCAATATAATGAATTAAAACCAAGAAGTTTTTGCTAGAGATCAGGATAAATAATCAACCACAGCTCAATTTAGCCTTTAAATTACAATTTAGTTTCTTTAGTTTATTGAATTAAGAAATTACAAGAATTGAGTGGTTTTGAATGAAAGTTTAAATAATTAAAAGAGCAAAAAAGTTAAATTTGACATTAAAATCGTGACAATATATAATAGAATATTAGTGCATGTCAGGTCTGGCTTTTAAAAGCCCCCAGTTTATCCCCCAAAAAGAGTTTCTGGCTTCAAAGTTGGTTGAAACAATTTTTTCCTAACTGCTGACTTCTATTCACATTTAAAATTTTGTGTAACTAATTGTTCAATAATATGTCATTCAATAAGACCATTGTGTAACTAATTTTTTTAATAATATGTCATTCAATAAGACCAGTGGCGGAGCCACGTTATGGCCAGCTGGGGCCTTGGCCCCAGCTGGTCTTCTCTTATCTTATGTATTTGTATGTAGGTATTATATAATATTTTATTTTAGTACTAATTTGGCCCCAATTAAGTAGTGGCGGAGCCATGTTATGGAAAGGCCCCGAGTTGGCTTTCACTTATCTTATGTATTTGCATGTATGTATTATATAATATTTTATTTTAACCAATAATTTGACCTAGTTAAGGTCTTATCTTTTCTATAATTATACTCTATTTTTTATTAGAAAAATGTTATGGTTCATTATTCATTGGGCTGTGAGAGGAAAGTAAAATTCTTGTTTGAGATGCCTACTGAAAATGTTAGTATCATCTTATATCTGGCGCTATTCATCTTCATTTTAAGGACTAAATAGGTATTCAAAATCACTTCTTTTCACCTCACTCCTTTTATGAAAGTTATTCTACGTATTTTTCTCTTTTTAATGAGGGTAATATTGTGCTAATTAGTGACACAAGATACTAATTAACATTGACAACAATATATATTTTGGGTCACCAAATTTGTTGTAGGTTGAAAAACATGAGTAAGGATAAACAGAAAAGCATAAATGTGTTCTTTAAAAAGAAAATAACTTTAGAAAATGATATTTTTAAGAAAATAATTTCTAAAAGTGGTGTACCTTGTAAAGAGTCTCCTTCCAAAAGTTATAGAATTTTGTTTACTATGTTATCCTTTGTTTTATAATTGTCGGCTATTATTTTTTTGTATTTTAAATGTTATGCGATATTATTTAGTAAATAGTTTAATATATTTATTTTTTGGCCCGGGCTAAAATAATTTCCCTGGTTCCGCCATTTGAATAAGACCATGTCAAACTAACTTTCATATAAAAGTGAGGTTAAGTTATAATTTTACTCCAGAAATAACCATTTAAGAGCGTTGGGTACCTAAAAAAAAATTATGAACAATTTTGTCATGGAAGTTACCAAACATAGCAATATTGCCCCTTGTTGTTAAAATTGTTAATTATTAGTTTTATAATGTTTAGGGTATATTTGTTCACTTTTTTAATACTTTAAGGCTAAAATTGCTCATTCGAAAACTTTCCAATATCTAACACTCTTAAGTGATTATTTTTAGGATAAAATTGCACCTTAACCTTATAAAAGTAAATATAAACATAAATCATATTACACCAATCAAACTTTACCTACTTTTAATTAAAATAAAAGTAATTTTTAAAAACGTTAATTCAAACAAACTAAGGATCTGTTTGGTACGCTGAATAAGTGGAAAAAGAAGGGAAGATGAGCAAGTTCTCTTGTTTAGTAGACTTTTTTTCTGTCCAATCTTCTTAAGAACTTAAGTTCCCGAGCCCACCAATATTCTTTTAAAGATGAGAATATAAGATTCAATCAAAATTGGTGGGAACTTAAGTTCCCTCATGAACAGTAACACTTTTGAACATATTTACCCTTCATAAAATAATTATTTTTATAATGCAAGAAAATAGGATTACATTCAAATTTATGAGATAAGTTTGAACTTGGAGGGAGAATATTTTGGACAAATTCGAACTTGTGAGAGAATATTCTAGACAAATTCAATTTTTTTTGAAATAAATGTTTCGTTATAAAATTCGAATATAACCCATAAATTCATTTTTTTCTTGATTCTTTTTTCGAAATAAATGATTCCTCATTATATACAAGCAAATTCATATCAAACTCGAATTATGAAAAAAAAAATATTTTTCTTTTTCATTTTGAATTAATTACTTTTAAGAGTAAAATGAATATTTTTTAATTCTTTATCAATTATCACTCTTTCATTTTTTTTTTCCTATTAAACAACTCATTTTCTCTAAAGTTATCTTCCCTAGTCTCTGAAAATCTTCATTTTCTTTCTTTTCCCTCCTCTAAAATTCCTTTTCTTCCTCAATTCTTCTTTATAGTAAACAAATCCTAAAGAGACTGGTTGAAATAGGGAAGAAGGAAGCGAGCGAGGTAGGTGACAAGAAATCACGAGTGGAAAAGAAAGAAAAAGAGTGGAGACATGGGAGTCACAAATTCCGTGAGATGCTCAAAATTATTGCAATGACACAAAGAAGAAATGGGTCCTCTCTCTCTCTCTCTCTCTCATTTCAATTATCTCTCACGTCCTTTTTCTTCTTCTCAACATCCATTCATCACATTATTGCTTCTCCCTCGTCAATATCCTCCTCCTCGATGTGATGTTTTTTTTTACTATATTCATTCTTCCCCTCTATTTTCTATACACAAACATATATATATATATATATATACACACACACCACTTTATAAATACACATTTCACTTAGTGACACCCACACCCCTTTCAAATGTATAGGAGATCCAAATGAACATCATGTCTGTCTGAGTTGGTGTTAGCATAACAGTTTATGCAAGTTAAAAAGATACTCATATTACAAACTTACTTCGGATTCTGTAAATCATATTAAAAAAGCAGTTTCTGCCACTGCACTGTATAGTATGCGCAAATCTTTTCTTTGTGGAGAAGGGCGATATTCTTGAGAAAGTGCCAAAAGCCAAACTGATTAATGAATCTTGGAGTAGTATACTTCAAATAAGGGTTAACTATAAGAGATGCTGGTCATCTATAAAGCACTGATACACCCAAAAAAAAAATTCCATCGAATTCGACACGCCAATGGCGGATCCAAAAAATTTATGAAGGAAGGCACTAGTGATGGGGGGATTTGGGAGTTCAGGGGCAACGCTCCCGATTTTTTTAAAAGAATTTTTTAAATGCATTAAAAAAAAGAATATAAACCAGAAAAAAAAATTAAAAAAATATTCATGAAGTCAAGTAAATACTGATGATGTAATAAGATAAGAATTATTTTACAAACCTGTCATTTAGAAAAGTAAGGCTAAGTCTTTGTTAAAATGCAATTCATAAATTATAATGAAGGGTGAAGACTCAATAAGTTCAAGACATATATTTTAATAACAAAATTACATTACAATAAAAATAATTACAATTTCATTCTTCTATGCCTTATTTTTTGAAATTCTATCATGATTGTCTTATTATCAATCTTTATCAAATGATCTTTTTCAATATAAGGCACTAAACAATTATACAACTATTCATCTCTCATCCCATTACTGAAGTGCAGTCTTAATGTATTAAAGGTGAAAACTTAATTTAAAGGCGGGCAATCATTCAAACATTTATCAATTTTTTATTTTTTATTTTTTTAAAAAAAAAAACCTCCAAATTTAAGGGGGGCACCTGCCCCCCTTGTCTTATACGTGACTCTGCCACTAGGACATGTGTATCGGTAACATATTGGAAATGCTATGTTTGAATCAAGCATAAGAATCAAACACCAATATATTTGAAGTAACGTATCGGCGTTCAGTCATGTCAGTATCGATGCTTCATAGCTGATAATGATTAAAATAATGTATTTCATTAAAACATACAAAAGTATTCATGTATATATGTAACTCGAAAAAAATAATTTTCAATATAAAAGGCAATGATCCACGGGTAAATAGAGTATTTAGATACAAACCACACATAATTTAATAAAAAAATGTTATTAAAGCACAGATGTAATATTTTCAATTTAAAACCCAAAAGAAAGCCATTTTAAAATTAGGAAGAAATTAAAATTAATCCAACCTCGTCAACAATTGTCCAAAAATCTTAACTGACTGGTTAGTGGGCACTGATCCACTGGGACTGGGTTATCTTTCATCCTATTTAATTATATTTATGTTATATGTATTTATATAGTCCGTCCTCGGTCACAATTATAAGACTTAGTTGATTTTTTTAGAGATTAAAGATTAATTAAATTAAATTAGGCTTTAGAGTATTTTTATTTTTCTTCAAATAAATTGGTAATAAATTAATATATAATCTAGAAAACATAACATATAAAATGATTAAGAACTTATTTAACTTCCTTAATCTCTCCAAAAATCAATTAGTGCCTTATAATTAAGACCGGATATAATATTTTATTTCGTAGCTAGTGAGTATATATATTTATAGTGGTCAAAGTTGATTGGTACGTATAGCCGTGGGATGTTTGCCTCTATTTATTGAATCCAACTTTCGTGCATTCATGTGTAGATTACGTATAGAAAAGAAGATGATAGATATAAAACGTATAGTTGAAAATGAGAAAATCACTTTTTTTTTAATAAAAATAAAATAAGTTAATTTTATAACTTTAAAACATATAAAACGATTTAATTAATATTTATTGATAGTATTATTGGAAGAGGGGTTAACAGCATTAAAGAGTTCGGTAGAGATAGACGGAGAGAGAACACGTGCGAAATGAGTGAAGGAGGAGAGAGAGAGGGAGGGAGTGGGAGGTGACGGTGAGTGGGGCCCAGGATGGAAAGGCGTCGCGTCAAAAAGAGGGGAAACTATGCAAATCAAATCTCCCCAAATATTTCTTTGTAGGCCCCACAAATCTATCACCCCCAACACCCAAACCCTTTCTCATATTTCATTCTCTCCTTCAAAAAGTGCACTCTTTCTCTCTCCTCATCCTCCCCTCTCTTTCCCCCTCCTCCTTCCCTCTTTTTACATTCTTGCCATTCTATCTTCCCTTTTCACCCTTTGAGGCTTTAGCCGCTCTCACTGGGTTGACATGGTATTCATCCCTTTAATAATGGCATGAATACATTATTTATATATATATATATATATATATATATATATATATATATATATATATATTATTTAGATTAAATTATATATTAAATTTATTATTTTTAATTAATTAATTTTTAATCATGCATTTAGAAATATTTTTTCTGTAACACTAATATTTTAGAAGCTAATTAAATTGATATATTAGGTGCGAAAAATATTTCAAAATGCAATATATAAAAATAAAAAATTGTATCCATCCCTCTATTAGAGGGATGAAGCACATAAGGTGCACATAATAGATGTGCACCTAATGTGAACCTAATCTATCCTGGTTTTTTTTTCATTCAATAATTATTTTTGTTAGCCCAAGACGACATTAGGCTTGTTTTAGTTACTGTCTTTATTTTCTATTTGACTTTTTACAAAAGCGCGATAGAAAAAAGTTAAGTTGTAAATATGATTTGTGTTTAGATTGATGGTAGTAGAAGTGGCCAAGCGCATCAAAAAGCTCGCAAGTTTGCCAACGCATTAGTAGCGCAGTGGCATGTGAGTTGGTATTAACCAACCTCTCCTTCCAGGGCTCGATCCCTGCGTCCGCAAGTTTACTTGCTAATTCAAAAAAAAAAAGCTGTTGAGTTTTTTCTCCTAAAAGCTACCCATGGAGCTTCGGTAAAAGGAGCTTTTTTTAAAAAAAAAAGCTCAATGGGATAAAAACTAACCTAAACACCTTCCACTAGGCTTTTTTTTTTTTTTTTACTGCTACTTTTTTCTAGTTTTTTTAAAAAAAAAAAAACTTAAAGCTCACTAACGCTCTCCCTAAATAGACCCATTATGCTTGTTTAATATTAGGATTTGAGAGGAAAAGGCGGGAAAAAAATGACTTTTCTCATGTAGTTTAAGGTATATAATATAATAATTTGAGAGGAGTTTAGTATTAATTTGCATAAATGTGTTTTTACAATGCTAATTCAAATATGTTCATTATCTTCTTCAAATACTCTAATGAATTAGAGGCCTCAGGCACTAACCATTGGAGATTATAAACAGAAACAAACTTGTGAGTCTCCTATCACTTATAGGGAATTATTCATGTTATCAATAAATGAATTTAAGATAAAATGACAGAAAAATATCATTTGAATTAAAAAAAACTCAAAATATCTGCTAAATAAGTAAAATGACAAATATATGATTTGATAAGAATATGAGATTTTAAAATTTGAGTATTGACAACTTGAGTATAAACAATGATAACTTAAGAAAAATAATTAACAACTTCATTACATATAGTGATAACTTGAAAAGTTCAAGTTGTCAGTCTTTAACCCAAGTTGTTAATTTTTATATTCATGTTGTCAATACTCAAACTTCAATCACATATTTCTATTAGATCACTTATTTATCATTTTACTAATTTAATAGATATCTTAGAGTTTTTGTGATTTAAATAATATCTTTTATCATTTTCCCATAGAACTACACATTCATGTAAAAAAATTTAATGATGTGACTAAAAGATTATATTACAATTTGAAAACATGAATCGAACCAATCTTTAATTAACTTTGTAAAACTACTCTGCACCCCAATCTTTAATAAACTTTGTAAAACTACTTACCACCTCATTCTAGTTTTATTTATAAATTTAAATTACAAAATTGTCATATATCAAACAAATTAGTTAACTTAATAAATACAGATTAAATTGATAAAAAAAAATTGCCTACATTATAAAGGGGTAATATTCACCTTTTTCTTCTCTTTTTTACATTTAATAAGGGCATAAATATAACCCTCTCATGGAAAATGAAAATAAACTTATAAATAAGATTAAAATGATAAAAATATTCAGTTTTTGATGGTAAAAAAGTACAAATGTTGTTGTTCACGTCGACATATATTTCTGTGCGTCTCACTCTCAGCTCACTCCTTGAACATCCACATCATTATATATATATATGTGGGAAAAACAATTCTCATGTTGTAAGCAATGGCGGACCTACATAGTATACCCTTGAATTGGAGATTTGATTTGATTTTTTTTTTTAAAAAAAATAAAAAATAAAAAATTAATACATGTTTAAATGGTTGCCGACTTTTAAATGAAGCGTTTACCCTTAATACATCAAGATCGCACTTTGTAATGGTATGAGGGATGAATGGTTGAATGATTATTTAGTGCCTTATATTAAAAAAAGATGTATTTGATAGTATTGATATGAAGACATTATGATGGAATTCCAAAAAAAGGCGCAGAAGGATGACATTATAATTATTTTTATTGTAATATACTTTTTTTTATTAAAATATATGTACTTAAACTTATTATTGAGTACCGTTTCTAACCGTACTTAGCATTGTTTTTCTAAATGACATGTTTGTAAAATATTTGTTTCTCTTATTACATCATCGATATTTACTTGATTTCATAAATAATTTTTTTTTGCTTATATTCTTTTGTTTTTTAATACATTTAAAACTTTCCCTTTAAAAACAAAAATCGGGGGCAGCCCGAATCCCCCACGAATTGTGCCCCCTATGTACTTTTCTGGGTCCGCCCCTGGTTGTAAGAGAAGTGTTTTTTCATGTCACACACACATAAAGTCGTGGAACCCACATACATATATATAATTAGCATTATATTTATATATATGTGGGTCCTACCATTTCACGTGTGTATAATAATCTTCTTCTTCTCATACAATATGAAAAGTTTAAACCCCTATATATATATAGTTTTATACTTTTGAAGGAGATGCCGCCAGCAGCCTGATCTTCCAATTAATTACGCCCTTGTCTAATGTCCTCACTTTTTTTAGTATAATAGTCTCCTATCACAATTATAAAGAAATTTAAATTTCGCTTTTTTTGAAGAGATTAAGGAAACTAAATAAGTTCTTAATCGTTCTTTATGTTATGTATCTTTAAATTATATATTAGTTTATTGGTCAAACTAATTAGTTTGAATAAAAAAATACAAATGCAAATACTTTGTAAAATAATTTAATTAGGCTTTCTTAATTTCTTTAAAAAAGTTAACTCATTTTATAATTAGAATCGAATGAGTATTGAATTAGATTCCAACTCTTCTCGTATATTTATTTTAAAAAGCACAACATTATTTAAAATAAGTAGATCAAAACAAGCGCATCACTGTCCCGAAACCTCTGTGGTGATCACATGGAAATCTGATTAATTAGTTTTAGATTTAATTTTATCTTGTTTTCATATATATTTTTTATATTTTAATTTCGATAAATGCATAATTAAACTAAATGCAACGCTCTAGATATTTCGAGTAAAAAATTTATTATTTTTTAAAAATGGTAAAAAGCTTTACATGTTAGTATATTTTGATTTTTTTTTTAAAAAAATATGTTTTATATTTAAAATAAAAAAAGGACATGTTTTATCAATTTAAATATATAAAAGGGGGAATGACATAAAAATAGCGTTGAAATAAGAAATTGACAAAATAGTCTCTGAAAATGGCCTAATACTAGTAAAACCCCAAAGGATTTAAATTTTATGTTACAAATAACAATTTTGCTGGTGTAATAATAAGCATGTTTATGAATGACAACTACATACTATCCTATCCAAAAAACTCAGCTTGAAAATTTCAACGTAATAACAACTTGGAGCCCGACGATAACTTTACTATTATGAATAACAACTTTGTTTACAAGCAATAAAAGTAAATACATGTTTGTAAATTCGTATGTTTAGAATAGTACTAGAAACTATTTTTTTAATATAATTTACAATATATAAAATAAGTTTGTAAAATAAATTTTATCTCGACTTACGTAAACATAATTTTTCAATGACAACTGAAACAGGTCGTATACAAAAAATAAAGCCTAGAAATTTTAATTCAAGAAGAATCTTTTCAATGTTGGTCAAAAAGAAGGGATCTTTTCGACAACCTTAAAGAGGCAGCGTATTACTTAAACCAAAACTTGTTTGATTGGTTAAACTTGGTTTTAAAAATAAGCACATATTAAAGTCATATCAGTTAAAAAACGATATAATATTTTGAATATATATATATATATATATATATGGGGATGATGGAGTGCATGTATGAATGAATCTAACAATTAATGGATCCAGATGTTGTGCCCATCTCATCTATGAGCAGGTCATGCTCATCCCTAGATTTTGGGTGAGGGAATTTTTTTTTTATTTGGATTAAATGGTATGATGTACTCTGAAATATTTTTGGTACAAGGTATTTTAAATTATTTAATTTATAGTATATCCAGCAGCCAAAAATATTTTTTATGTACAATCCAGTATCATAAAATATCTTTTCAGTATGCATCTAGCACCATGAAGTATTTTTTAATACTTCATGATGCTGGATACACTAGAAATTAATTAATTAAAGATATTGTGTGTCATGGATTCAAATATTGGGTCCAGATATGATGCGGCCCAACAAGAACGAATGACGGCAGAAACTCTCAAGCAAGAAAAACACTAATCACTCTATAAGTAAGGCACTAATCTCGGCAGTACATATATTGGAGCAGGGATACATCAAATAGTGGAGCAGACATTTGTAGAACGTGGAGATGCATGTTGCTGGAGGAGCGGATGCACAGCATCAGGATGTAAACTCTAGAGGTAATCTCTATAAATAGAAGATTACCCACTGTTATGAGTCCCACATCGGGGAGCCAAGCTCTTAAAGTAAGGTTTATAAGTCCATTGGGTTCTCCCTCCTCATAGGCTAGCTTTTGGGGATTGGGCTCTCCCTTTGGGCTTGTGTTCATTACATTGGTGCTTTCATTGAGAGCCCGATGTTCACGGAAAGGGCTACTCACAGAGGGTTCTGACCGGCAATGCCAAGTGAAGTGCCATGGAGTGAAGCCGCCGGGGACGTCGCCTCTTGAGGGGGTGACTATGTTATGAGTCCCACATCGGGGAGCCAAGCTCTTAGAGTAAGGTTTATAACTCCATTGGGTTCTCCCTCCTCATAGGCTAGCGAAGGTAAAACTTCTGATATATATTGCAATCAATCACTGAAGTTCATTCTGCTATTACATGTGTGGAAGTAATGCAAAACGAATATTGAGAAATACTGCAGAAATTTAACAACCAGAAATAGAGTGGGAAATGTAACGGAATAGAAAGAGAAGAGGGGGGACCACGACGGAGGGAATAGACAGATTCTACAAATTCTTCACACCCTCCTAACTATATTCGCCCCTTATTTATAGATCTTACTCATCTATTTCCCTAAGCTTCCAGGTTCTTCTTTTGGGCCTTTTGCTTCTCCTAATGGATCCTTGCTCATCCATTATCATTGTAGTCGTTGGGTCTTCTGTTGTTCGGCCCATTTGTCCTTCCTCTATGACATTACCCTCCCCATCAAGCGTGACCTTGTCCTCAAGGTCCAAATCTGGATATGCCGTGGTCAAAGCATCTGCATTTTCCCAAGTAGACGATACAGACCCCTCCCATTGAACCAAATATTGTTTCTGCCATTTGTCTCCATCTTGAACGGGTCTGGACCTTAGAACCTTAGATGGGATAAGAATAGGACCTTCAGGGACTGACAATAACGGCAATGGAATTACTGGGTTTGGAGACCCAGATCACAAATTTTTTTTTAACAAGGACACATGAAAAACAAAGTGGATTTTAGCATGAGATGGTAATTCCACTCAACAAGCAACTCTACCAATACGCTCCATGACTTTGAAAGGACCAAAGTATTGTAAGGCAAGCTTGTGATATTTTCGCAACTCGACAGAATGTTGCCTATATGGCTGCAATTTGACCCAAACAAAATCACCCACTTGGAACTCCAGCTCAGTCCGTTTTTTGTCAGCGTAATGCTTCATTCTTATTTGAGCCCGTAAGATATTGGCTTTTAAGGTGGTCAATACTTCATCACGTTGGGATAATTGTTTGTGAACATCAAATGGGGTATCAGTCAAAGACGCATGTCTTAATACTGGAGGAGGATCGCGACCATAAACAATTTTAAATGGCACCATTCCAATAGAGGCTTGGAAGGAAGTATTATACCAATACTCTGCCCATGGAAGAAATTGGAACCACGATGCAAGGCGATAAAAAAAGCAAAGCGTGAAGATATGTTTCCGAGACATTTATTAAGAGCCTTAGTTTGCCCGTCTGATTGAGGATGATAAGCTGATGTAAAACATAATGTGGAACCTTGTAGTTTCATCAAATGACGCCATAAATTACTAGTAAAAACCTTATCGCGGTCAGACACTATGGTATTAGGAATACCATGTAACTTCACTATATGCTACACGAATACCTCTGCGACCTTCTGAATTGAAAATTTAGCAGATAGTGGAATGAAATGACCATATTTGGAGAGTCGGTCAACTACTACAAAGATCACAGAATAACCATTCACAGGGGGAAGCCCAACAATAAAGTCCATGGATATATCTCATCCAAATGCGAGTAGGAATTGGTAATGGTTCAAGTAGACCAAAAGATGTAATCGAGAAATTTTAGCTTGTTGACATACACGACAGTGTTGAATATAATTCTTTATATCAGACCGCATGCGAAGCCAATAAAACAGATGAGCAATTCGATAGAATGTCCTTAAAAAACCAGCATGACCACCGATCCTTGATGAATGAAATTCAGCTAGTATAAAAGCTATGAGTTCTGAATCGTTGTGAGGGATAACTAACCTTTTTTTCCAGTAAAGGTCTTGATGAATAATCTGATAATCCTTCATTGCCGGAAGGTTATGTGCGAGTTGATGTTTGATGTTTTGGATAAAGTCCGATGAACGCACCTTCTCGTATACCGAATCCATAAAAGAAGATTGAATAGAGGAAATTGCCATATGAAATACTCGTGAAAGGGCATCTGCAGCTTGATTGAGGCGTCCCGGCTTGTATTCAATGGAGAAGCGATACCCAAGCAATTTAGGCAAACAAGCTTCTTGTTCAGGGGTCTGAATTACCTGATCGCCTAAATGTTTAAGGCTAGAATGATCAGTACGGATTACAAAGAAATTCCCGAACAAATTATGATGAAATTTGGCAACTGATTCAGTAATAGCAGTTAACTCTCGCACATAAACAGATTGGGCTTGCATACGGGGGGATAATTTCTTTGAGAAAAACGCAATTGGATGGCCAGCTTGACTTAATACAGCGCCGATGCAAATACCCGACGCATCTGTCTCAAGGATGAAAGGTTGTGAGAAATTTGGCAATGTGAGAACTGGAGCTCGCGTAATGGCGGATTTCAGCGCCTCAAATGCCTGTTGAGCGGAGGCCGACCAGGTAAATGCGTCCTTGGCCAACAATTGGGTCAGTGAACCTGCGATATGAGCGTAGCTTTGAATGAATCTTCTGTAGTATCCGCTAAGCCCAAGAAAACCTTTAAGTTGGGTCACATTCTGCGGACTGGGCCAGAGCTTAATAGCTTCAATCTTCCTATCGTCCATCTCAACTCCCTGCGCAGAGACAATATGGCCCAGGTACTCGATCCTGCGTTGGCCAAAAGAACATTTGGACCATTTGGCAAATAAACGTTGGTCCCGCAAGGTCTGTAATACCATTCGGACATGCTCCAGGTGATCTCGCCCGATTATTGCTATAAACCAAGATGTCGTCGAAAAAAATGAGCACAAATTTGCGGAGAAAAGGATGGAAAATGGAATTCATCACTGATTGGAAGGTGGCTGGCGCGTTTGTGAGGCCAAACGGCATGACAAACCACTCGTATAAACCATGGTGAGTTCTAAAGGCCGTTTTCTCCTCGTCCCGAGCTTTCATCAACACTTGATGATAACCAGATCAAAGATCAAGCTTTGAATAAAACATTGACCCGTTCAACTCGTCAAGAAGTTCATCCACTGTGGGCATCGGAAAAGCATCTTTTACGGTGATCGCATTAAGGGCCCTATAATCAACACAAAGCCTCCACGTGCCATCTTTTTTCTTTACTAGAATGACTGGAGCCGAAAAGGGACTGGTGCTCTGTTGAATCAGCCCTTCCTCAAGGAATTCATTGACAATGCGTTCAATCTCATTTTTTTGACTCACTGGGTACCTGTATGGTATGACTTTGACTGGAGCAGAATTGGGCACTAAATCAATAGCATGCTCGTGTTGTCATGGTGGTGGTAGTCCATGTGGCAACTTAAAAACATAGGAGAATGTGTGAAGTAATTGCCGCAAGTCGTCAGGTATGGATTCAGGTGACGTAGTCGCAGATTGTTCAATGACAGGTTCCAATAAAAAAAGTTCAGCCCATGAAGCAGTGTGAGTAAACCGTACCAAATGATGGTATTGAGCATGAGACATGGTACTTCCCCGAAAACCTTTAAGGGTCACCCACTGGCCATCCTTAAGAAATTTGATGGTTGATGTGCTATGATCTACAACGTGTGGCCCCAAGGTCTCCAACCATCCAGCGCTGATGATCATGTCTACGGCTGCAACGGGTAACACTAACATTGTCAGAAACAGAGTATAGCCACATACCTGAACATGGACATTGGAGACTTGTTGGTTGGTACGCATTATTTGGCCTATTCCACCCAGTATACGCACTTCCTTGGTATATTCCACTGATAGACTAAGGTTTTGAACAATGCGAGGGTGAATGAAATTATCTGAACTCCCCCCATCCAACAATATCTGAATCTCGGTGCCCTAAATTTTTCCGGTGAATCGAATTGTAGCGGCTCCATGAGTACCCTTCGAGGCTGGCAAAGATAAATGATGTAGGGTACCATCTATCGGAACGTCTTCGACCTCAGGTTTGACAACTTCCTCGGTTTCGTCCTCCTCAATCATCATCATGAGTTGACGCCTCTCGCAGCAGTGTGTCGGAGAAAACTTCTCGTCACATGTGTAGCATAATCCCTTTTCACGACGAATCTGCATTTCTGCTGGCGTCATTCGTTTAAGGGGTAATTTTGTCGGTGTGGGTAATAAGGGGGGTAAGTTGGTTTTGCCCCCGCCACTGGTTGTGGACGATGTTCCGCTTGTAGTCGGGAAAAAAGTCGATGGTCCTTTGCTTGCAGCACTGTGATAACCAGAATTGTTAAACCCCTGACCCTTAACGGGTCTGCTCCATGAAGAGGCTTCGGCGAACAGTTTGGCGAGTGTCATTGCTTGTAGGACTGTTAATGGTTTCTGCACCAAAATATCACGGCGTAGCTCTAGTTTCAAACCACCAATATAGCAATCAAGCAGAGCAGCTTCGGGAAGGTCCGTCGTACGATTTGCTAAGGTCATAAACTGACTGTTATAAGCCTCGAGTTTGTCCTGTTGAACGAGTTTAAATAACTGAGAGCGGGCGCAATCAAACTGAGAGGGTCCATATTGAGCTTCAATCGCTTGAAGCAGAGCAGACCAGTGGGGAATGCAGCCAGTTTTCTCTAACATCTGAAACCATGGCAAGACGTCGCCATCGAGGTGTACTGAAGCAATGACTATCCGTTGGGATTCCGGTACGTCAAAGTACGTGAAGTATTGCTCCGCTTTGAATATCCACTGAAGTGTATCAGACCCATCGAAACGAGGAAAATCCAGTTTAACCTGGCGATTCACCGATGAAAAATATTGAGTGGAGGGGTTAGGAAAGGCTCCTGAGAGCAAGGAATCTTGCTTCAAACCAGAGCCAGAACCCTCGGCTCTTTTATCCAGGGTATCCAGTTTGAGCATGACGGCCTCCATAAAACTCTCCAGGCGAGTAAAGCGATGGGTAGCGTCATCCATGAAATCACCTAGACGGGTAAATCGATGGTTAGCTTCCTCCATGAATTCGCCATATTTCTTTTGTTCAGTCTGTATCTCTTTTAGTCGAGTATTTTCAGCCATTAGAAAACTCAATGAAAGCACCAAGAATGTTATGATCACACTATAATATCAATGCAGAAGGTAAAACTTCTGATATATATTGCAATCAATCACTGAAGTTCATTCTGCTATTACATGTGTGGAAGTAATGCAAAACGAATATTGAGAAATACTGCAGAAAGTTAACAACCAGAAATAGAGTGGGAAATGTAACAGAATAGAAAGAGAAGAGGGGGGACCACTGACAGAGGGAATAGACAGATTCTACAAATTCTTCACACCCTCCTAACTATATTCGCCCCTTATTTATAGATCTTACTCATCTATTTCCCTAAGCTTCCAGGTTCTTCTTTTGGGCCTTTTGCTTCTCCTAATGGATCCTTGCTCATCCATTATCATTGTAGTCGTTGGGTCTTCTGTTGTTCGGCCCATTTGTCCTTCCTCTATGACACCCACCAGGTGCACACATTCGATCCATATATATCATTTTACTATAGTACTGTTACACTGTGCACACACCCCACCCCCTTTGGCTAATCGCCATCCTCGTGTAGCACAGTAATCATCCGATATTCTCTGGTGTCTTCCTTATAGACATCATTAAACATTCACCTTCTCTTCGATATTAACTCATACACATCCCGGAGAACCTTACAGATTCTATATCAATTATACGCTAACCCATGGTTAGACATTTGTGTTCTTAGAACAGAACGTTGTGCATTACTGAAAAATACTCTAGGCCATTAAATACAACTGAACTTAAATAAATAAAAATATTAATGATTTTTTTTAAAAAAAAAAAAACTTAGTTTAGGGATAAACATAGAATGTGGATTCTTATTAATGTGTGGGAGTTGATTGTGGTTACTTGTTACCATAGTGAATAATATTAAATGAAGAAGGGTCCACAAGTTGTTGAGTTTGAATATAGAAGCACTTGATACTTTGAATTGATATTAGTCAATAATATTATATAATGTTAATGGCCTAAATATACACAGAATTAGGTCGTGTATTGAAACTCAAATGGACCCACCCGCAATACTATTATTAACCCCACGTTATAAATATATGATCTGTCATTTTCCATGAGACTTTTTGGAAAAGCTTCTACGACAATCTCTCTCTCTCTCTCATATGCATCCTTCAGATAACACGTCATCAACCCAGAAATTTATCCAATATAGAGGTACAGAGACAGAGAGAGAGAGTGACAGAGACTCATCTGAGACTGATATGGAGACTTCACTTTTAATGAGGGCACCTGAATTGTGTATAATACACATCTCACGGTATAAAGATACTCTTTTTAATTTAAAGATATATACACTTGATCTATTTGAAATCAACTTAAAGCTCACTTAAAGTTAGAAAAAACTAGAAAAAATGCCCAGTGGAAAAAAAGCTAGAAGTTGAGTATTTAGGTTGAGCTTTAAGTTCACTGGATTTCACGTCAAAAAGCTCCTAAAAGCCAGTTAAGGAAAAAACTCAACTATGAAGCTTTTTCTAAAAAGCTCAACTTTTTTGATATAAATACTTCTACCACCATCAATCCAAACATAAATCATTATTTACAACCCGACTTTTTCTACTTTGAGGCTTTTGAAAATTTCGATAACTTTTAAGCTCTTCATATCTTGTCAACCCAAACAGGCCCATTAACAACTTTTGTTTACTAATGAGATTTTGTGTGTGTGTTTAAAGTAGCGGTACATAGTTTATAGTATATGAAGTACTCCCTCTTTGATTCTTATTATAAAATATTAATTACTATCAATTTTTTGTTCTTATTATAAGACATCAATTGCCTTTAACTAACTCATTTATCATTATTTTCTCATTATACCCTCATTTTTAACTAACTCTTTAAATTCACATCATAAAGCTAGGGTTAAAATTGAAAACATTTATCAATTCTAGACCAAATTAATAACTAAACTTCTATTTCTTGGTCCACGAGAAATAATAGTTGGTGTCTTATTATAAAGATCAGAAGAAGTAACTATGTGAGAGAAGTTTTGTCTGGACTTATGTCAACGTATTTTTCAAATGTTAACTTTAACAAACCCATATTAAATCCAATATCTTGTTTATTAAGAATTTTTATCACTAAATTACAAGGCTATTGACACATCCATGGATACACACAGTTTTTGATGTCTACTAATAAGGTAAAATTAATCATTCTTCGTAGTTGGCAAGATGTGATTGTCAATATACTTGAATATATAATTAGCGTTGGCCAAAAAAAATATAATTAGCAAAATATTATTAAATTTACAAGAAATTGTAACTTTTCAATGAGTTTATTAGAATTAATGTCCACAATAAACTATCCTAATAAAACTAAAAACATATTTAGTGTTTGTTTGGATCTACTTATTTTTAATTATCTTGTGATTTATGAGATACATGTTTGAAATATAGAGAGAATCAAAATATAGAATAAATAAATTATGGTTGTGATTGAAAAAAAAATAAATATAAACACTACTTAGAGCTGAAGAGATACATGTTTGAAATATAGAGTATGTAACAAAAATTAAATATAAACCCTTGTTTGAATTTTTTATTTGGATTAAACCTTTGAAAAAAAAAAAAAAAACTTTTTTTGTAAACACCCTTGAATTTTTTTGTCCTATAATTATAATTAGAGCTGAAGAGAGGGTATGTATTTATACAAGTACATACACACACGTGTGCGCTTCAATTCATTCGTTCTTACATTCGAATTGATACGATGCTCCCTGATTTTCAGACATCCTTGGATTTACCTTAAACACAAAAGTACGCAAACTCTTAAAATTTAAATTAACGTTTATCCTTTTCTTACTTTCCAGTTTGATTTTAATTTCACTCAATTATTATCTCCACGTACATGTTATGTGAACCATTGGTGTCTCCTACAAACATAACAATTGATCGAATCTTCGGTTACAACATTTTTTTTTGGGAAAAATTAAATATAATTGCTAACATTAAAAATAAACATACCCTTTAACTTATTTTTATTTTGTAATTTTAAGGATAAATTAAAAAATATACAATACATACAGGAAAAGTAAAACTTACTTAAATTCTACTCAATAAATTATTTTCCTAAGGAAGGTTGATATACATCCAATTAGTTGACTCACAATATATATATATATATATAATGAATTTTAAACATTTAAATGATTAAACTATATTACTATTTATAATTAAAAATTAAATATAGTCAATTGGTATTTTTAAGAAAATAAAAATTGATATGTGATTATGTGTGGATGTACATCTATCATAAAAACTACTCACTCGGTCCTATTATAAGACACCGACTATTAATTCTCATAAACTAATAAAATTAGTTAAATCTAAAATTTAAGTGATTTTCAATATTACCCTTACTAACTACCTAAACTCAAATATCATAGGAGTATAAATTAGTACTATTTCCCATTACCCTTATTAAATATGGGCAGACATGAAAAAATAAATTAAATGTACCTTAGAAACTTACAAATGCCTTATAAAAATGACTAAAATTATTTGTTAGTTGATACCTTATAATAAGAACTAAAAGGAGTAGAATCCAATTGATGAATGAATGCACAACTATAGTAAATTAATAACTCTAGATTCTATTATAATAAAACAACGAGCAAGAAGTACCCTTCCAAGTTCCATAGTATAATATACTACCTCCGATCCAAATTATAAGATCGGGTTGACTTTTTTTGGAGGGATTAAGGAAGTTAAATAGAATACTTAATCATTTCATATGTTGCGTATCATTAGATTATATATTAGTTTATTAGTCAAACTAATTAGTTTGAAGGAAAAATAAAAATAAAAATACTTTAAAGTAATTTAATTAGTTTCCTTAGTCTCTCTAAAAAAAGTTAATTAGGTCTTATAATTATGATTAGAGGGAGTGGTATGTTATATTATAGCTAAGGAACGGAGATACTTGATTTAGCCTTAAAATTAAATAATAACTTTAGCATCTACAACACTTCCCCAAATTTAATGCCTAAATTCTGTAACATATATATTAATAAGATAAATATAGTTGAATTATAATATATTATATATATGTATATGGCTGGATTGGTAGGTAGGTAGATAGCTAAGCACCTTAAGGCTTTTTGACTCTTGGCACCAAAATTGCCATTTTAGACACCCCACCAAAAAGGAGAAATCATACTTCAATTTTTGTACCAAATTATGATAACACAACTGATTAAATTCTATTTGATGTTCTTCACAAAAACAATTTCTGTGATGTTTTTATTTTTGGCCTTTTTTCTTCGTAATTATTGTAATTTTTCGTGATTTTTTTAATAAAATTTTTGGTGTTTTATAATGGGTTAAGGTGCAGATTTGCCAACGAACTATTACCCAAGAGCGTTTAGTACAAAAAACAATTGAAGGGACCAAATTAGCCAACGAACTATTAGAAAGTGAAAAAAAAAAACAATTTTGAACAGATTCGCCAACGTACTATTACCCCGTTATTGTCTTGGTGTCTCTGTCTTCTATTGACTCTCACAGTGTTAATGCGACGTCGTCGCCTCTCCAAAGCTTCCATTATTCTTTGGGTGTTCCATCACCCTCTTGAACTCATCCAAGAATCCACGCTTTCAACCAAGACGCACGCGCTTTGCACCTTGGTTGTGTCCTTCGATGCCACAAACAAGAATCACGCCACTACTACCATAACGCCTTTCGCATGGGTCCCATCTCTCGTTGGTGTTTGCCTTATCCAACAAGAGGGCTTAACCGCTTTTTTCTCCGCGTCTCCGCTACCGTCCTACGCCAGTGCCTCATATTTTAACGTAATAGTGATAGTTGTTTTTTTTAAAATAGTTATTTGGTATTTTTTTCACTTTTTAATTGTCCGTTGGCCAATTTGGTCTCTTCAATTGATTTTTGTGTCATACGCTCCTCGAGTAATAGTTCGTTGGCAAATATGCACCTTAACCCTTTTATAATTTATATGTACTTTTTTCTTTGTAACATACAATTTTTGATGTGTTATAATTTTTGTACTTTATGATGAACAATGAATTATACTGTTTACAAATTTTAAATAATTCTACTTATTATATATTTTACGAGTTATATTCAATAGTTTTTTTTTCACAGATTGCTAAATGACATGGAATTATTTTTTTATGTTCCAATTAAATAAAATATGAACAGTTATTTTCAATAAATAACAAGTTAAATTTCATAAATAACAAATAAATGAGAAGAAACCTGAGGCATAATTTAATTTAAATATTTTTACTATGTTTTTTTTTATAAAATTTACCGAATTATTTTCATGAATCACTGGGCATTGGGCACAATATTATTATTTGTCAAAATTCAAATCGGCATAGTATATTTAGTTTTCTCATGAACAGTTAAATTCGACAAAAAATGATATTCCCTCCGGTCCTAATTATATGACATATTTACCAGATTTTAAAGGGATTAAGAATAAAAATTAAAGTAGTTAATTATCTTCATTTTCCTAAAATGCCTTTAATCCCTAACTCCATGCCAATAATTCCTTCCATCCCTAACTTCATTGAATAGGGGGTATTTTAGGAAGAAAATGAAAAAAAAAAATAGAAATGTGTCCTATAGGACCAAAACTAACTCCCAAATATTATCTTATAATTAAGACCGGAGGGAGTAAAATATATTAAAAGATACACTTGCTTTCAAGAATATCAGCTAGTTTTTTTTTTATAATTATTTATGGATGCCTAGGCTTCTAGTCTAATATAGATTATAGCCTATGCTTCTTTTTAATTTTTATAATTAATTAACTAGTACTACTCATATTAATAAATTATTGGGATATTAGTGGTTTGGTCCAAAGTGCAAACATTCTATTTGTGGCAAGTGGCATTATCTAATTAAAGTCACTGTCATTAATTATCATAATCATTCTGATCAATGTCATTGGAAAGTTGAAAGTTGAAAGCAAGTTAATAATTAATATATCCAATCAGTGACTATAATGGGGAATTAATCATCACTTTATATAGCTGAGGCCTAAGAGAATGGCAATCAAGACAGAAATATAAAAATAAAAAATATTAATAGATTTCAACATATTCTTGAATGTGTGTATAAGAATTAAGATCAAAGCAACAACGAATAATTTCAATTTAATTATTGTGATTTAGTTTATTTTTTGACACTTTCGTATTTCATGTCCAAAATCTGCTGATATCTAGTGAATATATTATACGAGACTTTTTGACCAAAAAAAAATTATATGAGACTTTACATATTAAAAATTTGGTGGGATCCACTGATTATAATATTACTCCTCCAGTCATAATTATAAGACCAAGTTGACTTTTTTAGAGATATTAAGGAAGCTAATTAAATTAGCTTAGAGTATTTTTATTTTTATTTTTTTCTTCAAATTAAATAGTTTGACCAATAAACTAATATATAATAAAAAAAAAACAACATATAAAATAATTAAGTAACTTATTTAGTTTCCTTAATTAATCTAAAAAAAAATCAACTATGTCTTATAATTAGGACCGAAAGTAATACTATCATTTTCAATAATTTCGGCATAGTTAAGATGTTAAAAATGATGTGGGAATAATATTGACCAACCTTCGTATTCACCTAACTTACTTAAATAAAGCTCTTTATTGATATACTTAAAGTTGTCAAACTCGTAAAGTTAAATAAATTTGTGACACTAACATAAATCCGTAAGAGTTTATTTTTATCATTAAATAAGTAATAATAGTGTATAATTAAAATATAAAAAATGACAAAATTTTGATTTAAATATATTTTAAATCGAATAATTGAAATTAAATCTATCGACATTCATAATTTATCATATTTAACAAAGATATTTCTATTAAATTCATATATAAAGATGTTAAATATAACCAAATCGAAAAAGTTTACAAGAGTTCAAAAGTGAGTTGATATGAGTTTTGTAAGTTAGAAATGTAAAACCGTAAAACTCGGTATGTAAATCAGTAAATTTAACCGAGTTTATAATTTTGACACGTTAACAAATCAATTGATTTAATACGTAAAAATTGTAAATTCGAAAAGTCAACTCGTGAGTTTGACAACAATGGATATACTTGATATTTCAACCTTCATATTCACTATTAGAAACGGCAAATGAGAAATTTATTATTAATTTAAATACACTAAAATGAAGGGATCAAAGCAAGATATCTAAATTTGATGACATTATGAAGAGTCTGCTCATTATAATTTCATTAAATCTTATAATTTGCATGATATATCTGTTTTGATATAAAGCATACATACTACTTACTACTCCCTTCATTTCTTTTTATAAGGAAAAAAATGGAAGTACAATTTTATTTTTATTAAACAAATGTGTTTTATCTTAAGTATTTATTTTTTCACTTATACCTTTATTTAAGAGAGGAGATATATTTTCTTAAGAATCTCATGTAAAAGGAGATATAGTTAAGGGTATTATTGAAAAAAAATCATTCATGTTCATATATTCAAAGCTTCTAATTAATTAAATTAACCTACTTTTTTCCTTATGGAAAAGTGATTATAGTATTTATTTTTTATACTCTCACCGATAATATATATAACACGTTGTTGTTTTGGAATAGCGTAGTCTTAATATATTTTTTTAACACTCCCCCGATTTTTTTTTTTAAAAAATGTAGTTTTAGTTATAAGATACACAATTGAAGAATATCTGCAATTTCAACCCACCTTTTCAATTTTTTCTCCATTTAATTACAAGTTACTATACCACTATATCAATCATATTTTACCCATGTCTTTTTTTTTCTATCCATTCTCTCTCATTTTATTTTCTCATGCAACCCAAGAAGTAAAAAGAAATGAAGATAATTATTAGTGTAGACACGTGTTGAACAATAAAATTACAAAAATCAACCAATAAATTTGGTTGTTCTATAAAGAGGAGAAAACAAGTTTAAATCTTAATAAACACATTTGTTGTAGGAGACAAAAATTTTTTAAGGAAAATACCTTCTAGATTTTAAGAGACCAAGAAAATATTAAAAAAATCTCAAAGAAAATTCAAATGTCAGAAAAGTCAAAGAGTTATTAATCCAACAAATAGGAGTTGTTAATTCCATAAATGTTGTTAATGAAACTTTTCTAACCTCTAAATTTTCCTTGAGATTTTTTTGATTTTTTTTTGTCCTTGGGTCTTGAAAGCTGAAAGAAATTTTACCAAATTTTTATAATGCAATCAAAGCCTTGAAAAATAAAATTAGTTTTAAACCAAAAGTGATTTGGGATATCTTTAGTTACTCAAAGAAAAACTTCCAAAAATCACTTATCAATAATAATTAATATATATGACTCTTTCACACTCTTGGCCCTCTCTCATGAGTCATAAGTCAAAGTTTCTCATTCTTCTGTACGTAATGAGCAATAAATTATGTGACTACTTTTCCTTCAATAATGATCAACTGCAAGTTTCAGAGGAGCGAAAATAACAAACAAAAACAGTAAAAAAAAATCAAGAAAGTAACAATAATGATCTGTTTGAGACAGCTCAAATGATTTTTTTTTTTGCCTAACTTGTTTTCTCTTCTTGTTGCTTCCAATCATGGAAAATGAGTCTGGTTTTTGTTGCCACAAAAGCACAAGACAAATGGGTTGGCTAGTAACCATAAGTAGGGAGACGATTTTTGGAGTTGAAAGTGATAGACTCTTCAAACAGCTGTGTGTGTGCGTAAAAGAGAGTATCTTTGAAGGCCCCAAATTAAAGTCTCTTCCAAAGATTTTCATGGGATCGATACATGCATGCATGAACTCATCTGCAAAATTTGGACACTGATGTTTGAACAAACAAAAGCAAATGTATGGTTTCTATATGGTGAGTAACACTTGTACGTGTACTTGATCAAATTAAAGTTGCATTATTATTGAGATCAATATATATATATATATATATATATGGAAATCCTGCGTCAATTCTAGCTATGCGCATGATGATAAAGGCGACTCCTTTTTCTTATATGATTTTGTAAAAAGATTCAGCAAATTTTTGGAAAAGAATAAATCATAGTTTTAGAAACATTTTTTTTAAATATAAGTTGAAACAAAATTCTTTCATATACTAAGTAACACTCAAAAGCTAAAATGATGATCAGACAGGTTGTTGTTCGGTTGTTCCTCCCCTTGTACTCTTCCAGGTACAATTTCACAGCTTTCATCCAATTATAAAAGCAATTAGACACGTTCCCATTTTTTTTTTTTAAAGAATAACCCTTGTAATAATTTTTTTTTGTAATTATTTTATCCAACGAAACGATTTAACACACTCTTAATACCATATATGAGAGTCAGTTGAACTCACAACCTCTTACTTAAGTCCAGACTTAAAAAAATGTTTGACAGTTGAGCTAAAAAACCCTAACATTGAATAATGTATGGTTATAAGATCGATAATTTCTCAGAAGTAGATACTCTTCCCATCCCTCCTCATCTTCGATCCTGATCATCGAAATTTTAATCCAATGGGCCAGATTTATTTTTTTTCAAAAAACCATGAAAATAATTCTGACTCCTTAAATCGAGATTTCAACGGTTAGGATTGATGATGAGGAGGGATGGGCAGAGGAACTAGACTCTAATTTCTCATCTATTATCATATAGTAGAGAGTATACTCTTTTCAATTAGGTTGCTATTTACATAAAAGTTGGAATTCGAACACCTAAATCACTTTTTAAATGACAAGAGATTGGGCTCTAATATATATACTATAAACACCCTATCAAATGACTCATAAAAAGAACTAGTGGTATGTGCTTTATAAAAACGTTAGGAGGAAGAACATATTACTGCCTTCATTTTAAATATATATTTTTGCAAAATCTTATTCCCTTTATTCTTAATGACATATTTAAAAAGTTGATATTGATCATAAATATAAAAATATTTTTTTTCATATTTATCAATTTTTTTCTAATTTACCTATATTGATACTCCTTCAATAATAATTAAGATAGAGAGAGAATAAAGAAATTTAAACGGATGACTACATGTTTTAAACATGCAACACATACTAACTTTTTTTTTTTTATATATATATATATATATATATATATAAATTAGGTAGGAATAGGATAAACCTTGCATACTCCCCCACTGCGCTGCGCGTGCGTACGCTCTCCGTGTCTAAAATTTCAAAGAAATCTGATGGATGCATTTTCATTAATCCCTACCAACAAGACTTTCCTATTGACTAACGGATATATCGAACTTTCTCCCTTTTTAGGGTGAAGGTCGACACCGACACCGTAACCGTGTCATTCTCCATTGAGTCATAGTAACTCATTTAACTCTATATTAAGGAGCGAATGGAACATGTTTTAGTAAAATTCTTTGAGTATGGAACTGTCGATATTGTGATTATTGAGGATGTTATTGTTTGAAGAGAAAAAAAAGAGAGAGGAAGTAGTAAGAAAAGTTGTGGTGGAGGAAAGGACGCATAGGAGGAAGAGAAAAAGGAGGAAGCCTTGGTCACTGTCATGCAATAAAACGCGTGGGGGCAAAGGCTATTGCGTGTGTCGTTTAGCTTCGTACGACACTGATTGTGACCCCTTTCAAAAGTATCGTGTACTGTGCCCTTAACCTCTCGTCTGCTTTCATCCCTCCCCTCCACTTTTTCCCCCTTTAGTAGGCCCCCTCCAAAAAAATCCAACGGTCACCATTCACACACTCACTCACTTCTTCCCTTTACCTATATAACAAGGAAACCTTAGAAAGCCTTTTGTACCTAAAACATGTTTCCTATTTAACTTATGAGAAGGTTTTCAAACGGGCATTAAGATTAAAGTTGATTATGCTTGATCAAGTCAATCATCCTATAGTCTTATAATCTATTGATATAAAAAATTTCCTTTAATTAGAAGGTTAAGGGTTTGATTTCGCTTATAACCGTTAACTTTTTAAAAAAGAAGACTAGCTAGAGCATGCTTCAATTGAAGTGATTTTAATCTTGATTTACGATTTATAAAATAAATATGTGAAGCAGTAAGAGGTGTTTGTCATTATTTGTGTAAATATGTTTATGATAAAATATTAAACAATTCTAAAGTTTAAACAAGCATTAAAATTTTATAATTTATCAACTTTATCCTCATTACAATGTCCCAAAATAGTAGCTGTCTACTTGAGAGTAAATCAATAGTAAAAGTATACATCCATGTAATAAAATAAAATAAAATAAAATAGATTACTTATATTATATACAAAAAAAAAAAAAATCTCGGTCTTATACATAAGATTGATGAGCGCAATCTTAGTTTTCTTTTTTTTTTAAAAAAAAAATAGAAATTTTGATCAAGAATGAAATTTCAAATTAAAACACTAATAAAAAATTCAGGAAAAATCCATGAATTCTTAATAAAAAAATATAATAACTAAAAGTCATACAACAAGTGAGTAATAACATGTAATGAAAAGTTTAAGTATAAAAAATAACAATAAATCCACATTGTTTATTGCATTCATTCTGTTTTTTTTGTTTTGTTTTTTTAATGAATTCTCGATATTGTAGAATGTGGGTTTTATGTTGAGCCTTCGTTTGATGAATTAGGGAATATTATTGCAATCCTTTCTTGGTTCTGTTTGTAAAGGGATCGGATATTCTCACAATTAAAAAGGGAGGGTGTTCGATCATAGAGTTGGTGGCCAAATTGCGCCAGGGGCATCCTTGGATCACAAAGCAATGGTAACTTGGTTAAGGTGGAAGCGTATATACTTTCTTAAAAATTAACTTTACGGAGTGGGTTAAAGCGTCTCTTTCTTGAACTATGGATGAAATTCGGAACCCCTTCTAAAATTTTGTTATAAAAAAAAAAAAAGAATATTATTGCATGGGAGATACATACACTCAAGAGGCACGAATAATTAGGAGTGTTGATGACTTTGTTCATCCTATGAATAGTGACCTAACAAAATGAGTAGTATAGCGGTTATTAGTTAATTATGAAATAATTATTAGAGTATAGGTAGCTAGTTAAACGAAGTGGCCACTATATCTATACGTGTGTGTGTGTGTTGCAGAGTTGCGTATGAGAGTGGCTCATGAAACAAACAACATACATATGAGAGAATCTTAGGATGAATATTTGTTCCTCGTTCTCATCTCTCTGCTTACAAAGTGGAAGATGATTTGGCCCCAACATAATTCTCTTTTCTTCTCCAACGTAACACTCAGTTTTCTCAGTCTTCTGTTTGCATTTTTTCACGATAACTTTGTTACATATATGATATATATTCTCTTCGCCATGCATCGCCTAAAATTGGAACAACTATGAAGTACTAAAATGTGAAGTTTTGTGTTATTTACGGTAGTGTGGAGTAAAAACAACTTTATATTTTTATTTAAATATTATGAATACAAAAATTATAATGAGAAAGTTATCCTCAATTGATGCTAACAATTTTAAATATGGTCCTATCGTGTTAAATGCCCCAATCATTTTTTAATATAGAATATATTTGGAGAGTTAATATTGAAGTTAAATATAAGACTTTTTTTTTTGTATTTCTCAGTCTTTTATGAATTTACTTCAATTGATGATTCATAAACAATAATAAAGGAAGAGATAGAAGGAGAAAATTAAGGAAAATAACTATATTATTTTAAAAATACATATCATATTAACTAATTTAACCAACTTCTTTAATATACTTAAATAAGGTAAATATGCCTTATATTAAATAACGAAGGTAGTCTAAGTTAATTCTATAACAAAAATGAGTTTTATCATTTAAGGTAAAATTGTTTAGTTTACATATTTTTTAGGGTTAATATATCATTATTGATACTTACACTTTGATTGAATTTTTGTTTTAGTCAATGTAGTTTCAAATCACGGTTTTTAATCCTTTACTACAAAAAAAAAAACGATGGATTAACTATGGAATTTAGTGACAAAATTGGATGATTCCATCGCTAAGTAGGTTGTCGGCTTGTCGCTAATGAATTAATAACGGAATTCCATGGCTAAATTACTTCAATACTTAACTATTTTTTTTCTTTTGGTAGTTTATAGTTTTATAACGACGTAGTATGAGTTGAATAACATCCCTTAAGTATATGGACCACAAGTTTTGATTGTAGTCTTTATACTTTTAACAAGTTTTGGTTTTGTTCCTTATACTTTTTATGAGTGTTTTTTGTTTTTGTTTTAGTCCATACAATACTTAATGACGTTGAATTTAGATCAAATTCTTGCAAAACTATAATGATTTAAAACCACAATTTAAAACTATGAGTATCATAACTAATATATAAGAACCAACAATAATATTTTGTGATTTATTGATATATTGATTGTCCGAGGATGGTATGTGTCTTTACTTTTTTAGGGAAAGTTATCATATGCCCCCTAAAATATACATTTAATAATAGTTTAGTTAACAACAGTTATTAAAAATAAGTTGTAAATTTGATATAGTTTTAAGTTATAAATCAATTACAGTGGCATACTGGCATCTAAAATTTTAAACACCTGATTTGTAATGTAGTAATTCTATATTTCTAATAATTTGAATTGGTATATATATCTGCAACTCTATATTTAGCAAAAATTTTATGATTTATGTTATAAATGTTATTATAATTTATGGAAGATTATCATCTCCCAATATTTGAAGAGCTTGATAATTATGACTATCATGAATCTTTCTTTTTTATTTTTCTCCTCATTCATGAATCAAATCCAAGTTATTAATTTTATAATCATTCATTCATGTATCTCCAAATACATTAATGAATCTTTGATTTAGGAAAAGCACACACTATTACATTAGTATAGATACGAGTAAGGTTTCTTTCATCATCCTTTTCTCATAATCGATCTTTAAATCACATCAATCAATCTAAAATATCATAATACTATTTTAATTTTTTCTCCTCTTTCTAATCAACAATTCAGATGAGATGGTGAGGGATGGGGAGAAAAATTGCTTAGAAAAGGATCTTCTTCCGTATAGATACAATGTAATTTGCTGGTGGCTTAATGTACCACAATGATATTAAGCACTTCCTTAAGTATATTTCCTTACATTACTATGAAGTTCCTCTTCTTATTTTATTTATAAGTTATTTTCAACAAGTTACACATATACTAAAAAAAAAAAACTTCATTATCTTAAACTTCATTATCTCTACCTTAAAATATAACAATTTTACTCGTAACTCGAATCGTAAATTAAAGAGTTTACTTTTATCCTAAAATAGATATTAACAGTGTATAATTAAATAATTAAAATATAAAAAATGACAATAATTTGATTTAAATATATTTTAAATCTAAATAATTAAAATTAAATATATTAACATTTATATATTATATTTAATAAAGAAATTTCTATAAAATTCATATGTAAAAAGTTTAAGGATTACAAAATTGGAAAAATTAACACAATCTTATAAGGTAGAAACGTAAAAACGGTAAATTCGATATGTAAACTCATGAGTTTAACTAAGTTTACAGCTAACACGAGTTTACTAAAAACTTGACTCGATTTAGTAAGGTAGAAACGTAAAAAACGTAAACTCGGAGAGTTAACTCGTGAGTTTACAAACAATGTTTACGACTTTACATCTATTTAATATACAAAATATCCCATAAAAGCAAAATCAACATAATAATAAATGAAGCTCATATAAAAAATTTAATGGTATAACTTATAAGGGATAGAATATTGTCACCATTAATTTTGGTCGATACCATTGTTACTACCACTTTTCCACGGTTAGATCAGAATCTCATATATCTTTATCATTTTTCTCTCCTCTTGAGATTCTGATCTAACGGTGGAAAAGTGGTAGTGACAATATTCTATCCCAACTTATAAATAGAACAAAAATGAACAATCTCCCTCTTTCCTATAAATTCAGAAGTTTCACGCATCCACACACACATATAATAATTAATATTATTATTGATCCTTATAGTTTGATTAAATTTTAATTTTAATATATGTAGTTTCAAATCATTGTTTTGGTCCTTATTGTTTCATAACGATATGATCTAATTTTAAGTATAGAAACAAAAATCAAAATTCGTTAAAAGTCTAAGGCCAATTGTTTAACACATATTACAATTTTATGAAAGTATATGAACTAAAACCAACTATTTAAAATTATATAGACGAAAGTTAAAATTCATTCAAACTAATAATGGTATTAACTATTAAACTTTGATATAATAAGTCATTTACAACTAGATAAATCATCTTGCTGATCTGGTTTCATCTTTATGATGAGTGATATTCAACCATTTTTCATTTGACAGGGAGTAATTTTATGCGAGTCCAATCATCTGGAAGTATTAGAAAGAAGAGATTATAAAGGTGATGGATTAATGATGGCTTGAGGGTAGTTTAGTAAAAAAAACTGAATCTTGAGGCTGATTTAGAAGTCTCCTTATTGATTGTCTGAAATAGTGGGCACGAAAAGTAGTAATATATTTATATATATAAGAAATGCAAAATTTGCAAAACCTCCTCAAAAAAAAAAAAAAAAAAAAAAAAAAAAAAACTGAGACTCGTAGTACACCCCCTCCCTCTCTTTCTCCCTCTTAAAAAGACAGCGAAAAATAATGGCGGTTGTGTTTCTGATTGATTGAAGGAGAGAGAAACTAACTCACTGTGATGGGAGCTTAGAGAGAGGGAGAGAGATTATGTGTGTTGAGCGAGTATGAGAGAGGAGGCGTGAAGCAAACACCACCACCACCATAGTTACTAGCTTCAATTCCCATTCCTTTTTCCCCCATTACTGCGAAAAAATGAACCATAACACCCAACCCAACGATGGACTTTTCACGTTCCAAGGTTGGATATAGCTACTATTGTTTCTTCCATTTCTTCTCCATGAAAAAATATTGCCATACCCACTTTTGTACCAGTGATTAAGTGTGTGAGTGTTTGAGCTGATTTCTGGTCCATTTGGCCTTTATGCTATTCTGGGTTAGTTTTTTTTTTGTCATTGAGATCCGTTCTCTTCCGGGATTCATTCTTCTTTGAATGAGATCTATTGGCTCCTGAAGTTTATTGGGTTGTCTTAGTTTGTGAGTCTGTTTCTGGGTTTGCGTGAAAGTTGTCTCCTCGTCTTTGAGATTGTTGCCAAATTTAGGATGTGAAAAACCAGGAGCAAAGAACTTTCAGGGTCGAGAATTTGTAGGTTTGAGTTGAAGATTTTGTGGTGTGTGAAGCCTCTTGAGTTAAGAGGATTGGTGTGCAACGAATGAAGCGTAAAGCAATTGTTGCTTTTTGTTGTGAAACTGGTTTTGGCTAGTGATTTAAGGGCGGGAATCTTCTGGGTTTGTGAGCATTCTCAGTCTAATTAGCTCAAAGTTCAGAGAATATAGGCGTTATTTAGGTTGAGAGAAATTTGTTTCGTATTGTTCTACTTGAAGCTTGTATTTTGAATATTTGGTTGTGACTGTGAGCTGAATTACACAAAGTTGTTTAATCGCTGAAATGAGACTCTCTTCAGCTGGTTTTACTCCTTCACCTCAGGAAGGTATGTAAACACTTGCCTGCAACAGATTGTCCCTCCTTCATCACCACCACCTCTCTCTTTTCTCCATTTTTTTTTCCTGCTTCTAATTATGACCATTGTGATTTTGGGAGACTCTGAAAGTTTGATGGTTAATATAATCATGTCACTAAATTTTGGAAGTCTGAACTGAAAGATAAACAAGTGAAGGTTATTTTTCTAAGTTTGGCTCCCAATTGCTTGTTCTTGCAATTCAAGATCTTGGGCTTTGCCATCTCCATGCTCAAATTTAACATCAATTTGTTCCCTTAGACACTTGAACGCTGTAGTTATGGATTTTCATTTTCCTCACTTATGATATATAGGAATGAATTGTTCAGGAGAAAAGCGAGTTCTAGATTCTGAGCTTTGGCATGCTTGTGCTGGTCCCCTCGTTTCCCTTCCAGCTGTTGGAAGTCGCGTCGTCTACTTCCCCCAGGGTCACAGTGAACAGGTGAGTGCAAAAAATAACCTTGGATTTTGGCTTCTAACTGAAGACTATTATGATCTACTCTGATTGGTTCTCGCCCCTAACCTTTGGTTTCTATGCATCTGCAAAAGATCAAGGAGGAAGTGGGGAGGGAACCATTCATGCCTTATAAGGGTCTTGTAAGGGTCTGAATACCTCCCCTTCAACGCGATTTAAAAGCGTAGGGTGACAAAGTGGATAATACATCTGCGTGTTAATATACAATTCCTTCCTCTTGAACATATGCTTGTTAATATTTTCTTTCTGAAGCATCTTTCTGTTCATTTGCTCTAACACAAGCTGCTTGCCTGCATATCCTTAATCTGCTTAGGTTGCTGCATCAACTAACAAGGAGGTGGATGTCCATGCCCCTAACTACCCAAGCTTACCTCCCCAACTTATTTGTCAACTTCATAATGTGACTATGCATGTACGGCTTTTTAAAATTTGGTTTGCTACTATTTCAAATTCCTTGTTTGTTGAATTTACACTATTTTTTTTTTTTTTGGCTAATCAGAGTTTGGTGTTTATTTATTTTTGATTCAGGCTGATGCAGAGACGGATGAAGTATACGCTCAGATGACCTTGCAACCTCTGAATCCTGTATGACACCTGTGTAGCTTAGTAGCGTGTTTTAACGGTTTGTGGATAATTTGTTCTCTTCATTCTTTGACTATAATTATGTTTGCAGCAAGAACAAAAGGAGGCATACCTTCCAGCTGAGTTGGGCACTTCAAGTAAACAGCCAACAAACTACTTCTGCAAAACTTTGACTGCTAGTGACACAAGCACTCATGGGGGATTCTCTGTTCCTCGTCGGGCTGCTGAGAAAGTTTTTCCTCCATTGGTAAACCTCTTTAGTAGTTTTAAGGCAAAAGCTTGTCATCTTCTAACTTTGAAAATTTAACGTGCAGGATTTCTCTCAGCAGCCTCCTTGCCAAGAGTTAATTGCTCGGGACTTGCATGGTAACGAATGGAAATTCAGACATATCTTCCGGGGTAAGTTCTGTGGGTGGTAAAATGTAAAATGGGAATTTCTTCTCAAATATAAGTTAAGGACAAAGGTCAAAATCTGGTTTACAATATGGGACTTCGGCTCCTTTCTACAGGTCAGCCTAAACGACATCTACTTACTACTGGATGGAGTGTCTTTGTTAGTGCTAAAAGACTTGTTGCTGGCGATTCTGTGCTGTTTATTTGGTAAGTTTTTTGTTTCGTTCCCTCTTATTTTCATCTGTAGTCTAGAGTGGTGCAAGTCTTGTATCTGAGTCGCACGCATTGCAGTATTTTTCTTCCATTGTATTCCTCTTTTTTTGTTGGGGTCAGATTTGGAATATACCCTGAGGCACTTTTGGTTATTTATGAGTGAGAAATCATGATGTTTAATGTTACGTGCCTATAATCTAGGCTTAAAAGGGTGGTTATTTCTCCTGTCTCCTAGCTATTAGATTTTGGCTTTTTGGGTTTGTTTGTGATGTATTAAGCATTGTCAATTTAGCTGATACTTACATGATGCCTTTGAGGTAAATCGAGTGGTTATTTATTTTTATTTTTTTCCTTTTGCTTAACAGGAATGACAAGAATCAATTGCTTCTTGGTATTCGACATGCAAATCGACCACAAACAGTGATGCCGTCGTCAGTGCTCTCAAGTGATAGCATGCACTTGGGGCTTCTTGCTGCTGCTGCACATGCAGCTGCAACAAACAGCCGTTTCACCATTTTCTACAACCCACGGTACAGTTGGTTACTAATTTGTGAAACTTTGAAAAAACCACTTACTACATTCAATTGATAATTGATTTTTCTTTTTTAAAACTCAGTGCTAGCCCATCAGAATTTGTCATACCCCTAGCAAAGTATGTTAAAGCAGTGTATCATACCCGAGTTTCAGTTGGCATGCGCTTTCGGATGTTGTTTGAAACAGAGGAATCAAGTGTCCGGCGGTAGGTTCACATATAATGTTCTTGTTGATTTTGTTAGTGCTAGATATTTTCATGATTGTTGTGCACTTCTGGGTTGTTTGTAAACTTAAGAAAATTGACTTATAAGTCAAAAAGGTTGTCTTTTTCACACTTCTGCATGCCTTGGCTTAAGTTTAATTGACTGATTTAGAATCCTTTTGACTGGTTTTACCCCTGAATAAAGCCTTGGTGTGTTATCTTTAAAGTTGCTTATACATTTTTATCATTGACTGGATAAATGACTTCAGTGACCTCAGTGATTGTGACACGGGTTTCTAAATATGTAATGTTTCTTCCTTGATCAGATACATGGGCACAATTACCAGCATTAGTGACCTGGATCCCGTGAGGTGGCCTAATTCACACTGGCGATCAGTTAAGGTCTGTAACTGAACACTGATATTTTAATGCTTTGATATCATATATTGTTTTTGAATGCTAGTCCAGACACTGGACTTCTACTTCGTTGCTCAGTGAATGGTTTTTGAACTAATTGAGGGAGCGCTCTTAAAAGTGTTGGATTTGATTTAAATTGCAGGTTGGCTGGGATGAGTCCACAGCAGGAGATAGGCAACCAAGAGTTTCCTTGTGGGAAATTGAGCCGTTGACAACATTTCCGATGTATCCTTCCCCATTCCCTCTTAGGCTTAAACGACCATGGCCTCCTGGACTGCCTTCTTTCCACGGTATGCTTCTTGCTAGTTTTAGTGATGAAAATCCACAAGCGGACTTGACTACTTAATCGAGTGTCAACTTTAAAAAGATTATTTAATTTTTGAAACTTTATCTAAGTAGCCTTGGAAACTAAAGTTTTCATTTTGTATGATATATTTGCAGGTATGAAGGATGATGATTTGGGCATGAATTCTCCACTGTTTTTGGATAGAGGGCTTCAGTCTCTTAATTATCCTGGAATTGGGGTTACTCCTTGGATGCAACCAAGGTTTGATCCGTCCTTTCTGAATTTGCAAACCGACGTGTACCAAGCCATGGCTGCTGCTGCACTTCAGGATATGAGGACTGTAGATCCTTCAAAACAGCACGCAGCGTCCCTGCTTCAATTTCAGCAACCACAGAACTTCCCCAACAGGAATGCTGCTTTAGTGCAGGCCCAGATGATGCAGCAGTCTCAACAGCAACAAGCTTTTCAAAATAATCAAGAGAATATGCATCCATCTCAATCTGAGGCTCTAAGTCAGACTCATCTTCAGCATCGTAACTCTTTCGTTAATCAGCACCACCAGCAGCAGCCACAACAGCAACATCAACAGCAAAGTTTTTCTGATCAGCAGATTTCAAATTCTGTCTCTACAATGTCTCAGTTTGTTTCAGCACCTCAACCTCAGTCCCCACAGACACAAGCTATTCCTTCGTTGTGCCATCAGCAAAGTTTTTCTGATTCAAATGGGAACAGTGTAGCTACTGCAATGGTTTCTCCACTGCATAGTATTTTGAGTTCATTTCCCCAAGAAGAAGCTTCCCACCTTCTCAATATGCCTAGGATAAGCTCTTGGATACCTGTTCAACCTTCTTCTACTACGGCTACTTGGCCTTCCAAGCGTGTTGCTTTGGACCCTCGTCTTTCTTCTGGTGCTTCTCAATGTGATCTGCCTCGTATGGATCAGTTAGGGCAGCGGCCGAATATGTTGTCTCAAAATGCAGTTACTTTGCCACCCTTTCCCGGAAGGGAGTGTTCAATTGACCAAGAAGGGAGCACTGATCCACAGAACCATCTTTTATTCGGTGTTAATATAGATCCCTCGTCTCTTTTAGTGCAGAATGGGATGTCGAGCCTTAAGGGAATTAGCAGCAATGTTGATTCTACAACAATACCTTTTCAATCTTCTAATTACCTGAACACTAGAGGCTCTGAATCTACTTTGAATCCTGCAATGTCACAAACCATTGGTGATTCAGGATTCTTGCTGGCCGCAGAAAATATGGGCCAAGGAAATTCTTCCAATGAAACCTTTGTAAAGGTGATTTTTTTCCCTGTCAAATTCATGAGTCCAACTTTTTTCGGAGTTAAGTTGACTGGTCAATTCCAACATTTTTTATTTGGTATGCTTTTTACAGGTTTACAAGTCAGGGTCCTTTGGAAGATCTTTGGATATCACTAAATTCAGCAGCTACCATGAGCTGCGCCGTGAGCTTGCTCGTATGTTTGGCCTTGAAGGCGAGTTAGAGGACCCTGTAAGATCAGGCTGGCAGCTTGTATTCGTTGACCGAGAGAATGACGTTCTCCTCCTTGGTGATGGCCCTTGGCCGTAAGTATACATAAACAAAACCTAGTGTGATTCAAACTATCTGTTTGTGACCATCTTTTGATGTTGCTCTAATCTTTAGATATTCTCTTAAAACGTGTTCTTTTTAATTACAGGGAATTTGTCAACAGTGTATGGTGTATCAAGATACTTTCCCCACAAGAAGTGCAACAAATGGGCAATAATGGTTTCGAGCTTCTGAATTCGGTTCCAATTCAAAGACTTTGTGAAGACTTTGTGAACCGACAGGACCCTACAAGTTTAAGCTCTGGGATCACAACTGTGGGGTCTCTAGACTACTAAACTATAACGTGACAGTCTAGATTCTGCATTTTCATCCGTCTCCTGTAATATTATCATTAGCTTTTCTTCCCAACCTTCTCTAATGATGGGAAGTTCTGCTTAGTTCTAGTTTATAGTCTCTGCTCATAAGCCTTGTTTTGGTTTCTCCCTTCATGACGATATATATACTGTAATTATATCACATTTCACCATTGTGCTACAGTATCTGCAATATATAACTTGTTAGGAATTCTATTGTGTAGATACCTACAAGTTTTATGGAACTTTGAAAGTATTTTTGGCAAATATTTCAGAGTCAAGAGTGAGCTAAAGTGTTCAACAGGACAGTGAATGTGATGTTAGACAGACATGTTTCTTTTGACCATTAATGATTCCTGACCAAACTTTGTGGTAAAGGGGTTGGAGAATGAAAATATTCAACTGTCTGTCTATTTTACTATTTTGTGATACAGAAACTGCATGTGATGCCTGAAATTGTTGACCGTTATGGCTAATTCTGTTGGCAGGTTTGAAAATTGGTTGCACACTTGCATGAAACTACCTCTGGTTCTAATTATAGTACTACAAACTTTATCCTATAATTAAGACCAGAGAGAGTATTTTTTTATCACTTTTCACTGAATTAATATTATCAAATTATTTCTATAGAATTTTTTCCACGACCAGTTGTTAAATTGATATTTTGACACCTACCTTGTCATTTTCTCAAAGTATCATAATAGACATTTCATACTTCCTAGTTTGATATATAATGGCAGCATTCATATATTTATTACTTTGAACATGAGTTGCATGTGACTTTGCTTTATTTTGGGGTTGGTTTTAGCCATGCATCATTTCTTCAAAAGAAAAATCAATATGGCACCCATCAAGATCTTTTGCATTTAACAAATAAAATATCCCCTATATGTTTATAATGAGATAAAGAGGAAATTAATTGGAAGAAAATCAATAGAGAAATTTCGTCGCACTTTCATATTATTCAATTTGATCATAAATATTTTTTTTTGGAGAGATTAATGAAGTTAATTAAATTATTTGAGTATTTTTATTTTTATTTTGTTTTTCAAACTAATTAGAATGACCAAAACTGATATAATATAAGAATACAGGACATATGATATGATTAAGTAACTGATTTAGATTATTTAATCTTTCCAAAAAAAGTCAACTTTATCTTATATTTAGGATCAGATATAGTACTTTGCAAGGATGTATGTTAGTAAGGACTTCATATTATGTTTTGAAAGAGGCTAAGAAATATGAAAACACCTAATCTTTTCCCACATTTTACTAATGGAAAAGCGAACATTGCTCACATCTCACAATTACTGTTAATGTTGTTAGAATTTAAGTGTCTCAAAACAAATCTCACATTACTCAAGTTTAAGGAAGTTTTAATGTATATATATATGTTAAGATGTGAACTTCAATGCAGGTTTATTGCACACATATTGTGAAGGTTAATATTTTTTGAAGTTATGAAATATCAAGATAAGTTGCCAACATATGGAGATTTTGAAAAGGCAGGAAAAGTATAAAAGAAAAGGGCATATATGTAATGCACATCCTTGTCATCCTCCAAACATGCATGTGCCTTTTGACTTATTTTCCATGTGGGAGAGGATAAAGTTTAGGTGCTGCCTCAGGTCTTAATTATAAGACCGAGTTGATTTTTTTTGGAGAGATTAAAGAAATTAAATAAGTTACTTAATCATATTATATGTTTTGTATCTTTAGATTATATATTAGTTTATTAGTCAAATCAATTAGTTTAGATAAAAAAATTAAAAATATAAACACTTTAAAACAATTTAATTAGTTTCTTTAATTTCTCCAAAAAAATCAACTTAGTCTTATAATTAGAACTGGAAGGAATATTATTTATGCCTGAGACACATTTCTTATATACTTTTTCAAAATATTTTTTGAAAATTCATTATGAGTAGTTTAATGCATATCCTTATTTAATTACTTTTCATCCACAAAAATTAAAGGTTCAACCTTTGTTTCACCTTTTCTTTTGACTTATTGATTTTCAATAATTTAACTTTACATTAACACTACAAAAAAACACTTGGATTACCCACGGAATTCCGTGGGTAATCGAATTTCCATGGCTAATTAAAATTACCGAAAAAAAAAAAAAGCCATGGTAGAATAAGTCACTTCTTTTTTTGCGATAGATATTTTCCGTCGGTAATTTTAATTAGCCACAGAAATTCTGTAGGTAATTTTCGATGAATTTTTTTTTGTCGGTAATTCCGTGGGTAATCTGATTTTTATTTTTTTTTGTAGTGATAAGGTAGAATTATCAAATTATGAAATAAAAAAACCACAAACACAATTGAATTATCCAAGTTTGAAAAAATGCCTATAACTATATCCCTTACAAATGCAAACCATTGAGGCTGAATTTTCTTTTAATTCAAGAAGATAATAGTCCCAAATAAAATGACAGTGATCCCTCCTCCAAGTTGGGCAATTATTGTGATGAATTGTAGTAATTCATATTCTTGGAAAAAAGTCCAATGTATTAATAACATGTATAGGACAATTTTGTCGGCATAATGGACAAGTTACAACCACTTCATTCCCCATAATGTACGCTGCCATAATACAATTTCCCCATATTCACAAGTTTCTTGAATACTCTTACAATGTTTAATATAATATATATTTGAAGAGTTGATCTTGGTCTTAAATATAAGATATAATTTTTATATTTTTCAATCATTTCGTAATTTATCTTTATTAATGCTTTTTCAACAATGATCAAGGACAAGAGATAATGACAGAATTAAGAAAGATGGGTAGAATGTTTTAGAAAATATATGTCGTATTAATTAACTTAACTAACTTTCTTAATCTAATCAAATTAGGTAAATATACTTTATATTAAGGATCAGAGAAGTATTTTTTTTATGTAAAATTATGTATTGAGACATTCACAAACAAATAAATTGCAAGCTTTTCAAAGAACTAGTGGCCTAGTGACATACGATCTCCCTATAAATGGGAGGCCACAAGTTTGATTCCACTAGTAATATTAGATTATTTATCAGTATTTAATTATAAAATTACCATTTAAATTCGGCAAGTCAACATTTTCTGTCGTTTAATAGTGTTAAGATCAAGAGATTGAAAATATATTTTGTAAATTAAAGGGATTAAATTGAAATTTGTTATAAACTTATAAAGCCAAATGTATACTTTTAAAAACATATTTTTATATATATTATTATTTGATATCCGATTCGAGGTTTGTAACTTTTCAACACAAAATGTTTCTGGATTCGAACTCGAGACTTTGATGATTCTAGTAGGTTTTACACTACCAAACCAACTTTACGGTGATAGCCAAAACATATCTTACTTTTGTTGAAAAACTAGATACTCAACAACATTATTGAATGCTATTTATTTTATTAAATAAATAATTGCATTATTATATAAAAAAAAAAAATTGGAAGTGTGCATTTAATAGAAAAGTTGGACGGTGAGTGTAGAGAAAGAATGGACACATGGTGTGGGGCTACCCTCTTAGTTGGAGTCACTTTCTTTCTATCTTTGTGGAATTGTGAGTGTGGAATAATGACAAGGTAGGGCACTATCCCTTCTATTATTGTTTCTTCACAAAACCTACCCTACCCCAAGATGCCCACTTCCCTACTTTACATTTCCTTATCTTCTAACAAATATCTAACTTAATTTAACATGCATGCAATAAATGGCATATGATTATAAAAAATTATTTTAAAAAAAAAACATTTTTGTGTATGAATCTTAATGAGAAAGTTATCCCTTATTATTTGGACTGGTTGGCAATGCTGAATATAAATGAGTATTAAGTAATAACTTTAACCTGAAAGTTTCAAAACGTAACAATGTTATCCATTTCTGTTAAAAAGTTAATGGTCAACGTTAATTTTTTAACGGAATAGGTGACGGAAAAAGACAAATATCGTTATGTTTTGAAACTTCCAGGTAACATTGAGACAAAAAAAAAAACTTTGAGGGTAGGATTACTCCTCAGCCTATACTTTCCTGCAAACAAATTGCTACTTAACCTCATAAATAAGATGAAATAACATTTGTTAAAGATCTGATTTTGTCAACTATGATTTATTTATTTTTTTATTTTGACCAAGAGTATCACGAAACCAATAAGTCTAATTATTTTCTGGGTCTAAAAATCTCATAAGAAGGTTTTGCTACATCTAAAGAAAAGTATTTTCCGTAGAGACAAGTTTTATAAAATAAATTGTTCACACATTTATTATAATTTATTTATTTTACCCATTTTTTGATAAAATAATAGAATTGGATATATTTTTTTTGCTCGCAAATAGAATTGGATATATGACCCAAAAAAGTTAGAATGAAAGAAGATGAACACGTGCAAGCAGTAATGTCGTTTCTGTAGAAATTGAGGCTCCTTTTGTTTGCTTCTGTAACCATCCTACATCTCTATCTATCTAAATCTAAACTTAGATTATTAATAATAATGATAATTAATTAATCATAGATTACGGCACAATAGTTTAAGTCGTTTTCTTTTTTTAGTTCACAACGCTTTCAAACATCATTGATAAAATATTTTTTGCCCATAATCAAAAAATTATAAGGCGGTTTTTTGAGAGATTAAGAAAAGCTAATTAAATTAGTTTAGAGTATTTTTATTTTTATTTTTTTCATATTAAATAATTTTACTAATAAACTAATATATAATTTAAGAAAACACAACATATGAAATGATTTAGTAACTTATTTAGCTTCCTTAATCTCTTCCAAAAAAAGTCAATTGCGCCTTATAATTAGGACCGAATGTAGTATTAATTAAATTCAATGATAAAAATACTCTACACTAGTGCCTTTTGCTAAAAAAATATACTTAAATTCAATGATAACATCATAACACAATCTATGTAATGTTCATCATTAATCTCATGTCTTTAAAACATACTCCCTTTGCCCCAAAATATAAAAAGTCTCCTGAAAGAAAATTTTGGTCCAAAATATAAAAAAATTTGACAAGATAGCTAATAATTGTATTTTACTTGGTGTCAAATAATCAATGCATATTTAAAAATAAAATTATTTAATAAGCAAAAAGTAGATAAATTTTATCAATTTAAAAATATTAAGTTACTCAAGTGAATTAGTTAAAACATTGCCATATATTTTAGATGGGATGGAATTCAATATTACAACTGCATTGATCTTTTTTTTTTTTTGATAATGAAATTTTAGGTGAGAGGTTAAGTTATCCACAAAATCGAAGGCGAGAACTCACTTTCACAACGAATTGGACTAAGAAGATACACGCTCCACACTTAATCTGAGTTACCATTGCTTCGTGACTTTCTGACGATCTTTCCCCAAATAACAACTCAGGATCAACCCCCCTCCTTTTTGGTGAGAGTGTCTAACTCCTTTACCAGTTAAACCTAAAGACGAGGGGTACAATTAAATTGATCTTGGGGATATTATTGGGTCAGATTTTGCTTATTTGCAATCTCAAGCCCAAGTTCAATCTATTAATTTTTTTTGGCTCAAAGTTCAATCTATTAACTAAGCCCAACGGATCACTCAAATATCAATACGGCCTGGAGGAGTCCATTTACTTGGATTGGGTCATAGGTATTTAGGAATGGGCTACAGGGTTATATTGGGCCTAATTTGGGCTTCAGGGTTAAATTGGGGAATTCAGAGATGAGAGATTAGGGTTTATGTGGAGTTGAATGCCGCATTTGGCTTCAGTGTTTCAAACTCTCTGGTGAAGCTCGGAGTCTCTGGTAAATCGTAGAAGCGGACATCGGGGCTCATCACAATGGTATGCTATTGTTTTCACACTAATCGATTTTTCATCTTCGATTATTTCTTGATTATGGATCTTTTATCTCAAATTTCATTATCTGTAATAGAGCATGGATAAGAACAATGAGAAGGGATTCAAATCTTATTTTCGTTGGAATGTTTTTGTTCTTAGATAATGTATAGCGTCTGTCGTTTTGTTATTGCGATTTGATTGATGCGCCGAACATTTTTGGGTGGGATTTTTTACGTGAATAGAGATGATTTGATCTCTTATTCTATATTCGGTTTATTGATAGAAAGAAAAAGTTACGTGAAGAAAAGTTTTATGAACATGCTTGTGGAATTACAGAGCATAAAGTAACAGATTTGTAAACCTAGGTGAAAACGAGGGGGAAAAAGATTTAAATCTCTTACGGATTTCATATTTGTATATGAGAAACAAGGATTCATGAGTGACCTGTGGTTCTTTGCTCAAATATCGGATTGGGGAGCAATGGGGATGTGGGTTGTGGTCTATTCTTAGCATTTGAAAATTGAATATGGAATTGGTCAGTGCCTACATACAATATTTGTTGATATATTCAAGCTACACCGATCCTACTGCCGTGATTTTCTTCTTTTCGGAAAAGTGGTTTTCTTTGGTATTTACATTAGGAAAAAGACGACTTTTAACTGTGCAGGGTATAAGTGATAACTGTTTTTCCTCCTCCCCTCCCATTGAACCAAACAGTGCCTTTGTTGAGCCTATTGTAAGGAATGTGCCATCTTGGTTCAATGCTACCGATGTCTAAATCCCATCTTGTTTGATTCCTTTGTATGCATTATATTCTCATTAATCTTTAATATGTTCTACACAGCCTAAGCAAATCCACGAGATTAAGGATTTCCTTCTCACTGCAAGAAGGAAGGATGCAAGGTCAGTGAAGATCAAGAGGAGCAGGGATGTTGTGAAGTTCAAGGTCCGATGCTCCAGGTACTTGTACACACTTTGTGTGTTTGACCCAGAGAAGGCTGATAAGTTGAAGCAATCACTTCCTCCAGGTTAGTAAAAACCAACAAACACTGCTCTTTATTTTATGCATGTAAAGAGTTTGACAATAAGATACACTCTCTCTCTGTACACATATCTTCTCCTTTTCTTTCTATCTCTTTAGCTTGTACGTTATGTATCAAACATGACATTTTAATAAGGTCATGTGTCTAAACATGTAGCTACACTTGAAATTACGCATGGACACTTGGGATTTTATCTTGTATCTGTGATGGTGGTATAAATGTGCACCCTTCTTAGGTTGCGATATCATTTTGGCCACTGTAATGTAACTCGTATTCGTCTTTATGTTTGCAGGTTTGAGCGTTCAAGATCTGTAAAGGAACTGCTGAAGTTTTTGGTGTATTTTATTGCTACTGGTTTCTTAGTTATTTTATAGTGCCTTACATCAAGAGTTGTGGTTTTTTGGCATGTTTGGATAATTTTATTGTTAGTTTATCATTTCAAGGAACTTGATTTTCTTGGTATCTCATTTTAAAAAGAATGAAATTTAGCTTCAGCTAGATATGTGATCTTTCCTGTGTTCGCCTTTCATGTTTGCTTTTCCCCCGTAGTTAAAAATCAAAGCTAAAGAAATGTTTTTAAACAATGTTGAATGCTCAATGTTAGGCATTCTTTATTTTGTTAGACATTGAGAATTTGAGATGGTTCTTTAATTGATGTCTATATATATATATATATATATCCATATCCATATCCATATCCGCTTCTAGAGATATGATTCATTAGTTTGTGTCGAGGCTCTTTGTTCACGCCCAAGAGGTAATCTTTTATAAGAGAGTCAGCCACAAACTCTTCTTCCTCATTAGAGGGAAATATCACCCCTTTGTAAAGCCTACTAGCGAACCTAGCAGCCGCAGAGGCAGCCTCGTGAAGAAGCTGACCATTTAAAGGTACTTTGTGTGAAATTAAATCGAGAACTTGCCAATGACACCATGAAATATTTAGAGTTGCGGCTATTCATATATTTTATTCATCTGATATGTATACATATATTATATATATAGGAGAAATCCATACCTGGTTAGACTAATATGATCACTAGAATCTCTCCGAAAATCAAGAAAACATTAATTTAAAATTTAAACAGATTTGATCGCATATTTAGAAAAAGACTTGCAAATATCAATGAAAAAAACTTTAAAAAAAATAAAAAAGATGACAATTTACTTTTAATAGACAAGTAAAGCATTTAAGTTGGGGTAGTGTTGTTGGTTATCACACTAGTGGTCCCATGGTTTGATACTAGTGGTTCAAGGATCAAAAGCATATGATAAAGGACCTAAGAAAAATAATATTTATAAAGTATGATCATAAAAATTGTAATTATTTTGAAGGACCATCAATTAAAACATTAAAATAGAAAAACTAAATTATCCTTAGCCAAATTTCCTATCCTATATTCTCTCTAATTGAATCAAAATCTGGTGTAATTGATGGATAATAACAAATAGATTAATGGATTTTCATTATTTAATGATTTTGGCGCTTATTGTTTACCAATTTGTTTCTATTCTTCTGTCAAATTTATTGTCCGGTATTCATGCAGGGAGAAGTATTCAAATGGTATAATACTATGCAAAATGCTAATGGTCCCGTGAAATGGGGATCTGTGTTGTAGGTTTATTTTCCTATACCATGTTATTTTGTTTGATTTGTTGGAATCACATTTTAGCCCTAATCATAATAAGGAGGGGTGTCCATATCTTACTCTGTAGACTGAGCCTTGGAGTTTCTACTGCAAAAAAAAATGAACGAAGTTATTTGAATTGGTCTCTATTTATCATTATACATCAATCATTCTAGATTCTAATTCAATTAGAAAGAATATAGGAAATCTTACTAAGGGAAATTTAGTATTTTTATTTTAATATTTTAATTTCTGATCCTTCAAAATAATTACCATTTTTATGGTCCTTCGTAATAAATATTATTTTTCTTATATCCTCTATTATAATTTTCCCTTAAATTTATGATAATAGAAGCTATCATATTTTTTTACTCTTTTTTATTTCAATTAATTTAGATTTAAAGTCAACAGAAATACTTTATATGAAATTAAACTGAGAACTTGCCTCAGATACCATGAAATATTTAGAGTCACGGATTTTCATATATTTTATTCATCTTATGTGTACATATATAGGAGAAATCCATACGTGGTTAGACTAGTATGATCACTAGAATCTCTCCTAAAATCAAGAAAATAATAATTTAAAATTTAAACATTCTCTCCCTCCAGCATGTGTTTTCACGGTTCATCCACACTGTAAAAATGTCATAGGTTGTCGTCCACGCCACTCCGTAGTAAATGGAGTTGAACCACTGTGTTCCTCTTCAACCTTGAATATAGGGCCCAGAGAAAGGCTTGCAAATATCAATGAAAAACACTTTCAAAAAATAAAAAAAGATTATAATTTACTTTTAATAGACGAATAAAGCATGTAAGTCTGGGTATTGCTGCTGGTTATCATACTAGTCTCACACACTCTTGGTCCCAAGATCAAACCCTTTGAAACTATCATATTTTCTTTACTTTTATATTTTAACTTTATTTTATTTAAATTAATTTAAATTTGAAGTCAATAGAATTTGATTTCATATAATTTTATAAATATCATGGTAAAATATTAAATTTCTTGATCTTATAATTATTGGATTTTTATATTTTGAAAGATGATACTTAACATACTTATATGTATATGTATATGATATTAAACACAGATGATATTTTCATTATCCCATATCTGTTTTAAGTTTAGTGTTTTCCACATCTCATGGCATTAACATAAAGGAGATTACAAGCTACTGAAGCTCATAGCTGGTAACTAAAATGGATTTTTTTTTTCTTACAAGGAAATTTGTAACAAAATTTGAGTTCTTTCATCAGCTCTGCTCAGCCTAATAGTTCTATATTGACAGGCCGTAAAGGATGGAAAAGAAACATAAAATAGAGACAAGCCCATGTCAAACTGGGAGAAATAAGAAACATCAAAAACCATGAACAAGAATGTTGCTATCTGTCAAAAGAGTGAGTCAATTTTAGAGTTAACAATTTATAGCACTTTAACTGCTACATGTGTTTAATGAAGCATCTGTCACATTCTCTACACAAACTATTAACGAACATCTGGTGCCATGTAAACAAAGATGATTCTGAGAATAAAGCTTACAAAAAATGTTGAATACAATTAATTATTTAAATCACTTAGAATTGATCATACTGATATTAATCTATATTTGGACCTTAGAATAACCAAAATTATAAATTTTCAGATATGGAGCTGGGCTACAATCCAACAAGTCTCGATGGCAAATTTGCTATAGAACAAGGAAAATTGCAAATAAAAATATAACATGACATAAAAAGGGAGGAAAGGAAGCAGATTTATAGACACACTCTTAATTGCACAATTCATTGTGAGGGAAAATGTTCATAATGGAAGGTGGTTGGGTGGTTTCAATCGTAAAATAACAAATGTTCCACTAGTGATTACTGTGATGATTATTGTTATCAAACTCGCAAGTTGACTCTTGAATTTACCGCTTTTAGATTTCTAGTTTACTGCGAGTCAAGTCAGTTTGATAAACTGTCGTGACCATCAGAACTTGGTTAAACTTACAAGTTTATACACCGAGTTTACTAATTTTACATTTCAAACTTACAAAATCGTGTTAAATCACCCTTAAACTTGTGTTAACTTTTTTTATTTGATCATACTTTCAACGACTTTATATGTGAGTTTTATAGAAATGTCTTTGTTAAATATGGTAAATTTTGAATATTGATGGATTTAATTTCAATTATTTGGATTTAAAGTATATTTAAATAAAATTGTTGTCATTTTTTTATATTTTAATTTTTTATTATAAGTATCAATACCTATTTAATGAGTTTACGATTTACGATAGTTTACGTCGTTATCGTTAATTTAGTTTACTTAAACTCGTGAGTTTGACAACCTTAGTGATAATTGGTTGTATTCATGGACTTAACCTATGTTGGTCAAAAGGGATCATATTGTTTTACTCATTAATTGTATAGAAGCTATAAATTATATATTGTTAGAGGTTGTGACAAGAATTATTCTTTCAAGGACATTGTGCATGATTCTAAGTTAATTCTTCATAGAGATTGGCACGTTGTAGTTGCTCATGGATAGATGGTAATTTTTGGCTCTTTGGTCAACTGCATCTTTTTAAGGTTGATGAAAGTTAGGTTGTTGTGGTCTTTTATTGTAATGTCTCTTTTGTCAGAATGAAATTCAGGTTTTATTCACACACACAAAAAAAAAAAAAAATGTTCAGTTACCACAGAATGACAGTAATTAACTCTTGAGATGAGCTGCTGGAAGAAGTACCTAGCAGCTTGGAATACATCAAGAACAACAAACAAATCAAAATTTCTTCCTGCTTTATGTTGCTCTAAATAAGGTGGGCGTAAAAAGAAAGTATATACTTCCTCCGCCCTTAAATACAAGACTTATTTGACTTTTTTTGTGGAGATTAAGGAAGCTAATTAAATTACTTTTATATATTTATATTTATCTTTTTGTCTTTAAACTGATTTGTCTAATTTATAAACTGTTATATAATTTAATCATACACAACATATAATATGATTAAATAATTAATTTAGTTTCCTTAATCTCTCTATAAAAATGTTAACTATATCATATATTTAAGACATGATGTAGTAGTAAGAAACTCTCTCCCTCTTTAACAAGTTGTCAGGAAAAAGAAAAACAGAGATGTTTCCCTATAAGGTTAAGGAACTAATGGAGCCTTGGCATTCAATTTTGTTACTCAAATTACTTGAAAGCGCATATCTCTGAGATAACTTGTTAAATGATTGAATTACTGTGGTGGATTTGATGGATTCATAGGACGATTCTCCGACCTTAACTTGTGTTCTTAAAAAGCTCTTGCAAGTGTCTCAGATATAATGACATGAACAAGAGATATAAAAAAATGTTCACACCTTGTGATCACAAGCACATCTTTACAAATTTCTGTGACCTGTAAACACCATCATCATCTCTCTCTCCCCCTCTATTAATCTCACTTCATTCATCAACTTGCACAATTGCACTCAATTGCTTGGGAAATTACAAGATTTGAGTGACCTATAACACAATTTGCCGTGTGTAAAACTAAAGACCATTATCTACTGCATTAAAAGAGAAGCAACATTTTCCTTCTAGTTGAAGTGCCTTGATATTATATCACAGCCAACCACAGCAACTGTAATTCAAAGATGGCATTCGTCCTGTCTGACGTATATACTCAGCTTGAGCCACAGTTTTGTCCGCTTCTCGATTTTTTCTTGCTTCGGCTGCAGCACGCTTCTCTTCAGATCTTTGCCTTGCCAGGGCAATCTTTTTCACTATCTTTGCATGAGCTTGGGCTCTCATTTGCTCAACTTTCGACTAAAACACTCAAAAAAGTTTCCATCAGTGGCAAAGCACAAGTTATTCAGTAGTAACTCTCAAGGATTAACAGCTAATAAGATCATACTGCAACTGCAATTAAAGAAGGGCCAAATCTCAAGTTGATCCCTCATTTAATGTTCAATCTCATTTTAGTCCTTCGCATTTTCAAAGTGTGATATGGCATATTCTACTTGGCATTTAAACATGCCCATGGCGAAAAATATGTCACGACGCAAATCCATTTAAAGAGCTACTAGTTAACTGTTCAGAGGACTAAACTAGAAGTGTGGAAGTGTGTTGAAATGCAGGGGACCAAGTTGAAAATTGGTTTAACAATGAAGAACCAAAATAGGATTTCAGTTTATTATATACCCAAATAGATATTATATATATATTGAACTAGATATCAGTATTAATCAGAACAAAGTTGTCAAGCAGGATATTAGCATATAGACACAGCATCAGAAAGAACATCAAGTTTCCAATGTGCAATTAAAGAGTAACTACCTCAATTCTCCTCATTTCTGCTTCTAATTTTGCCTTCTGTTGACTTTCCCATGCCTGAATTTTAATCTCTTCTCGCCTATATCTGCATTATCAACATCAATTATCAGATTATAATGGCCTAATGCAATAAAAATACGATTCCATCAGCCAAAATTAATGTATAAAAAAACAGAGCATATTCAAGTTCTTGTAGAATGAGTCATGAATAAAACAAACCTTGCAGTGTTTTTAGATTTTTCAGCTTCCATCCATAAATTAGCACGTTTTTCAAATTCAATCCTCTCAAGTTCTTCTTGATTTATATTCTGACCAGAAGATTTGTTTTTCTCTTGCTCGCCTTTACTTGCCCATGCAGCGATATTTGTCTTACCAAGCTGCATTCCAAGAGCTGCAATCTCTCTTCTTGTCTTGAGCTTAATCTCTTCTTCTGACAACTGTGTCTTGCTTCCAGCTGGAAACTGTGAATCCTTGTCGGCTTTGCTCTCAAATGGCATAGGAGCCGGTGCATCCCTCCTAGGAGTAGACGGCATCGAGGAAGTTGGGCTACGCATCGGACTTATGGACCCCACTGGCGTGGCAGTTTGCGAAGGTTCTTGACTTGTCATAGGGGTCATCTCTGTTCCCATGTCTCTCATAGCAACTGATCTGATCCCAGGAATAGCTGCATCAAATGAACATGGCAATGTTCTTATCTACATATTGAATACTTGAGCTATGGCCAAAAAAGAAAAAAAATCCATACTCCCTCCTGTCCTTAATATAAGACATATTTGGGGAGTCGATCCCAATCCTTAATATAAGACATATTTTAAGAGTCAATCCTAGTCCTCAATATAAGACATATTTTTCATATTTGTCAATCTGTTCCTAATTTACCCTTATTAATGCAACTTGAACAATAATTAAGGAGAAGAAAGAATAAGGGAATTAAGAAAGATGATTAGAGTGTTTTAGAAAATACTATCATATTAACTAACTTCCTTAATCTAATTAAATTAGGTAAATATAAGATGCAGTTGACTTTTTTGAGGGGATTAAGGAAGTTAATTAAACTAGCTTAGAGTATTTATGTTTATCGTTTTTTCTCAAAACTAATTAGTCTGATTTATAAATTGCTATATAATTTAATCATACACAACATACGATATGAATAAGTAACTTATTTAACTTCCTTAATCTCTCCAAAAAAGTCAACTAGATATTATATTTAATACAAGAGGTAGTATGTCTTATACTAAGGAACAGAGGGAGTACATAACAGAAAGCACACATGCATTATCATATCCAAATGACACTTATTAAGGTCACCCAGAGATGCTTCATCTGCTAACTGCGAAATGCGGTCTATGAAATACAGATTATGAAACATCCTAGGACATAACCATATATATAAATATATCTACATTCAGTTCTTGAGGTGAAGGGTGTAAGCTCATGTTTGATGTGTAGTGTTATTAAATACTGATTATGTCTGATAAAGTATGCATGAGGTTATAAAATTTTTATTAATGCTTTTAGTACCTTTTTGGTCATCTGTACTTGAGCAGGATATAACTAATTCATTCACATCCTTCAAATCTTTGCTTTGAGGAAGGGAGTCTACAACTGTTGGAACCCTTCCATGACCTTGGCCTGAAACCAAATGAGCCTTGGATGGAACAAAAGAGAATTTCTCAACCACGACATTAGAAGTTGTCGGTTGACAAAAATCGATTCCTTTAGTTTCAGCCACTCTGCTGATTGCTAGCTTAAGATGATCATAATTAGCAGACTCTGGAACCACCCTTGCTGGCGCGCGATTGGCTTGGCTTTGTACGAAATTCTTCTTCGAGTAGTTTGATTGTATATTTTGCCTATTCATTATCCATTTCTCAGCATCATTCCACTTAGAGGGCATAGGTCTCAATAGGGATCTTGTTGCAGGATTGCTCACTGATCTCTCTCCTTTATGAAACTCAAAGCTCGATGAGCTAGCATTACTGTCATAATCAAGATTTTCATCTTCAGTCGTCCTCACCGGGTGAACCGTGCTAGAATTGCCACCATCATGCTTTGAAACATGCTGCATATTCACACGACTCGCGTCAACATTTTCCCTGGGCATTGTCTCCTGAGAAGTCTGAACACCGTGTCTTTGGTCAGGCAACACATCACTGGATGGCTTTGTTGACAGTATCTCTAAGCTGGGAGATGTAACTGAAAGGAAACATGTCTTAATTGTTTATGAATTTCAACAGCACCCTAGAACATGAAATATGTTTGAGTGGTTCAATACATAACAGAATAATAAAAACTGTTAAACGAAATGAAATATTAAACCTTATTCCTTTCATAGAACATGAAGTTTAAAACTAAAGTCATACTCAAAATTGAAAACCTCCATCAGAAAAGTTGTCACTTTTGAAATTTGAAAATAAGTTTTAATCAGTTTCAATTTGAAAAATCCTATTTCTTTTCAATGTTTGATTGTCTGGAACTGAAAAGGCAAAAGGAAAAGGGTAAAAAAAAGCAGAGTGAAGCAGCTAGCAGAAACTGGTAATAGCGCTCCAATATACATAATGGAAGAATAAATATTAAAAATAAAATAGAAATATATACAGACTGTGGACCTTCATCATCAAGGTGGTCATTTCTTAAAAACTGGTGGAAATATTTTTTTTAATTAATTCTGAAATATAAAATTCAATTCTTTTAAAATGAATATGAAATTTTGATCCCAAAATCATAATCAATAAAATATATATAAGGGTGGAAAACAAGAGGGAGAAGAAGAGACATGTAGCTTAAGCTGATGTACAAGTGCTATAAATGTAAGTGTAAGCAAGGTTAAATATATTTGTTATATATATCTAACCTTCATCATCAAGGCTATCACTTTTGGAGGCCAATAAGCTGTTCACAAATTCAGCATCCTCAAGCCTTGAAGGTGAAGTTCTAGAAGAATTACAGTTGGATCCTTCCTTCTTCTTGTGATGGTGAGCTCCCATGAGCTTCATTCTGAGTTTACTAGGAGAAATCATTCCATTCTGCATGTGGAGAAAGAACAAATGGTAAAATCCATTCTCAGTTAAAAACCCTAAAACCCAATTACAAAAATTCAAAAAGTACACATCTTTCAACAAAGCTTAAACAAAGAAACCCAGAAATTGACCACTTTTTCCCATCCAAATATACCCTTTTTAATTAACCTGAAGATGAACACTAGGAGTAATTCAAACTTTGCTTTCTCTTTCCCCTTTTTTCCCTTTTTTTTTTGGTCTCAGCTTTCACCCAAAGAAACAATCATGATAAATCCATCTGTTTTGGTCACTATAAAAGTAGGAAAAGGAAAAGCAAGAAGTTTTAAAATTAGGCTAAAAAAGTTTTTTTTTTAGGGAATTAAAAAAGATGAAGCTCAAGACAAACCAAAGAGAATTATTGGCTGTTTCTGAAGTCCTTAAGAACAGAAAACTTCAACAGAAATTTCAAGACCCAAGCAAAAACACCCACCATTTGTTCCATGAAACCCGGTTTTATAAACAATATAAAGATTCAATTTTTCATAAACCCACAAGGCACAACAAGATCAGACTGTCGCATTAACAATGAAAAGGCTCAAACAGAAACAGAGAATGGGGAGACCTGGTTTTCGTTTCTAGATGCTGCAAGAAAATGACATACCTGAGTTTTGTCAATCCTTTCGTACTCCATTGGTTCTCTCTCTCTCTCTAAAATATAAGATAGTAGAGAAAACAAGATATTAATCACAGCTTGAGGTTGAGGGTGATGAACATATGAGAGAGTGAGTAATGGAGGATGGTTTTTATTGTATTTTTATTTGGCGTGCAGAGAGGGGGAGAGAGAGGGAGGTGTTTGTGTTGTTCTCTGTGGTAAGTAAGGTTCTTCTCTGTGCAGTACGGGGATGCTCTATTGAACTTTCTTTTTTTGATATCGCCACGCAATCAGAGTGTGGGGACCACCAGTGGGACCCACGACATGGAGAGGAGAGATCTAAGTCCAGGAAGGCAGGGCTTTCTGAGTTGAGTTTCCCTGCAACTCCTCATTGATTTGCCACAATCACCGTGTGCCGAGGAATTGCCGATTTCAGCTTTTTTTAAAAAATAAAAATAAAAATATATCACAATCTCAAATTAATTTTGTTTTCTATACTCTATTAAGTATTGAGTACACTTGATTCAATTCACAATTTATTTTAGTAGAAAGTAGTGATTTGAGATTTTTAGTGTTAAACGTATTTTTCTAAAAATTTTCCATTTTTTCTTAAATAAAAAGATAAATAACAGGTAAATTATTTATTATCTCTAACATATTTTTGGGGGCAAATTTTCTCTCACATATTTGGATAGAGTAGGTTTAGTTGAGAGAGGAATGTTATCTCTACCACAAAGGGAAGTCTTTGTTTTGGATGTTGCTTGTGATATTAGGTAGTTAGTCCATATCCATTTAATTCAAGAAAAATATTTGTGGCAAGTTGAAAGTACTTATAATTTATCCAAAAAAAAAAAATGTCGCTCAAAATCTGACAATCATCTATTTTGAGAATTCAATTATAGTTGTTAATGGGGGTTGATTTAATTGTTAAAAAATTATTGTTAATGGGTCAAATATGCATTAAAATCGAAAATATCCGAAAATTAAAGTTAAGTTATTTTTTGAGGGACTTTTTTGGGATTTTTACACCAAAAAGTTTTTCCCTATAATTTATCCCCAAAAAAAAGCAAATTATGTTAATATGTTAATGTTTCTAAAATATTTCTTCTTTCTTTTTTGACATCTAAATGTCATTTCTTTTAATCATTTACTTTTGAAATTATTATTATTGACTTCATGCTTTAATGTTTATGGTTAACATGAGCAGCTTCTAAAAGGTATGAAAAACAAGTGATATTGACATATAATATTTAAAACCAATTCTCAATTGTCTCTCACGTTCAAAACAGAGAGTATACATCATCTACTCTCTTTTGTTATAGAGAGATATATATAAATAATAATAAATTTATATATGATATATATACACGAAATAAAATTCTACTAATAATAAATTATAAACAGTACAATTTATTGAAATTGGTTCATAAAAGACATGTTTCACGTTATAATTTGTAGTGGGTCATGTGTTCATGTATGAGAACGTGTACCTCGATTCTTTCAAGATTTAATGTAATGTATACGCTTTGTCTAATAATAGATTAGCTAACCTGTAAAATAAGTGAACTGAATTCAAATCTCACCTTATATCTATGAGGAGAAGCATCTTGTTTGCAAAAACCTTATTCAAGTATTTTTTGTTGTTGTCATCCTAAGATCTAGAGCCACACCCGATTAATCCAAATCCAACCGCGTTACAGCATTTGGCTATGGTGGGAGAGTCTCCCAACATGGTTTTTTTTCTGTATTCACAAAGCTTGAACTCGAGATCTTGTTTAAACGACACAACTCAAATACTTAATAATATGATTTAGAAAAAGCATCTAGTTAACATACATCATGTGGCTCAAAAGGATTAAAAAAATAATATTAAATGTAATATATACAAATTATAATTATAAGAAATCAGACTTGGTACAAACTATCCACTCTGATTTACCCTTTTGTTTGAGACATAACAAGCAAATGTTGTTTTTGTTTTACTTGGTTGTTCTTAAAATTCATGTCATCTAGCTAGGATCTACCTTTCCATGTACTAGGAAAATAAATTATAGAGTGAGTAGTTTTACCTACTCTCGATAGAGATAGACCATACAATTTTGAATGAAGTTCACATGTCTTGTTTTTATTTTATAAATTCATTAAAATGGACATTATTTTATTTATTTAAAAAGGCTTATAGAGTTACTTACTAAAATCAATGAAATAATCTTGAGAGAGAAGTCAAATTCTTTAAAATTTTCAGGTTAAGTTAGAAAGGAAAAAGTATTTTTATTTTTATTTTTGTAAATTTTGTAAAATTAAGATTTATTTTTCAATCATTGTTTTTTTAATAATAAGGAAAAATGATATTAATAATTTTTGTTTTAATTAAGTTACTTCAAAACATATTTATACGGGTTTAATGTTTTTGTTTTTGTTCTAAAAATATTTTTTACCATTCACATAAAAGTGAGTGGGTCCCATTATCAAGAAAAGAGATAAAAAATATTAGTGGGACCCACTCATTTTTATGTGAGTGTGACAGAAAAATATTTCTACAGCAAAAACCATGGTTCTCAAACCGGTTCGATTTTTTTTTTTTTTTAATAAAAAAATTATTTTTTAAAAAATTCATACTAATAACTTTAAATATATTTTTTCACCTTGACCCACTCGATCCTTTAACCCAAGACTAGGTGACAGTGGCCTATGACGTCCGGGTTTCAGAACCTTGACAAAAACGGAAACATCAAACCCTATTTAAACGTAGTAGGAGTGTAGGAGTGGGATAATCAGAGTGGGTGGGTATATATATATATATATATATATAAAAAGAAGGACAATAATGAAAAGTACAAGAAGTGGTGGGGGAAAAATATTTTCTACTTATAGAGTTATAGTAGTAACTTTTGTTAGACAAGGTGGGTCTCAACTCTCAATTGAATCGTGATAATAAAGGCTTTTCCATCCAAAAAATAAAATAAAATTGCATAATATATATTTTTAAACACACGAGTCTCGAAATTATGGAGTAACTTGGTTTGGTCAACAAAACTCCTTTGAGGAGGATAATTTTTAGATGAAAAAAAAAAAAAAAAAGGTTTTTTCTTTTTTATATTCATTATATCAAGCTCTCCCGTTACACATAATCAAATGTCTTATTTATTTCATATGAATTTGATAAATAATAATATAAAAAAAAATAATACACATGACCTTGTGTCATAACTTGACATAATGGATATAAAAAATTTAAATTAAGTATTTTGAGTTTTACTTGATAAGCTATTTCTGAAATAGTCATGCACACAGACTTCTATTGAAAGTTTTTCCTCTTGGTGAAAAGGAGAGATGATTTATTTTGAAACAAACCAAGCAACAAGTCAACAACTTAACTACTTCATGAGAGTGTTTACTTCATTATTTCCCCCTTTTCTCGCTAAAACTCTGCATTATTTTTTAAAGTACACTCCCTTTATTTATTTTTATAAGAAATAATTGAGTGAATTATTTTATTTGAAAAGTTGGTTAAAAAAATAACCTTTTTGCCACAAACAACCCCCCCTCATTCATATGAAAGTGGGAAGGTGGTGAAGAAAGAAGGTGTGGGAATTAAATACAATGGTATAGGTAATATGAGTAATTAAATGAGGTAAAATGAGAGATTAACAAAAAAAAAAAATTGAGCTCCCCTTATCTCTTATAAAAAGAAACACGTCATGTACACAAATTGTCTATTATAAAAAGGAAAAGAAGAAGTAATAAATAGAAGATGTAAAATTAAAAATTGTAACTTCAGTTTTATTTTATTCAAACAATCCAAGTTGACGAAGAAGAACCAAGTCGAGATTATTACCTTTAGTCAGTGGCGGAGTTAGGATTTTATATTTGTGTGTGCACAATTAATGGGGAGGATTTGGGGGTTTGGGGGCAGCGCCCCTGAATTTTTTTTAAGGAAGTTTTAAATGTATTAAAAAAACAAAAGAATATAGACAAGAAAATAAAATAAAACTTCAATTGAACATAAAATAATAATAATCAAGAGTCAACTAAGCAATATCAAATGCAAGAATAAACTATACTCTAGAAGATATAGGCATATCTCATTTGAAGGAAAATTAGGAAATATTTATGTGTATGTGAAATTTACTTTAGTTTGCTAAAACCGTTTTCGTTCTCAAAAACCAATTTCCTGTAAGTAACACTCTTACCATTTACAAAACCTAATTTTAGGTTAATATTCTATTTTTCAAAAGTCACTTTTGAGTTACTCAAATAACCATTACCAAAACTGAGTTTTGCAAAAGTTAGGCTGGACCTTCAAAACTAGTAGGCACATATATACCGTGTTTTACTAATTTATTTTTATTAGGTTTTCTTTAATTCTTTCCTATTTTAATAAAAATCTTAAGCATGTATATTTATGATTTGTGTGAATGTATGTCCACATTCAAGAAAACTAATTTTTTTTCCCCAATTAAGGGTGTCTTTTATGGGTGCACTTGCACCCAAAAAAACCAATGTGGGTCCGCCACTGCCTTTAGTACTCCTTTAATCTATATATAGAACAATTTCAACATGGAACTAAGTAAAACCTGAAATGTTATTGATTATATTTTAAAATTTAATAAATTTTTAATTTTATCACATTTAACATGGAAAATGAATGAAAACAGAAAAAATTTAAAAATATTAAATAAAAGATAAAATTATATATTCATCTACTAAACTTAATAAAGGGTAAAGGTGCAATTTTACACATGAAGTTTTCCCGGGGAGCGCCAAGACTACGAAGTTTTTCTAGAAAGAAAAATACACACGACGTTACGTTTTGGGAGCGCCCCACCACTAGTTAGTTGACCAAACGTCAACGTTAACTTGGATGGAAGTGAACAAGAACGCGGGTGAAATTACACTTTTGCCCTTAGTTTTAGGTGAAATTACCCTTTTGCCCCTTAGTTTTAAATATTATAAAAAATTTGAGAAAAAATAGAAAATAATTCAAATAATTCAAAAAAATTAAAATAATTAGAAAAAATTCAAAACATTAGGAAAAAATTAAGATAATTTAAAAAAAATAAAAAAATAGAAAAAACTAAAATAATTAAGAAAAAATTTAAATCATTAGAAAAACAATTCAAATAATTAGGAAAAAAAATTAAATAATTAGAAAAAAAAAATCAAATAATTAGGGAAAAATTAAAATAATTAGAAAAAAAAAATCAAAAAATTAGAACACAATTCAAATAATTAGGAAAAAATTAAAATAATTAGGGAAAAATTAAAATAATTAGAAAAAATTAAAATACCCCCGCCAAAAGGGCCCCACCAGTTCTTAGTCGGACTTCATACATCGATTAAATTTATCTCTCGTAGGGAGAATTGATAAGAAGATTATCTTAATTAATTAATTTTTTTTTTTTTTTTTCAATGATGAACAACTTATCTTAAATAAGATCTTCAACAACCGCACCGACCCGTATATACAATTCCTCATCCACCTTATTATCCATACACGGCGTTCTCGATGGTGGGGCCCAATTTAGCGAGGTATTTTAATTTTTTCCTAATTATTTTAATTTTTCTTTAATTATTTTAAATTTTTCCTAATTATTTGAATTTTTCTAATTTTGTTAATTTTTTTCTCATTTTTTTTTGAATTATTTTAATTATTTTCTATTTTTTGAAATTTTTTTATTCCACATCAACGTGTCGAATCAAATCGGCAAATCGCGTCGTTATCCATCCAAGTTAATGATCAATAACTAATCAATAGTCTTTGAAGTCTTTCCCAAAACGTAACTTCATGTGAATTTTTCTTTCGAAAAACTTCGCATAGTCTTGACGCTAATTAGCGAAAAAGTTCAAAGAAAATTGTCATTTTTACCCTTTAATAAATGCCTTATAAAAATACTTTTTCTCTTCTCAATAAATATCTATACATATAAAGAATAATTATTGCGATAATCTCGGAAGGGAGTGGGGTTTCACACAGCTTTTGAGTGCGATGAATGAATATGGTCGGCCAGTAAGGACAAAATGGGGCTATTCACACTTGGGACGACGATGAATTCACGATTTTCTTTTATTTATGTAAATATTTAATATTAATTAATTAACACTATTATAATATGAAAAGAAGAATAAATGATGTCACTAGTCAAAGATACTCCTGACATGGTATGGGAGACAGATACACAACACACGTACCCATGTATATTCATTCATTCATTCACTTCCTTTTGAATTTTATTTATAATTATAATTATGATAATTATAATTATAATTTCATAACTACTACCTCCCGTCCCTAATTATAAGCGCATAGTTGATTTTTTTTTGGAAAGATTAAGGAAACTAAATAAGTTCTTAATCATTTTATATGTTATAATGATCTTTAGATTATATATTAGTTTATTAATCAAACTATTTAGTTTGAAGAAAAAAATTAGAAATAAAATTACTCTAAAATAATTTAATTTGTATCCTTAATTTCTTCAAAAAAATTGTCTTTTAATTAGGATAGGAAGAATATTAAATTAAATTAAATTAAATTAAATTGAGTTGGGATAGGCGAAAGCGAATGTGAGTAAATACTATAGTGTCATTGGTCCAAAATTCTATAATGTGACTTTACCTTTCATTTCCTATTTTACCCTTTCCTCATAATAAGACAACATAGTGGCTTACATAAACAATGAGACGAATTTGATTCTTCAAATCTATTTCTAAAATCATTTATTTATCTTCTATTTTGAATAGTCAAATAAATATAGAGTAAAATACTCTAATCACTTATTGTTTTGCTTCAATTATATGAACTTCTCTCTATTTTAAAAATAAAAATAAAATATACGTCAAACAAACCTCCCTTATATTTTTAAGATCAATTTTCCATCACTTGTAATTTTTTTTGTTGCTAAAATGTCCCTATTTAACATAAGAATTATTTAAACATTTATTTTTATTAAAATATTATACAGCTAAAAAATAATTCCGATATATAAAATTCAAAATTTATAATATGTTATAAAAATTATTAATTTTTATTATATTATAAATTTTATAATTTTAATTTCTCATCATATTTATTGAAACTTATTTATTTTGGGTTTTTTAAACGGATAAAATCATATTTCAAACACATATTTTTTTATAGAAATAAAGTTCAAGATATTCTATAAATAATTCATCGCTTGCCAATGATTTTTTTTTCCAAACGTTCAAAAATAAATTAGGATTTGATATGATGAAAGGAAAACTAGTAAATAAAAATTTATTTTAACGTGAATTTTAATCAAAAAATATTTTTAGAATCTTGTTGAAATATTCTTAACATAGTTAACAGTAATGGTTTGGACCTAACTCATGTATGTTTTCAAAATAGATGAGACTTAAGAGATTCATATAATAAAGAAAAACATAATGGTAATCAAATTTTTACTCATAAATATTTTTAAAAGCTGACGAACAAAAAAAATTATGCAACTCATGAAAAATAAACTAAAAATTTATTAAACAATCTATGATATTGTCAATTTTAACAATTTAATAAGATTACGCTTAAATGCCCTTATTTTAATTATTATTAAATATATTGAGATATTAATTGAATATAAAAAATTTTAAAAAAATTAATACTTTAGAACAAATTTTAAAGTGGCAAACATTAATATTAATAAGTTGTTAGTTAGAGTGATAAACACCTCATTTTAAAAAGGAGAATACAACTTTGAATTTTCAAAAACACACTTATGGCGAGAAGTGGAAACTCTTTGCACTTTACAGTCTCAATAGAAAACCTTGATAAAAAAAAAAAAAAAAAATATGTAAAAATTACAATTATTTTTAATGTGTCAGTTTGTGAGTCGTTATTTACATTATTTACGACCCAACCCCTACTCATTAATCTTCACCTACTTCTAGTACTTTTGAATTTTGTTTTAGTACTATCAATTTTTTATTTTTGCCAGCAACCATAAAAAAGTTGAATTATCGATTACAGTGGATAATTTAATTTAATAAGTCGTATTTTGTCGACTATTAATCAAGTTATCAATTACTATGTCCAGTCAATATCTGTCGCTAAAAGGTATAAAAAAAAAAATAGTTTTCGCTCAATATTATGTTACAGTAATTCTTTATAATCAAAAGCAGTAAGAGATGTTTGAGCAAGGAGATTGGAGAGGATTGAGACGAATAATAAAGATTAAAAATGCATGTTTAAGTTCAATATGATTAATTTTGAGGCATGTTTAAGTTGACGTTGGAAAAGCATATTTACGTAAGTTGAGATAAAACTTCTCTCATAAATTTACCTCGTATACCGTAAATTAAGTTGGAAAAACAATTTCTACCGTTAATCCAAATAAACACTTAAGCGCCAAGTTTAAGTTCTTGTTTGGGAAATACCAAAAAAAAAATGTTTTTAAGCACTTTTGCAAGAAAAAATTCCTCTCACATACCTTTCTGGTCCTATTATAAGTTCAGTTTTATGTAATAAATGAGATTGTAACAATTTTATCCATATTAATTATACCCATGAAGATAGAGAGAGAAGAAACAATTTTAAAATATCTAATCATAAATGAAGGCAAAATTTAAAATTTACCCCCATAATCATTGAATTTACTATCTCTCCTTGGTATGTGAGATTTTGTCAAAATAAACTTATAAATATGACCAAAGTGGTACTTACTTCAAACACTATAAAATCACTTCTAAAAAGCTTAAACAAACTGATAAAAACTTTATATGTAAAATATGGGGTTCAAAACAAACATGTTACTACCTCCGGTCCTAATTATAGGAACACTTTTATAGTGCACTACAAAAGTCCTGAATAGGACCAGAATGGGTGGCCTTAAAAAGGTTTTAGAGGAGGCTATGTATTATTTAACTGATGTACCAATTAAGTAAGTGGAGAAGATATCATGAAGTAATAATAAAACGTAAGTTTTAATCACCCATCATGTAAACTATAAAACTACTATATAAAAGTCTTGAACGTGGATTAGTGATGAAACATAACGTGTGCAATCATCAAGTAGTTTTTGCTTAATCATTTTTATGCCTATTTTTTAGGCTCAATATATAAATAATTTACCCCTACACTTTCCACTTAAATCACAATTTTTTTTTCCAAGACATTAGGCAATATAACATATTTACAACGATTATTGCAGAAATGATGTAGAAAGTGTGATTGGCGGCATTTTTATAAATTAGGTGTGAAACTTATTAACTTTTAAACTTACCACCCTAGTCCTATTTATAAGTCCAGTTTCAGGGTAGTAAATGATATTGAAAAATACTTATTAATAAAAGAGGGTAAAGTTAATTTTTTTCCTCATAATCATTGAGTTAACTACTACTCTCTGATATGTTAAATTTAGTTGAAAATAACTTATAAATAAGACCAGAATGATATTACGTATCATAACCGAGGTAGAAAGTGAAGGATACGTCTTTATTTTGTTTACTTTTTCAACCTAGGTTAGCAAAAAACTCGTCTCGTCTTGTTTATAAGGTGGGTAAAATAGTTATTTATTTATTTATTTATCATGTTTATAAATTACCTCATTAAATTTTTTATATGAACATATTATTTTACTATTGTTTATTACCACTACCATCCTATTTATAAGTCTATTTTAACCAAAACATATATACCAAGAAGAGTTAGTTAGCTCAATGATTATGGGATAAATTTTCAACTTTACCCTCATTTATGAATGGACATCTTTCAACTTTTTCTTCCCTCTCTATTTTCATTGGGTATCTTGCAACTTTTTCTTCTCTCTTTGTTTTCATTAGTATAATTAATATAGACAAAATTGTCACAATCTCATTTATTACCTGAAAGAGAACTTATAAATAAGACCAATTTTTTTGGTCAAAAGAGACTTATAAATAGGACCAGAGTGATATATTGTTATTTTATTAAAAAGCGTACATACTAATAATGGTAAAATTAAAAATTGGGTTAAGGTGCAAAAATACACATGTGCTTTGGTCAGAAGAGTGCCCAGTAGCAAGTGCTTTTTTTAGGTGCAAAAGTGACTATGTGGTTACGAAATATGAGCAAAAGTCACGAAACCGAATTAAAGGGAGGATGTTGGCCGTTAAGTTGGAAGGTTTGACTTATATTGATGATGTGTCTGTTGACTAGGGCGTGTTAGAGACAAGTAGAACTTAAATGGCTGAGTAATTGATGACTAGGGAAAAATATAATTTATTTATCTCGCAAAAATATAATTTATTGTAAAAAAAATTATTTTATATTGATGCATTGTATTTTTTTTTTAAAAAAATCAAAATAACAGCGATAGATTTTTTTAAAAAAATGTAATTAGATTAGATATTCTAATATTTTCCTATAATTATGCAACTTTATTTCGCTACTATAATTCTTAGTAAGCAAAATGACAACTTCATAAATCAATGAACACTGAAATTGGGGGTGGAAAGATAAAAAAAAAATAGTATCTTTTGGCGGCTCCCGGTCGTCTTCTCTGCGGAGAACACCGGGAAGTCGCCATGGTTGGGATCTTGGAATGCTTACAAGAATTCAAAGTGAGATGTCTCGACCTCCGACTGGTGTTTTTACGTAGTTATTCCTCTTTTTCTAATCTAAATATGGCGCGTGAGTTGGAGGGAAGGATTAGATTCAAAAGGAGAGGAAATGATGGAGAAGGGCAAATCACGAAATCAAACAATCAAATTAAAACACAAACGCAAAGAAGTGTTGCTCAATTAAAAGAAGTATCAAGAATCTTGGAATATGCTTTCTTATTTTATTTTATTTTATTTTTATATAAATATGCTTTCTTATTTGTTTTCGCGATTCGGCGATACCTTCCATCAACCCGAGAAGGGAATAAGTCCGCAACTACCCCGCCGCCGCACACCCTACCACGACGCTCTTTTCTTCTTCGACAACGGTAAGGTCCGCCCGAGCCTACTCAACACATGGTTTGGCGGAGTGAGAGAGCTTTGGAATCCGGAAATGTCGACATTATTGCGGGTTACGCTATCGGTTCAAAGCCTCGTCCTCAACGAAAAACCCTCCTACAACGAGCCTGCATACCACGAGAAACAAGTATTACAGTCAGGACGTGTTCTTGCTCGCCTGGAGAACTACAATTAACCTGATTCAGAATCCTCCGAAGAACTTCGAACCCTAAAAGAAGCTATTGCTGTTATTTTGATTTTAAAAAAAATACAATGCATCAATATAAAATAATTTTTTATACAATAAATTATATTTTTTGCGAGATAAATAAATTATATTTTTTTCGTATAAATAAATTTTATTTTTCCGAGTCATGAATTACTCGCCCATTTAAGTTCCACTAACACAGTCCTAGTCAGCGTACACGTCATCAATTTAAGTCAAACCTTCCAACTTAACGGTCAACATCCTCCCCTTTAACGGTTTCTGTGACTTTTGCTCCTATTTCGTAACCACATAGTCACTTTTGCACCTAAAAAAAGCACTTGGTACTGGGCGCTCTTTTGACCAAAGCATATGTGTATTTTTGCACTTTAACCCATTAAAAATTTGTTAAGTTTTAGGCTATGTTTGGTTGGAGGTGAGGGAGGGAGGGGAAGTGTGAAAAGTCAGATATGTCCATGATATGACATGCTTCCAAAGTTAATATGCGGAAAACGAGGTAAAAAGCTACTCCCCTCCCCTCTCTCGCTTAAAATTTCTCATGGATAATTTGGTCAAAAATTTTCCTTCCCTCCCCTCTCTCCATTAACCTCCCCTCAAATCAAATATAGCCTTAAGGTAGAGTTAATGGGATTCACAATTTTTTTTTTCCAATTAAAAGTAACTTGTAAATATGAGCAGATAAGACTAGAAGTAGGATAGGGTGATGATGCCACATTGAAATTGCAAAAAGTGTCCATTGAAAAGAGTTGAAGAAATATTCCAAAGTTTGAATAGAGATAAACACATTAAATGTAGAGAATCAATATTCATGAGGGACGATAAAGTAGAAGTATTTAAAAGGCAACAAGGCAAAGGCCATTTAAAATCTCTAATTAATCTATTGATTTGTATGGTCCCTCCCTATACCCTACAAATATTTGGAGACTGTTTGAATTATGAGAAATGTATGGGCCCAAGAAACATTCTTTTTTTAAATAATAATAATAATAATAATAATTGACAATAATAGAATAATTAAAGTTAGGAGTAATTAGTATTGTAAGAAAATGTTATGAGTCACGGTTTCACATGGCGTGTTTCCATTGTCACGGGCCCCGTGTTGTGTAGTGTGACGTGTCATTTGCATGTTTCCTTATTATGCCTTTGACTACTCCCTCTTCTCTCCTTTGAATCCATGCCTACATGTTTGACCACCCCTCCACGTGCTCACTTTTTCCTAATCTTGTTCTTTCAATTTCCCCCACAAATCTGCTAAATCACATTATTGTACAACAACAACAATAAAATATTATCTCATTTTTATTATATGAATCAAACAACGTCATTAAACTTGGTAAGGAAAAAACTCTGGTAGTATAAATTGAGTGCTCTCTTCAGTTTTCCTCTACTTTTTTTAACTAAGCTTTAAACAACTTGATCTACTATCCTTACTGATATATCCAATGATCTTCTATGTAAGTGTTCAAATCATCACAAACGATTTTCTATAATTTTTTCTTGGGTTAAGGTGTAGATTTGCCAACGAACTATTACCCGAGGAGTGTCTGACACAAAAAATAATTGAAGGGACCAAATTGGCCAACGAACTATTAAAAAGTGAAAAAAAAAATACCAAAGAACTATTAAAAAAAACAATTATCACTATTACGTTAAAATATGAGGCACTGGCGTAGGACGGTGGCGGAAACTTATTTGGAGAAAAGAGCGGTTAAGCCTTCTTGTTGAATAAGGCAAACACCAACGAAATGGAACCCATGCGAAGTTGTTAAGGCGGCGTATTGGTTCTTTGCTTGTGGCATCGATGGCACGCAACTAGGGTGCAAGGCACGTCTTGGCCGAAAGCGTGGATTTCTTTGGATGAGTTCAAGAGGGTGAGTGGAACACCCAAAGAACAATGGAAGCTTTGGAGGAGACGCGACGTCGCCGACACCGACGATCAATGGAAGGCGGAGATACCAAAACAGTGACGGGGTAATAGTTCGTTGGCGAATCTGCTCAAAATTGTTTTTTTTTTCACTTTTTAATAGTTCGTTGGCCAATTTGGTTTCTTCAATTATTTTTTGTGCCAGACGCTCCTCTAGTAATAGTTCGTTGGCAAATCTGCACCTTAACCCTTTTTTCTTCAATAGGTGCAACTCCAACCCATCATAGTACAAATGATTAATAATCTTATATTTCCTTGTATGGTGCTAAATCACAACATTGTCCTTCAAATAATAATAATTCAATCCTTTGTTATAATTTCTAAAAAAATATCATAAAATAAAATTACAACAACAGTATAGCCTTATCTTATCAGGTGATGTTAGCTACATAAATCATACGACCTAGTCAACTACGTGAATCACTCGATGCTATTGAATTGTCTCAATAACTGAAACATTTATCAATTTCAAAATCTAATTAAATATATAAATTCAAAAACTGTTACTCTCTTCAGTCCTAATTATAGGAACACTTTTGTAGTTCAAATTGCACTACAAAAACATTCCTATAATTAGGACCGGAAATAGTACAATGTTTAGAATATTAGTTTTTAGCTTTTATGCCGTGTAAAGCCATATGTTTTTTTGGATTGATACCATGCCTAGTATTGAAATGTTCTAATAAATACTCCCTTCGGTTATAAATATAAGACCTCGTTAATTCTTTTAGAAATATTAAATAAGTTACTTAATCACATCATATGTTGTGTATCATTAGATTATATACCAGTTTATAAGTTAGAGAAATTAGTTTGGAGAAAAATAATGAATATAAATATTTTAAAGTAGCTTATTTAGCTACCTTAACATCTACAAAAAGTAGTAGGGTATTACATTTAGGATTGGAGGTAGTATTTTACACTCAAACATATTTAAACAAAACCCTAGCTACATAGAAGAGGAGAGGAGCTTGAAAACTCAAGGTGTGCCGAGACATGTAGGGTGTGTTTGGCTTGAGGGGAGGGGATGAGAAGGGAGACCAATCTTATAGGCTACGTACAACAACAAAGCAACATAGTAATTTGCTGATTTCCTCCATATATATGGTTGTCCAACTCTACTGGTATGTTTAGTTTGAGAGGAGGGGAGACTAATTCGGCAAATTACAATGTTGTTGTGTGTGAGCTCTATTTTCTTTTTGAGTTTTAACCATTTTAATAATTCAAGTTCACATCTTAATTTATATTCCCTCTGGTTCTAATTATAGGAATACTTTTATAGTGTAGATTACACTATAAAAGTGTACCGGAGGTAGTATACACTAAAATCAATGTGAGGCTTCTTTTTGATACACTTAGCAACTTAAAACACATGTTGAATATTGTCTAGTTTGGATTAAGTTTGAATGTTTGATCAATTCACATTGGGAATACTTAAAATGGTTTGACAAAAAAAAAAAGAATACTTAAAATGGAAATTTTCTTAATTCAGAGTACATCAATTTTATGGTATTGTTTGAGAAGAACAAGGAGTGAACTGCCAAAACACGTGGCAACCAAAAAAGAAAATTCCAAGCGAGTTGTTGTTGGTACAGCTTTCATGGCATTCATTATTACTTCTTCTTTTTTTTTAAAAAAAACATTAAAGAAAAATTACGGAAAAATCATTTATTGGCAAATTAATTGTCCTATGGTCCCTGAAATTTACCAGTTGCATGTGTAAGGGGTTGATAATTTTTTATTTAAGAAAAATGAAAGATAATTAAGTAATTTCTCAAATTCTGCAACATTTTAAAATTTTAAATCAACCCCTTTAAAATTATGAGTATTAAAATTCAAATTAGTTATTTAATTTTTACTAATTTTAATAGTATTTTTGGGTCTTTCTTTTTCAAGTTTTTATTAGTATTGAGGATCGTGTATTCAAAAATGATTTGATTGTGGTCAAAAAGAATGACGCTGAATGGGACCACATGATTGGTTGTATTTATTTATATTTTCGCCGTCTTTGAAAACGTTGGCTGTTTTGGTGGGAAAGTTCATTGTTTTATTTATGAATTTTGCTTCTCTCGTTTTGTCAATCGCCGTGTGCTTGCTTTCGATTTCAAGTCAATGCTATTTTAATGACAACCTTTGAAACTCAGACATTATGGTAATACAATATCTTTTACCTAATAATTTTGAATTTTATAAAATTTAAGTATATTATATTCAATATTAATGAAATCCTATATATGGAGCTATTATATGTTTAATTGGTAAACCACAGAACCTTGATTTCAGAATCTATTTTTCACAAGACAAGATAAAATAATTTTTAAATATTTACCTCGTAAATCGTAAAAATTATTTTCAAAAACTAAACAATATTAATTTTTTATGTTTGGATTAGTTGTATTTCTCAAAGGTTTGTGCGCCATATATATAAATATATAATTGGAATTCTTCAAAGTTTATTCGAATATTCTAATTTATTTTTTAAAATAATACCAATTAGATTAATTTTTTTATTCCAATACCAATTACTCTCTCAGGTCTTTTTAATAAGAGCATAAAATTTGAAGTACCTGGATCCTTTTTATAAGAGTATGATAAGAGTTATATAAACATTTAATGAGTTTTTTTTTTTTTTTTTTTTTTTTTTTTTTTTTTTCATTTTTGCATCTCATTAATTATAGGTATTGCATCAATTAAAAAGTTAGTTATACTTATACCACTTTATTTCTGTTTCTTACTTCCTCTCTTATAAATAAAGGTATGCTTGAAAAAACAAGTTCATTTCGGATATACTTATTATTTTTAATTAACTTTAATAGTTTTCTTAAACCGCGTAATTTAGTTATTTGGTTTTTATAAATAAAATTAGAGAGAGTGGATCATAAAAGCTCTTCAAACAGACAGTTAAGGACATATAAATGTCTCTCCCTCTCTCACACACACACAATACATCTTATTACAAGAGCTGTTCCAATTAACATGTCTATATAATTTTATTTGTATGGATTTAATTAATTTATCTATGTGAGGATTAGTTAATGTGGCTAGTCTAAATGAGGTTTAAAATTTAGAATATATAGGAGGAGTATAGATTAAAGCAAAGTGGCTCAGCTTTTAATAGAAAGAAAAAAAGATATTTTTGAAAGAAGAGAAAGACCAAAAAGACATATATAATAATCTAGAAGAAGTGCCCTCAAGTGTGAGGCACTTGATTGTACATTATCAATGCTTCAATAAATCAATCTAGTCCCATGTGGTTGGAATCATTGCCTACTTTTGATTATTGTCCTTGCTTAGATTTAATTGCACAATCATAATTAAATTACAACCTACAACTTCAAGCGTTTTACTTACAATTAATGATGTTTGATCTTTATTATAAGACACTTTTAACCACTTTATTAAAATCAAAGAAAAGTTGTTAGTTAACAAAATAAAAGAAAAATTGGAGAAAATAATGTTGAGAGTTCTTTCCCTACGGTTGTGGATCTGACTCGGGGCGAATCCGGATTAGTTAGAACTGAAGGTTCTGGTGAATTGGGTGGGTAACAAAAAAAATTAAAATAGGGATATTTTTTGGAAAAATATAATTATAATTAATATCTCACTTAGTGACTTATAATAAGGATCATATACATTCTTTTAGAAGATGTCTTATTAATAAGGATCAAGCTGTGAATTATTTTTTCTAACATAATTATTAGATATCTAGGGTTATTGGATAGATTTGAGTATTAGTGGCTAGTATGGCATGATAGATATTAGGATTTTGTTTAATTAGTGAAAGACTTAATAAAACAAAACATTTAGTGGTGGAAAAAAATCAGATGACCTTTTCAAAAATGGGAGAGGGTGTCTCCATTGAATTCCCTCTTCATTTAATGTCTCAACCGTTAGATTAACTTTTAATGATTAAGATTTAATAATAGATGTAAAAATATTACTATAATTTTAGATATAATAAAAATCCATGATTAAAATAGAAACCAATAATCTTTGTAATGGTTTTATGCTTTTGATGCTGAAAAACTATTAATTAAAACAAAGAACCTCTAACTAACAATATAAAAAACGACAAAAAAAACATAAAAAATTACTTAAATTCCATGTAAACGATCTACACATCATAATTTATTCTGAGACTGCATGTATTGATTGTCTTGTAAAAAGCAAGTGACCATAAAAAGACGAATGATGTGTACTTGAAAAAAAGTGAGGCTTCTGAGGCCCCATCTATCCCAGTATGTTCAAGAAGATGAAGTGCAGTTCAGAAAGCAAACAATTGTCTTCCTCCTCTATCCTACCATGTCAGTCTCAAGTCCATTTAGTATAAAATGTTACTCCTATAGTTTTATAAGTAACTAGCCCCGTGCTAATTATAAAACATAATTGACTTTATTTGGAGAGATTAAGGAAGCTAAATAAGTCACCTAATCATTTTATATGTAATGTATTTTTAGATTATATATTAGTTTACTAGTTAAACTAATTACTTTAAAGAAAAAATAAAAATAAAAATACTCTAAAGTGATTTAATTAGCTTCATTAGTTTCTCCAAAAAAGTTAAATATGTCTTATAATTAAAACCAGAGGGAGTACTTTCAACATGTGTATCACCCCAACTAATTCTAAGTTAAAATTTAACAATTTTTTTAATTTTACCTCTATTTAATAATATACACTATATTTTATGAGAATAAAGTCTATATAATAATAAATAATGGGTAAAATTGTATATTCATATATATAAAAATTAATGATGTGACTTTTAAATAAGAAAAAAAAATCAATTTATACCTTATGCATTAGACTAGAGGAGTAGTTAGGATGTCTTGCTATGTCCATAATCCAATGAATCCAACAGTGTTTAAGAAAAAGGATAAAAGAGACATGCATGTTTGAATTAGCGTTGGAAAAACATGTTCTTGTAAGTTGAGATAAAATAGTTCTTACAAATTTATATCGTATACAGTAAATCACGTTGAAAATGCAGTTTCTACTGTTAATTTAAATAGACACAAAAATTCCTATGTAGGACCAATTTTTCCTATACTGGTTGGGGTGAGTTTTGTTGGACCGGACAAACTTTACATTTTGATACCCACAATTTAATTTACTATCTAGTACTTAATAAAAAAATTGACCTAGTTGTGTTTATTAAAAGGAAAAATCACAATATAATCCAAGTAAGGAAAATAATAACAGAAAAGTTTCATACCTTGTCAATAGTTGCTCTTTCACTTTTTTTGTTTGGTTGTCCATCCGGTATTTAGAGTTTTGCCCTGACTAATCCAGATCCGACACGCGTCGCGCACCTGACTATGGTGAGAGAGTCTCCCAATGGGGCTTTTCTACATTCACAAGGCTCGAACTCAAAACTCTGTTTAAGCGACACAAGCTGCTTATCATTTATGTTAACCCCGTTGGTGTTGCTCTTTCATTTATCAATGATGACTTTTTCACTTGTCATTGATAAATCATGAGATTTTTTTGATATATTTTTTTTATTGGAACATGATTTTCCATTATTAAAATAGAATCTATATTTTTTGCTAAAATATGTACCATATTTTATTCGTTTTGAAGCCAATCCCATTTGAGGGGGAAAAACCGTAGTTTTTTTTTTTTAATAATATGGGAAAAACCGTAGTTGTACCCGCATCTGCGGAATTGTTAACTTAATCTGAAGGCCCAGTTGGTAAAAAATAAAAAAATATGAAGGCCCATTGAAGTAAGGACAAAAACCCAATAGCCCATATTTTCTGCAAAGCGCAGCTTTTTGTTCCCTCCGAAGATCGGGCCTCATCCTCGCCGGCAATGGTGCTGACCGTTCTCTTCCTCCATGCATCTCGCCGTCCTCGTACCTTTGGTGATTACTCGTTATAGAGTGGCCTCTTAATTCACCCGCCGCCCACCGTGGTCCTCTTCGTCGTCAGCCGGACCTGCATCCTCATCTGAATAAGAGAGGTAAGGTTCCAAAGTCTTCCGCACCCCACTGATTTCTTATTCTTTAAAATGCTTTAAATGTCCCCCTTTCTTCACAAATTAAACCCCTCTATCTTTATGCTTTTACTTACAGTATTCTAAATTCGAGTTTTATTTTTCAAAGTTGTTGAGTGTTTCACAGTGGAGTCTTGTGCTAGAGAGTAGGGAGGAACTTACATTGTGTTTTGTTTTTATTATTTTAATCGTGTACGTAGTTTTGACTTTTGAGATTGCAATTACTAGTCAGTTGTGGCAATGCGGGCATGAAAGGGAGAACAGGTCTTAGTTGTTGCACTCTCTGCTGTTTTAGGATTTGAACTGTCTTTGATATTACTTGCAACCATACTAATGCCTCTATAATGACCATTATACAATTCATGTTCCTGACAGTCAAATAGTTGTGCGCCATGTTCAATATGTCACTTTGAATAGCTTATAGTGTTATTGCTCATTCCTAATTTCCTATAGTAATGTCAATAGTTAATAAAGGATAAGAGGAAGAAATGTTAGAATATTTTCTTAGTACAGTATTAAGTTTGGGTAGTTAGTGGATAGTTAACAATGCTGAAGATTTTTAATGCGCCCTCTTTGTTGAAAAAACACGTGCATTTTTCTTTAAGGAAAGGAAAGGGTTTGTTAACCACTTTGATTTTTTTAAAACACTGTTTTCTCCTTATAATTCCAGTGGATGATGATGCCAGTTTGGTCTTAGAGTCATTGGTCAAACTCATTACTGCCGCAAAATTTGAAGGTTAGAGTCCTTCTCTTTCACCTCGATAGTTTTATAAGTTCTTTGATTGCCATGATAGTATTTCTAAGAAAAGAAATGGCGTATGGCAAACTTGACAAATCCATGATAGTAGGTATGTATCAACTGAGATGAAAATATTCATGGGTTTCATTTAACAAATTGACATCTTGAGTCAGAATAGTTATTGACAAGTTATTAGGAACTTTATGACTAACCCTGTATGTACATATAGTGTTCTGCATGTTTATTGGATTTAGTCACCCTAGACATCTTGAAAGTTATTTTTCTGGTCCAGGATTAAGAGAGTTGAATTAAAATTCTGTCAGCATCATTCACACGAATAATTTGACAATTTTGAACAGAAGGAAAATATTTCCAAACTATCAAAGTCAAAATTTTAACATTTGAAGAGGCAAAACACAAATTAGGGCTATAAGATCTGACCTTGTTTTTATTGTTTTCGTAAATCACTGTTGATCACTTCATAAATCAGCTTCTCTGGTTCTTTTAATCGAATATCAAAATAGGGGTGCGGAAAGTTTGTCATAAAAAATCCCCTCTCCCCTGCCTTTGAGTTTTTTTTTTTTTAATAAATAAATATAACATTAAACTTGTTTTGCAGCAAAACGGCGTGCGAATAAAAGAAACATTGCTGAGGGGTATAGAACGTTGTCGTTTCATTTAAGTGGATGGAAATGGACCGAAACTGAGGGGAAATGCGCTAGTCATGTGCATTTCCCTTTACAAATTCATCTCTCCAATCGCTCCAGTTCAACTTTCTTTCACATTTTCAATGATACCGGAGCCACCACTGGGTGTGCGTTATAGTCCCACCTTTGCGATGGTGATGGGGATGGGGATGAAGAAGAGGAAGAGAGTATCGGCTGTAAGAATGGATCGGAGGAAACAGAATGGGGTTCAAAGACATCTGGGCGTTCTTTCTAATTAGCCGGTTTAACTGTGCTGATTTCTTTAAGTATTATTTCTGCAGTAATGGTATTCAGGTTAAATCAACTGATAAAGGTGTCTGCTTATAGATGCTTGAGTCATTTTTGTGCAAACCCTTTATGTTTTATAAGACTAAGTGTATTCTCAACCACTAATTTTGGGCCTCAAAGTGAGGGGGAATGTAAAGCCAACATTATCAATGATGGGTATGATGGTTCTGGGAGGATGGGTTCTGTGGTTCCTGGGGTATTACGTTTTACAGGAAGTGCCTGTGATGACACTTGTATCCCTCAAAGCTTCAATTTTGGGTGTCTTAACAAGGTTGAGTCACATGAGCTCTACCAAGATGAAGAAGAAGAAGATGATGAAGAACATGAAGTTGAAGGAGAGCATGATAGTGATGATGATAGTCTTGAGGTCCTTAGCACCTTTCAAGGCAGTCACAGACAGAGAGTAGACATTCAGAAATTTGACATTGACGAGAATGAATTTAGACACCCTTTAGTTAGAGAGGCTTGTAGGTTAATTACACTTGGATCAGCTTGGGACCCAAAATTGGAAGGAGAATTGAGGCACTTGTTAAGAAGCCTCAAGCCCCCTCAAGTTTGTGCTGTTTTACGCTCCCAAGATGATGAGCGTGTAGCTTTGAATTTTTTCTACTGGGCCGATCGGCAATGGCGTTATAGGCATAACATTATGGTCTACTACACTATGCTGGAAATCCTTAGTAAGACTAAACTGTGTCAAGGTGCTAGGCGAGTTCTACGGTTAATGGCCCGTAGGGGAATTGATTGTTCACCTGAAGCTTTTGGCTATCTGATGGTATCATATAGTCGTGCTGGCAAGTTAAGGAATGCCCTTCAAATTTTGACCTTGATGCAGAAATCTGGTGTTGACCCTAATTTATCAATATGTAACACTGCCATCTATGTCTTGGTGAAGGCGAAGAAACTGAAAAAGGCACTGAGGTTCTTGGAAAGAATGCAACTAATCGGAATCAAACCCAACGCTGTTACTTATAACTGCTTGATTAAGGGGTTCTGTGATTTAAATCAAATTGAGGGTGCATTGGAGCTTATTGCGAAAATGCCCTCTAAGGGATGCATGCCTGATAAAGTTAGTTACTATACTGTGATGGCTTTCCTCTGTAAGGAGAAAAGAATTACAGAATTGAAGCAGTTAATGGACAACATGGTTAGGGACAGTAAATTAATACCAGATCAGGTTACATATTATACTCTTATCCATGTACTTTCAAAGCATGGGCATGCAGATGATGCACTTGCTTTTCTAAAGGAAGCAGAAGAGAAAGGTTTTCGCATTAATAAGGTTGGGTATAGTGCAATAGTTCACTCTTTTTGCAAGAAGGGCCGTATAGGTGAGGCAAAGAAGTTAGTGAACAATATGTATGTACAGGGTTGTATACCTGACGTGGTGACATATACTACTATTATTGATGGATTTTGTCGCATGGGAAATGTAGATGAAGCTAAAAGGATGTTGCAACAGATGTACAAACATGGGTGTAAACCCAATACTGTATCGTATACGGCCCTGTTGAATGGCCTCTGTCACAGTGGAAAGTCAGTCGAGGCAAGAGAGATGATAAATGCAAGTGAGGAGCATTGGTGGTGCCCAAATGCCGTCACTTATAGTGTTGTCATGCATGGGTTGCGCAGGGAGGGAAAATTATTTGAGGCCTGTGATATGGTCAGGGAAATGGTCAAGAGGGGTTTTCCCCCAACACCGGTTGAAATTAACCTGCTTCTCCACTCTCTATGTCAAGATGGGAAAGTAACTGAGGCTAAAAGATTTATGGAAGAATGTCTGAATAAGGGCTGTGCCATAAATGTTGTCAACTTTACCACTGTGATTAATGGTTTTTGTGAGATGGATGACTTGGATGCTGCTTTGTGTATGCTTGATGACATGTATTTAAGCAACAAACATCCTGATGCAGTCACATATACGGCACTATTTGATTCATTTGGGAAGAAAGGTAGATTGGAAGAGGCTTCTGAACTAATCATGAAAATGCTTCACAAAGGTTTGGTTCCTACTCCTGTAACATATAGGACAGTCATTCACCGGTACTCTCAATGGGGTAGAGTGGAGGATTTGTTGAAATTATTGGATAAAATGCTTGCCAGGCAAACCTTCAGAATGGCATACAATCTGGTTATTGAGAAGCTCTGTGGTTTTGGGAACCTTGAGGAAGCTGATAAACTCTTAGGGAAGGTTTTGAGAACTGCTTCAAAACTTGATGCTAATACGTGCCATGTTTTGATGGAAAGCTATCTGAGTAAAGGGATGGCTCTGTCAGCATATAAGGTGGCTAGTAGAATGTTTAGCCGCAATTTAATTCCTGACCTTAAGTTGTGTGAGAAAGTGAGCAAGAAACTGACATCGGATGGCATGTTGGTGGAGGCTGATAATCTCATGTTAAGATTTGTTGAGCGTGGATGTATGATGCCACAGAAAGGGACACATTTGTCAAGTTAATTGTTGGTTGAAGCTCAAATGGTACATATATGGTATTTTTCGCTTTATCATTTTACATTGTTGATATTCCATATTCTTTAGTTAGGCTTTCCCATATGATATTTATATACATTTGGTCAAGCATTTAACCTCCTTAATACTGATAGATTATGTCTTAATTCTTTGTAGTTGTTCTTATGCAATGTCACTGCTAGACTGCTAGTTCTTACGGATCAATGTTGAAAGGTTTTACTCTGCTATGCAGTTTCCCATATTGAAGATGAATCATTTGGGAGGGGATGCCCTTTATTGAACTGTTGAAGGATCTCTCAAAGTTGCTTGGTGCAAACGTAAAGTAATGAATGTGACGGTGCCTTTCATAAGAACAAGATGCTTTATTTAGATTCATACATTCCCCTTGCAAGAATTTGGGTCTGTATCTACCCGACCTGGGTGAAGAAGTTGTCAGGTCAAGCGTATCAAGCTATGCTCACATGGAGATGTGCTTTAAACGCTGCCTTGAGAATGCAATGCAGGTATGATGTTACCATTCTAATGTTAATCTTTTTCAAGTTAGCTTCATGAATAAATCACTTACTGTCGAAGCTTCTCTTTATTTTTTCTCCACCGAGAGAACCCATCTTCCTGAATTAATGGAACGCTGATCCTTGTTCTGTCAAGTCTTGTGATCAACGTCTCATTGATATACAACAACAACAAGCCTTATGGGCCAACGTCTCATTGATATAAAATACTAAAATATACTAGAGGTTATATTCACAGATCATGAACAATACCGATCATTTCACATCCTTTGCCAATATCTAATTGTTTTCCTAGACTTCTTGTCGTCATGACTTTCTGACTGTTTTACTTAGGAACACAGTGGCTAACAATAAACTGAAACATGGCCACTCACTCTGATTAGTTGTCAATATGAAAGAAAATATAGCTATAACTCTTTTATTTAAAATTCTATTCATTAAACTGTGCTTCATCTAAAAAATGGAGCTTTCTTTAACATGCAATTTATGTGTTTCTTGTTACCAACATACAGTATACCCGCACATGCAGTGCTAACAATAAACTGAAGCATGACGCCTCAATTTAGTTACCAGTATGCATAATGAATCAGAATGTATCTCTAATGTTGCCCCCCCCAAAAAAAAGTCAAACTTTGTGTCTTGTCAATGATGGATATTTCTTAAACATGCAATTTATGTGTTTCTTGTTGCATTGAAATTTTTTGGTGTTCACCTTGTAACTGTAGAGAATACTCCTGCAAAGAATAATTGTCGGTTGGCCAAGACAAGAGCAATTGTTGGTTTTTTCTGACTGTAAGGAAGAAAAGCAGGAGCTCTTGATTTTTGGACATGTTAAAAAAAATGTCGGAAACTTTTTTTACTTCTATGTTGGTAGAGGCACGCTTGATGGCAACATATAGTTGAGTGGATAATCATGAAGATGATCCCATTGTGGAGATGAAGAAAAACGAAGATGAAATAATTTTGTTGACAGGATGATGACATTGAAGCTTTTGACCCAACCTTGTGTGTCAAATGGCTTTTGCTTTCCTCTCCTCTATTGATTTCATCTCTCTTTTAGCTTCAGAGTTATAAACATCAACCTCAGATGATGTCAGAAAATAATAATTTTTTCTGGTCACTGTCAAAAGATATTGATGGTGTTGGTATCAATATGTTCTTGGCACTTCTCTGTATTTGGTTGGATTATTTGTTGTAGTTAAAGCATTAAAGGTAGTAGAACTTTCTGGTCCAATAGGATCTTGATGGTAACGGCTACTTCTTTGCTCTAGTCATGTTGATACGTTTAGGGGCTTGTCAGTTTAACACATGATGTTTTTTTTTTTCATTGGTAAAAAAAAAAAAAAAAAACTGTTTCTCCTTTTTTATTTTGAAAAACAGCTGAACCATTCAAATCAACTTCTTTCAAATTTAATTTCAACAGTTCATATAACAAGAAGATAAGATAACATTGGTTTCCCAAAATTTTGACAAGCTACTTGATGGTAAATACATTGAAGGTCATGTATGAACGTTCAAAAAGATCAATCACACCACGGGCCTAGTAGCTTAGTGGTAGGGTACTCTCCAATAAGTGGGGGTCGTAGGTTTGATCTTGCCTGTTGTGATTTAGGCTGTTGTAATGCCAAAAAAAGAAAAGAAAAGAAAGATCAATCACACAACATGGGAAGATGAAAAAGGAGAAAAAGAAAAAGAAAAGGTATAAGAGCAACGGCGTGCGATTCATGGGCTTTAATCTCCTTTTTCTTTTTTCAATGCGAGATAAAGGGCATTTTTCATTTTAAATTTTTTTTTAACACCCTTCAGGTTCTATATCTTATTATAATATGGGTTAAATAGTAAATCCGTTTCAGAAATATATGCACCTGAGCAATGTTGCTCTGAAAGTTTTTTTTGGTCTTAATGTCGCCTTAGAAGTCTAAAAACGTAGCAATGTTGTTCTTTTATGTTAAAGTTAACTGTCAATGTCAATTTTTTAACTGTTAACATAAGTTTTTTAACGGAAAAGGGTAATATTGCTACGTTTTTATACTTTTAGGGCAACATTGCTCCCGAGTGTATTCTCCTGGGACGGATTTGCTACTTAACTCTTATAATATTGTTGTGTAAATAAAATACTGTGTGACATTCGTTCTATAATTTTATTTTATTTTAGTCATTAGTGGACGAAAATTTTGTTATCGGTATACAACATAAAATATATAAAAAAATCTAATTGCTTACAAGTACTTTTTTTTTTGGTTTTTTTTTTTTAAAAAAAAAAAAAACTCCAAAGTGATGAGAAATGAGGAAAAAAATGAATCTCAAGCAATATCGTGAATGCTTTTTATTTTCTGTGAGAATAAAAGAGAGCTTGTATTTTTTTTTTTTGATCAATTGTTTCCTCTTTCAAAGTTTAAAGCGTAAAGGGTTTTCGCCTATTATAATAAGTGTGCTTCTCATGATTTAAGCTTGTATTTTCTTCATCATTTCAAGCTCTCTCAATTAGTAAAGAGAGCTTGAAATTTTGGTGTTTCTCATAAATTTTTCTCTTGAAATTGAAAGATCATCTACAGAAGTAAAGAAAGGTAAATTTCTCAAATCTCAATGACAGAGATAACCTAAAGTCTTAATTAAGATTTTATCCAAATATGATTAAAAAGTAAATAATTAAAAAATGAAATCATGTAAAGAACTTTAGAGATCCATTGTGTTGCTTTTGTCTATTTGTGTGTGCGTGTTCATTATGAAAAAAATATGTGCCATAAAAAAATAGCGTAAAGAATGATTAATAAGGAAAAGGATATATAAAAATTAAAAAGGCAGTGTGATTGGTGGGGAAAAAGTCTTTTCACTAAAAAAAAACTTTGATTAAGAATGAAAGTTTCAACAAATAAAATTTGTGTTCAGGAATATAATTAGGTTAGGATTATTAAAAATTTTAAGTCTGAAGGCAAAATAAAATAAAATAAAACACTTAACTCATCATATCAAATATCTAACGTGGGCATTCTAGAAAAAAAAGAGAAAAAGAAAAGAAATATGTAACATATATATTATTCTTAATTAATTTTAACATATTTTTTTCTTGATAAATTAATTATATATTCACAAAAAAGTAATCATGTTTACTCCTTCCCACCCATAGTTATAAGTCACATCTTAGGTCCTATTTGTTAAGCAAAAGATTCGGGAAGGACAGGGAAGATTCACCATCTTCCTTGTGCAAGAACCGTTTGGACACTTCATCTTTCAGGAACCTATCTTCCGGCGACGGTCCATCTTCCCTCATTCATGGGAAGATTGCTTTCCTCCATTTTCGGTGGAAACCGATCTTCCTACGGGAAGGAATTCCCAAATAACCCTCTTCTTATTCTTTAATTGATTTGTGTCTTCCTTTGCTATTGGCGCCGTCTCCTCCTTTTGCAAATCCCGTCGTCCTTTTTTTTTTTTTTTTTTTTTGCAAATCCAGTTGTCTTACAATAATCCCGCCGTTCATTTTGAACCCACAATCAAAAGCTGTCGGCATCACGCATCGTCACCACTAGACCGCCGTCCGTTTCAAACCCACGACTGTTGTGTTGTGTCGCTATGGCTGTGTTAGGTTGGCGAAGTGAAGGATGAAGAAGGAGGGAAGGTTTTTTTTAAAGGGGTTATTTTAGACATTGAAAATATTATATTTTGATTTTGATTTTTTTAAAATCATCATCTTCCATTCTCATTTCATGTCTACCAAACAGAACATCCCTTTTAAGTCCCTTCCTTTTCTTTCTCTTTTTAAACTTTTTGTGTATCAAACAGGACTTATTATTTCATCAGAACCAATAAGTGGCAATTCAATCATTAACATTGTTTGAACTTTACCCATATTTACAAGTCTAGACAGCCACTGCATTAGACTTCAAATATTTCCTTTGTAAATTGTAGTTGGGTTAATATTTGAAAAAAAATAGTTAATTAATGAATCAAAAGATGACTTATATTATGATTAAAAAACTTCTTTTAGAAAAGTATTATATTGGGAAAAGTGCATTTAGGTCACGATAATAAAAAATATTACAAAATGGACCCTTGAATCTCAAAATTACATTTAAATTCTGAGACTTTTTTACAATAAATTCTAATTCCACTGACATGTCAGGGACGTTGACTAACAAGTCTATGGGCATTTAATAATTGGAATTTATTGTAAAAAAGTCTTATGGACTCAAATGTAATTTTGAGATTTTAAGGGATGGTTTTATCATATTTTCTCTTGCCTAAGACCTAAAAACAATTTTCCCTATTATATTTTGAAGTTAAGGATAAGTTAAAATCAAGTTTCGCCACATAAAATCATAAATTTCACTAAATTTGTTTTTTCGCCCATCAAGTTAAATTTTCAACTTCCACTTCAAAATTTACTAGTCAAAATTTCAAGGGTCCAACTGTATTTAAAAGTAGTTGGTGGTTTGCAAGTTTCATTAATTATATCCCCTATCTCAAAATGATGGAGCCTTTAATTAGACACATTTCATAATTTGACAATTGGGGTAATTCTATCATGATTTTGTACCACCTCATCACGCAAGATTGAAAATCCTAAAATCAATAGGATTAGTTTGTTAAGTTTCATAGCTTTTGGTTCTATTTATAAGTCATTTCTAAATTTCAATATGTCTCACCGAATCAAGAAAAACCTTAAATCTTATTAACTATATCTTAAATTTTAACAACTTTCTAACTTTATTCATACAACTCGGGTCTTATTTATAAGTCTATTTTAACTAAATCACACCTACTAAAGAGGGGTAGTTAACTCAATGATTATAGGGTAAATTTTCATCTTTGACTTCATTTATGAATGAGTATTTTTCAACTATTTTTTTTTCTCTCTCTATTTTCACTGGTACAATTAATATAGACAAAATTGACACGATCTCATTTACTACCATAAAATTGGACTTATAAATAGGACCAAATCTTTTGGTTAAAATGGACTTGTGATATTTAATATACAGTGTACTTGTACCATATAAAGTTTTTTACTTTACGGTTTTATTTATAAGTCCCTTTTAATAAAAATTTTGGGTCTTTGTCTCCACAACAATAAATTAATGTTAAAATTTTACTTTATATGAAAAATTTAATTATATGACTTATAAATAGGACTAAAATATTTCTCTCTCTACTTTATAAATAAGATCAAAGAAGTATATAATATTAACATCTTTGATTGTTTTTTACTTCATTTCATTGGAGCAGTTTTCAGTATTCATAATTTCGATTTGAGTAAGAGATAGCAACTTAGCAAGAATAATGTGATTCCAAAGTTCAAGATTTAATAATTACTCAATAAATCATATGTAATATTTGTAACATGCACTTACTCTTTCCCATTGATAACTTTCTTTTTTAATGTTTACGTCAATTGTTTGTAACACACTCTCGTTTCACTTTAAATGTTTGACTTTGTCAAAATTATTGTCGCTTTAGGTTTTTAATAAAGCATTAATTATTGCTTTAAAAATTTTACTTTCCAATAAATCAAAAGTGTTTATTTAATAAAACGATTAAATATATTTATATATGCAAACTACGAATTCAAGCTGAAAACGTGACTAACTATTGTATCTTTGAAATGGAGAATTGTTTTTCTAATAAATACAAATATTTTAGCAAAATATATACCATTAGGTTTTGTCAAAATTTAGGCTATTTATTAGCTTTTTTAACTTGGGTGCATAACTAAAAGTAACATACAACCTGTCAATCCTTAATATAAGATCTAGTTTGTAATACAAATTGGATCATATAGTAAGAATTGGAGGCGGTATATTTTAAAATGGAGGAAATATGAAACTCTGGGAAATCTGAAACTGAAGAGTTTTCACTAGGGAATTTTTTTACTGCAGAAGGGATTGTGTCTCAAGTTAAATCTTTAGTTTTTCATACACAAAAGTACTTCTCTTAGTTCAATCTCATTTTGTAATCTCTATCTGTCCTCTCAGTTATACATTATTTGGGCATTTATTAATGGAATCCCATTTCTTTCTTTCTTTTAAAAAAGTTATTGTTGCTACTTGCTACTGTGTTAGATAATAGTATTCTCTTGTTTTATTCTCATCTCATCCCACATTGGATAAAAAATTGAATAGCTAAAATTTAATATTTTATAAAAATTCTATAAGATAGCATAAATAAATCTAAACTATTAAACTTTGACTTGAATATTTTACAACTATAGATTAATGGGTTAATGACCAAATTTACCAACAAACTATTAGGCTAGGAGCGTTGGGCACAAATAAGTTTTAATGGGACCAAATCTACCAACAAACAATTTAATTTGTTAAATCATCACAAAACCGTCAGATGGGCAAATAACGTCCGTTTAAAATGGAGGCCACTTTGGATTTGACTTTCAGAATTTACCTCTTTGCCCGTGCAACTGCTCCTCCCCTTCCTACCTCACCGCCCCCTCCCCGTGGCCACCACCGATTCCCAAACTTCTTCTTCGGCGCCCCGCCACCCCCTCCTCCTCTCTCCCTACTTCTCCACCTTCGCTCTCCCCAGGCCGCGCCAAAGAATGATGAAGATTTTGAATTCGATTTCGGTGGCCACTTACAGAGAACTTCTCTCTCTGCGGACGAGCTATTCGACGGCGGCAAGATTCGCCCTTTGAAGCCTTCACCGTCGCCTCGGTCGACGCCTGACGCGTCCAAGGGAAAGAAAATCATTCAGGATCGAAGAGATTTTGGTTCGACTCGTTTGAGAAAACCGAGAAAAGTGGAAGAAGATCAACAGAAAAGAGGGAGATCGGGAAGGGCTTCTTCGTTCTCATATTCGTCGAAGAATTCCCTACGTAAAGGAAGCAGATCCGTGTCTCCTTTCAGAATTTCCATCGATGACGTCTCCGATCAGGACTTGTCCCAAGCGAAAGCGACTTCTTCTTCTTCTTCAACAAGCAACACGACAAAATCATTGAGCTGGAAGTCAAATCCAACATTTTAAACGGACGTTACTTGCCCAACAGTTTTGTGATGATTTAACAAATTAAATTGTTTGTTGGTAGATTTGGTCCCATTAAAACTTATTTGTGCCCAACGCTCCCGGCCTAATAATTTGTTGGTAAATTTAGTCCTTAACCCTAGATTAATTATATATTATTATAAAAATAAATGAATAATCGAATGAAATTTCAACAGTTTATTTTTTAATCTAAATGAGGAGAAGAAAAGGAGAGAAATGATGATGAGATAATTCAAATCCAACGATATACGATACTAACATATAGTAAGCAATGTAAATATTTCAAATTATTAAGCAACAAGTTGAGATTTTAACAAGTAGTGTAGAGTAGGATTCAACATGAGAGGGACCTAAAGTAGCTTTTGGAGGCCAATAAATAGGATGCTTTTGAAAAGTGTTGTTTCAATATTGGTAAAAACAGATACATGTTGAACAATAGTGATGGGATTGGTGCTTCTGTGCACCACAAGTTTATGTAACTCTCTGGTTGTGCAAATGAAATTATTGAGATCAACAGCCTAACAAGACACTCACAAACACAAAAAATGAAAAACAAAAAACAAAAACAAAAGAGAGGAAGAAAATAAAGCAAACAGGATATGCCTCTCTGGTTATTGATCATAATCTCAACTCAACAAAGTAACTGAATATGCTCTCTAACCAAAATATTGAGAGAGAGAGAGAGAGAGAGAGAGAGAGAGAGAGAGAGAGAGAGAGAGAGGTATTTGAATAGAATTGTGATCCCAAATCAATTGAATGCATGCATTGTCTCCTTTTTAGATATCCATCATCCTTTTCCTCACACTCTCCCTCCTCTTTTTCACCTCTTTTTTTTAATCTTGCTTTCTCTCACTTCCATCCATTTTCCTCATTTAGAAGCAATTATTGGAGGCTCCCACTGTTTTAAGACACTGCCATATCAAGTTATCAGTTGGAATATATATTTATAATTATAATATCAACCATGAAAATAAAATACTCCCTCTAATAATGGTAAATATAACAACTACATATAACTAATGTGTAGATAAAAAAATGTATGCTGGTTTTTCTAAAAAAATGTACTTTAGAAATTAACTCTTGATGAAAACCCTTTAATATGTATAATCAATAACGATAGTTTGAAGAGAAATTATAAATCTATGAGAAAAAATAAATTGAGGTCTTATATGTAAAATCAAAATAAACCCCTCCTTATTAGCTCATGGAATTAGGAACCCAGCAAATACTACATTCCCATATACTCTAGCATTATCAGAGCCAATTGATGATAGTTTCCCTAAAGATGTTTTCTGTATTCATACGAATTCAAATTTGAGAGCTCATGGTTATGCAACCAAAAGCCTTCCACAAAAGCTGTGGCTGTTGGTAAACCTTGAAGTGCACAACTAATGACCTTATAACTTAGTGGCATAGATGTTTCCTAATAAATGGAAGATCACAGGTTGGATCTTACTTATAACTCGGGCCTATTAGCACCTGCCCTTGTAATTAAAAAAAACACCTTGGAGTGCACAATGTGAAAGTAATTTTTATTGTTTTCCCTGAAAGTGAATGTGATTTAGCCTCATTGGATGAACAGGGTTGTGAAGAGAATACAGAATGATGGGTTTACAGAGAGGAAGAGCATGATGACAAGCAAAAAAGAGAAGACAGAGAAAACAAGAACACATGCCCCCACCCCTCAAAAAGAAAATCAAAAGTTGGCAAAAGAAAAACACACTCTTCATCATTTTGTTCCCTCCCACTTTCTTCCCTATCCTCTTTCCAGATAAGCATATAAACTCATTGCATCAATAATCCCACTTCCCTAATTTTTCCCTTTCATTTCTCAACTACTTCCTAATTATAAAATCTTTTTTAATAATGTTGCTTGCATCCTACTTTTCAAATCAAAAGAAATTCTTTGATTGAAATTTGTGTGCTTTTGATGGTGGATGAGGAAAGGAGTAAATGTCAATCAATGGCTTTTTCACGAATCTCGTTATCTTAATATATATTTTTTCCCCTTTGTTTTGTGATTTTCAACTCTCTGTCTCTCTCTTTATATATCAAGTGAGCACAAGCTTTACTCTGTGTTGCTCCACTGAATTTTCCGGTTGTTTCACCGGAGTTGGACGGAGGAGTGTCGCCGGTAATGGATGAGTCATGGAGGATGCGCATGGGGTTAATGCAGGGTCTCCCTCGACGGCGTTCCATGGAGGATAGGTCGTCTTCCCGTTCTAGGCGGTCAATCTTCGCCGGTGGTGGCAGCGGATGCGAATCGGAAAACTTAGACCCGGAAGACTTCGCCGACGTTTTTGGAGGTCCACCGAGAAGTCTCTTGGCACACAAATTCTCGAGGACCAATTCATTCTACGAGGAGATTTTCCGGCCGCCGGAGTTCGTATCTTCGACGACTAATAAAGGTGGAAGAAACCTGCCCGTCTTCAGGATCCCGACTAAGAACGAGGGATTTTACAGCGATATCTTCGGGTCCGACGATGACCGGAAATCGAGAGAAAGATCAGGATCGCACTCAAAGGCAAAATCGAACTCGTCCTCGGTACTGAGTTCGGAGGAGCTGAGCCCAGCCAGGCCGGCGATCGGCGATGACGCGGCATTGTCCGTCTTTGCTTCGAAGCTCAGGTACTGTTACTGCTCTGGTACAGTGAATCGCAACAGACAAACCACTCTGATCATTCTGTTACTCGTTAATTGACATTTATGCCCCTGTGAATAGCTATATCTGCAGAAATACCACTTCCAGTAGCTAATAACTATAGCAACTTAGCAAGGAAAGAATTTTTCCATTGAGCAATCTCAAGGCTAAAATTTCCATTTGAACCCTTAAAAGTTCAGAGATTAATCAAAGCAGCTAGCTAAAACTAGAGCTAGCTGTGAACTTGGAGGTTCTATATGAAAAAAATAACTTTTGTCTTATTATCTAATGTTCAATAAACAAGTAATAGGTTCTAGACAACAGATATTCAGGACAAAAGTGAGTTATTTGAAAAGCAGCTTTTGCTAAGAAGTCACTTGGTGAGGTAGCCTCTAGCTTCCCTTTGCCACTTCTGACCTTGGAATCAACTATTAGGATTAGCAATGGAGAAAACTTGAATGAAGTTTGTGAAGAACTTCTTTGAAATTTTACAGAACACCAAAGAAACTGCATGGCATTTTGAGTTTTGTGCATTAGCAAATCATTGAAGGTAAATATTTTACTTTTTGATGCTAGTCAGGAATTTGAGTCCTGAGGCTGCTTCTTACTGAATTTTTACAGGCCTATTAATATCCCATGTAGATGGAACTCGTTCACCACGACGATGCCTGAGGAACACTTGAATGAAGAAGGGAGGCCAAATTTTCCAAGTAATGGTCAACTATTTGAAGTTCAATATCAGGACAATGAGTTCAAGGACAACTTTAGAAGTTCCCATTTAGGATTCTCAAGAAGAGTCTCATCCCCAGAAACCATTAGCCTTGAAACCAATTCGTATCAGAGTATCAAAATATCTGTTGATGACTGGGAGCCCAATTCTCCATTTTCTGCTGTCTCTTCACTCTGTCAAGAACCTGAGTTGGCAAAATCTGCAGTTCAAAATCATGTGCATCCAGAACAAATAATAGAACAGGATTACGATGACGATGACGATGACATTATGAGCTCTTATGTCATAGAGGTCAACCGTAACCTGAAAGAGGAAGATAGTGGATCTACTGCCATTGATGAAGCAATTGCATGGGCCAAAGAGAAGTTTCAAACACGAAGTTCTGATGAAGATTCAAGCATGAGAAATAATGGTGATGAGCGAGATGCTGGAAGAAAAAGTGATCAACCTGATGCAAGTGATTACCATGATGAAGGAACTGGAATAATTCAATCTCCGAAGGTAATTTAGTGCATTAAGAACGTAAATGAGCATCATATTACTGATTTAAAACTTGCTAAAATGTAATGATAAACGAGATCTTGAAATAGGATTGTTCTATAAGGCATTCTATATAATTCATTGAAGAGGGTGAATGGCATAAGATAGGTACTTTCATATCAAGAAGTTGAAGAAACTTCCATCCTTAGTAGAGTAAATAGTTCATTTATGGATATTCCACCTATTCCATAAACTACTTTCCTTTGCGCTGTGTATGAAGATTTTGGATTGATTGTTCTGCTATTATAACAGAAGCTACAGACGGAAACAGAGAAGTTAGACAGAGAAATAAGATTGTGGTCATCTGGCAAGGAAACTGAGATCCGGCTACTGCTTTCAACATTACATTATGTAAGATTTTCTTTTACGCTAACTTCTTGTCCTTTGCGTTCAACTAGTTAAACATAATGTAATTTAAGGTTAAAAAATGCCAGTTTTTATGTATTTGCTGCTAAGTTCTTGAATAAAAGGACGACCTTTGGACGTTTTTAGTAAATCATTGATTCATTCAAAAAGTTTCTCCACATCTCGTAATCATGTGGAAGAGCTTAACAACAAACTCAAAAAGAACTGTGTATAGAAGTTTTCCCATAAATTTTTGTCTTGTATTTGAAGGCTTGAAGGCATGCAGATCATAGATTATTGATGTAATTGTGTGTTTTCATTTCTAGATTCTATGGCCTGAGAGTGGCTGGTGCGCTATTCCTCTCATGAACCTGATAGAAAGCTCACAGGTGAAGAAGGCTTATCAAAAAGCAAGATTATGTCTCCACCCGGACAAACTTCAGCAGCGAGGAGCAACCCAGACACAAAAGTACATAGCAGAGAAGGCTTTCCCAGTTCTTCAGGTATGAAAATTTGTTACCCAAAAACTTGCTCTGGTCATTTAAAGATGATACCCCCTATGGTCTTTAATATATGACCTATTTGAAGAGTTGGTTTTGGTCCTAAATATAAGAACACGTTTTTCATATTTGTCAATATTTTCCCCATTTACCCCCTATTAATGCCCCCTAATTAATAATCAAGGAGGAGACGGAATGAGGGAATTAAGGAAGATGACTAGGGTGTTTTAGAAATTACTTGTCATATTAACCAAGTTAATTAAGTTTCTTAATCTAACCAAATAAGGTAAATAGGTAATTATATTAAGGACAAGAGGGAGTACCATTATTCATTATCAATTCAATATTCCACACAATAATTGTAGCTTTTTAGGACATGAGAGTATACTTTTGTTCCAACCACATAGCATACCTGATCTTTATTGGAGGTTTGTTTAGCATCTTTTTACTCTCAGAAGAGTAATATTGGAATCAAACCATATTTTCAGAAAAAGACAGTATCAAATTAATAGTCATGTGTATTCTTAGAGGATCAAATAGAATATTCTGCTAATGACTTAATATCTTACTAGAAATCACTAAGTTGTGCCATCAAGTTTCTGATTCAATCAAAGATCATTGCTAAGAGTAAGTTTGTGTCTTGTTTGTTCATTGCAGGATGCTTGGGCTGCATTCGTTGCTGAAGATGTTTCTTTTTAACAAGCGGATGAGTCTTATTCCTGAGAATATAAACTCGTGCCCAAGCACCAAGGCATACAAGAAAGAAACTTTTTTTTATGATGGAACCAGAAAAATACACATAAAAAATGAAGATAAAAGCTCCTTTGTACAAATAGTTGACAGGTTGTTTTACTGTTTTGTTTGGTTATGTTTGTATCATAACTCATAAGTTGTTTGAGGCTCTTGTAAGTAATATTTTGAAAGTAGTTAACGTATTTGATTGCTTTTTCAGTACTTTTAGTGTTTTGACTTGTATATTATGACATGGGATCAAGAAATTAGTTTATTTGTGTATCCTTAATTTTGTTTCTCTGGACTTTTTAAACATGTTTTTAACCCCACCCTGCTGTCTGTAACACTAGAGATAAACCTTATGTCAGGCCGAAGTGCCTCAGTATAAGCCTGATTTAAACCTTATGTCAGGCCGAAGTGCCTCAGTATAAGCCTGATTTAAACCTTATGTCAGGCCGAAGTGCCTCAGTATAAGCTTGATTTAAACCTTATGTCAGGCCGAGGTGCCTCAGAATAAGCTTTGATATTTCCCTTGTCTGAGCATGCTTAACCTTGTGAGGCGCTAACTATCATGCTAAAAGCTCGAGCTGATAGTAGAAACGCACCACATATTATATATGGCCCGGAAACCCCTTCATCCTACCTGATGTGGGACTCATCGTGACTAGGCCATGACACTTGGCATCCTAAATGGGCTTCGTAAAGCAAACAATTATGTGAATTCATCTCAGGACTAGATCAACGGATAGAAATCAACAATAAAAAACATCATTGTATTTTAATATAATAAAATTTTATAATTGTTGTTAGAGACTTTTATGAATTACTGAATGGGTTTATGTATAGTATAGAATCCAAAAATATTGTAATATTTACAATTTGTCTGTAATATAAATTGATATTATTTTATATTAAACACTGGTCAGGTCTTATGTCATATTGCTGTGGCATCTAGCTTGATGCCAACAAAAACGGATCAAGCTTTCCTCCTTTTCGCCCTAAGGTCTGCTGCCCTCCGATTCTCAAAACACTGCCGTTTTGGAGTAAAACTGGGAAGAAGTTTGTGGTTTTTTTTTTAAATAAATATTTTAGGATACTGACGGGTATTAAAAAGATATTTCCAGATACTAATTGGTACTGAAAAAATAGTACATGATCTTAAAAAAATATTTTAGGATCTTTAAAAAATATTTAAGGTTACTGACCGGTACTAAAAATATATTTCATGATACTGACTGATACAGAAAAAATACTTCATGACCTTAAAAAATTATTTTAGAATTTTGAAAAAATATTTCAGGATACTGAATGATACTAAAAATATACTTTAAGATATTTTTTTGAAGTCCTAAAATAATTTTTCTAGATCATGAAGTATTTTTTTTATGTCTGCATAAACACCAAGAGATATCACGAAGATATATTTTTAGTGTCTGCTTAGAACCTAAAATATTTTTTGAGATCATGTACTATTTTTTTTTTTCAAGATCTGGGTTAGTATTTTAAAGATCTTTTTTTAATGCCACGATCTTAAAATATTTATATAAAAAAAAAAAACCACAAACTTCTTCCCAATTTTACTCCAAAACGGCAGTGATTTAGGGCAGCGGACCTAAGGGCGCAAAGGAGGAAAGCCTGATCCAACAAAAACTCCCACTTACTGTAACCTATTGATGAACGAAAGAGAAGCTAATAATAAACAATGGACATGATTACCAAAATACAACATGATAAGACCAATTATGCAGAGTTCAACTAGTATTTAACAAAATCAAGAATACTCGTTAAAATTAATTGATTATGTTAAAAATATCCTCTTTTCACAAATGCCTTTAATTGAATGTAAATTCTTGAACATTTCTCTCAATTCATCTCTCTATCATAATTACTCAAAAATATTCATGGCTCCATGTTAAGGACAATCATCAGAAAATATTAATTGTTCAATAGATTTTACAAAATAACTTATAAGTAGAATAGAGTATAATATAAAATGTCAAAATGCAGTAAAAGGTCAAAGTTTAAAAATCAATGTTTAGGATCACAAACAAGTGCTTCATGTAATGAAGAATTCACAATCCTATTTGGTGACCATTTATAGGAGGTCTAAGAATTCTCAAGAAATTTTCTTCTAACTCCAAATGGATCATTCATCTTGATGATGAGCTTCCAAATTTGATTAAAAAGTACAAAGTAATTAGAAATACCTTTTTCTTTTCATTGTAATCTTCCCTGGCTTTTTCTTGACATCAGAATGAACAACCACCAAAATAAGGAATTTCTATTCTCCACAGTATATAAATCATTGTATATATAATATTGTAAGAAACAGATACTCTCACCCCGTCCTTAATGTATGATATACTTGAGGAGTTGAGATTGATCTTCAATATAAGACATATTTTTCATATTTGTCAAAAAAAAAAATTCTCTATAATATACCTCTGTTGATGCTATCTCAAAAACAAATAAGGAGGAGATGAAATAAAAAAATTAAGGAAGGTGATTAGGGCGTTTTAGAAAATACATGTCATATTAACTAACTAAACTAATCTAATCAAATTAAGTAACTATATCTTACTAAAGAGAGTACATAGAAAACAGAGAATGAGTGTAGAGGGAAAGTAACATCCATTCATATCACCACTCTTTTAAATCATATTCTCCATTACTATATCACAACTCTAGAGCTGATAGTCCAAAAGTTCAAAATAAGGAAAGGCAAAGATTTATTATATCAAATTAATACAAGTTCATGAACCTTGCATTAAGATTCACAATATCATTTGGACAGCAAGCATTAATATACATTTACAATTGTAAAGCATAACATATGAAGCAAGAAATTCTTTAAGATAACACAGATTACCAAAGACAAAATAAATCAAACCATCAAGAAAGAAATATGACCCCCACCTCACTTCTCATATACATTTTTTACCCATCCTTTAAGGATTTAAGACCAAATTTATGTTTAGTAACAATACATGATCTCTCAATTCACCATAGTCATCCACCAGTTTTCCGCTTGATGAGCTCCCTAAACTCATCATCAGTGCTCCTAAGCATCAAAGACAAAGGCATATTAATCCCACTTCGCACAAGTTCCATATGCCTTGGCTTAATCCTGTTTTCCAAGCTAAAAGCAAAATACTGAGGAAATTCCTTAAGCTCCTCCAACTTTCTCCCCATTACATCAATAAAAAACTCAAACTTGGGCTCAAAATTATTGTCAATACTAAATGTCAACAATGTAGGGCACCTCAAAACCATATCTCTAGTTTCTTCCTTTGAAAACCCAAGATTCACCAGAAACTTCAGTTTAGGAATCAGAGTCCTTTCCACATTAGAAACCAACAAGACAGAATCTTGATAAGCCAAAGCTGACAAATCCTTGAGCCCTAGCCTCTGAAGGTAGAACAAAGCTGGCTTGAGCTGGTCTTTGACACTTGAAGTGAGCAATCTTGGGCATTTGTTAATGACCCTCCTAAAGCTACGATCTGGGACTTTAAGGTCCTGAGAGAGAAAATCAAAAACAGGGCCAAGTTCATATTTTATGCTGGAGGTGAGAATTTTAGGGCACATACCCAGAATTCTGGGCAAGTCATTTTGTTGAATGCCTTTGGAATGAAGGAAGGAGATAATGGAATGTATGGATTCCATAGTTGCTGTTCTGAGATCTGGGTTTACTGAAAGTGCCTTGCCTGAATCAACACCCATAATTTCAAGGCAGAGAATTTTTTCTTTGAATTCAAGGGAGAGTTTGGTGTGTGTTGGAGTATAAAGTGGGTGCTTTTGGAGGAGGCTTTTGGGTTTGGTGGGACTCAATTGGGTATTTGGTTGCTGGGAATTTGGAGACGATGGTTTGTGAGGAGAGAGGCTGCAGAGGGAAGAGTAGAGGGCGGTGGCTCCGGCAGGAGCCATGGCGGAGACTAAGACTGGAGAGCGGAGAGAGTGTGTGTGATGTGAGGGAGCCTGTGTGTGTATTATCTTCTGGTAATGCCAGTTATCGTCGAGATGTAGCACTATTGTGGGATGACACGTGGGGATTTGTTTGAATTTGATTGGCTGAAAATGGATTTCATAGATTGTCATTTTGATGGAATCAGTGTTCCCGTTTAGTTATTTCGTTGTCATATTTTCCCAATTAAAACATATATTTAAGGACTCAGATTTAATAAAAAATAAAATGTTAAATGGTATTTTTAAAAATAAAATGTTTTCATGTTTAAGAATTTATAATAATTTTTTACTATTAAATGATTTTTTTAAAAAAATAATAATTCTTAAAATTTGATAACAAACTTCAATTTTTTTAGGCTAAGCATATAGATATCCTATTATTGGAAATAATCATATTCAAAGCACTATTAGAATACTGAATGTAACAACTCTTCCAACAAGAATTTGAATATTGATTCACCATATTGTGATAGATGTCACATTTAATTGTATTTATTAATAAACTTCAATAATTTTTAATTGGCATATTTTTTTTTTTTTTTTTGAGAACCATTGAACACTAAATATGAACATTTTTTCAAGCCTTGAATTGGGTAAGAAAATAGCCCATTCCCTAGACCTAACCCTCATCAATTAAACTTCAATATTTAAAACTTCAATATATTTTTAATTTGAATATTAAGGTATAAATATCTTAACATTATTTAATTCATAAACTAATGTTTTTAGTAGGGAGGATAACAACTAAGAACTTTATTATAAGTAAAAGGAAAAACTAATTATACAGGTTAGTTACATAAGTTGGGATTTGACTATGGTCCACTTTTCTTGTCATCCCCTTCCTATCTTCTTCCTCATCTCAGCCGTTGGATAAAAATCTGAAGGTTCAGATTTAATGTTTTATAAAAATATTATTTTTATATTAATAAAATATTAAATTATTAAAAAATATATAAAAAATATATTTTATAAAAAATATTAAATCTAAATGGTTAAGATTTCAATCCAACAAATTTGAAATGAAAAGAGGATGGAAAAAAAGTGGACCATAGCCAACCCCCATAAGTTGAAGTCAGTAAATTTCAAAAGGGTTAAGGAGGCGTCAAATGTAATAAACTATTAAATTTCGGGAAGCGTCCAACACAATTAACTATTAAGTGGACCACCTAAGACAACAAACTTTTAAAAAGGAGCGCTAAGACAATCGCCGTTAGAAAAAGTTAACGCTTAGTTAGCAAAAAGTTAACGTCCCGATTATCTAAAGGAAATACCAACACAACAAACTATTATTCCAAGAAATAAAGCCCAAAGACAAAATTCTAAATTTTACTAAATTAAATAATTTTTTTCTCAATTGTCATTATTCAAAACTACTTGTATAAATATCTATGAACAAAAATTACTCATTCTTCAATTTTGTCAAAATTATAATTTGCTAAAATAAACAAAAGTTTTGATTAAAAATATAATTATATGATTTAAATAAAACTCAAGGTGTTTTATAGTTTATTACATATGTTAAAAAAATATATATGATTAATTTTTATTTTAGAAGAAATTTATGTGAGTTAAAAAATTCATTTAATGTTAATAAAATTTAAAAAATCTAAAAAATATGTTGACAAAATTGAAGAATGAGTAATTTTTATCCATAGATATTTATACAAATAGTTTTGAATAATGACAATTGAGAAAAAAATATTTAATTTAGTAAAAACCCAAGGTATTTTATAGTTTATTATATATGTTAAACAAAAAAATATATGATTTATTTTTATTTTAGAAGAAATTTATGTGAGTTAAAAAATTCATTTAATGTTAATAAAATTTAAAAAATCTAAAAAATTTGTTGACAAAATTGAAAAATGAGTAATTTTTGTCCATAGATATTTATACAAGTAGTTTTGAATAATGACATTTGAGAAAAAAATTATTTAATTTAGTAAAATTTAGAATTTTGTCTTGCTAATATTTCTTGGAATAATAGTTTGTTGTCTTTGGTATTTCCTTAGATAATCTGACGTTAACTTTTTCTTAATTGTTGTGTTGGCGCTTTTTTTTAAAAGTTTGTTGTCTTTGGTGGCCCACTTAATAGTTAATTGTCTTTAACGCTCCCTGAAATTTAATAGTTTGTTGTGTTGGACGCTCCTTAACCCATTTCAAAATTTCAATCGTAAGCAGGTTTTCAGTTTCAGAATGCGCAAAAATTTTCATTTAATTTCAGTTACAAAAAAAAAAATCACTTACTAATAATCCATTTGACACAGTACATCTAAAGCAGAGGTTAAGCTCTCATGCTCACATTCACGTCCATCAGTCCTTATGATTTTTTTCCTTTTTCTTTATACAAAAGACTGTCAGTAAATTTACTATGAAAGCATAATTGGATTCTGCAACAGCAATACATAGAAGAAGAATGGCTAAATTAATCTCAGTTAATAAACATTGAAATCAAGACTACATTGAGAAAGTAAAGTATGAAAATTGGCACTATCATCCCAGTACCTTTTTTCTAGGTCAATAGCATTCAAGTGCTTTAGAAAAATTCCTATACCTTGCAAATGGATCAACAACTCACCATGATACAATTCATAAAAATCTTTAAGAGAATCAAAACCTAAAAGCTATATGATATTAACGAAACCATGATTTATTAAAAATTCCCCACATTAAAATCTCATGCCAGTGTGCCGTAAGACCCAATGCCTCTCATAATTTACAGTTCATGGCTCACAAGTCTTGGCTATAATAACACATGCCTTGAAGCACATAGATATTGCTTAATAAAATCCATTCAGCCTTGTACATCATTGGCCCAACAGATTAACACAAGAATTGTCCAAGTTCTGCTGAACCATTATAACTCATAATATCTGCATGAATATTGGGAACAAAGAGAATATTAGCAAGTTTACAGCCAAAGGAAAAAATGTACAAAACTTGCATAAAGGTTCCCAGATTTTTCTTTTGGCCAGAAAAGTTTCTTACAAGTAAAAAAATCAACCTTTTTGTATGACAACTTCGTAACAAACACTTTAAAAATCAAAACTGTCCCTAAAGATTTGTTAGGAAAATATAACCATAGGCAAATGACTTGAATATGACTAATTAGATATGAAATAATCAACTTACAAGAAAATGGAAACACTGAATACTTTGACTGTGATCTCAGAGTTGCCCATGGCTTCTGCTCATAGAAGGGTTTCGAAGGAGCTTTTGACCAGTAACTTGCTGATCATCCTACAGGAAGGAATTCATGCACCATGGACACAAATTATCATAGGAAAATTTATAAATAAAATGATGAAACCATTAAACACAATACAAAAGAATTTGACTAAACAATCCTGGTTAGTAGTTCCTAAGTTCCCAAACTGGAGATGATTTAGCCAGGGATTTCTAAATTAATTGCCCCTATATATTCAATAGAACAATATGGCATCACAAGACATATGGTCATATGTATTTAAATCAAGTCCTCAATTGTAGGTAGACTATACGTTTTCTGTTACCCAGACTTTGTCTTTCACATGATAGCAGAATACAACAAAGAATTTTAGACAACAGGAGAAAACAGAAGGAGCGCAGTAATTGTGACCAAGGGATATAAAAATTTAGAGTCTGCCCCGTCCAAGGAATCTAATAAGTCTGCCAAATGGGATAAAGGTACTTTCAAAAAGAAAAATGGACTTAAGTAACATCTATCGTGGGATATAGTAATAGTTACGATGATGGAGACTTGGTACTAGGTCCCACATTGAGTAGCATGGGATAAAGTTACATCTATCATGATGGGTAACCAGGTGGGATAGGGAACCCTACTCCATAAGGGGCTGTTGAGGTATACACCATTGAACATCCCACCCTACTCAACGTGGGATTTAGTAATCCCATACTTATTGATTCTCCATCATATTACAATAAATCTAATGCCATATCTATAAACCCTAAACCCCATCATAAAGAAAAAGGAACCCTATTTCGACTAGATAATCAAAAGTTGGGCATTTACTTAAACATAAATTACATGTAGGGAGAGTAATATACAGAAAGCAATTGATGCGAGTAGAATAACACACCTTGTACAAAGATGCAGCAGACTCAGATGGTACTGTCTGAATTGCATTAAGACCTAGGGATCGGAAAGCATCCAAAGCATCTAATGTCAGCTGCCAACCACAAAGTGCAATGGCGTCAGAGCTGGTGCTTGGATTAGAGCTATCACACCCAGCAGCAGCAACATTTCCGTTCACCCAAGGGCAAAATTGGTTGTGATAGACAATGGGATCAAATTCTGGAGCTTCCTCATAATTACTTTCTCCTTTTGGAGGGCCTAAATAATTGAACCATGTAAGTTGCGGTGGTCCCAACATACTCAGGAATTAATGAATAAAGTTCCGAAGGACTTTGGAATGGAATTGGAATAAAGGGATACAGCCACATTCGTAGTGCTTTGGAATAAAGGGATGCAACTATTACGGTCTAACTAAACTAAGAAAAAAAGACAAACTAATTCTATTTTCTATATTCTAACACTTCATATAAATAAAAAAATTTACAATAGGAAGATAGCAAAAGACTTCAACAATTATTCCCCAAATTGTTATCAATTTGGACTTAGAAAAATTTTGGTAATAGTTACTGATGCCAAATATCCACATCCTACTTTTTTCCTCCCAATAAAAGCGGAGAATGGAATGCAGCAAAATGAGGATATGGATGAGGGAGAAAGATGAACTTCAAGACACCATTTCAAGATTCAAAAGATACATGCATTTGAGATGTGGAAGTGATCAGGGGTAGATGTGAAACATTTTCAAAACCCTTAGGGTATGTTTGGTTTTAGGGGAGGGACCATCTTTGGTGTGAAAAGTCAATATGACCATGATGTGACATGCTTCCAAACTATTTATTAGTTAATGTGCGGAAAACGATGCGAAAAGCTATGTAATTTTGAAAAATTTCCATGACCAATTTGGTCAAAATTTTCTCCCCCCCCCCCCCCTCTCCTCAAACCAACCACACCCACACCCACACACCCTTAAGAAAGAACTTACCTAGCCCATTGGCATTAGCAAAATCTGACTCAAGGTGAGTACAATTATTGGTGAAGGATGATTTACCATCCTTCATCATCTCTTCCTTAGTCTGTCCGCAACCAGAATTCACAATAACATTGCAAGAACGGGATGGATGCCTGCTATTTGCAGGGGGAATATTGCAATCTTGACTAATTTTTTCACCGCTTTCAACAGATTCAGCCTTTGTAGTGCAACCAATTTTTGATCCGCTATCCGTCCTGGCTGCAGAGTGAGATAACATCTCCTGGTTATCACCATTGGGATCTTCCCTGTTCATATCTGGGACAATCTCATCCATTAGACCAGGATCTGGGGTAGATTCACCAGTTTGACCCTGGTTTTCAACATCTTCTACTCTAGGTTCCACGTCACCAACAACGCTATCTGTTCTATGCACAGATATATCTGCTCCATGAATTTCAGCTTCATGACTAGCACAAATTCCAACACTCCCTCCACTAACACCAAAACTAGTTCCATCTCGAGCCTGAGCAGTTTCTGCATTATAAATTTCTTCCCCATTATTTGTACTACTTACACCCATTTCACCTGGGGCAACTTCAGTAGCTGTTTGCAGACAAATGCTCTGCTGAACTTGATTGCTGTTATTCAGTTCTGATGTCTCATTCATATCAACATTGCTAGAGGAGGGAAAATGAACATCATCAAAGTCTCCCGGGTGGTTTTCAACACTTTCCATAGAGTCATCATTTATGTCATGACATACTACATCCATTGCAATGACAGATGATGCACAGGTTGATTCCCTAGCTGATTGGATTCCCATAAGGCGGTCATTCTCTTGATGCAATGAAGAAACACGATTGCCTTCAGTGTAAGCCTCAAAACCCACTGAATGGCTAGGACCAGCTCCAGATGACTCTCTTTGATGAGGTGAACAATAAAAAATGTCAGTGTCACGAGCACGTTTTGAAGGACCAGCTGAATATTGTCTGCAATCTGTAACTTCATCACCATCACAATCAATGACTGTTCCTTCAACACTATCAGCCTGCTGCTGCAGCCCAAGGACTGGCCTATCATCTGAGCTTCCACCCTTTTCAAGATTCCTCTTACGAGAACTTGGTCCTCGTGATTCAAATGAAGCTGCACGATCACCAAGCTCACTCCCTGAAGGTTGGCCAATCATTAAATCCCTTCCCATATCTACATCGTGACTTTTTTCAGATGTTGCTATCCTTCCCAGTGAAGCACATGGCAAACCCCCTGCCATAGAAAGAGTCAAGTCGATGTCTGTGTTAGCCAAAAATTTCCCTTCATTGATTGTTGTGACTTCATCACGGTCTTCAGTTTGATCTTTCTCTGTATCATCAGCTGCCCAACCATTTATCCCACTCGCTGCACTCACTCCACGGGTCAACCCCATTTTCTTGCTAGTCTCAGGAATATCTATGTTGTTAGGAGCAAAACGAGAGGGGCGAGGGACTGTCAAAAAATCCATAACTCTAACTGTAGCTCCACATAAGCTACAATCAAGCAAAGGTGACCTAGATTCAAGTTTGGACTCCTTACGAGACGCCTTAGTCTTTTTGGAGTCCAGTTTAGAAGTAGAAACTGGTTTTGGTCCAGAATCCTGAGGAAGATGGAGCTGAGTCTGGCCTGGGCCAACTGAATGTTCATTTCTTGCAGACTGAGCTGAGTGTTCTTCACAATCCTGAACGTTTAAAAGCCATCTCGGTTCCCACCCACAAAGGCTTATAAGCTTCTGTGCCTGCCAGAAGGAAGATACGCAAATTAAAAATAACTATATTTGATAATGTTAACTACCAACTACAAGGACAGAATTCATAGAAATTCTTACGCGAGAAAATAGGCAGTATGCCTCATCTCGAGAGCTTTCAAGTTCTGATATAATCTCAGGTTTAATGTCTACTTCTCCAGGCATAAAATTCTGTGACTGTGACAGGAAGCAATCAATCTGTGGTCCTCGAGAAACACGCATAAACTCAATTGCAGTTACTGCAACAACTGGTAGATGCTGAAACTGCACAAGCCCATCACATCTATCCTTGTACCCACCAATTAATGCAGACTGAGGAGTTGGAGGGAACTGGACCAAGCTTTCTGGACAGCTATTACCTCTCCAAGAGCAATTAACTTTATGGCCTGAATCCAGCTGCCCGACAAAGGACTCACAGGCATTTTGAGCTTCAACCATCATTAAAAAAAAGGTTAAAAAACATTGAAGAATACAACCAACAATAGCTACAGATAAGCTTCTTTTCCATAGTCATTAGATGAAGATTGCTTGGAAAACTAGTTAGGAAAATTTACAACAGTCCATTTTTTTAAGTGAGAGTTGAAACCCACCCAAGCTTTGGGAAACTTGGAACAAGTGCCATAACTATTATTCGTTCATTTACTGGTTAACAAAAGACAGAAGTTACATTAAAGAAAGCCCTCATTTAAACAATGAAGAAGTTCATCCTGACCCTATAACTTCTAAAAAAACTCTCTGCATCATAATTGACTTCAGATATTCCTTATATGAACTAAAAGGCTCCTGAATCAAGTTGAACCTTTATTAACATCCATGGTTCACCTAAAGCCAATGAATATTCTTTGAAGTTGTTGCCCTAGTTATTTTCACACACCTCACCTAAGAAACAATAAACTTCAAAAGCAGAGCGAAGTAACTTATGACATTTAAATAGCAATTACTAACCTTCCTCCGATGTCCAAGATGATGATGATGTAAAACTCAGGCTTGCACCACATGATTCACATTCAATTTTGTCAATACCAACATTCATCCAACCTTTTTGAGCACAAGACAGCGAGCTGATGATCTGGAAGAATTTAAGGCATTTGGCCAAGCAAAAAGCCAAAACTTAAGTTCAAACCAGGTGATGAATATGATCAAAGCGATTTGGCAATAGCCTATGGGTGGGAAAAAAAATGTTAAACAATACAAGAAAGAATGACAATATAGTAGTAGTATGAAGAGAGCTCTGTGAGCCAAAATTTTGGAGGGACCAAACATTTAAAAATATCTGTTTTTCTTTCAGAGAACAACCCATTCAAAGAAACCACAGAGAAAAGGGGGGCAGAAAATCCAACTGGAAAAAGAAAATGAAGTAACAGTATATCAGTTTGAATGAGTTTTCCAGTTCCTTCACAAATTCACAAGAGAAAGCCCCCTAATAATGTATCAGCACCCTCATGGATACCAAGTATACAAGAGCAGCCCACAAACTATGAGAGAGTAAGAACTATCATTTTAATGATATGAAATTACAACAAGGCGTACTTCGCACAACAAGCTGAATGCATTTTGCATGATGACTTTCACTTCAGGGTTCAGACAAATAATTGAATGTTTTTAAGGAAACACCATAAATTTAAGACACAAAAAGCATCGGCTGTTACAGACCAACCAATCACAAGGGGGGAAATGAGGTATACCTAAACATCTATTATGATTTAGACTATAATATACTTATTCTTGGAAAGCCATGTCAAGTTCAAACCTTGGGCTTCCCAAGCCAATTTAATGGGTTAAACGTTGCCAGACGCCTTAATAAATCCCCCCTTTCCCACGGCCTACATGAAGGCCTTGATGAACCAAAAGTAGAACCACCAGCACTTGTGCTCAAGGAAGTCCATGGTGGTTGTGAACCAACACAAGAAAGAGAAGCCGCTTTAGAGCCTTGCCCATGACTTGATCCATCTAAACTGCTAACATTCATAGGAACAGCTGGTGAGGATGCTGCAGCAGAACTGATAAAATGTATGTATGATTAGTCCTTTCAGGAGTTACATTCAATAAATTCAATAATTCAAACAATAGCTAGGCATGATCATCAGATTCTCTCAAGAGATACTAACATTTACAGCCACCAGTGACACGTCTCATATACAAAAATTATTTGACATAAGGAAATTAAGAAAAAAAATTAAGAAATGCTTATTGCTTAAATAAGATTACAGGTCACATCAAATTATTTAGCATTTTCATTCCATAAAGTCCCCTACAGCTTCATGTTTGATTTTCTATGTAACTATCATTCTATATGAAAATGGATTCACAAGAAAATATACTTATTGCTTAAATAAGATTACAGGTCACATCAAATTATTTTGCATTTTCATTCCATAAAGTCCCCTACAGCTTCACGTTTGATTTTCTATGTAACTATGATTATATATGAAAATGGATTCACAAGAGCATATATATTTGCTCAAGATAATCATGGTTGACTTGTTGAAATACAAACATTATTTGTAGAAGACCACAAGATTAAGAATGAACCTACAGTATAAATTTATGCTTTTTTTTTTTTTTTGGGGGGGGAAGGGGTATGAACATGAACAGTCCAATAATAGCTTCCCAACCATCAATCTGTCGTGATTATGGTGGCCTTCATTGACGCTGGATGTTAAACCATTCAATACAGGGTCGCCCAAAAGGAGTTTGAGTGAGCCAAGGAAATGTCAAGTTATCAACAAAGTTTAAATTTCATTTTTCGCTTCAAGCAATTTGAATTAGAAAAGATAATTCAGTCAGTGGCTAAAATCGGACATTTATATCAAGTGCAAGCACAAAATTTCATGAGCAACGAATAAGCTACAAACTGAGACCCAATGCAGGAGGGTAACTTAAAATCCGCCACACTTTCCAGGACTACGGTCCAACAGTAGGCATCATGTTTACATTCAAGGTGAAAGTTGCCTCCAAAACTTTCATTTCAACATCTAAACAACTCTGACCAGGTCCAAAGCTCCAGACAAGTAACTAAAAGCCACTAATGCAAACAGCAAGCCACACCTTTACATTAGATCGGGTTTTCGAGGAGGATACCATTGGACCAACAAATTAAAGGAGACTCATACCACATACAGTAACCGTCATATTAGCTTTCTACAATCTGATTCAGATTTAAATATTTGAAATTTTGCCAAACCAAGCAAATTGAAAACCACAATGGCAAGACAGGAAAATCCCAAAAATCGAATGGAAATTGAAACCCTAATAAGAGAACATTTACAATGTTTTGCTTGCATAAGTTAGTGAACCGAAGGAATAGAGTGAGAGGGATAGAAAACGGGTGGTACTGTAGTAGGTACCTAGCCGTGGGATCAACGGTGCCACCGGAGCTGATCACTTCTTCTCTCATCTCTCTCGCTTTCTCTATTTTCGAAGCAACGGAATTCAGTGTAAGCCGGATGCGAGCTTCATAATATGGGCGAGTGTCAGCGCGTGTCTCTGAGCGAGTGCTAGTGGAAACACGAGGTTTGCTTATGATGACATGGAAGCATCGATTTTAATTGGGAAAATCCTTAAGTCTTATGAGACCAAAAAAAAAAAAAAAACCAAAAATCCTTCTCAAGTCCAATTAAGCAACATATTATAAAAAAGGGCAAAAGAAAAATCACATATCTGGTATTATTTCAGAAACGTTAACAACTATATCGATCCTGATATTAACAACTAAATCAGATATCGTTAAATCGATCATTTAACAACTAAATCAATCTGATTAATAACTTGGATCTTTTCTGACATATGATTTTTTTTAAGCCTTTTTTGATAATGTGTTACTTTTTTGGACCTGAGAGGGACTTTCCAAAAAAAAGTTAAAAAAGTTTGTTAGAAAATTTTGATGTTAAAAAAATCTTATTGATTCGGTATTTAACAACTCCATCTATATTTTAACAACTCTTTAAGTAATTTTTTACATCAAAATTTTATATAGGATTTTTTTTTAACATTTTCTTAATTCTTAAAACTTTAAAGGGATTTTCGCATTTTAATCGGATATTCGGATCCTTTTGGTATGGATAATTAATTTAATACGGTGAACAAAACCTTGTCCCATCATGTAGGTCCAGCTATAAGAATTGTCTGACTTCACTCTACTCTATTAAAAATCAGATTTTGAAATAGGTTATAGTCTAAAACATCATACTCTAGTGTTCACTCCGCAATTTGGCTAACTAACTTTTATCAAATTACTTTTAAGTAGACTAAAAATATCAATTTTTTTTAAAAAAATGTGCAGTCAACAAAAAAAAAAATATTTCAGGAGCGTCCATCACAAAATTTTTTTACTCATTTTTTGTACTGACTGTACATTTTTAAAAGTTTTTTGATATTTTTGATCCACTTAAAAGTTATTTGTGCTGGCCTTTCCTGAGATAATAGGTCGTTGGCCAAATTACTCCTTAACCCTTTAAATTAATCCTCTTCACTTTATATAGTTAATTAATAGGAATAATTCATACTACCTCAGTTGAATTAAAAAGACCACAAAATTAAAATGAAAATAAATCAATTGATTAACAGAAACAAAATTGTATCGTTAATTAGTAAAATAATAGTGGTATTGTTATTTTGTTGGGAAAATTGTTTGCAGGGCCCTTTTAGGTGTAAAATTCCACGAAAAGGCCCGCAAAATCGACAATAAGGCACTTTTCGGGTATTTTGAAAATCTTGTGGTGAGTTGTTAACGGGGCGATATAGTTGTTAACAGAATGCTGATATAGTTGTTAAATGGGTTGATTCAGTTGTTAGAAAATTATTGTTAACGGGGCTGATATAGTTGTTAACGGGGTACTGATATAGTTGTTAAATGGACTGATTCAGTTGTTAGAAAATTGTTTGAAAATACCTGAAAATGCCTTTTCAGGTATTGTCAGTTTTGCGGGCCTTTTCAGGGAATTTTACACCTAAAAGGGCCCTGCAAACAATTTTCCCTATTTTGTTTTCATATAAGATGTTGATAATATATTGATGATGATTTGCATACCAAATGTTTGATATATTTATTGTTGAGCAAATATGAAAATTATAAATCGTTAAAAAATATATTAAAATACTACACATGGAAAGTATTTAATTATATGCTATAATATTTTATGGAATATTGGCTAATCCATATTTGAATATATTAATAATCCCATAATTATTGGGATTAACTAGATCTAGAGATTTTTGGGGATCTCATTAACAGATTTGATTCTCTCTTTTGTGTGTAAATATAATCGTCCTCTTGTTTGAATAATACAACAATTATTCTCATATGATTCTCTTCAAGTATAACTACATTCATGATGAAAAAGTATAAGATACAAAGTATCTTAATATATACATACATCCTATAAGAGGTACGACAAAAAATTCTTAGTACTAGTAATTATTATTTTAAGGGGTTTAAACTTCTCATGTTGCATAAGAAGAAGAAGATTCCTACATATATATAAAATGGTGGGACCTACATCTTTATAAAACAAAAACTCAAACACGAAAATCGAAGTATCTATGACATAAGGATACACTTCTCTTACAACATGAGAATGAGAACCATATTTCTCTTATTTTAATATGTTGTACCTAAAATCGTATATTGTGTGAATGAGTTTGGATATAAAACAAAATTCATTCTGAGGAAGAACCAATCCAGTTTTATTCTCTCCCCTCCCTCAACCTTTCCCATTTTTCAACGAGCCCCTCTCTCCATTTCCCTCTCCTCAAGTCTTCCCTCACCCGCAGGGCCACCAAATCCTCTCTTCATTTCAAGTATAGCATTTTACACACTCGTCATATTTATAAGGCTTAAGGTGCGATTTAGTCAATAAACTATTGGCTCAGGAAAGTCTAATGTTACACCCCTATCGGCCTCGCCCTTTCGGGTGGCGGGTTAGAGGGATTCCTTTTAATGATTACCTTTCCTTCATTATATTATCCACTTAACATGCATCAGAGTTAACGCAACAGAGCATTTAACCGGTTTGGACAAACTACTGTACTGGTAAAAGTAAAATAAACGGAAAGTAAAAGTCTCCGAAGGGTTGAGGGTACAGTTATCCAAAATAAGAATCATAATAATAATACAGTCATCCGAAAAGGTAAAGTACAAAAATGATTGGGCCTCCCCTATTCTTCACTGCACCAGTACGCCTTTCCTTTCCAAAAAGGTCTTTCTAGATCAGGCACATTCCCCTGCGTCTTCACAAGTTTTTGGAGTTCGACATCGGCCCCCAGAGTAACCGTCAGTACTCATGCACTATATGTGAAGTGTGTATGCATGCAACCAGGTGAGTGTGTAGCAGAACAATAAGCCAAATATACCACAATATGCAAACAGCCACATACACTATAACAGGTCTTACCAAGACGGCCCCGGAATTACCGGAATCACAAGCCTGTCTCCGTAGATTCGCCACATAGGCAGACCCCGGCAGGCACCCTCAGCGCTAGGGACACAACCACAAACATGTCATGTATGCATATTTGGCAACACATATAGAAAAACACACATATGGCAAGCAAATACATACATCAAACACATAAAAATGCCGGAGTAAAGAGGTTACTACCTGGTGGAGAATATACTGTCTCTAGTATTCTAATGTGCCCGATCGCTTTTCCAGGTATACCCTTGTCCTATGTAACACCAAAATACCTTATTTTTAGTATTTCCAAAAATACCCTTGCATTTTAGTTAAAACCAATCCCATCACAGAATTTCCAGAAAATCCAGTGAATTTGGCCCAACTTCAACAATTTTTAATAAATTCCAAAAAAATCATATTTGCATGAAATCAGCACCATCTGAACCATTAGTATGTCTAGTTTTCAGGAAAAATAATTTCAGAGACCAAAAGAACACATATCCTGGCGTGTAGCCCAATTTCTACACTCTGGTCAGAATTATCATGCTGTTCTATGGACCAACTTTACCAATTTTTATCTCCTAGTATAAAACTCCAAATAACACAAAAGTTTATATCAAAGTGGATATCTGGATGTCTACTTTATCCCTGTAAAATATCAGATTAAACCAAGTTCATTTACTATTTTTAAGGTCGAGTTGAAGAATTACTGCCAGAAATTCCAGAATCAACAACAACCTTGTTCTTAGGGGTTTTTCGATGTTTTCAAGTTCGGAAACTTAATCCATAGGTTAAACCCATACAAAATCATGTTTTAAACACTTTGAGACCATTAAAAACTCTAAAATCAGACCCCCAACACCATGCCCCAACCAGTTGGACGAAAATCACAAGTTTGAGTTCCAAAGGTGCGGGTTTTCGGTGTTTACCTTAATCGGAAGTTTGGTTGATGATCCTTGGAGCTTAGGACTTGCTTTGGCTATGGAAGCTAGCAGATCTCTCTCCCTCTCCTCTGAAAAATTTCGTGCTCCCTTAAGCCTAGGAGAGAGAAAGTTCATGTCCTTTAATAATCAAAAGAATCCAAGCAGCTTGAATTAACTGGTATAAAATCATGTCCAGTAATTAATGAGTTGGATCAGGCTTCTTGACTTATTTCCCAAGAAATTCCAAAGAATTCCAGAGAAGGGACAAGTGGCGAATTCTCATCCAAGTTTGACAGATTTTTCTCTTTCAATTGGGAAAATTACCTACTTTGGCCGGAACTTCTTTATTATTCTTTTCTTTTTCCCCAAGTTTTCTAGACTCTTCCTAGGGCCATGTGGCGCCTTCTGGACCCTTCCAATCAGATTTTATGATTTTATCTTATTTTCCCAATTTATCGATTTATTCCTCTTTTTCCAGCACGTGGGTCCCGCACTTTGACTTTTACACTGCTTTTCTCATTCTTCTTCTTCAAGCCACGTTTTTAGTCATTATGGGGGCTAGGTGGCACCTCTTTGGGCCCACCAAGTCTGCCCTCCAACTTCTTCCTCTGACTTTCCACTTTATCCGGTTTGATCTCCTCCTACCGGTCCACTTGGGTCCTGCTGGTCAACAAGGTACTTCCCTTTGTGCTTTCCTTCAACTTTTCCAGATATTTTCCCTTGAATGGATACTCACATGTGGCGCCACTTCACCTTCCCCGAGTGGCCCCACACTTGTCCCATCAAATCAAAAAAGCCCCCTTAACTCAGTCCTATCGATCCCTTTTCTATCGGTTAACATCTTGTGGGACCCGTATTTTGTGTTTGGGCCAGTGTATGGGTAAAATCATTTGATTTTCCTTCTCTCACCTAGGGTGGACGAAATTGATTACTTAAGAGGTAAGGATTTGACTTTTCTACCCCTGTAATCATTACTTACTTTTTCTCTTTTAATCCTGTGGTGACACGTGTCCTCAGGTAATTATTACAGCTGAATTTTCATTTTTATTTCTTTAAAAAATGCAGGAAATCCTTACCTAACTAGGAAATGTCATGTGCACACTTATCTTAGCACAACTTTGCTTAGCTAATTGTCCCATACCTTAGGACATAGCTAAATGACATTTTTATCGACTGGTTAACATTGTATGGGTCCTCTATGCCCCTTTTCCATTGGCATTTAATTCCACGGCTTAAACATACTAGGTCCATTGACCTGCATAGCCAAGTTACTTAGTCCCTGAGAGACTTCCTATCTCTTATCATCCTTGCGACTCTTCCTAAACCAGGCTTAGTCGTCTGCCTACTTTCGGCTTATTCTCAATGCTCAGGGTCCAAAATTCAGGATATTACATCTAACACAATTAACTATTAAGTAGACCAAAAATACCAACAAACTTTTAAAATGGAGCGCTTAGCACAATAAACTTTTAAAAAGGAGCGCCCAGCACAACGCCGTTAGAAAAAAGTTAACGTCTGTTATCTAAGGTGCAGATTGGCCAACGAACTTTTACTCCAGGAGCGTCCGAAGACAAAATTCTAAATTTTACTAAATTAAATAATTTTTTTTCTCAATTGTCATTATTCAAAACTATTTTTATAGATATATTCTTCAATTTTGTCAAAATTATAATTTGCTAAAATAAAAAAAAAAATTAATTAAAGATATAATTATATAATTTAAATAAAACTCAAGGTGTTTTATAATTTATTATATATGTTAAACAAAAAAAATGATATATTTTTATTTTAAAAGAAATTTATGTGAGTTAAAAAATTCATTAAATGTTAATAAAATTTAAAAAATCTATTATATCCTGAAAGAAATGAAATGAGTTTAATTTTTATTTTTATAAAAAGAGCTTAATGAATATTAACGTTGATACTTAATAATATAAATCCTGAAACTTGATGATATATTTGTTAACTAAATGATCTATTGCGTATAAAAATTAAACTCATTTCATTTCTTTCAAGATATAATAGATTTTTTTAGATTTTTTAAATTTTATTAACATTAAATGAATTTTTTAAATCACATAAAGTTCTTCTAAAATAAAAATAAATCATATAATTTTTATTTATTTAACATATATAATAAACTATAAAACATTTTGAGTTTTATTTAAATCATATAATTATATTTTTAATCAAAACTTTTTTATTTTATTTTAGCAAATTATAATTTTGGCAAAATTGAAGAATGAGTAATTTTTGTCCATAGATATCTATACAAGTAGTTTTGAATAATGACAATTGAGAAAAAAATTATTTAATTTAGTAAAATTTAGAATTTTGTCTTTTAAGGGCCCTCCCTCCTGAGTAAAACTTTTTTGTCTTTGGCGCTCCCTCCGGAGTAAAAGTTATTGGCTAATCTGCGCTTAGATAATAGGCATTAACTTTTTCTAACGACGTTATCTTTGAATTTTCATTTTTAAAAGTTTGTTGATATTTTTGGTCACTTAATAGTTAATCGTGTTGACGCTTTCTTGGCCAATAGTTTATTAGCCAAATCGCACCTTAACCCTATTTATAAAAGTCTTCTTAAGAAAATAATTAAAATAATAAGTATATCTTGAAATAAACTTTTTTCTGAGTATACCTTTATTCATAAGAGGCAAGTGAGAGAGAGAGATAAAGTAAACATATATATCACCAACACTTTAATTAATACAATATACATAATGAGGGGTACAAATAGAAAAAAAAAAAAAAAAAAAAAACTCTTTAAATGTTGAGACAACTCTTATTGGGCTATAATAAAAAAGACCAAAACAATTTAAATTTTAGACTCTTAAATTAAAAAGGAGTAAAGGGACTATCAAAAAATTTGGGCACTCAACATGCAATGAGAATGAGAAGGTGAGATAAGAAAGGGATAGTAGAACAAATAAAACTTTAGAAAGAGATTAAAAAAAAATAATTTTTTCCTTATAAAATATTTACTGGGTTCATCTGACTCTAATAAACTTGATTTCTTTTTTTAATTTAGTTTTCAAATTCATAAAACAAATCAAGAATACCCCGATCGATTTTGTATATATAGATTGAAAGAGCAAGTTGTTCATATGAAACGATCCAAGCCAAGCCAATCTTTAGACCATTAGAGCACTATACTGTAAAAACTATTTTTCCAATATGATTTACGGTATAGGGAGTAAGTATGTGAAAAAAGTTTTGACTTCTTCTTGGCAAACGTTCTTCTCTAACACTAACTCAAACAAGCCTAGAATCTCACAAACACAACAGATTTTTGCAACGTCGGGTTATTTTCCCGCCGCCTGAGGCAATCCAAAATGCCAAATCCTGAAAAATAAGCCAAACAAGAGTACAAATCTGTGTCCATACAGAGCCATTTATTACTTAATAGGATTTAACAAACATAATCCCATCTCATTGACAATGACTCAGCAAGAGAACCAAAGAGAAAAAGAAAAATCCAAGGATGGCAACAAAGCTATCTTGATGCAGTTGCAGTACCACCTGTAAAAAAGGGAATTCATAGAATTGTTATTTAATAATTCCACATGAGTTTCCCACCCTAAAAACCCAGAAAAAAAAAAAAAAAACAAAAAAACTCTTCCTATCTTCGACCCGCCCAACTTTCCTTCTGACATTTTTTTGGGGGGCAACAATTCTTTGTACGTATTACTGTCAAGGTTATCTAACAGTGCAACAAAGTAATAGAGGGATAGGATGATTGCCAACAGTGTATCCCCACTAAGCATTAGAATTTGGTATGAAACTCAAGTGGTACTCAAGTAAAGATGATTGCTAATTGATACTAACCATTTGTTTCTTCACCTATAGGTTCTGCTTTCCAAACAACATCTTTCAGCCCCGTAGATAGGTTCTTGTAGAACTGTAAAAGAAAGACAGTTGGTTCAAAATTCAGTCCAATAGACTAGAAAAATATTAGTATGAAATGTATATAGGACAAAAGGATTTTTTTTTTGAACAGCATGTAGAAGCTTCAGAACATAGTCTGAATCTTTCTGTACAGACAGTTAGTCATTTAAACAAATGTTTGGCACGCGGAGCAGTGTTTTTAGAAAAGAAAATGAGAAAGTATATTTGCCTAGCAATATAAAGGCAATTAATCATAAGGCAATGCATTTTCCTATTTCCTTTACTGAAAACACTTTTTCACGTACCAAACATTACATATTACATGATGCAACATTCAATATCACGTACTAATTATTGAACAGTAGGCTCAGCCCAATACTATGGACCCATTACCTCTTCTCTTCCTAGTAAAACCCTAGTCAGTCTTCATCTAATATTATGGGATCAAATAAAAATTCTCTAGTCTTTTATTCTCTGATTTTACCGATTGTAATATTCACGATCTGGCGGCATGATTATGACTGACCAGCCTCCTTGTACTTTAACCCTTCCCAACTCTACAAATAATACTCTCCGGTCCTTAATATAAGATATATTTAGGGAGTTGATCTCATCCTAAACATAAGACAAAATTTTCATATTTGTCAATCTTTTTAATTTATCCTTATTGATACTTCTTCAATAATAATCAAGGAGAGGAAATGAAAAAAGGTGAATAGGATACTTTAGAAAATATATATCATATTAACTAACTTAACCAACTTCCTTAATCTAATCAAATTAGGTAATTCCGTCTTATATTAAGGACCGGAGGAGTAAGATTTTATCCAAGTTCTTTCACTAATGGAGGAAAGCTGGAAAGGTAGTTGGAAAAATTATATATTCATATGTACATTCTAAAAAATGTAACCTTGTGAAATTCCAGAGTGTCTCCTCCAGACTTGCGGAGCTCAACCACGCAAAGTGACGGGGCCACCTCAAATATCTATAAAAAAACATAAAAACCAATCACTAGAAATACCCCCGACTCCTGATTACAAGGAAATTATAAAGAGAAATAGAGAGCGCCTTTTGAAAGGAAATACTGTGAGAAACATTTACCTCAGTCGCAACAGATAGATGTCCTTTGCGTCCACTCTTTTCCCCTTGAAGCTTTAACTGAGATGGAGTGACAGACAATAACGAGTGTCACCAAAAGTAAAACATTCACAACAATAAGTTATTACAGTGAAGGCATATAATCTCAGGACTGAGCTACAAATAATCCCAGGTAAGTATAATTCTTGAGGAGTTCTCAAGTACTGTAATGTTTGCCTGCACAATTCTACCCTTGAAGCGCAGGATGACTACCCAATTCCCAATATTGGTGTCGGTAAGCATTGGGTATGGCAAAATACGTCATTGAATAGCACTCAATGAATTTTTCCTATTATCATGTTGATTAACAATATATCAAATTTTTAATACTGATAAACATTATAAATATTACTGTCTCCGATCTTAAATATAAGACATAATTGACTTTTTTGTGTGATGGAGAGATTAAGGAAGTTAAATAAGTTACTTAATCATATCATATGTCGTGTATGATTCAATTATATAGGGTTAAGTATCAATTTTGCCCTGAAGTATACGGCCAAGAGCAATTTTGCCCTCGAAGTTTTTGGGGGCTCAATGTTGCCCTGGAAGTCTACAAACGTAGCAATGTTGCCCCTCCGTTAACAACCCTAACAATCGACAAATGTTTGACCGTTAGGGCTGTTAACAGAGGGGCAACATTGCTATGTTTTGAGACTTCCAGGGCAACATTGCTCCTCAAAAAACTTCCAGGGCAAAATTGATACTTAACCCTCTTCAAAAAAAAAGTCAACCGGTTTTATAATTATAATCATGATAGGAGGGAGTAGGGGTGACAATTATTTTTATTTTTATTTTTATTTTTTTAAAAGTAAACATAGCCTACTCCTTCTTCCCCCATAGCGTCCTCCATCGCAGGCATTCCTCAATCAAACAATAATCATTCACCTGCGGAATTTGTCCAGAAAAAATGATTATTCCGCAGGCGAGTGACTATTGTTTGGAAAAATTCGTTTGAACTGCCTGCGACGTACTCGTTTGATATTCTATTCGGACAAATTCATTCTTATGTTTTTGTTTGATTTGTTCGAAACATTTTTTCAGGACAACTTCTGCAAGTGAGTGATTATTGTTTGATTAGGGAATGCCTGCGATGGAGGACGCTATGGGTAAAGAAGGAGTAGGCTATGTTTACTTTTTTTTTTTAAAAATAATAATAATTAATTGTCACCCCTACTCCCTCTTGTCATAATTATAATTATAAAACCAAGTTGACGTTTTTTTTTTAAGAGGGTTAAGTATCAATTTTGCCCTGGAAGTTTTTTTGGGAGCAATGTTGCCCCTCCGTTAATAGCCTTAACGGTCAACTAACGTTTGACCGTTAGGGCTGTTAACGGAGGGACAACATTGCTATGTTTGTAGACTTCTGGGGCAACATTGAGACCCCAAAAATTTGATGGCAAAATTGCTCCTAACTGTGTACTTTAGGGGCAAAATTGATACTTAACCCAATTATATACCAATTTATAAATCAAATAAATTAGTTTTGAAAAAAAATGATAAATATAAATACTTCAAAGTAATTTAATTAGTTTCCTTAATCTCCCAAAAAAAAGTCAACTAGGTCTTATATTTAGGACCGAAGATAGTACATATTTTTATGTGGACAATTACATATGATGATAGTAGCACCCATTAATTTTTTAAAATTGCCATCCCCATGCCAATGTTTGCACCGACGCCAATGTAACATAGGTGAATATAAAGACAGCAATAAAACAGCAAAGAAGCCATCAAAGTGTATGGCTATGCTTGAGTTAAAAGAGAGATGGAACTAAATTATTGACTTAGAGAATAAGAAAAGAGAATAATATTTTTACCTTGTAGTTATTCTTCCTAACATCAAAACCCATTGGTGTTGCCGTTTGCTCAATTTTTGAAATTATCTCGTTTGCTGGACATTTGGATGTGAATCTTGTTTCCCTTTTAACAAGTCCCTAGCAGCAGCCAAAAAGGTAAAATAATCATAATCCATATTTTAAAATAATCATAATCCACATTTGGATCAAGATGGAGAGATTTGGTACTCCTATTCCAAAAAACTTCAAACCAAAGACATAAATAGAGTAAAAAGAGAACAAGAGCATGCCGTTAAGCAATGGTGACCAGATCTCTTCTAGTTAGAGAAATGTTTTTCTTTCTATTCAACCCACTCCAAGCCTATATTTTGGGAGCCAAGGTTTAATAAGAGACAAGCTACCGTTCTTTTTGCTATGAGCATACCATTTGTTTCTCAAAAAGACTATTGAGGTTAAGGCCTTGAGACGTAGAGATAAGTTCGAAAGCATTCATAGCCATAGGCGCCATTGATGCCTCTTCTCGCCTCTCAACAACGAAATTTCGAGAATCCTGTGCACCACAAGAAACATGAAGATCATAAATAGAGCTCAGATGCTCTAATGAATCATAACAAAGACAGAAGTAAAATAAAACTCGCACCGCTGATTCGCTGAATATAGCATCTACATCATCAAGACTAACATCAGCTTGCTCGAATCTAGGAGGCACATATCCCTTCTTAAACCAATCATTCTCAATGACCTCAGCAAATGTTATTCGCTGTTTCACATCACCAAAAAAGAAAAACAGCAAGTTTAAACATCTTTGGAAAACAGCCTATCAGGCATCAGCCAAAACAAAGATTTATGGAGAAATAAAGTAACTTTCAGCTAAATTAACAAAGGCAAAGGGCATACTGTAGCAGGATTGGGGTCAAGAATTCTCTTGATTAATTTCTTTGCACTTGATGAGAACCAAGGAGGGCATGTGAAATCAGCCTTAAAGATCTGAGTCATGGTATGTCAAGAACAATTTGAAGCAACACATGAACAGGAAACAGCAATAAAGGCCTATGAGTTCCTTCCCAAGTATAGCAAAATAAATAAATAAATAATTACCTTTTTATATAAAGCCATAATGTTAGTATCTTCAAAGGGCAAGTAGCCAGCCATTAAAACAAAAAGAATAACACCACATGACCAAAGATCTGCCTTGGTGCCATCATAGCCCTTGTTGTGGATCACCTAGAAAAATGAAAGCAGAAATTAACAAAAAAAAAAAAAAAAAAAAGAACAAGAAGAAGAAGAAGAAGAAGAAAAGTCATGAGAAAAAGATATGCTGAATTGCAGCAACAGCCAAAATACCTCTGGGGCAACATAATTTGGTGTACCACAAGTTGTGTGAAGCAGCCCGTCTTCCTGAGTCAGATCAAAGGATAATTGATTAAAAAATTGAGAATCACTGTATTTGATATTAAAAGAAATTAATAAATATACGAACTCGAAGCTGTTGAGGCAGTGCACTCAATCCAAAATCCGAAACTTTAAGACCTCCATTAGCATCCAGCAACAAATTTTCAGGCTGTAACAGACAAAATACAGTTAAAAATGTTACTTTTCTTTTTCCTTCTCACTCTCCCTGAAGCTCTCTTAGTTGGATCAGTACATTCCATCCCAGACATAATAAGTACAATCAGAATACATAATTGAAGACAAGAGTGAACTAACTCCCCCAATAAAACAAAAAAGCCAGGCAAAACAAGAAAGATAACGGAAGTTACAAACAGCGATAGAGACTCACCTTTAGGTCCCTATGACAAACACCTCTACTGTGACTGTAATCCACAGCACATATAAGCTGCTGGAAATATTTTCTTGCTTCATCTTCTTTTAACCTGCCCTTGCTTGCCTGCTCAGGAACATAACAATAAAATTGGCACCGGACTCAAATTACAATAGTTTACCAGCAGAAGGAAAGATAAAGGCAACCTATCTTACAATTTTATCAAACAATTCCCCACCAGTCACAAATTCTAGTACAATATATATCTTGGTCTTGCTAGCCATCACCTACAACATAAATGCTGCATAAGTTGCTTATTATGCATAATATAAAGCGAAAAAATAAATTTAAGGTAAAGTCTAGATGAATGATCATTCTCCCATACAAAAATTTTAGTAAAGTTGAAGTCAATGAAATAAATCATGCAAAATCAAAATACATGCAGGCAATCATTTACTTCCTCCTAACCTCATACATGCGTATGACATTTGGGTGCCTGATCAATTTCATTGTTGAAATCTCTCGCTTTATCTGCATAACACATACACAACATATAAATGAGACTAGAATGTTCAAGCATGGAAGAATAGGGTCCTACTTATTTAACAGGAGAATGCCACACTCGCACAAGTTAACCATCGCACCCAAGCATGGTTAGCTGATCTATTGCAATGTTGTGCAACACAAAGAATGTGAAACTAACAGCACTAGCTATTTTATTGCCTCTCAATAACAAAACTAATATGTGTGGTAGTCTGCAGAATTTCGGGAAGTTCAATCATCAACCAATTTCGTAGCATAGTCCACTTTTGCTTGGCCCAACCAATTTTGTAGGGAAGTTCCGTCACCAAGGGAATGATAATATAGCAGGTTCAGAAAGTGAATGAATCCAATAAAATAGAAGTACAGAAAAATACCCTATTCCTAATCACACAAGATTTCCTCTCACCATTTTTCAGCTTTTAGCTGAGTTTACAGGGAACACGTCAAATCACAGTTGACCATTTTCCTTAATCTACAATTAGAGGCGTGCAAGATTACATCCTTTCTCAATTAGCATAACGAAGGAATACTCTCGATTTATAAAGCAGAACAAGTGAACAACTGCTCCCAACAACCAAATAGCGGAAAAAATAGACTCCAAAGACAGTTCAGAAAATTAAAAATCAATTCAACAAATAAACCGGTAAATTTGACTTGTTATAATTTTGTTTGATTTGGCCTCCTCTTCAATAATTCGTTCAAGAAAGTAATGCAAAACCCTACTATAAAGTTTCATCTGGTATTCCCTTTCCTTCCTTATTTTGCATTGTCTATTATGCCTTTGCAATCATTATTCAACAATTTGCATCTCTTTAATAATTCTTTTTAAGTTAGAGGATATTGATAACTTTTTATCCTTAAAATTCTATTTAAGAAATTATTCCATTTATGAAACTGATTATGAAAGATTGAAGACCAGATCAACTATTACACAAGTTGAGAAGAAATCAACAATTTTAAAAAATAAAAATAAAATAAAAATGGGAGAAAAAACTACTCGATTTACCAAATCCATGATCATTTCAAGAGACGAATGTGCACACAAAATTACTTAAACTCACATACCTGGCGAACCATTTTGTGTTTGAGAATCTTGTCCTTGTCAATAATCTTGATCGCCACATTTTCTCCGGTCTCGACATTCCGGGCAAGCTTTACCTTGGCGAAATTGCCCTCACCGAGAGTCCGACCCAGCTCGAACTTTCCGACGCGGGTTCTGCCGCTAGAAATTCCGGTACCGGTACGAGACGACGACATCGATTTTCTCCTTCCCTTTTACCTGAAACCACCCTTTTCGGTTCTCTATCTGCTAAAATCCCCCTTCACTGCCTCTCCACAGCTTCCCAGAAACTATCAAGACCTCTTCTTCTTGCATGGCTGCCACACCTGAGACTTCGTCACTTTCATCTTTCTCTTCCTTTAAAGGACCTCAACTAAGAAATAAAATCCGCCCCTGATCTTGCAGGGACCTTAAAATGCAAGAAACCGATTCAAAAAAATCTTTAACCTTCGTACTTAAAGTAGAAACAGGCCGGGAAATCGCTCACTGTTGGATCAAAGATAGGACCCATGAATTCGGATGGATCAACGGAGGAGGAACACCAAGGAGATCAAAAAGAGAATATATAAGAGAACTTTGAATTCAAAAGGCAAGCCGAATAAATTCTTTTCCCTTCCGGGTAAGAAAAAATTGAATGTTGAACCGGCGGAGATCAGAAGGCATTCAGTACGGACAACGAAAAGCAAAATCAAATGGCGTGGGTGGTGGAGAGCCCAATGACGAGAATCTCGAGATTGAAAAAGGAAAAAAAAAACGCGCACCTATTTATTAGGACAACATGATAATCATTTGAGCCTGTGATTTTTGTCAATGTGTAGAAGATTAGAAGGAGAAGGCGTATACGGACAAAAGCGGCCTCCTCGTGACTTCATTTATTTTTGGGAAAAAGCCACAGAAATACTATTGGTAAAAAAGTAAATAGAAAAAAACTCAAAAAAAATGTTATTTGAACTTCAAAATTTAAAATAGGTAATTTTTTAATTAAATAAGTTGTTAATTGTTTTATTATTTTTGTTTATCACATTATTGTTGTTGTCAACGAGATTTTGAAGTTTAAGTAGTATTTTTCTAAATAAATATAAGTATATTGAATTTCAATAATTTAAAGAGGAGTAATTTGAAATTTTAAAATATTACAAAATTTGAAAAACTATTTAACTAACCTTAGATTTTTTAATAAAATATCCCCCACCCCCTTACCAGTCGTTAGAGTGACCGCAATAGCAACCGCTTCACACGACCGGTGGTGATTTTGCTTGGCAACCTACGTAGAAGCTCTAATGGCAACGGCCAGACTCAACGGCCTAATATGTTTTTTTTTTTTAATTTCTCAAACTATTATAATAACTATGAGAAATAAAATAAAAAAAAAACATATTAGGCCATTAAGCTTCCGTCGATTCTTGGCAAAAATCTAAGGGTAGTTAGGTAATTTATCAAATTTTGGAACATTTCAAAATTTTAAATCAATCCTTTTAAAATTATTGAAATTCAACATACTTATTTATCTTTTACTAATTTTATGGTATTTTTCTATTTTTTCCTTTTTTTTTTAATGAACCATCCATATTTTTTTTTCTAAATGAAATAATGCTCAAATTTAATACTTCTCTAATTTGGATTAGCTTTTGGAAATAAAACTGCCTGTGGCTGTCAGTGGTGGTGTGCGAAAAATTCCAGTGGCGTTTAAAAAAAAGGTGAAGGAGCAATTTTACATATGTGTTTTTTGCCTCGAGAGGCGCCCGGCCTAGACTGCAAGAAATTTTCTGGACCAATTTTACACATGTGGTTAGTTTTTGGGAGTAAAAGTCACATGGGGGTTAGTTGACCCAGGCGGTCAACGTCCACTTGGATGGACATGAACAGTGACGTTGATGTGGACGATTATTTGGAGAGAGAACGTGCCAAATGGAAGGAAAAATGCTGACTGGGATTGAGGTGGAAAGAAAAAAAAACTTTAAAGACAGAACCATTAACATCATCAGGCTTCATTTCACACGAGTTGGGTGAAGATCGAGATTGGGGAAAAGAAACCTAAATTTCGACTAAGCACCGCGTTAATCATCTTCGACCACCGTGCTTCCCTCACCGGACATTGCCTTCGTCACGTCACCGACAATCACCTCACCACCACCGTTATTTCTGGCGAACAGAGAAGGGGAGGCAGGGAGACTGAAATCCGAGATTCAGTGCCGCGAAGAGAACAAGGAGACTGGAATCCGAGATTCAGTGGCGCAAAGAGAACAAGGAGAGATGAGAGGAGCTCCAACTTGGGATCATTGGGATCATCTTCATCGTCTTCCATCCTGCGCCACTCACCACCACTGCACCTCGTGGGTCCTCTGTTCGTGAATTTTAGGGTTTTTTTCATTTCATTGGAAGGCATCTATCATTGACAACGAAGCTCATAGGCAGAGTTTCCCATCTTGAATGAGCGTGCAGGCACTAAGTTTTTTGACCCAGAGACCATAGTTGATCTCCAGTCCAGTCGACCCACCTGGTACATATGCATACTTTTTTTTCCTCTCATTTTTGAAACTCAGCCCAACCACACCTGTAGGTAGAAATTAAATCCTTAGAATTTGAGCTCACCCTTATTGATGCTAGAATCGCCCTTTTTTTTTACTCCACTAAATTTCATAAACATTTCATTGATCCATATGAGTTTATATGCTCTCCATAAATTAATTCTTGCCTTCAAAAACTAATCTTTCAACTGAATCCAAATTTTGTTTTAGGGACTTCTTTCTTTGTCCTTTTTGGTGTGTTTAGTTAATTGCAATCCGTTTTCTCCTATAATTGTCCTTTAACTAGATATTGAGTTATTTTTTGGCGGATGAAATGAATTTAGCCGGTGATTCAATTGTTTTTTATTTATTATTTGCTTTAAATCCTACAATTTAACTACTTATTCTTAAAGTCGCTGTCTATATCTATTGTTTTAAGAACACATGGTGTGAAGCTGGCATGACAAATCAGTTTTCAGAGTTCTATTGAGTAAATTATTAACTAATCATTTATTGATTTTGGTTATTTGCATATGTCTAGTGGCAATGACGTCGAAGGGCAGTGAAGACGACATAGTAAGAGGAAATGTGGAAGGGTTCATTCAAGAGAGGGGACCGAGTGATGATTATGATGAAATTAAATACCTTGGTTCTGAGTACTCAGTTCCAGAGGATGAGCAAGAGAGTGATGTGAATGTGGTTGATAAACCGAGCAATGGGGCTGATGATGGTAGTAGTGATGATGGCTCTTATATGGGCCAAAGTAGTAGTTCAGATATAGAAGAAAGCATATATGAGGACTCAGAAATTGGGGAGTTTGATGTGGAGGATGATAGTGATGATAATGAGGATGCCTCGGGGAGCGAAAATGATGATGTGCCTTTTCAACAGCTTTGTGTTCTCCCTTAGGCTAAGTGCTCGGGTACAATGCCATATTTTGTTGTTGGGATATCGTTTGAAGATAAAAAAGATCTTAAAAGGGCTGTAGATGAGTATACTATCAAGCGGGGGGTTAAGCTTAGAATTGTGCGTAGTGATAGGAAGACGTTTAGGGTGGTGTGTCAAGATGGTTTGCCCTTTTACACTATATGCGTCTACACGTAGGGCAGTGTGGGGTGGCAAGTGAAGTAATTGAATAATGAACACATGTGTGCACGTGTGTTCAAAAATCCAAGAGCTTATACCAAGTGGTTGGCTGAGTATTTCAAGACCAAGGTGCAAGGAAACCCTAAATTCAAGTCCAAAGAGATGAAGACCGAGCTCCAAAGGGATCTAAAGGTCAACGTTAATGTGTTTAAATGCAAGAGGGCAAAGAAAATCATCATGGACGAAATGGAAGGGAGTTTCAAGGATGAGTTTGCAAACTTAGAGGCATATTGTAATGAGTTGAAGTTGTCAAACCCTGGTTCAGACGTGTGTGTGGAAGTGAGCAACGAAGGTTTGGAACATGGACAAAGAATATTTAAGAGGATGTACATATGCTTCAATGCCTCAAAGGTATCATTACCATTTATTAATTTTATGTTATATTTTCACTTCTCAATCACAAGTAATAATATAGTTAGTGTTGCATTACTCTTATTTCTTTGATTTGCAATTTTGTTGTTGGTTGTGATGATAATCAATTAGCTTGAAATGCCACTTTTGCTTTATTTTTGTTATAAGTTGTAAGATAATACATCCACTATGAGGTTTTGCTGCATTTCCAGTGACAAAAGGTTTTGCTGAGGTGTTTCTTCCAATTTCTGTAATGCTTTAACTATTAGAGTGTATTTTTATTATTTTTATTCATAGTAGCATGTTTTTTTTTTACAGGTTGGGTGGAAGGAAGGTTGCAGACCACTGATTGGTGTGGATGGCACCTTCTTGAAGGGAAAATCCAGAGGAATATTGTTGACGGCTGTGGGGGTTGATGGGAATGATTCACTGTACCCTGTAGCGCTTGGGCTAGTTGAGAAGGAAAACGCACATCACTAGTTGTGGTTCCTTAAATGGCTGCAGAAATCTCTTGAATTAGGCAGTGGTGAGAATGTCACAGTAATTTCAGACATGCAAAAGGTAATAATGTAAATTCCAATGTTAGCTAGGCATTTTTTTAATTAATGAATAACCTCTGGTTTTAATGACTTGTTTAATATGAAAGGGACTTACCAATGCCATTAGTGAGGTCCTTCCGGCGGTTGAGCATAGATTTTGTGCCTGCCACATATATGCAAACTGGAGCAAAAAATGGAGAGTCAACGAGTTCAAGAAGAAATTCTTCAGTTGTGCATGGAGTACATATGTGGAGGATTTCAAAGACAACCTCAAACGTCTAGGGTCCTTGAGGAAAGAGGCAGCTGAAGATGCACTAACGTACAACCCACAATGTTGGGTAAGAGCGTATTTTAGTTCACGGTGTAAGTCTTGGGTAGTCGATAATAACATGAGTGAGTCCTTCAATGCATGGATAGACGAGTGCAGGTATTTACCTGTGATTAGGATGGTTGATGGGATTAGATTGAAGATGATGGGTAAGTGGGCTGACAGTGAGAGAAACGTTCATCGCTGGAAAACTAATTTCAGTCCTAAATGTTTAGATTTGTTTGAGTGCAATAGGTTCCTTGCTGCTGATTGTAGAGTCTGTTTTAATGAGGATGACAGTTATGAGGTTGTAGAGGGGCAAGATAGGCATATAGTTAATCTTTCAAGAGGCATGTGTACTTGTAGGGCTTGGGACTTAACGGGAATACCTTGCCAACATGCCATATGTGCTATGTTTCATGCTAAGGTAGACCCCAAGACCCACATTTCACACTACTATCACAAGGACTCCTATATTGCAGCGTATAGAACAAAATTACGGCCCGGTAAGGGGTAAAAATGCAGGACACAACAAATTTTGGACCATTGCGGCCTCCACTTGTCACTAACTTGCACAGGCGGCCTCCCAATAAAAGGACCAGAACTGACGAACCGGCAAGGCGGAGGAAAAAATCAAGAGCTTCCCGCAAAATAAGGGAGGCATCTGCATCTCACAGGCCTCAACAAGGGGGAATTGAGAGAATAAGTCGACATGGAAAGTCCTACAAATGCACTCATTTGCAACAAACCGGGACACAACAAAAAAAGTTGTAAGGAGGTAAGTTTTGGTTCTCATGGATTGCTTTTCTAATACAATATTGTGCATGTAGCTTCCACCCACAAGCTCACTTTTGTGATCTATTGAATCAAAGTCATCTCGCTTCTTTGTTTCGATAAAATTGTATGCGGTTAAAAGTTATTTAGCTTGTTTACGGTGATTGATTTTGTTTCGTCATCAAGTTGGTTGATGTTTGTTGTTGTTGGTTCTTTGTTTTTATCGATTCATGCTTTGTAATTACCTTTTTTAAAGTCTTTTCGAGTTATCACTTCATTATTTGATGGATATAAAAGTATTCATTTTTTTAAACTAATTATTAAATTCATTCAGTCAAAATTCTCATTTTTTTTCTCGGCAACATGTGGATGCAACACCAAGCAAGCGCGAGTCCGGGGCAACCCCCTACCCCACACAAGCCGCCCAACAACAATCACCATCCCATTCCTCCCACTCTCAACAGCCCCCTCAACCAACACAAGAAGAACCTAATAGAAGTCAAAGTTCCCAACCACCACCCTCCCATTCACAACCCTCTACGACAAGAAGAACCTCCAAGAGGCATGCAAGAGGTGGATATGGGTTTGGGATATGTTTTGACGAGACCACTGGGCGTAGTGTTTATAATGTAAGTATCGGATATGTAAGTATAGGAATATATATGCATGTAGTTCAGTTAATGTTTAGGAAGTTGTGGGACAAAACTCCATTTGACAGACTTTACTTTTCAGGTGTAGTCTCAATCTGGTTTTGCATGTCTGGTTAATCTATAGTTTTTAGGGTCTAGTGTTCTTCATTTGAAGAGTGAAATATGTTCAGTTTCTGTATTGGTGAAAGCTTATGTTCTGAACTTGCTAAATGTAACGAATGGAGCATCTTTGGTCTTATTCTTATGATTCGTTACTCATAAATCTAATTTCTTCTGTTCTTTTGCTTGTGCATAATTTAATTACTACGCTCCTTTGTATTGCGGCCTGGTATGAATTCCGAAATTGTTATTGAAGAGGGAACATCCCATGATTATATGCGCAGGAATTCTGATCCCCAAACCCAATTTCTCATTCCAAATGAGAGGGAATTGAGGTTGTCTCGAGGGAGTAACTCCAGTGAGCCAAGTGGTTCAAGATCCATTCCATTTCAACCCCAATCAGTCACTGTTGCTCCACCGTCTGACCTTCCTTTTCTGGCTCGAGGTCTACAATGGAGAGGAGAACCATGTCTTACAACCTCACAGCTCTTATCACGTGTTCGAGCCAACAACGACAAAGGAAAGAAGGCTGTTGATTAGGGCTATGTGAACATGTGTGGCATTGGGTTTTGTAATTATTTTGCTTTGAAAACTGTGAAGGCCAGAGTTCAAGGAAAGAATTAGAACTACACCATAATTTTTTTGTATAGTATTTGTTGATTAAGGCTATGTGAACATGTGTGGCATTTAGAAATATGAATTATAGTGGATAATGTACAATGATGATGACAGGGAAGTCAGAAAAAGGATGAAGCAGGGAAATCAGAAAAATGTGCATTGAAAGTGTACCATTTTTTTACCCCACGCAGGTGAAAAAAAATGTGTATGAGGCATAAGGTTTTAGAGGAGTGTTTTGTTTTGTATTGGTATTAGGCGTCTTTTGTCACACAAAAAATGTGTATGTGAACATGTGGCATTTAGAAATATTAATTGCTGTTTCCACAATTTCTTTTCTTTATATAGTTGCAGATTGAGAAGATTGTTGGAATTTGGTTGTGATTTGCTTTTGGATACAAGAATCAAGTTTCAGATTCAATATATTTTGTGTTGTGTTGGAATATTTCTTGTTGATTAAAAGAAAGCTTTCTGATTAATGACATGCCAACCGCATCTAATAAGTTTTGCTTTCCCACAAATATAATGCGTTAATAGATGCTGATGGATTGGCTATGACAAATATCTCTGCCTCATCATAATTACAGCCATTGAAGGGAACATCAAGTGCTGAATTTCGTTTTGGTGCGTTGGTAGTTTGGATTCGATGGAGAATCGATGGTTAAACTAGGTAACAAAAGTATAGTTGATACACCCACAAATACCCCTGTTCCATCAAATGTCTGCCTTCACCGTCATTAAGGCCATATTTTGTTTGCCGTTTATAAGACCCACGCATGTTTTAATGAAAGACATTGTTAATGCAGCTTGTTCGGTTTCCATTATTCTTGTCATGTTTATCACTTGTCCGCTACAACTAGGGTCATTAGTTCTTCTTGTCATAATTTGGTAATGTTTCATAAATATAAACTTAATGCTATTTTTTGTTATGGTCATAGTTAAGGAGAAAGCAAAAGGAAATGAAATAAAACACTCTTATAATTCTCGAACTTCACTTTGTCCATAAAGATCAGTGAATCAAAAAGTAAATTAAAATTAACCAAGATACATAACACTAAATCCATTGACAACATGTTAGCATCTACAAATACTTTACATATCACATAAACTTTGTCTTAACTTCCACAACCACAACAAAAGGAAACCTAAACCCTACAAATTAATACTAACAACATCCAAGTCAATAACAATGTTAGTAATGCAAGTTTGAACTTGCATTTAACCTTCTTCACTTCACTTTCTTTAACTAAATGTTCAGATTTCATCTTCATCACCTCACCTTCAAGTGCAACAAGCTCTTCATACCACTTCCCACATGCATTTCCTTTTCGATTCTCCTCATATAGCTTGTCTATGTCATTGAGTAGATCTTTGATAACTTCATTTTCCCTTTCCCCAAACACACCATCGTGCCATTCGAAAAATCCACACCCACCATCCTATCAAATTGTTTAACCAACAGTTAGAAATGAAGAAGCCACACAACTAAAAATCTCATCCCACATCTAATAAATCTTACCTTGTAGTAATTTGGGCACCCATAAAACCTCTCTAAGGTTTCCTTCGACCATGAGGTCCACCTTGGCGCCACCAATTTGTGATAGCAATATCGCATAGGACCTTCGTATTGTTCCTCGCAACTGGGTCTTCTCACAAGAACCACCTTTCTTCTTGCTTTCCTGTTTCTCCCTGTCGTTGATTGAGAAGACGAAGACATCCAATAGTCTCTGCACAATGCAATATTATTTGTCAAACTAATAAACCTTGCAAATAAATGAATATAAGTAAGAAGAGAGACAACCATTTTATTGGGAGGTGGGGGGCAAAAGTGACTAGAAATTTAGGTCTTTGAGAAAAGACAATACAAATAATAAATACTAGCAGAGATGTAACAAAAAACAAATACTACCAGAAAAGAAACAAAACAGATTGTAAATGTCTAATGCAACCCTTTCCGCTACATGTCTAGTGCTACAACAACAACAACAAAACGCAATAGTGTATTAATTATGGACACATGAATCATTCAACATTTAAGTTGATCTAGGATCCTGTGAGGAAAAATGAAACCCGTGAAAAAATGGGGCAGAAGCTGAAATCAAACTTAAAAGAAGTAGATAGCTATGACCAATTCAAAGATCCAATCGCTCATATCTGCCCACAGTTTACAAGATATCGTGTTTTTTAGTTGCATTACACATGCACAACAGAAACTTGCATTCAGAATCTGAGACAGATCAAGAAATATCGCAACTAGCATTGCAGTAATAACTAAGAAATTTAAATTACGATTCTGCAGGTTCAAAATAACTTAGTTGTCACCTTATCGCAAGCAATGGTACAAACAGCTTTGCAACCACTGCAGACTCTCCTGGAAGTCTCTCGAATAGGAGTTGATGATTCGCGGCACAGAGCCTGGGATTTCACCTCCCCTTCTCTGTTCGCCGAAAATAACAGTGGTGGTGAGGCGATTGTCGGTGACGGACGACGGAGGCAAGGTCCGCTGAGGGAAGAACGGTTGTCGACGATGATGAACAACGGTGGGAGAAAATTAGGGTTTCTTGTTTTCCCAATTTGATCTTCTCTTTCTGCGTATGAGAGGAATCCCGATGGAGTAGTAATTTGGGTGTATAAGTTTTTTTTTTTTCCTTTTTTAATTAACTTGTGAATCCCAGTCAGCATTTTTCCTTCCATTTGGCATGTTCTCTCTCCAAATAATCATCCACATCAGCGTCATTGTTCACGTTATCCAATCAAGTGGACGTTGACCGTCTGATCAACTAACCCCATGTGATGTTTTTTCCCAAAAACGAACAGGATGTATAAAATTGGTGCTTAAAATTTACGTGGTGCTGGGGGCTGGGTGCGGCAAAATACATGTGTCCTTTACCCTTAAAAAAATTCTATTGAGAAAGTCCCTATCGAAGCAGAGCATTGGAAGCTGGAGCAGAGCGTTGAGGGAGTAGAGCATTGGAAGCAGGAGTAGAGCGTTGAGGGTCGACGCGGAGTAGTACTTGCCGGTGCGGTCACAGCGAACGATAACCGATTATTGTAGTCAGCTAGTTGCCTCTAACCTAAAATCTCGACTTTCTCAGAGTCCCTGGCGTGAAGCGTTCAGGCGGCGGCTTCGTAGCTCCACCGGGATAGACACTCAGACCCTGTCGTGCTCGAGCGTGAGAGGGCAGTTTCTTGTTTGAGTTTTTCTTCTCCTTTTTCGTCGTCGGCCTACGCAGGTGAGTTCTTTTTTATTCGTAGTTCTGTTACCTCTTTGTTCTTTTTAGTTTGTTTAATACTAGTACGAACATCGACGAATTAAAAACATCTAAATGAGGAAAACAAAGAATTGGTTAGGAATACTCTGTTTCGAATCTCCTCCATGATCCCGGAACTCCAGTGTTAACTTCTCTCGTTCTGTTGATCTTCCTATCACATATGTTTGTCTCCTACTTTGTTCGTTCTTGACTATTTGTATCCACAAAATTTCAAGAAATCAATAAGTCCTGTGACTCATTTTTGATATTTTGATTACAAAAAACTTCTATCTGAAATTTGATTATTGAAATATCCTTAATGCTTCCGTCGTGATGTATAAACTATATTGCCTGGCAATCTGCAGAATCAGAATCAGTTAAAATGATTAAAAAAACATCAATGACTTGATTAGAACTCAAACGAAGTCGCATGGTATGTTCTTGGGAGCTTGAACTAAATTCAGTCCCAATAGAATTAATGGTGGCGCAAAAACCTTAAAAGAAGACAAACTTCAAAGATTTCAAGCTCCATAAAGGCTCAGAAATTGGAACTCCTTGTTCATTGGAGTTGTCTAGCATGTGAGTTGAATGTAGGAAGGACTGGTCTTGAGGAAGGTATAAGTTGATACGGGTATTAGTTGACATTGGTGGCCGATAACATGACTAAAATCTATTACTACATCAGTATCGAGGGCTTTTTGATATGGCATGAAATGTGATTGCTGAAGTAATTTTATTTTACTATTTTGGCGGGGAAGAACCCATACAAGAAGCCATTAAAATTGCTGATGTTTGTAGGCCGTGAACACTGGAGCATAGAGCCTTACATTTGTCGGGTTGAGCTTCATTGTGCTCTGCTGCGTCCTATTCAAGGAGTTCCGCAAGTTTTCCTTCAAACTTGTTTTTTACCTTGCCCTCTCTGTATGCATCTCATTCCACCTTACTTGGATCCTTCGGATTTAGTTGCTGATGTTTAGATCTGATTTCTTCTTGTTCTCGCCTGATATAAATCTTTATGTGCTAGCACAATTTCATTGGGCTTTTAATAGTTAGTTCCCAAATATGTAATTCAGTTTGACGTTGAAACTTGAATGGGATCGACAATCAAAGCCTTATTTGTGTTTCCCTCAGGGAAGTATTTGAGATATATCACGAACCTCGCCGAAGTTAGCCATAGCCAGTTCACTTTAATTTTTATTGTTGTAATTGTAAATTGCAGTTTATCTCTTGTTGTAATGGTAAATTGCAGTTTTTCAAGTTGAACAAGAAAATATGGGTGATGAAGATAATAATAATGTAGCATCCTCATCAAATATCCATACATTATCTTCAACATGAATGATTTGTATTCGTGATAGAATCAGAGACTAACTTGTCAGGTATAGGCATTCTAATTAGCAATGTACTCTTATTTAGTATCAACCTGTTAAAAAAATTTGTATACATTATAATTTATATACAATTTTATCCATTAACTATATTTAATAATGACTTTATTGTTTATTAATTTTTAAATAATTATTTAACTTTTTTTTTTTTCCAATTTTAGATATAAATATAAATTTGTATCTTCAATTATCACAATATATATAACTAATATTAATATATGTAGTATTCAATAAGATTCATGCCATTTTCAGTTATTTTCCATTTCAACTGACTTTTCAAATAATAATCCAAACACGTCTCCATTTGGAAAAAAAAAAACTTCTAACACCGTCAATCCAAAACACAAATCACATTTACAATTTAACTTTTTTCTATCTTACTTCGCAAAATTTAGATAGAAAATAAATCACTTATCCCACCGTTAACTCAAACGGGCTCTTTGCCGATTGTAGATTTGGCCATTTGTAGTTGTGTGCATGCTTGTACCTGTTGTAGTGACATGTACTGTAAATAATCCTCCAGTTACTCTTTTACTCTTCTTGTTCTTAATATAAGATATATTTACCTAATTTGATTTGATTAAGGAAGTTAGTTGAGTTGGTTAATATGACATGTAATTTCTAAAACACTCTAGTTATCTTCCTTAATTCCCTCGTTCTCTCTCCTCCCTGATTATTGTTGAGGGAACATTAATAGAGACAAATTAGGAAAAATTGACAAATATAAAACAATGTCTTATATTTAGGACCATGATCAACTCCCTAAAGTTGTCTTATATTAAGGACCGGAGGAGTAATAATTTGCAGCAATTTGAGCATACTTTGACTTGAAAGATTTAAGAGGACTCCCTTTTCTGATGTAGGTTGCATTGCCTAGAAAGAAAGAAAAATATCAGTGATTGAAGTTTAATAGTTACTTTCTCACTAATAAACTATGAGGGCTTCGTTTGGAGATAAAGTTTATCCCCATTATCCTTTCCATAACAAGTTGTCGATTTATATGTCTATTAATAACTCGTTGATGGCCTTATTGCAGTTGAGGGTTTTGGTGTTGAGGGAAGTCAAGATGGGAGAGCAAAAGCATAGCGTGCCAGCTCTACAATGGATGCGTGACCCTGTTGATGTTACTCTATCTGAAGAATGCCCTCTCGAACATGTTCCTTGTCTTCACCTGAAGTACTCATTCATTCTATTGCCTTTGCCTTGCTTGTTTGCAGTTTTTTCTTTAGTTATGCTGTACATCCTATCGTTTTGACTTTTCAATGTGAGTATAGATACATGTGTTTTTCTGCGTGGTTGGGTTCCCTGCTTGAATCAGTGAATGTAAAAAGCATCTTTTTGATGAAATGGTGATGTAGAGAATGCGGATTAGAGCCTCCAAGGTCTTGTTTGGAAGTTGCAGCTTTCATATAAAAAGCATCTTTTTGATGAAATGGTGATGTAGAGAATGCGGTTTTGAGCCTCCAAGGTCTTGTTTGGAAGTTGCAGTTTTCATGTTCAATTTTCTTCTTATTGTTAGTCATGGTTCAGATTCTGTGATTTGTGAAGTAACTTACTATTGGGTGGGCTCGTATCAACCTGACCTAGTGACCCTTCCAGTTTGTAGGAAGGTTATTTTCATTTATTTCTATGACATCTCCCCCAATTTTGGATCCGTTAGTATCTCATTCCCTCTACTATATTATTTTTAATCTCTGGAATAAAACAAAGGTGGTTCAGTTTCTTATGAAGACTAAGAATTCTATTAGTCCACATATGATGCTACTCTGAATTTTCTCACGTCTTTACTTCCAGTCCATTTTGTTTTAATTTTTTATTATATACATCAGGTTGAAGTTGGCATTGCAGAATTTGGGCATCTCTAGTCTCTTTCCTGTGCAAGTTGCAGTTTGGGAAGAGACAGTTGGACCTGGTAATTTTGAGCGAGACCTTTGTATAAATTCTCCCACTGGAAGTGGAAAAACTTTAGCTTATGCTCTACCAATTGTGCAAATGCTGTCTAACCGTGTTGTAAAATGCTTGCGAGCTTTAGTGGTGGTGCCCACTCGTGATCTTGCCTTACAGGTTACATAGCTTCCTTGATGTTCTTTTAAAAATATTTTATTTTTTTGTTTTTGGTTTTCTCTCTCAATGCTAATAATTCAACATATCACTCATGTATGTTCTTTTAGATGCCAACCCTTTGCATTTCATCTATGTTTGGGTTAATGTGAAATCAAAGATGAATAATCCATTATGCCATTAAAATGAGCCATCATATTTATCCTTAATTTCCCTTGTCACTTCAGGTCAAAGAAGTTTTTGACGCCATTGCGTCTCCATTAGGTTTACATGTTGGCCTGGTTGTTGGTCAATCTTCAATAGCTGATGAGATTTCTAAGCTTGTGGATATACCAGGATATGAGGTAGGCATGTGTTACGATCCAGAGGATGTATCTCTTAATTACCGACTGGGATTCCAAAGTAAGGTGGATATATTGGTAGCTACCCCTGGACGGCTCATGGACCACATCACCACTACTAAAGGGTTCACACTTGAGCATCTTTATTATCTTGTAAGTTGTGGAAACATATTACTTCTCATATTATGCAGCTTCTTGATTTTATATTTAACTTTTTATTGCAAAATGGCTTTATTAAATGACAAGAAAGAATGTGTAAAGATAGTTAGTCCCTCCAAGAGATATGAAAATACCAGACTACTAAATGAAACATAATGTCATATAGATTTTTATTTATTGCATTTAGTATATTTGAATGTTGGCTATGGAAACAATCTAAAAGGCCATAGTTAAACAGGGCGGATATCAATAGAAGTCTATTCCCTCTGGTCCTTACAATACCAAACGTTTCTAACTAGCTTTTACAGATTAAGGATAGTTAAAACTTACAAGTAGTTTGTATCATTAAAATTATTGTAAATTATCACCAATTTCCACAATTACACTCCAATTAAAATGAGTCTATCTTAATTATCTTTAATTTCTTTCTCGTGTCATCTCTCTCCACAACACCATTAATAAGGGCACTTATGAAAAAAGAGGATTTAATGCCATTGACTTATTACAGTGTTTTATGTTTAGGACCCTAGAGACCTTGAATGTGTCTTGTGTTAAGGACTAGAGGGAGTACACTTTTGCTAAAAGAGCCCCTAAAGTTGGAAACAAAGGAACACATAGGGCTATTTATTTTATATTGTTAAGTTGGATTTCTTTTATTGTACATGGATCCATGTGAACCAGGTAAATTGTGTCAGGTGGTTGATGAAACAGATCGGCTTCTCCGGGAGGCCTACCAATCCTGGTTACCTACTGTGCTGGAACTAACTCGATCTAAGGACAAGAATATTTATCCACCAGCTGGTTCATTTCTTCTTAATTCATTTAGTGGATTAAGCACTAGAAGGAGAAGGTGAGTTCAAAGTTCATTGCATGTCTATAGTTCTTATCATATTGTCTTGTCAGATCTTAAACATGGTTTTGGATTTTTTTTTTTTTTCTAGGTGAAATGGACAAATTGTGGTTGATTACCTTGATTATTATAATTTGTATTAATGACTATGTTAGCTTGAAGAAATGCTTCTAAGATGTACAAACTAGAGATTGCCTTGTTAGTTGCTCTATTGTATTTTATATATTATTGTGTATTAATAATGTTTTAGTTACAATGGGGTTTATTTAGGAGATTGTATTATCTGGGTTCTCAGACTGCTATATGGGCTGTTTCTGAATATTTGAGTGGCAAGAAGGAAAGAGTAAATGAACCTTCTCCCCCGCAAGAAGTAATTTAAGCCCTGTGAAGATAATTGGTTAGTATATGTTGGCCTCAACTATATTTTTAAATTATATACTTAATGAATTATGAATCCTTCTTGACGCTTATCAGTATACTCACACTGTTACGTAGTCTTAAGCGGGACATGAAGTTTCTAACAGTAGTCTTGGTTCACCGATACTAGCATGTTGTCACTTCTTGAATATTTGAAATATTAGTGAGAAAGAGAGATAGAGGTATTGTTCAGAGGCATAAAACACTCTGTTTATTGTGATTATTCAGAGAAAAAGATTACACTTATATAAGCTCCAAGAGCATTGTCTGAGGCAAGATTGAAGGGATTACAAAATGAAAAGAAATAAAGGACTGAATACAATCAATCAGAAATCTTTTTTTAACTAGTACAACTAGAATGAGAGGATGTGATAGAGCTGGAATCATAGGATAGGTAATAATGGGCTGATTTCTAACACTCCTCCTATAGCTGGATAGTATATGTCAATCATTTCTAGCTTGTACTGAAACCCTTCAAATTTAGCTCGACCTAGCGGTTTGGTCATTACATCTGCAATCTGATCTGCAGATCGTATGTAGGATAGATTCATGATGCTTGCTTCAACCTTCTCTTTAATAAAGTGCCTGTTTATCTCAACATGTAACGTTCTATCGTGATAAACAAGTTTCTTTGTTATTTCAATGTTGGCCTTGTTGTCACACCAGAGTGGCATAGGTCCCTCATATGGAATTCCTAACTCTGTCAGTAGTATGATAACCTAGAGTCCTTCATATACTCCTTCGTTAACAGCTCTTAGCTTTGCTTCTGCACTGCTTCTTAAAACCACAATTTGTTTCTTGCTTCTCCATGTGACCAGATTTCCTCACACATATGTGCAGTATCCTGAAGTTGACCTTCTATTCTCCCTATCTCTTGCATGGCTGCATCGGTGTAGATTTCGATATTTCTAGAAATGCTTTTCTTAAAGAAGATTCCTCTTCCAGGATTAAGTTTTAGATGGCTCAGGATTCTGTATACAGCCTCTATATGCTCTTCCTATGGCTGATGCATGAACTGTCATAGCTGATATTTTTGACGTGTGTGGGTTAAGTATATTAGCTTCCCTACAAGTCTTCTGTATTGTTCAAAGTGAACTGGGCCACCATTTGGTTTAATCTCTCGGTGACAATCTTCTTTCGTTGGTGTTCCTTCGGGTTGTGCCCCACTGCCCCTAACATTCCTGTTTCATGTAACAGATCTAGGGTATACTTCCGCTAGGATATGTTGATGCCCTTTTTGGTTCTTGCCACTTCTATACCCTATAAGTATCTCATTTGACCGAGATCCTTCACTTGGAATTCATTTGACTGGTCCCTCTTTAGTTGGGCAATTTCCTTCATTGTTCCCTGTAATAACTATGTCATCAACATAGACAATCAAGATAGTGACTTTCCCATTATCATGCTTGATAAACAACGTGTCATCTGCATGCCCCTGTTTATACCCAAGTTTCTTTATTGCCTTGGTGAATCAACTGAACCATGCTCTTGTAGATTGCTTTAGCCCATACAAAGACTTGTTGAGTTTGTAGACCGAGTCGTTTTGGAGCTAGAACTCCATCGAGGACCTCCATGTAGACCTCTTCCTCCAAGTCACCATTCAGAAATTCATTCTTAACGTACAACTGATGTAGTGACTAATCCAAGTTGGCTGCAATTGACAACAATAATTGGATTGTATTGAATTTAGCTATCGGGGCAAAGGTCTCCTGGTAGTCGATTCAATAAGTCTGAGTATACCCTTTTGCAGCCCGTCTTGCCTTGTACTTGTTGATACTTCCATCAGGATTGAACTTTGGGGTGAAGATCCACTTGCATTCCACTGGTTTCTTTCTTGGGAAACGAGCTGTGATTTCCCATGTTTTACTTTCCTCAAGTCCCTTTAACTCTTCTTATGCATCTTGTTTCCAATTGGGATCAGCCATAGCTTGTTGTAAAGTATTTGGAATTTTAATTTGTGCACCGTTTACAACAAAGCTCTACATCTTTGCAGACAGATTACCATATGAAACAAACCGTTGAATTGCATGCTGAGTACAAGATTTTACCCTTTTTAAGTGCAATAGGCCATCCCATCTCTTTAAGATCTACTCTTGGGTTAAAGTCATGGTTGTTCTTTTGAGTGGAAGAGACATTTCTACCATTATCTTTTTCGTCTTGAGATTGTTGTCTGGACTCTTCTTCTGATCCACCTTTTGATATCCATCGCAGAAATGATTTTAACTTTTGTTTCTAGTTCATTAGGTGTAGGTGTAAATTGGTTGGTTGGAGGGGTGATATTAGAAGATGATGATAGTAAGGTATCGGAGACTGGTGGCAAGGTATTAGTGGTATTAGGTTCTTTGGAAGTGGGATCATGTGAAATTAGCCATTCAATATTTGAGTGCTCCCCCTGGATGGGTAATTTGGGATAATAGGCATCTTTCTCATAGAATGCGGTATCTTTGGAGACAAACAGTTTCATTGAGGTTGGACAACAACACTTGTATCCTTTTTGGGTGGAGGAGTATCCAAGAAATTTACACTTTTTTGGGCTCAGGCATCAAACTTGCTTGCATCATGTGTATGGATAAGGACAACACATCCAAACACTCTTTGAGGTAATGGGTTGATAAGAGGACAATTTGGAAAGGTGTCAAGAAGTTTTTGGATAGGTGTGGCATAGTTGAGGACTTTGGAGGGCATTCGATTGATGAGATAGGTAGCATTTAGGACCGCATCTTCCCAGAAGACCGTGGGCACATTTCGTTCCATTAATAAAGTTTTGGTTACCTTCAATAAGTGGCAGTTTTTTTCATTCAGCAACCCCACTTTACTGAGGTGTGTAAGGACATGAGGTTTGATGATGAATTCTTTGTTGATCAAGAAACTCCTTAAAGGTGCCACTCAAGTATTCCCCTAGCATTATCACTCTGGAGGATCTTGGTGGAAGTTTGAAATTGGTTTTTCACAAAGGTGTGCTAAGGGTTTTAACCTTATAATTCTGCCCTTTTTTACCTCAAAGGAATCGTTGAATCCGAGGAGAAAGTCATATACTCTTCTTTCTTTCACTATCCTCCTATATAATTGAGCGTCCTTGACTTTCTTCCATGGGTATGCCTCAAACAGGTCCTATTGTTGCCAGAGTTTTGACAAAGCATTGTAATAACAGTCCTGTTGTATTACTTTGTCTCAAATCTCAAAGTTGCCGTTTCAAATGGATCAAGGCAGCGGTGTTATCAAGAGAAGAGTAGGTTCTTTTGACCGCATCCCAGATTTCTTTTGCAATGTTTGCTAGGAGATAACCTTCACTAATATCAAGAGCCATAGAGTTACATAACCAAGTCATGACTTGGTTATTTTCAGCAAACCATATGTCAAAATTTGGGTCAGCAAGAGCTAGTTGAGGGGCTGCCCCATTAATATATTTCTCCTTTCTCTTGCCATGAATATACCTGAGCACGCTTTGTGACCACTAGAGATAGTTTCTACCATTAAACTTATGGTTAATAACGATAATTTGATTTTCTGAGAATTTTGGTGCCATCTCTGTGGTTCTATTTGGTACTGTATTACTGGTAGTGGAGGAAGAGGATGAAGAGCTTTGAGTTTGAGAATTTGTACCGGACATAAAAGTTGTGGGAATCGTTCCGGTTTTGTTTGGATTTCCTAGGATAGAACCGAAAAGAGGACATTCAAAAGGATTCATCATTTTGGAAAGAGGGTCGCTGAAACTGCTGTAGATGAAGGCGTGTGGGGTTCACGCACCGGTGCTGTGGTGGTGTGTGGACACCACGCGCTGCTTTGGTCCACCCCATCTCTCTAGGATCCACCAATTGACAGGTTCTGATCCTTCCTATGGTGGCGGTGTGGTTACTCGCGCCTCTCTGCACCAGATCTGAAACAGTTCCCCCCTCTCTCTCTTGTGTTTCTGTCCCTCCCTTACTGTCTTATTCGCTCTTTCTGGCACTGGATCAACAGCCAGAGCTCTGATACCATATTTTTCAGAGGCATAAAACACACTTTGTTTATCGTGATTATTGAGAGAAAAAGATTACACTTATATAAGCTCCAAGAGAGCTGTCGGAGGCAAGATTGAAGGGATTACAAAATGAAGAGAAATAAAGGATTGATTACAATCAATCAGAAATCTTTCCTAAACTAGTACAACTAGAATTGGGGATGTGATTGGGGATGTGATAGAGCTAGAATCATGGGATAGGTAATAATGGGCTGATTTCCAGCAAGATGAAACAGAGAAGAGAGAGACACAGAAGAGGGGTTCAAGAGACAGAAACAGAGATGGTTGAGAGGGAGGAACTGAATATGCACTTTTATTCCATAATGAATCAATAGTCTGAATTGATATAGTATAGTAGAGGCTGTTTATATCCTAAAATACTCACCTACCCCCAACTGCTAATAAGCCACTAACAAAATAACAGAAACGATCTTATTATTATTCCATGGCATAGTGTCTTTCTATTTCTTTTTTTTTTTTTAACATTTAGCCTATTTACAGTGTTAGCTCTTGTCCCTTTGTCATATTTTCTTCCCTTTGATACAAGAGAAATAATTGCTCATATATGTTCATAATATATATTTTTATTTTCTGCAGTGGAGTTGAGAGGGGATTTAAAGATAAACCTTACCCCAGGTTGGCAAAGATGGTTCTATCTGCAACAATAACCCAGGACCCAGGAAAGCTTGTTCAACTGGATCTGCATCACCCAATATTCTTGAAAGCTGGGAAAATGCGTTATAGGCTTCCTGAGAATTTGGAATCACTTAAAGTGGTATGACATTAAAACATGAATACCATTTGTATGAATTTATTAGAATGATTTTATTTAAGTTGGAATAATTCTTGTATCATTTAATTTTCAGAAATTAGCATAGCTGCTTGCTTTTAGCTTCTATTTCAAATTATGTTTTCATGATTATGGATGTTTAAATTAAATTTATAGGATGATATGTACTCCCCCTTCTATCTCTGGGGTCTTGCCTGAGTTATTGTTGAATTTAGAGGGATAAAATTCACTCTTATTAAACTCAGTAAATAAAAGAGAATACATAGGAGCCTTTATATAGGCAGATAGAAGAGAAACTTAGGGACTAAGATAAATTACAATAAAGGCTAATAATGCTGATATAATTAGGATCCTATAATCAAGGAGGACAATAATCAAGGGATCCTAATAATAAAGTTGATTTATTTCCTAATATTCTAACACTCTCCCTCAAGCTGAAGAGTATATGTCGATTATACTCAGCTTGCCTCGAAATCCTTCAAACTTTGTTATGTCTGCTTCAATTTTCAAAATCTTTAGGCTTGTACTTCTTGAGTCTCAGCGGCATATTTATTTTTGTCTGGGCTTGTACTCTTCTTGAGTCTCAGTGGCCCATTTATTTTGTTTGGGCTTCTACTCCTTTTTAAGTCTCAGAGGTCCCGTATTTTGTTTAGGCTTGTACTAATTTTTGGAGTCTCAAAGGTCCCATATTGAGTAGCAAAACTTGCCTAGAAGAATCTCGAGCCCCACAATTTGACAAATGACAGATTGGTCTTAACAGCAACCATAACCATTTAGGTCAGATTGACTTGTTCCTCTCGTGACTTCTACATCTCTCTTATGCGTTGCACTTCTCTTCTTCTTTTTCTTCACAGCGCCGCGGATGAGAACAGACCGGATCCTTCTTCTTCTTCATCTTCTCCTTCTCCTTTGATCTGCAACAATGGCGAGGAAGGGACGGTGGAGCACGAAGGAGAAGGTGCTGATGCAGTAGTGAAAACACGTCTCTCCGGTCTGTCTTGAGTCGCAGCTCCGATGAACTCGTGATGGCCTCAAGCTTCTTGATGGAGGTTCGATCTGGTTTAAACTTGACTGTTGCTGATTGTTCGATCTCGCCGGCGATCGTGGGCTGATTCTGGTTTTCCAGCAGTGAGGTCAAGCTCGTCCGATGGTGGTGGCAATCTATGTTGCTCTGCTTCTACCAAATATGGATTGCTCCTTTCCTCTTTCCAGAACACTCGCCGGAATTTGGGAATCTCACCGATATCTGGGAATTTCGCCGGAGTTTCGCCGGAAACTGCTGACACTAGGTCTGAAAGACGGAGAACCCAGGGAGCGCTGAGACAAAGACGATGGAGATTGCAGCGATGGTCTAACAACGACTGAATCTTTGGACAGAAGGTTACGAGATGACGGACTAAAATCACAAAACGACTAGCTGACACAATAGATGACGATGGTGAAAGTGGGTGTCTCCCGGCGCTGTGTAACTCACTACCTCTCTGAAATTCTGAACAGAGCAGCGAGTCACCAGTGTCGGAAAACCAGCGTAGAACTGTTAATTTGCTTCAGGAATTAATTCGCTTTGATACCATGTTGAATTTAGAGGGATAAAATTCACTCTTATTAAACTCGGTAAATAAAAGAGAATACATAGGAGCCTTTATATAGGCAGATAGAAGAGAAACTTAGGGACTAAGATAAATTACAATAAAGGCTAATAATGCTGATATAATTAGGATCCTATAATCAAGGAGGACAATAATCAAGGGATCCTAATAATAAAGTTGATTTATTTCCTAATATTCTAACAGTTATACTTATCACTTGATAGCTTCTCACAATTTTAAATTTAATTTCTTCAGTGTGTGTGTGCAGATCTGCGAAACGAAGGTCAAACCCTTGTATCTGGCTGCCCTTTTAAAAACATTGGGAGGAGAAAAATGCATTGTTTTTACCAAATCTGTGGAGTCAACACATCGTCTGTGCAAATTACTGAACTATTTCAGTGATCTTCAAATTAAGATCAAGCAATATTCTAGTCTTCATCCTCAACGTGTAAGAAGGTAAGTACACTGTTTTACTGTAAATTATTTTAATTGGGCATGATCTCATATCTCACATTCACACTTAAAAACATGAAGGAATGCTCATTGTGCTAGAAACTTCTCAAGTTACTTAAAAAAAGGATGGCCTAGTGCACATGATTTGCATCATGTGAAGTATGGGGAGGGATATATGTACACGGCGACATGTTATCTTGGGCATCATTTGGGACGCCTTTAGGAAACATGGACATTTCTTTAAAGTGGTTGGAGAAATTATATGGTGTAGGAAAAATATAACTGCACTTATGACACCCTCTTTTTAATAGTACCCTCTAAGCAAAATCCAGTCAATAGTTACATAAGCTTGTTGGGACGAAGGTGCGATCTTTTGTTTGTCTTGTGCTTTTAAAGAAGAGCAATGTGGGCACGTGTTACATATGTTGGTAAGGCTTAGTGAATGTGTGGGTTAGTGGAGGTAGGAAAGAAGGAAAGGAATCAGTCACTTTTTTCCTTGTATTGAGATAAAAGGATTATATTGATGTTGTCTGCTTGTACACCATAACCTACATGGTTCTGTGTTCCATTTGTCACTATGATAAAGGTTAAGATTCAAATATTGTACCACTTTATTTATATAATTTTTTTTTTCTATATTTGAGCATCCTATTGTTCAACAGGATTAAACGGTTATGAAAATGATATTCTATGTGCAGCAAGACATTGAAGGAATTTCGGAAAGGGGAGTTTCAAGTGCTTGTGTCTTCTGATGCAATGACTCGTGGAATGGATGTTGAAGGGGTGAGAAATGTTATTAATTATGACATGCCGAAACACATAAAGACTTATGTTCATCGAGCTGGTAGGACAGCAAGAGCTGGGCAGGCTGGACGTTGCTTCACACTGATGTCCAAGGATGAGGTATGAAGCCATCTTGTTTCAGTCACGGTTGATCACAGAATAGTTTCCTTTAATCTTGGCAGCTATTGTTCATGTTCAGTCCATATTGTATGTCTTTGGGATCCAATGGAGAAAGTCAGTCTTAGTTTACTTAGGAATGTGTTCTTTTTGATACATTACTTAGGCACGTGTTCAAGATTAAATCTAATTATTATATACCGGGCTTAATTAATTGATTTTGGGAAGGAATCTATCGGATTTCCTAATAAAGCTTGCAAGGGAGGAGAGTCCATATAGTTTCTTATATTGCCCTTTATGCATCCTTCTCAAAATGGTGTGAACTCATGCACCATGTGGCAGGCTAGGCGTTTAAAGAAGTTGTTGCAGAAGGCTGATAACAATACTTGCAGTGATCACACACTGCCCTCCAGTTTGATCGAAGAACTTCATGCCACTTACCAATCAGGTATATGTGATGTCTATTTTGGTTTTATATTTTGATTCTGGTATTTGTTCTTCACAACCAAAAAATGGGAAATATGGCTTGACTTGTACCTGAGTGATTCCTCTCATCTATGAGATTTGTACGTTTTCATATCAGTGTAATCCTTATGCCCGTGCTCATTTTCTGTAACCTTGTTTGATACCTCAGAAACGCATGAAAATATAGTATTGCATTGATTGAGTTGAGGTTAACATAATTTCTGGCCATATATATATATATATATAGTCACTATATATTCCTCTCAGAGCCTTGTGCATTGAGTCGCCTTTTATATGTGTATAGTTAGTGACTAACTAACATTGGGTTAGTTTTTATTTTTGGGTTAAGGTCCATTTTTCCCCCAGAAGTATACGCCGAGGCCCAATTTTGCCCTGGAAGTTCTTTTTGGAGCAATGTTGCCCCTCCGTCAACGGTCAACTAACGGTCAACGGTCAACTAACCGTTGACCGTTAGGGGTGTTAACGGAGGGGCAACATTGCTCAAAAAAAAAAACTTCCGGGGCAAAATTGCTTAAAAAAAAAACTTCTAGGGCAAAATTGCTCCTGGGAGTAAAAAAAAAAAAATTGTTAAAACTGTTATTTATGATATCATATATTTTAAATTCTTATTTATATAAGATCTAGGGGTGGAAATAGGCCCGGTCAGCCTGAGCTTCACCTTTAATTCGGCTGTTTAAAATAGGCCTATTTTTGGCACAATTTTTGAAGTAGACTGTTTTTGCGGTGAGACACATGTGGCCTATTAGCCTAATTATAAAATTTTTAAAAATATAGGCCACCTTAACAGGGCACAAGCCAGGCTCAGGCTGAAAAAATGGCCTCTAACAGTACAGGTCGACTCGGGCCACTTTGTTGTCGAACGCGCCAAATGCAGCGCATTAAGGGTGAAGCCTAGGCGCTATTTCCATTTCCACCCCTAGATATTATATAAATAAAATTAAAAATATATGATATCATAAAAACAGTTTTAACATTTTTTTGGTCCGAGGACCAATTTTGCCCTGGAAGTTTTTTTGGGAGCAATTTTGCCCCGGAAGTTTTTTTTAGAGTAATTTTACCCCTCTGTTAACGGTCAACTAACCGTTGACCGTTAGTTGACCGTTGACGGAGGGGCAACATTGCTCCTAAAAAAACTTCCGGGGCAACATTGTTCAAAGAAAAACTTCCAGGGCAAAATTGGTCCTCGGCGTATACTTCCGGGGCAAAAATGGACCTTAACCCTTTATTTTTGGGGGTTACAAAACATTGGATTAGTTACTTGAAGGGAGTAGGCGTTTTTTAGTTGGGCCTAGAATATTGATGTAGAGATCATTCCTGTTGATGAAATAAATCTGGTTTTGATTTCTCTTTGATCAGCGCTGAAAAAATTTAAAGAGACAGTTTTGGAAGCCGGAAAGAAACGCAAGAGGAGTTCAGAGACTAGTCAAGCAAAAAAAGTTTATGAAACTGAGCATACAGGGGAATAGCTGCTGATCCACTGCCACATAAAAGAAGAGCTTATTATTCAGAGAAAACCTCAGAGTAAGCTCTTTAGAATATATATTTGATGGAGTAGTAAATTCTATCCCACATAGCATCCTACATGTCACCTATGTGACAAAGTGCTGGCATGCAAGTGACATTTGTGGAGGTGAACTAGTAGGAGGTCCTATGACTACAGGAGACCCACGAAGAAGGAAGAACTAAAATGGTTACTGATTAGGTTGTTTTTAATTTTATTTATTTAATTATTATTTTTCCCTCCATATTTATAGGATTTTCAATTAGATCTTTTGGATTATCCATTCATTATCTCGGAAATTTTATTGGATATAATATTTCAGGTGTATGAGTTATCAAACTTACGGGACTCAAAAATATAACTCTCTCTTGTATTTTAATATAAGATCCGGTTGATTTTTTTTTTTTTGAGAGATTAAGGAAGTTAAATTAACTACTATAAAGTATTTTTATTTATCTTTTTTTATACCAAACTAATTTGTCTTACTCATGAAATGATATATAATCAAATGTTACAAGACTTATACTATAATTAACTAGTTGATTTTTCTTTTGGAGAGATTAATGAAAGTTAAATTAACTATTTTAAAGTATTGTTATTTATCTTTTTTTATACCAAACTAATTTGTCTTACTCATGAAATGATATATAATCAAATGTTACAAGACTTAAACTATGATTAACTAGTTGATTTTTTTTTTGGAGAGATTAAGGAAGTTAAAATAACTACTTTAAAGTATTGTTATTTATCTTTTTTTTTTTATACTAAACTAATTTGTCTTACTCATGAAATGATACATAATCAAATGTTACAAGACTTATACTATGATTAACTAGTTGATTTTTCTTTTGGAGAGACCAAGGAAGTTAAATTAACTACTTTAAAGTATTGTTATTTATCTTTTTTTTCTACCAAATTTGTCTTACTCATGAAATGATATATAATCAAATGTTACAAGACTTATATTATGATTAACTAACTTATTTATCTTCTTTAATCTCTTAAAAAAAAAAAAAAAAAGTCAACTTGGATTTTATACTAAGGATTGGTCCTCCAACTAGTATAGACATGGTTGGTGTAAAAATTCAATACCTTTTACCCTAGTTCAACAACTATGGCAGAAAATGACTTTATGCAAATTTACAATAATTGTAGTATAATTTGTTTTATTTCTTTTATACCCCAATTTAGAAAAGAACCATATTCTAGGGTGTTTTGCCAGTTTCAGAAACACTTGTCAGGGCTATTTGTTTTCCTACAATAGGAAAACAAAAAAACAAAAAAAAAAACAAAAACAAGCTCCTTACATAATTTAGATCTAAATGGAATGGAGCTCTGTAGTCCTGCTTAAAAACCAGCACCTTGTAAAATTCAGATATTACAAATATTTTGAGTAATTAATTTTTAGAATCTAAATAATTCAATTCAATTTTTTTAAAAATATAAGTTTGCATATTTATATTCGTTAGATGTATTTTGTTAAAAAAAACATTGATTTGGTTTTTATCTTTAAAAAATAGTGCATAATTAATTTTTTATCAGAAAATTCATAATTAATGACGTCGAAGTTTTGATGAAATAAACTTTATGCATTGATTTGTTTTGCCAACGACTTTATGCATTAGTTGTAGTCCAGCAAAAGTCAGCGTGGCCCTGATGATATGCATTAAATATTCGTTGCTATCTGTCATAGTATCATGTGCTGTATTCCACCCTAAAACTAAACAGGTCATAACTAAAATAATTTTTTTTTTAAAAGTATTAATCCTAAAGTGTGTATAATAGGTTAAAAGGCGAAGCTAAAGGACTTTTTTGGAGAGATTAAAGAAACTAATTAAATTAGGCTTAGAGTATTTTTATTTTTATTTTTTTCTTCAAACTAAATAGTTTGACTAATTTTTATACTAAATCTAAGAAAATACCTGATATATGAAATGATTAAGAACTTTAAAAAGCCTCATATTATAGGCGCTTAAAAGCAAAGGCTTTAAGTTTATCTTCTACTTATAAGCATCTTGAGCCTATCAAAATCTATATAATTATAAGAATGAAAATAAATAAATATTGTGTTATTATATTATAAATATAAATATATTTATTTAAAAAAAGAAAAGAAAAGAAAAGAGAAATAGTAATTTTCGATCGAACATTAGCCGCTTACCAAAATAAGGCACCACCGTTTACATTATAATATAGACCTTTTATTAAAAAAGTCTTGGTTTTATCAAACAACTTTTTTTAATTTCACTTTTAAGTAACTTTTAAATAAAAAATTTATATAATCATCAAACAACTTTTAACTTTTTTTAAAAGTTCTTTTTTTTTTGCCTAAAAGTAGCCACCCTCAACTAAATAGGTCATAATTAAAATAATATTTTTAAAAAAGTATTAATCCTAAAGTGTGCATATGAAACAACTTCCATTACCATATAATTAAATCATACTTACTATAGCCCATTGTAACAAAAATATATTAGCATCTAAATGTTTGAATTCATTTCATATACAAAAGCATTTAGGCCTGGCCATCTAATAAAGTAGCCCAAACAATGAGCAACATATCAAGGAAGCTTTGCCGACAGTATAAACTCAATATGTAGTGGAATATTCAAAATATGCCATGTATACCAAAAGATCATAAAAGTTCAGTAATATATATTAGGCTATGCTCATGTAAGTAAACGAGACAAACAAGATTGATCAATCAAATTAAGTCTCGGACGCCTTCCCTTTGGTAGTATTGCTTGAACTCTCGCCTAAAAAATAATAAATAACAACGGGATGAGTCACACGGACCCCATAACCACAATTCAAATTTAATAAGTATGCATGGAATGATTACAAGATAGTTAAATGGGCACAATATATGTTTGTATGACATAAAGTTTAAACAGTTTTCAAAAATATTAGTAGTTCAAAAGATCCATTGAATATGCATAGAACTCCTTCAACCATCCTTATAACCGCTCACAGAACCCATGTGCTATAACACATAATAGGATTAGTTTTTTCGACAAGACTCACCAACTCTCCAATGATGAGGTGTAGCCCAGCAGCCCAGCCAAATATTATAGAACTCATCAGACAATGAGTTCCATTTCTTTCGAATATGGAAAGGTGTCACGTCCCTTGAGTTGACCTTAATCCGGCCAAAGGAAGGGTGATATCAAGGGCCCCGAGAATGTTAAAGCCATCCACTATACATTAGAGCCGGGAAATCGGTCCAAGCCCGTCGGGCCGGCCCGTTTAAGCCCTGGCCTTGTAGGGCTCGGGTTTGAAAAATAGGCTAGAAATTTAAAATTGGCCTGCGGGGTTGGCCCTGGAGGGCTTCGGGCTGTCGGGTCGGCCTGCGCGCCCATTTAACTCGTAGTTTTTTTTTTAAAAATTAATTACTTAAATTTCCACTTATTGAATGTGTTTATTTGTAATTACTTAGATTTTTTTAGTTTAAACTATAACCCTTTTTTATGTTTATTATTATTTTGTATTAAAACACATAATTAGTTATTATAAATTTTAAAGAAGGGATGTTTTCATATTAAATAAACACATACTTTGGCATTACAATATTATATAAGTAATAAATTATAAATATATTTGGTGTAAAATAAGTATAATTACTTTTACCTGTCAGTAAAATCATGCATGAACCGAAGGAATTTGCAGATACATACAAAATTACGAGAGGAAAAGACATTTTGTCGTGGGCATACATAAATCAATTCCTTTGTTTAATATTTTTTGAAAAAAATAGGAAAAAGCATATTCTTTGTGTTTATTTGTTTTTTATTACGAATTAATGAATTTGTTTATTTGTTGAATAATTTATATTGTATATTAATGTTGATGACATTTATTTGATAGATTAGAACTTTAATGATTGCAATCTACTAATTATATTTCTTTAAAAAAAAGCGAAGGAAAAGTAGTTAAAATTTGGAATAGTAATTTTCAAGCGCATAGGGCCGGCCACAACCCGGTACTATCGGTAGGCCGGGCTTTGAAAAAAAAGACGTTTTCCTTACTGCTACGGCCTATTGGGCCCAGGCCCCGTCGAAATGATCCCCGATTCCCGATTTCTCTTTGTACATACAGTGGCGGCTATACAACATGGTATAAAAGAATCAACCTCCCATAATCACATCTCATCACAATCCTTTACACTTTAATATGTAGTGCAATATCACAAACTTCCACGTCAATGATTTGTCCTCTTATTCAATATTCAATGCTATGCATAATCAACATCACAATCACAAGATAAACAATTTAAGCCCACTTAACAAAAAAGTTTGCTCACAACATACATTTTATATATATACATTTTTCAGATGTAAAATACTATAACATATACTTATATCATTTGCAAATATGAACATACACTTATAATCAATTCAGCAAGCATACAAGGTAAATTGAAAAGTGATTAATTAAGTTCTTGATACAAGAACTAAACTTGAGAGAATTTAAGTCTACTCTACAATAAATATATAATTATATGTTAATAAAATTAACAAGAATACTAATACAATAACAAATGTTAAGTAATTGAACTCTAATGATTGGCTCACTTTAGTTTTCTAAGAAAAATGACAACAATGTATCTATTCCTTAAATCATCTTTTCAAATCACAAATCCTAACTTTTCCCAACTCTATTTCACTCAATTATAATTTTTAACAATAATGCTTCCCACCGTAATACCCAATTTTTAATTTATCAAAAATCCTATATTTCATGAATATGTGACCATATTTAATGACTATTAATGTGATATAAAAGTCATAAAATAATGGTTATTTTAAGTTCAAAAGAGCCATGGAAAGGTGTTGAAGACACTTAGGCAAATTAAATCAAGTTAAAAACTAATAATTGGCAAATTAGCTTGTACTAATTGGGGATTAGTGGCATATTGTCTTCAACTTGATAAAGGATAATAAAACCTTCTTTAAATGGATGATTATTTTCGAAATAATAGTGCCATGTGGAGGGCTGATATTTAAGCTAAGAAACCATAGGATCAAGACACATGTAAAAACAACCCAATGGCCTTAAATTATTCAAGAATTAAGCCTTAGTCCTCTTGTAATTAATTGCACCAATAAGAGCATTTGAGCAATGAGAAATTGCCACATGGAAATCAATCCGAGGGAAAAAATAGAAGGTGGATGTCGACCAAGAGGGTTAAGGGGGAGGATTAAATGTTGAAAAGTGAAGATTAAGATCAATGGAGGAGAAGAAAGAAGAAGATTTGGATAACTTGGTTGGTGGGACCCACAAGGGTTGGAAATGTGCCTATAAATAAAGATGTGTTCCTTTTCATTTCTTCACACCACAACAAGAAATCAAATCTAATTCTTGTGAGAAAGAGAGAGGCTAGGCAAAATTGATAAGAGAGAAGGAAAGAAAGGAATTGAAAAGCAAGAAAGATCCAAGCACAAGGCAAGTGTTCTTGGTTTATTTTCTTATACTCTTTCCATTAATCTTTAGCTTTAGTAAGAACACTCTTGTATGGTGTTTATGATGGTGAGGCTTAATCATTTGAAGACAAGAATGAGGAAGAAGTTACAAGAACACAAGGCAAGTGAAGATCTTGATTTTATTTGGTGTGTTCTTGAGTTTAGGGAAATTTATGGTAAATTCTCTTTGATTTAAAAAATTCAAACTCAATGGGGAGGTTCTACCCAAAGTATTTAAGAACATGTTTAAAGGCTAAAAAAAATGAGATAGGAGATGATTTATCACATAAAATCATAGGTTTTGCAAAAGTCTTTAAACTGTTAGTTTTAAATTCTGGGAAGTAGCGAACTTGTGGATGTTATTTTATGTAGTAAATAAAGTTATAAAATCATTAAATTTTTCAGAAAGAAAGTAGACATCCAGGGCTTTCTTTTGATATAAAATTGGTAATTTTTAGAGTGGTGTACAAAAAGGTGGGAATTTTTGAAGTTGGAGCTTGTTTCCTAAGTTATAATCTGAACAATGGTTAAAGATGTAAAAACTGGGAATGATCCAGAGATTTCGAGCTTCTAGGATTATTTTTCCATAAAAATAAACATGTTAAGGTTCATGTAGATTTTTGAATCACATCAATTGGATTTTGGTACATTTAGTTATTATTTTTCAAAGTTGCTGAAAAATCTGAGCAAAATGTTGGAATTTCATTTTTAAGGAAAAGTGAGGGTAAAAATGAAATAATTAATCCACCAAGGGTAAAAATGTCAACAATGATGAAAATAACCCTTATGGACATTATCCTAAGTCATATGATATTTATTAAAATATCATATAAAATATGGAAAAGGAGATACTATGATGGTAATATGTTAGAATATCCGAGAAGTCTGGAGTCAGAATCCAAAGGACGGGCATATTACTAAATATGCGGTGGAAGATACGTTCGGGTATAGTAACTTTAACTCTCCTATGTCTTGTATAACTTTATATGATTGTTTGATTTATGCAATCATGGGTAAGACTGGGTCTTGAGCCATGCAGCGTGATTAACTAAGACTGTGTCTTAGGTCACATGTATGTTTACATTCAGTTGGTTGTGGATTGTTGTATTTATGTAATAATGTTGCATGCTTGTTTTCCTAGCACTGAGGAACCCGTGACTGCCTCACGAGGCACTGGTGAATGTTGAAACCGATAGTGATACATATGCTGTGTGCAATTGTACTTAGGTACCGATGTATTTGCTGAATGTAATATTGTTATAAATATCTACCGTATATTATCTATACTTTGCATATGAGGTTAACTGTTACATGAGATTCAATTTGATTGAATCTCAGACTTGACTAAAGGTTTAGGGAAGGAAGTCGGACCTGGGAAGGCGAAGTGGACAGAGACATGAAGAGACACCAGTTGGAACTAATGCTGGAAGAAGCTTGTTAGAGTGTAGTTTCTTGCAATGAATATGATAAAGTTAGTTTCAAACCGTTTGGTGTCTAAGGAGGGGTTGGTCGATTGTGGTTACTTAATTAGTCATTGTTGCATATGCACGAAGAGACTCCTACTAGACTAACACTGACCTGGTCAATAGGTCTGATCCACTGTGTTGGGTTCCAAACCATAGGTCTAGTTAGATCAGGGTTTGAGTTTGTATTGATGTATCACTTGAATATTCCTTTGGGATTTTAATTTAACCAACATACTTTTGGGCATATGTTATCAGTTACTCATCATCCAAACATAATGCATGCTCTCTGTTGTGACTTACTCTGATTTGCTAACACCGTTAACTTTGTTGATATTCTTAATACTACATGTCAACAAACATAATAAGTAGTAAGGAATTTGGGGTGTTAAACCCGCCAACCAACTTAAAATTCCCAATTCCTCACTTTAATCCTTAGTGTAGATCCCATAAATCAACTTTTCTTCAAATCATCATTACAATCACATTTCCTTCTTTCATAAATTATTTTCTCACTTATTAGAATCATCAAAATACAACCATATCCTCAATTTATCCAAAACACTCAATTCCCTACAATCAAAGTTTCACACAAAAATTTCAAATATTTACATTTCCTTATAAATCTCAAATCCAATCCATTTAATCCTATATATATAACCTCCAATAATTTAAAATGAATTATATAAATTTGGATATAAAAGACCTATTATCACAAAACCCAATTTTCCAACCAAATACTAACTTATATGATCATAACCCAATTATTAAACAACTCTTCAAACCTCCACATAATCAAAATCATATCAAACTCTAACTCAAATATCAAAGCCCAATTTATAATTGCATATAGTTCAAGATTTAACAAAACTAAACTGATTAAACCTTCAATAAAATCTTTAGTAATCCAAATAAATTACTTAAACCACATTTAATCAGTAGAAATAGCTTATATGACATAAATCCTAAACTTTTTAAATAAAAAATTAATTTTAAATTCTTATAACAACCAACTAACAAATCTAAACCAATTAAAATTAACTATTAATTATCATCTACATATATATAGTCATCTATTGTCAAAATTCAAAACTCTCCTAAAATTCTAATAAAGTTTTCACTAATCAACACTATATTACCTTCGAGAAAAATACATGGAATAATTTTTATGAAGGAAGTTTGTTGAAAAAAAAGTTAGTTTAGTTACCTAAATATCTTATAAGCTTGCCCTAGACATGAAACCATGGAGAAACAGTGCCAAAAATGTGTCTGCAATTGAGCTCTGAATGGTGAAACCCAATTTTTTTCCCGTACATGACGATTGATCAATGGGGGTATATAAAACCCCCAGACCACATTAAGGGGCCATGTGCCCCTAATTGACAATAGATGTACAAATTAATTAGGATGTTACAATATAATTAATTGGTAGAAACATTAGAAACATCTTATAGGACATAAATCCTAAGCTTTCATTTTCTTATCAATTCCCTTTTTTTAATTATAATTAAAATCTTAAAATTAAAAATTAGGATGTTACGATATAAACAAAATCCAACAAAACAGGCAGTAAAGCAAAAATCCGATTGACTGTTATTTGTTTAAATTAAACTCAAAACAATGCCGTTCATGTTCAATAAGTAAAGGATTTTTTTAAAAAATCCAACCCCTTTTTGGTTCGTCCAAAAAAAACTCTTGAACTGATTGGCCAAAGGACTAGTTCACTCGTCTGGGTTTAATACAACATGATATGTATGACTATATTGACAAGGTTGAGTGCAATTCCGAACTCACCCCCTCTCTCTCACACACACTCGCAAGGTATTTGTGTCATCTGCTAAACAAAAGAATATAATAGATAAAAATAGAAAGATGGTAAATATATTAAAAGAATATAACTACTCTTTGTTATAACATTATGCATGGCTCATTGAAAAAAATAAAGCCACCAAGTACATTATTATGTTTTTTGGGGGGATACATAGGGAGATTTGGGATCCACTGAAGAAAAGAGGTCCCGAGATAAGTTTTCTGAAATAAAAGGCAAGGACGTACCAGAGAATAATTTATGTTGGAGATAAAATATTGTCTTATATGTATACACATACACACAAAACAAGGCTTAACATAAAGTACAAGCTAGTACTTTCTCTTCACTAAAGAAAAAGTTCAGGAACTCTCATATTCAGAGAGGATCCAAACGTCGTCGTTTTTCACTTCATCCGATAATCTCATCTCATCATCAATGGTTCAAATTGGAGAGGGATCTATGAACCTCCTTGAGGAAGTACTTACTATCAGCACTTGGAATTGAAACTGATGATGAAGATGCTGAAGTTGATGTTGAAGCTTTAGCAGGGAATAAGGATGATGATGATGAAGCAGAAGAAGCAGAAGAAGAATGATGATGATGATGATGATCCAACATTTCCCTCTGGTCCTCTTCAGTAATTGTATCCAACATCTTCGATGTTCTATGCCTCATCACAGTCACATACTGTGGTGGAGCCACCTCCATGATGAACCTCGCAATGCGTGAAGTCGCCATTATCGCCACTCAGGTTAGTTACAGGAGTAGTTGAAGAAGAAGAAGAAGATAGTTGAAGGTCTACAAGAGAAGAGTAATGAGTATAAATGTCTCAAGTATAGCTCGTGTGGTGGATAGACAAAACACAAGGCATATGGATATGGGCATATGGCTTTATATAGTAGTGGCATGGTTCAATAATAACTAGGGTTAACATAATGAGTTAGGTTAAAAGTTTTTCATTTAATAAGTCTGTGCCGCCTTTGTTTTTTGATACTCATGATGAAGCCAAAGAGTTGCGTGAGATAAGCTTCATAAAATGTTAGGCAAGTGGCAAAACATGGGTGGAAAATTCAGATATGGTTTTTGGAAGTATCAATGGCTTCCAAATTTACACTTTTCTAGCGTTTTCCTTTTTTTTAAGGACCAGAGAGAGAGAGACTCACAATACTGCCACGTTTATGGAGATGAAGGAACTGATTTGAACCGTGATAATGATACGTGAAGAGGTGAGTGATTTTCTGTTCGTTCCCTTCATTTTCCGGGAAAATCATAATCTTTTTTGAATATCAATTTGTTTGGCTGATCGATTTGAAGCAGAAAATTAGACAAGAAAGAGAACAAAAATCTTAATATGGTCGGTTAGTTGAACGCTGGAAACTTTGCCAAGTGTGCCATCGGAAGGTGCTGAGAAGTACCATTAGTACCATTGATTTGACGTAAGCGTGTGTGTGTGTGTGTGTGTATAGTGTTGTTCGCTATAATATCTAGGTCACAAAGTCATGATGAACTGTAGAATCTCAATGATTTTTGGTCAAGATACGTAAAAATCATATATTTTTAGGTAAAAACATGATAATAAATGAAGGCAATCAAATTATTTAATTCTTGTATATTTATGCTCATTAGAGAGGAAACGTGGCATTTTTTTTTTCAGGGTTTACTTCTTTTAGCCATTGTAATAAAGACACACACACACACATATTGTGTGTGTTTGTGTTTTAATTTACTAATTTATTTTAACAGAAATGAACTAAAATTAAAAGAAAAAAAGCACATGCATGCATTCAAGAAATTATAAAAGGATCGAGGTTGACACTTGACAGTACTCTCCCCAGTCGTTATCAAAGAACCAACAAGGTACCGTGTGCTTCAAGGCATGCATGCACTCTTTTATTGTGACTATTAATTATTGTGGTCCTTAATTCTCTAAAGAAAAAAAAAAAGTAACGTTCTTCTGATTAAGATGTCGATTTAATTTGTTGATTTTTCTATTTTTGTTGTTGTTGTTGAAAAACTACTTATTTAAGGCTTTAACATATACAAATTTTATTTTGATGAACTTGTGTTTTTAATTTTTCAAGATTTTCGGTGTTTACGAGGTTTTACGTATTTATCTTGTAAAATAGAGAATAGTCCAAAGTAATGTGATCGCTATAATTCAATAGATGAGATGGAGTACTTAATAATTAAGTTAGTTTAAGAGAATGCTAATGGTGGCCTGGTTGCGTTAAATAGAATAAATTTGATATCCTTTAAGATTTGTTTGGTTAATAAATATAAATATTAAGTAAGATTATACATTTAAATCTATATTTTTAGGTTAAAGTATAATTTTAGTATTTTAATCAAGTTTACCCGAGATATTTTTTGGTCCCTTAACTTTATAAAATATACTTTTAATCCTATAATTCTATTATCGTTAATGTTGCTAATTTGAAAACGTTTATGTAAGCAAATTCAAGTGATGATTGTATAATTAAATCTATTAATCTTTAATATAAAATTTGTGTAAACTGAAAAATATCTAAAAACCTAATAAAACAATCAATATCAAACTCTCAATTGTATTAAAAAAATTAGTTTAATAATATAAATATATTAGTTTAATAATATAAATATATTATTTTGATAAGCTAAATATCAAAACCTCGATTTCATGTGCAACGATTTGGTGATTTATTTTATTTTAATAATATAATTATATGATATTAAAAAAATTAAAACTTAAACATGCTTTGTGAAAATGTTATTTCATCACTTGAGTTTGATGTGTCAACATTTTCTCGTCATAATATTGGTAGTGTTAAAAATATAGGACCAAAAGATACTTTATAAAGTTAAGGGACCAATAATATATCTCAAATAAAATATAAAGGACTAAAAGTATACTTTAATAATATTTTTATTATAAACTTACACAATACTAAAAAAAAAAAACAGTAGATTAGCGACGAAATTTTTGTGGTCAAATAAATTGTCACTAATTAATTAGATACGGAATTCTATCTCCAACTCAATTTAGTAGCAGAATTTCGTCATTAAATTCTTTCGTTAATGGACTGTTTTTTATATATTATACAATATTCAAACTTACGGCATTAGGTCTAAGAAAAATTTTAAAAATAATGAGCTTGGAGTCATTGATCGAATTACAAGTCCTTGACTATACATTTAAATTTTAAAGATGAAAAATATAACGTGGACAACGTAATAGATTTATATTTTAGGTAGTAGATAGCTGAATTTGAATTATTTGGCAATATCAAGTTTTGAAGTTCTTTTTTGTATTGGTACTTAGTTATGAAGCTCGGACCGGTCACTAAATCGGTTAGAATATTGGGTCAAGGGTCAGTGAGTCAGTTTAAATTAAACCAGAGTTAACCTGGAGCCAAACTGGTCAGAAATTAAAGATTTTTAAGGTAGTTAATATGAAATTCTAAAGAAAATAAAAAAATTGATTTTTTTTAAATAAGATAAGATAATGCTGAACCAGGTTGATGCTTTCAGATCGGACTTGGTTCGACCGTTCACAGTTTTGGTCCAAATCCGGGTTTGAGAACAATGCTTAGCCATACACTTTAGGAAAGAAGCTAATTAAACATTGATATATATAGTACATTTGTTGCATGAATTGGAAAATGTGAGGATATGTAGTGGGAGAGGATAAACATTATGATAGCAAAGGAAGATGATACCGTAACAATCATGAGATTAAAACTCAATTGATTTCTCGGCGAAACTAATGAATCGGCCGGTGAACTAATTTTCTAGTCAGTTTGATTAAGAGTTTTGAATAGATCGGCTAAATTAGATTATTAATTCTAAAATGACATCGTTTTGAATAACAAAAATAACAATCCGTCAAATTTTTGTTTTAGTAACTGTGTTTTGTTATGGTTTATATATGATTATGAATTTTCCATTTACAGTGAATCATGTTTATTTAAATAGTACTTCTTTCCAAAATTATATAGGAATATTTTTTTTTTTCATATTTTAATTAATTTATACTACCTCCTGACATTGATATGATATTTATTTAATTAATTTAGATAAATTAAGAAAATCAGTTAAATTGATTATTTGTTATAAGAAAAAGGGAAAATCATTTTGAGGGCCCTTTTTGGAGTAAAAATCCCAAAAAAATGCCCTCAAAATCTGACAATCCCTGAAAAGGCCTTAGGATTTTCAAAATCTTTTGCGATTGTTAACGGGGGTATAATATAGTTGTTAATCTTAAGATCGATATAGTTGTTAATGGGGGGCTGATTTAGTTGTTAGAAAATTGTTGTTAATGGGGGAATATAGTTGTATAGTTATTAACTAACAACTATATCAGCCCAATTAACAACTCGCGTAAGATTTTGAAAATTCCTGGATTATATTGTCAGATTTTGAGGGTCTTTTTTGGGATTTTTACTCCAAAAAGGGCCCTCAAAAGGATTTTCCCTAAGAAAAATATTTAGGTCAATTTTCTTATATACATTATGTCAAGTTCTCCAATTGCATATGGTCATTTAACTATAAACTTATATGAAAAAAAAGAAAGTAGAAAGCATTATCTATAAGATTGAAGAACTTGACATAGTGAATATATAAAACTTAATGCATGTAGTCCTTATTAAAAATGTATGTTGGTTTAACTAGCTAGGAAGTATAAGGCAACCATGATAGAAGTTGGATGTACAATCGTCTAACCGATAAAGACAAGTAACAACAAGATTCTTCGCTCTGGAAGAGTTCGTCTAATTTGCTTTGGCGAATTCAAATAATTCAAGAATGGAGATCGTGGTCCGTGTGCCAAATGTAAGTGTTTAAGATTTACGTGACGAGACTACGTGGAATTCATTTGTGTCAAAAGGGATTCATTAGAGATTATGAATGTTGGGAATTTCACGGCGAAGTCCGACGTACACCGAGTGGTTATTACTTTACGTAGTCATCGAGAAAACCTTAATCAATATGAGCAAATTGGTTATGGGATGCCGCGGGACCGTCGATCGGCCAATATTTTGATCCCGTTACTCATGCCGAACCGTCATACATGGGAGAGGGAGACCGTACCCATCCTCAACCATCAAACATGGGTGATGACCCTCATCCTAGTTCGCAGGTTCTATAAAATGCTTCAAGAAGCACAACAGCCCTGCTATGGGAAGCGTTGCGAACACTTTGAAAATAGTGAATATTCATCGCCATCTAGCTACCCTAGCAACACTAAGCTTGAAGACCGATCACCATAATGAGTGAGAGAATTACAACGAAATGATGCATCATGAGTAAGGTTGTTCCCAAAGACAATAATTTGCCAAGGACTTTTACCAAGCCAAAAAAAGGTGAAAGAGCTTGGGCTTGATGTGAAAAAACCATTGTCTGCCCCAGGGACGTATGTTGTATTACAAGGATGATGCTGAAATGACAAAATTACAAATTCCGTGGACATGACAGATATAGAGTTGCGGAAAGGAAGGAAAAGACCCGTCATGCAATAAGCAAGATGTGGTACTTTCCTCCTCCGGTGCCCAGACTTACGAGATTGTATGCATCCGAACAAACAAATGTCATTACATGAGATGGCACCGAAGCATCGTAGGGATGAGAACTTTGTGACGCATCCATCCGATGCCGAAGCTTGGCGTAAATTTGACGAGGCGAATCCTTTCTTTGCTATGGATCCCGTAATGTTCGTCTTGGTCTATGTTCGGACGGGTTCGCTCCTTTCAACAATACGGGCATGAATTATTCCCGTTGGCTACCATTGTGACTCCGCACAACCTCCCACCTTCTACAACGAAGAGAGTTTTTCTTCCTTAACGCGTTAATCCCCGGGCCGTCGAACCCAAAAAGAAGATAGACGGGTAAATTCCCGTGCCTTTGATAGACGAGTTGAAAATGTTGTGGAGATGAAGGTGTTCTTACGCATGATATATCATTAAGTCGAATTTCACCATGCGGATGCCTTAATGTGGACGATAAATGATTTCCCGCATACGGGACGCTGGAGTGGCCGGCAAACGTCGGAAAGCTCGCATGCCCGGTATGTCTTGAACATCGTAACATGGGTTTTAGCTTGGAACACAAATAAGAAAGTCGCTTGGTTTGACAAAACCGACGATTCCTACCCCGATCATCCGTTTGGTTTCACTAAAATACCCTTAGAGTCATGATTGTCATGTGTTTTTCCGTATATTGTTGCCGTGGCCTTCAAAGCACTACCAAGCATGTATGGTCTACTTAACGGAGTTGTCCATGTTCTTTAGAGAAATTTGTGCTCGTGAGCTTAATGTTGAAAAGTTACGACACTCGGAGGCGAGCATGCCCATAACGCTATGCAAGTTAGAAATGGTGTTTCCTCCTAGCTTGTTTGACTCAATGGAACATTTGCCCGTTCACTTGGCCTACGAAGCAAAGGTAGGAGGCCCAACAAAGATAGATGGATGTATCCGTTTGAGAGGTAATATATATATATTGATTTGCGCGTTATTAATTGACCGACATGGTACTTTAGCTCGATATTCCATTGTAGGTTTTTACGCACACTTAAGCACAAGATCAAAAATACAAGGTACGTTGAAGGATCTATCGCCGAAGCTTATCTAGTCGAAGAGGCCGCAAAATTTGCGTCATACTATTATCCCCCGAAATGATGTCAAGCCGGAGAGGGGTACCCGTAACGATGATGCCGGATGATGAGGGATCAAAAATCAATATTTAATATTCTAGGGCGAGTCGTGGGAAAACGTTGAAGTCAACTCTTGACTCAAGAGATAAGCGAGTTGGTAAAGCGGTACATTCTAAACAACCGGGAAGAGGCCGCAAAGTACCTAGAGTAAGTTTTTTTTTGTTTACCCTTACGGTAAGTATTAAAGTATTAACTTAAGTTTTTTGTGTTAATAATTTTAATTGGGTCCGATCGGGAAATCCTTCAATGTCGGTGTCCCAAGTTGATCAATTCACTAATTCGAGTTTCCAAAATGGTTTCGATCATATTTCTTGGAAAATCCATCAGATCCCAATGAAGTTGCGGGAGTTTATCTTATGGAGCTGCAATGATAGTTACCCGACGCAACAAATATATAATCAATGGGTATCGATTTGCAACCGTGACGCGAACGCAGTACACTATGTTGCAATTACGGTGTATGTTGTCGAGGTGACCAAGTTGACGGGGGAGACCGACTACTACGGAAGTTACTTGAGATAATTCAAATGAAGTTACCAGCTGGACAAGGTGGTGACCCTTTTTGGCGCGAGTGGTTTGATAACAAATCATGGGACAAAAGGACAAACATGGAAATATTGAGATCCACCGGACAAGGAGATATTCGGTTGGTTATGACCCATTCATCCTTGCTCAACAAAGCTAACAAGTTTACTATACACCATACCCTACATCTCGCCAAGGGTGGACGGGAGTTATTAAAACCAAAGCACGAAATATTATACCAAAGTCGAAAGAGCAGGAATCAAACGACAAGATGGCCGAACCTTTCCAAGCCGGGACGCGGAACATGCGTTGCCCATAAACATCTTCGATGACGAAGTACCAAGCAATCTCTTTGATTCTCGTGCGGAGTTAGAGTTGATTCCTATACAAATTGACGACTATGAGAGTTCAGATGAAGACATGCAAGTAGATGTCGATGAACAGGAATCGTCCGGTTGATTTGTGTTAGTTCTTTGTTTATGACGATATGTTATACTACATACTTTGTTTCTTTGCTACATATTAACTAATTTTTTTATATATATATATTTTGCCATGATGTCTATAAGTGTTCGTAGACGGAGCATCTAGGAGGACGTTCGTAGTGGACGTGGCAAAGGTCGAGCCCGACCCCGTACTATAAGAGGGGTGGCAACGCTAACCGCCCCATACGGAGGGCGAGGGCTCGGGCCTTCTTCTCCGCAGGTGCCACTATTTGATTTTTCGTCGTCACCATCGGGATATTTGTCATCTTCACCGTCACTTTATACATCGTCGTCACCCTGCGCTACCCCCGATGCACAAAGTGCGGGGACAACAGTTTACTTTACCGTTTCGATTGATTTACATATGTTTAGTTTCTGAAACCATCTATGTACAAAAATCTTCAATATTTCACATTTCTTCCTTAGCACACTTCGTCGCCCTCGCAGCCACGTCGGAAGCAAGTAGTTCCTCCGATACACCTATCCGGGGCTCAAGAGATCCCGAGACAGGTTTCTTTGATCCGCACTAAAGGCAACGAGTAAGTCATGCGGTTACCCGTAATGTTACAATTCTCTTTGAGATTGGTTTGTATGCTAATATTTGCACGATAATCTCTCGTTTTCATATTTGTGCCTCGATAATCCGTGGCGACTTTCATGTCGACCCAAATATTCCGTAACTACACTCAAGCTTGGACCGCGTGGACGTAGATTCCTACGGAAAGCAACGAGATATGCTGTTCACAGAGTTCTTGGTAAGTTATTTGTTTTATGCGTGTTAATTAAGTACTTTTAAAATTTGGAGCACTAATTGTTCGTTATTGATTTTCGTGAAAAGCATATGACATTGCCCTCGAGCATCATGAAAAAATCCGAAAAGCTTTTAACCACAAGGGCAGCGTGCCGGCGCGTCCGAAAGCTCTATTCATCGAGAAGTATGTCGATAAGCAAGACGATTGGCGGCCTACAGACACTAAAGATGAATTATTCTAAGACTTTGGAAAACAACGAAGCTTTAGCGCCATAAGTGCGAAAAATAAGGAAAATAGGGCCAAATGGCAGACCACATACGGGGCCTCCATATCTATTACCGAGCATCGACGCAAAGTTGTAAAAGACACGTTATTTTCATTTACGTATTGAATATTTTGTACTTTGAAGTAATTAATTAATGTCATCATTTGCGTTTGCAGGAAGAGTCCTGGGAAGCTCCACTGGACGGTTGAGCGGGTTACTTTCACGGGACCCATTCCCGACACCAAGTGAGGAGTAGAGGCAATGATTAACCCAAAGGCGAAACAAATACGGTGAGACATTTATTGCCTTTATTACTTGTTTTATGCACGTTATTTTCTTATTTGTTATGTATTTGTTTGCTTGTAGGAAAACTTTGAGAGGTGTCACAGAGAGAGCCTCGCAGCAAGACACGACTCCCCTCATCCTCTATATCCGATAACGGCCTTTTAAAAAACCATTTGTATTAAAACTATCATTTAATACAAATTCTCTTTTAACATGTGCAGTTAATATAATAATTTAGAAAAAATAAAGGGTTAAGGTGCAAAAATAGACATGTGATTTTCTCCGAGGAGCACCCAGTAGCAAATGTTTTTTTTAGGTACAAAAGTGACTATGTGGTTACAAATTAGGTGCAAAAAAATAGCGTTTGGCCGTTAAGTTTGACTTTTTTTTCTTGATTAGACGATGACGACATTTCAAAGGTGCAAAAATAATTTTATGATCTTAAAAAATATTTCGGTATTGGCCAAGTCTTAAAAGGATACTGAAAAAAATATTTCAGGGTACTGACTGGTACTAAAAAGTATTTTCGGGATACTGATTGGTACAAAAAAAATATTTCATAATTTTGAAAAATTATTTTAGGATCTTGAAAAAATATTTTAGGTATTGACCGGTACTAAAAGGATACTGAAAAAAATATTTGAAATGCCACGTCATCGTCCGAAGAAAAAAAAGTTAAAAAAAGTCAAACTTAACGGTCAAACGCTTATTTTTGCACCTAATTTGAACCACATACCACTTTTGCACCTAAAAAAAGCATTTTCTATCAACGCCTTTGGAGATAAAGCATACGCTTATTTTTGCACCTTAACCCAAAAATAAATAAACATAAAAACAAAGTATATTGAGGTCTTATATTTAGAACCAAATTCAACTCTCAAATAACTCTTATATTATAAACAAATGGAACCATATTGGTGTGGATAAGGATTGACCAATCAGAGGACGAATCAAATTAAATTTGTTTGTTTTGTGCGCGCGTGTGTGTCTACGACATAGAGTGCAGACACACAAATACACATCACGATTTCGTAGGGCTCATGGCAAGATGGCTACAAGTCACATGGGCATGCTGCCGCCCACGTACGTGGACACTCCACACAATTCATTCATTGTCCTCTCTTACTATTTCCTACGTTCCTTCCTCCGTTTTGAAATGGGGCAAATTTGCTCTAAATCCCCAATTTAAAGTTTATTTAGAGAATGGACCTGTGCAATGCTGGAACTACCTTATGGCGAGCTAGGGCGTTGGCCCCAACTAACATTCTCTTATCTTATATATTTATATATATGTATTATATAATATTTTATTTTGGCCAATAATTTGGCCTCAACTAATTTCTTATCTTTTATATAATTACACTTCTTTCTTTATTAGGACAATGTTTGGTTCATTACTCATTAGGCTGTGAGAGAAAAGTAAAATTCTTGTTTGAGATACCTATTAGTATCATCTTATTTCTTATTTTGATTTTTTTTTTTAAAAACTGTGGCCTTAAAAAAAATGAATGATAATAATAATTGAAGGGGTCTGTGCCCCTTTAGCTTGCACGTACCCCACCTTCCTTTGTCATTTTCTTTGTGTGCATGAGACGGTTTAGAGGCATCAAACTTCTTCCACTTTCGGGCTCCGGCTCTGTTCATCTTCATTTTAAAGACTAAATAGATACTCAAAATCAATTCTTTTATAAAAGGTATTCTACGTATTTTCCTCTTTCTAATGAGGGTAATATTGTACTGATTAATGAAAATTTTGGGGTTATGATTTTGGGAGAGTCTTGAGTTTTGATAATAGATGACTATATATGTAGGGATGATTAATGGCTAATTTTAATTGGTTTGGATTTATTATTTGGTTGTCTTACGATTTTAATCGGTCAGGAAAGTAAAATTCTTGTTTGAGATACCTACTGAAAATATTAGTATCATCTTATATCTTGTTATGATTTATAATTTTCGGTTATTATTGATTTGTATTTTCAATGCTATGCAATAGTATTTAGTAAATAATTCAATTTATTTATTTTTTAGCTCGGGCTAAAAAAAAAAATCTGATTCCGCCACTAGACATGTGGGTGATGAGAGAAACGTCAAATTACCCTTATGGAAGGTGATTGCATGTTTGAGAAGATAATTACATGCACGTCATGGAAACTAATTGCATCTTCAGGAAGAGGTTGGTTCATATTGCACGTACATTAGTGAAGGTAATTACATGTTTGGGAGGCCACTTGCACATTGTGGAACCTAATTAATTGCATCTTGAGAAAGTTAATTGGATATCGGTTCAGAGGAGGTAATTGCATGTTCGGGAAGGCTTTTTGCACAATATGAAAGCTAGTTGCATCTTCGTGAAGGTAGTTTCTGTCGTAGATGCAGAAATATATAAACCAACATGCAATTAGCTAGCCTCGCCAAAAAGGCCAGTGGTCTCCCCAAATATGCAATTACCTTACTTGTAATATGCAATATAAGCTAATATGCAGTTACCTCTCCGCTAAGGCAATTAACTTCTATAATGTGCAAGAGGTCTCCTTAAATATGCAATTAGCTTGCCCAACTAGTTTTCATAAAGTGTGCAAGTGGCCTCCTTGAATACGAAGTTACCTTCCTAAAAATACAATTAGTTTCCATAATGTCCAAGTGGCCTTTTTGAATATGCAATTACCTTTTGTGAACTAATATGCAATTAGCTTATCCAACTAGCTTTCATGATGTGTGCAAGTGGCCTCCTTGAATATGAGTTACCTTCCTAAAGATACAATTAGTTTCCTTGATGTACAAGTGACCTTCTCGAATATGCAATTACCTTTTGTGAACTATATGCAATTAACTTTACTCAAAATACAATTAGGTTCCATGATATGCAAAAGGCCTCCTCGATCGTCTCCCCCAATATGCAATTACCTTTTTGAAGATGCAATTAAATTTTTTATAATGCGCATGTGACCATCTCAAATATGTGATTACCTTCTCTAAGGATAAATTGGTCTTCACCCTTATTTACAAGGAAAGAACGCATGCATTTCCATAATGTTTAATTATTTCTTCTTTTTTTTACCAAAAAATGAAACATGTTTTCAAATTTTCTCATATTTAAGAGAATAGAAAATTATACTTGATTTCAAGTGTTTTTTAGTTAGTTATAATAAAGGTACTATATAGAAAAAAATTAATTAATGACAATCAAGTAACTTATATTATAAACTAAGACATTTTTTTTTAAGAAAGCACCCTATATTTAGGAGGAGATAGAGGGTACATCTTATAAAGTATTTTCGTGTAGATTAAGAAATATAATTAACATGAATGCTGCATCGAAATTATAAATAAAATTATAATAGAAAAAATGTTAATAAATATTGAATTCGACCAATTATATTCGACTGGCTTAGTTGGACCGAGAATCAATCTAGTGCACTGATTTCAGACATGAGGAATAATTAGGGGGACTAAAAAAATCAATAAAAAGACTGGTTGAATTAGCCTCGAACCACGACAAAAATGACATATTAAGATTCTAATTCATTTTTTAAGATATAACTTATATTTAATAAGCATAGGAAAGGAAAAACTTTATTTAAACATATACTATTATTCAAAATATTCCACCTTCCCTTCTTAATACAAAGTTGATCTTATACTCTTTTTGGTCCTTATTATAAGGCACTAACTAGCAAGTGTATTTGGTCTTTTTTATAAGGCACTTGCTTGTTCTCAATGAGCATTAATTATCTTTTTCCATGTATGCTCATAATTAATAAGGGTAGTGGGTAAGAGTAATAATTAATATGATATTAGAGTTTAGAGCAATTAGTAGAGGTAATAATTACGTAATTCTAGGACAACTTTATCAACTTTAACTGTTTTTGTTTGTTTGTGAGAATTATTAGTTGGTGCCTTATAATAAGGACTAGAGGGATCCCATATTAAGAAATAAAGGTAGAACTCTCTCCGGTCCTAAATATAAAATAATGTTGACTTGTTTTTGAGAGATTAAGGGAGTTAAATAAGTTATTTAATCATATCATATATTGTGTATTCTTAATTAGATTATATACCAATTTATAAGTTAGACAAAATAAGTTAATAAAAAAATGAAAAATATAAATATTTTAAACTAATTTAATTATCTTTCTTAATATTTCTAAAAAAAATCAAATCTGTTTAATATTTAGAATTGCGTGTTCGGGAAGGCTGTTTGCGCAATATGAAAGCTAGTTGTATCTTCGTAAAGGTAGTTTTTGTCGTAGATGCAAAAATACATAAACCAACATGCAATTAGCCTCGCAAAAAAGGCCAATGGTCTCCCCAAATATGCAATTACCTTATTTGTAATATGCAATATAAGCTAATATGCAGTTACCTTTCCGGTAAGGCAATTAACTTCTATAATTTGCAAGTGGTCTCCTTGAATATTATAATAATATGAAATTATACGTTCCTTGAACCAATATGCAATTAGCTTCCCCAACTAGCTTTCATAATGTGTGCAAGTGACCTCTTTGAATACGAGTTCCCTTCCTAAAGATAGAATTAGTTTCCATGATGTACAAGTAGCCTTCTCAAATATGCAATTACCTGTTGTGAACTAATATGCAATTAACTTTCATCAAAATGCAATTAGGTCCCATGCATGATGTGCAAATAGTGGCCTCCTTGAATATGGAGTTACCTTCCTAAAGATACAATTAGTTTCCATAATGCATGTACAAGTGGCCTTTTTGAGTATGCAATTACCTTTTGTGAACTAATATACGATTAGGTTAAGTAGCAATTTTGCCCCGTAAGTATTAAAACGTAGCAATTTTGCCTTCCACTAACGGTACTCGAGTGTGTACAAATGTTTTTTTTTGCGCACTTGAGTGTGCACTTGGGGTGAAGGAAAAAAAAAAAAACGTCCGTACACGCTCAAGTGTGCTAACCCTTTTAGGCATTATCGTTATGGGAGGGCAACATTGCTACATTTTGATACTTCCGGGCAAAATTGTGTTGGGTTAATGTGCTCTTTAGTCACTTAAGTCCAATAAGGCTTAAGTGAGACTACAGCCCAAGATCCCTATGGCCCATGTGGTTTAGGGTTAGGTCTTGGATGTAGTAGTATATAAACCCACTTTCACCTCCTTGTGAAAAAAGAAGAAGAATAGGAGGCTTTCATCAGAAACAAACCCTAGAGGCGTACGTTCATCATCCGAACGGTTGCCCATACAACCATCCTATCCCCTCAAGAGATAATCCGGAAGATCGATCATAGAGCGGACTACGACTTCGTGGAGAGGCTTTCATATCGCTGCATCTTTCCAGGTAATCAAAACGATGAAGGTTTTAACTTTTCCTACATCGTGTCGGTACGATTCGCTTCCGCGTTTCGGTGAGATTCCTACAATTGGTATCAGAGTCGAATCGCAATGAGGAAAAGAACTAGTTTTGATTTTTTCATGTGATTAATTTCGTTTTTTTTTTCAATTTTTTTTTTTGAAAACTATGGCATCTCTTTCTATATTTGTTATTTATTTCATGAGAATTATTCGTTTATAATTCATATTTGATATTAGTTTTAATTTTAATCGGTTAATCGCTTTAATCCATGGTTAGATTTTCTCGTGTATTTCTCGATTTGTAACAAGGAGGCTAATCCCATATGATTAGGTTTCCTCCTTGCAATGATCTTATATTTTTTCGCAATCTCTATGTATTTTTCAAATTTATGTAAAAGTTCGAGATCGAGAAACTGCGAAGAAAATGAACACTCGACACTGTCAGATACTTTTCGTGGACCTCGGACCTCGATTTGGACGATCCATATGTGGTTTGAGAGAGGACGGAAAGACGAGCAACATGGTGGGTGGACCGAGGCCAGGAGAGCCACCACGCACCGCCACGAGCGTTTGCGAGTGGCCTTCACGCTCCGGCAGTGGAGCCACGCATGAGGGTGCGTGGGCCACCCTTTTGGGTTGGTTCTGGCGGCCGTGTTCTCGTCTCCCCATGGCGGTCTTTCCCATGGAGTTTCGTGCTGAGATGACTTCGGCTGACGGCGCGGCAGACCTGACGGCTAGGGTTCCTTTATTGCATCCCAAGGTTTTCTCGCCAAGGAGTTGGTCTTTGGGCTTTTGGGCCCATGAATACCCTAAAGGGGCTTAAGATAGATACTATGGACTGGACGAAAGAGGAATTCCAAAGTTGTAATTTTTATTTTTATTTTTTAAATAGGAAAGCCAAGGATTAAAGTTATTTGTTTAATTATTTAATGCTTTTATTGAATTGTATGAATTATATGTGCAATTAACATGATGTTTGTAATAACATGCCATATAGAGTAGCAAGATGCCATATTGTTGCATAATCACATGTCATAACTGCATAGTAGCTATTATGTCTTGAATCAACTAGTATGATAGTTATTATGCGAGATTATTTAGGTTATCCACTAAACTAATTATAAATTATTATGATTTTAAATTAAAATCTAGAATAATAATTGGATTAATTAATTGTGGAATTAAAATCTAGACAAATAATCCAGGAAATTTCCTAAGAGAATTGCATTTTTGAGAGTGATTTGTGGGTTATTTAAAATGGTCATGTGAAGCAAACTCTGCCAATCTTGACTAAATTTTAGATACCTAATGATTTCAATTAAAGATGTTGATCTCAGACAAAGAATACTCTAAATTGAACAATTCTTGGAAATTGAAAATTCTAAATTTAAATATTGAAAGGGTGAAGGTTTTAATTAAGCATTTAATTTTAAAACCTACGGGCCCCAATTGTGGGTTTATTAGTGAAATGGTTATCGCTGAAGCCCTATCGGATAAGGAAAATCGGATTTCGCTAGATTAAACCCTAATATTTTCAAAATTTTAGTAAAGTTTGTACGGCCCATCGTCGGCAACACTTAGACACTAAAGATAATTTTGAAAGTAAACAATGGTTACATACATTCAACTTTGGTAAAATTGTTAACCCTCCCATCGAGGCTCTGGCAATGGAACTGAAGGCCCAAAATGACAGTATTAGTTTTACAAGTATCTTGCCCATCGTAAGCCTTGTAAAGATAACTAATCGATTGTTAAACAATAAACGAATAGTAGTTATTAGAATCTACTAACGCTATATCTGTTTGTTGTTAATTATAGTTTGTAATTAGTGTGTTTTTCCTTATTTTCAGAAAAATGTCTTCATTCAATCCTTTAGCTACAATCTTGAGCCAAAAACCTATGGATGGTACAAACTACAAACAATGGAAAACTAATTTGAATATTGTTCTTCAATTTGAAAAAGCTCAACTTTGTTCTAATTACCCCTATGCTAGCACAGCCTGCTGCAGATGCGTCTGAGGCAATACAGACTCAATTTCAGCAAGAGAAGGAAAGATGGGAGAAGGCGAATGTGGCAGTTCGCTGCTATATTTTAGCCAGTCTCGCCAATCACCTTCAAGAGCAAGTGAGCATGATTGAGAGAGGAGCAACAATGCTCCAGACTCTTGATGGCATGTTTGCTACGTCTAGCAGCTCTACTAGGCAAACTGCGCTGAATTCAATCACCAAGACAAGTGATGTCGGAGGAAGTGTCTTGGGATCATTGTCTAACAATGATAGCAAACTTCAAGAAGGCAAGACCATGGTGTCAAATTTGAACAAGAAGTAAAAGTTGACCTTCTCTTGCAATCACTTTGCTGAATACTTCAATCAATTCAAGATGAATTATAATATGAATAAGATGAATCTTGAGCTCACTCAATCGATGCACGAGCTTGAGAGTCTTTGAATGCAGTCTCTAGTCAAGCAGGGCAGTGCATTTTTTGTTGGTGAAAGTTCTGTGAAGCCTAAGGGGAAACCCAAGGGAAAGAACAAGAACAATAAAAAGAAGAAATCAGGTATTCCAGTTGCCAAAACAGTTGTAATGAAGCAGCCAAAAGGCAAGTGCTTCAAGTGCGGACAAAAGGGGCATTGGAAGAAAAATTGCCCACGCATGAATCAACCAGGTATGGGTAATTTACATGTGATTGAAGCTTGTTTAGTGGAGAATTACAATGATAAATGGATCATTGATTCAGGAGCCACTAACCATGTTTGTTACTCTTTGCAGTGGTTCAAACATAGCTTGCCTGTAAGTGAAGGACAAAGAGTTTTGAAGCTTGGAAATGGGGAGCTTGTGTCTGCACTAGCAGTGGGACAAGTTATTTTATCTTTTGATAATTGCAGAACTTTGGTTTTAGAAGACTGTTTATTTATTCCAGATTTTAAGAGGAATTTAATTTCTATTAGTTGTTTGGTTAAACATGGTTTGACAGTTCAGTTTAATTCCTCAGTTTCAATAAGAAGTGCATCTTCTTTTATTTGTTCTGGTGTAATGTTTAATGGTCTTTATTTCCTTAATCCTGTTCCCTGTGAAGTTAATCATGTTGAATTAAGAGATGTTGAGCATATTAATTCATCAAAGAAAAGAAAAGTTTCCAATGAAACTTATCTTTGGCATTTGAGATTGGGTCATATTAACTCTAACATGATACAAGGTCGGTCAAAAGTGGGATTTTAAAATCCCTGAACTTTGAACCAATACCAGTATGTGAATCTTGTTTAGAGGGTAAAATGACCAAGAGATCCTTTAAGGCCAAGGGAAAACGTGCCACACTTCAGCTGGAATTGGTACATACTGATGTATGTGGACCAATAAATGTCCAAGCTAGAGGCGGTTATCAGTATTTCATCACATTTGCTGATGATTACTCTAGATTTGGACATGTGTACTTGATGCGTCACAAGTTTGAAGCTTTTGGAAAATTCCAAGAGTTCAAGGCTGAGGCAGAAAAGCATCTTGGTGTTCAAATTAAGACTCTTCGATCTGATCGAGTGGGTGAATACCTATATGGAGAGTTCAGGTCTTACCTGACCAAAGAGGGGATAATTTCACAATTATCTTCTCCAAGGACACCCCAGCAGAATAAAGTTGCTGAAAGGAGAAATAGAACACTTTTAGAAATGACAAGATCTATGCTCAGTTATTCATCTCTTTCTGATTCATTCTGGGGATGTGCCTTAGAAACTACTATGTATCTATTGAACTTAGCTCCGTCCAAGTCGGTTTCAAATACACCAATAGAATTGTAGAAAGGGTGTAAGCCCACCATGAATCATATTCGAATTTGGGGTGCTCCGGCACATGTCTTGCAACAGAAACCAGATAAGATGGACTCGCGTACTGAAGTATGCATGTTTATAGGTTATCCTAAAGGAACCAGAGGTTGGTTGTTTTATAGTCCAAAAGAAAAGAAGGTCATAGTGAGCACTCATGCGACTTTCTTAGAGGAAGACTATATGGAAAATTATAAGCCAAGGAGTATGGTTATTCTTGATGAGCTAGTCTCAGATCAAGTTTCACCACAACCTCAGGCGGTTCCAGCTTTTATTCCTGTGGTTGTTCAAAGAGGGGAAAATATACCTGAACATACACAGGAACCAGAGACAGAACTAGAAGTTCAGCATCATGATGAAGTTCAGCATAATGATGAACTTTTGGAAGAACAAAATCATGAATTGGTTAATCCACTTAATGAGGGTCCTTATCTAGAAATTGTTAACCCACAAAATATGGACCCCCTGTAGATGCACAACATCAAGTGCGACAAAGTCGTAGTGGGAGATTGATTCGTAAACCTGCAAGATTTCTCTTGTTGGGTGAGTCATATCAGGATGTCATCATTGATGAAAATGATGATCCTACCAGTTATGACAAGGCACTAGGAGATGTTGATGCTCAAGAATGGCTTGAGGCTATGAATCGTGAAATGGATTCTATGTATTCCAACTCAGTTTAGTCTCTTGTAGATGCACCTGAAGGGGTAAGACCCATTGAGTGTAAGTGGATTTACAAGAGAAAGAGAGGATCGGACGGGAAGGTTGAAACCTTCAAAGCTAGATTGGTAGCGAAAGGGTACTCCCAAATAGAAGGTGTGGATTATGAAGAAACCTTTTTGCCGGTTGCCATGCTTAAGTCCATCCGGATTCTCTTAGCTGTTTTCAGCAAATCTTGATTATGAGATTTGGCAAATGGATGTCAAAACTGCTTTTCTAAATGGAAATTTGGAAGAGGAAATCTATATGCAGCAACCAAAAGGGTTTATTGCCAAAGGGCAAGAACAGATAGTATGAAAGTTGCAAAGGTCCATTTATGGACTTAAGCAAGCGTCCAGATCATGGAACATCAGTTTTGATCAAGCCATTAAGTCTTATGGTTTTGAGAAAAGTCCTGATGAATCGTGTGTGTATAAAAGGATCCAAGGTAATGCAGTATCTTTTCTGGTACTCTATGTGGATGATATACTCCTTATCGGAAATGATACAGAGGTATTGTTAGGCATAAAGACCTGGCTGAGCAAGCATTTTGATATGAAGGACCTGGGGGAAGCCAATTATATTCTTGGTATTAAACTCTTGTGAGACCGGAAGAATAGGGTTTTGGCATTATCCCAGGCTAAATACATCGACAAAATACTTGCCAGGTTTAGCATGGAGAATTCCAAGAGGGGAATTATACCCTTCAGGCATGGGATTCGTCTCTCTAAGGAGCAATCTCCTAAAACTCCTGAGCAGAGAGAACGCATGAGTATGATACCTTATGCTTCAGCAGTAGGTAGTCTTATGTATGCTATGCTTTGTACGTGACCAGATATCTGCTATGCAGTAGGAGTAGTAAGCCGGTACCTATCTAATCCTGGAGAGGAACACTGGGTAGCGGTTAAACATATACTCAAGTACCTACGGAGAACGAGAGATTATATGTTGGTCTATTCTAGTGGGAGTCTTGAAACCATTGGTTATACGGACTCAGATTTCCAAGGAGATATTGACTCAAGTAAGTCCACCTCGGGATATGTGTACACCCTTAATGGCGGTGCCATTTTTTGGAGAAGTGTAAAACAATCATGTGTGGCTGACTCTACCACAGAGGCTGAGTATGTAGCTGCTTCTGAGGCTGCAAAGGAAGCTGCATGGTTAAAGAAGTTCCTAATGGACCTTCAGGTGATACTAGGTGTTAATTGTCCTATCACACTTTACTGTGACAACAATGGGGCAGTAGCACAATCCAAGAAACCAAGGTGTCACAAGAGACAAAAACACATAGAGAGGAAGTACCACTTGATCCGAGACATAATTAAAAGAGGAGATACATTGGTAGCAAAGATAGCATCAGACGAGAACCTTGCTGACCCTTTTACTAAGAGTTTGTCTGAACGTGTGTTCGAGAGGCATGTTACATCTATGGGTCTGAGGAGGATTCCAGATTTGCTATAGCTTTAGGTAGTTGTTATTTTACTTTGTTATTTTGTGCTTTTTGAGCAAGACATTATGACATTGCATTTTTTTTTCTGAATGTTATAAATGAGGTGTTATTCATTTATTTCGCACACTATTTACAAACTCTAAGGTCGGGATCAATTGTGGAGTATATGATCATATGGATACGTTCATAGAGGACATGGTCATAGGTTCTCACAATTGATGAATAGGTTCACAGCTATTAAATTAAGTTAGACACTTTATTTAGGCTGCAATATTTTATGAAATGGTTTTGTCCGAATCATTATAAAATATTGGTGTGAGTTAATCCTTACATTGAATGGATCAAGGAGAGATTTGATTAAGGTTGTTCTTTCTGTCATAAGGAATCAAATCTCCAGATAACTTTAGTTATGTAATTGCTCTTAATCCTGAGTTTATTTTAAATAGGTAGTCGAATAGTTTTCATTCTTTGATTTACCAAAAGGTGAGGTTTGATCTATATGACGGCCAATAACTTGGTATTTTGGGATTGAGACTATTTGGTTATCGGTGTTTATGAGATAAACAACATGAAATTTATAGGAAATGTCCCCTTGATATGTTTCGGTACTTGGATATAGAAGACACTGGCCGCTGCATGTAATCCATTAGAGAAACTATCACGATCAAGGAATAAATAATTGATTGGGTTACGTAAAACTGGTCAATCAAATTATAGACATTCTATAAAGGGGTAATGCATATTCGTGTTATAAGTGTCATTATTCTTGGAGTTCACGTTCGGGCTTTTAGTGGAGTAGCACCGAACTAGATAATCTTCTGTAGATTATCATGAGCCTTGATAAATGACAAATGATAGATCCCCAGGCTAGCTCGAGACAAGAGATGTGGTATATTATCAGATGATGATGGCTTATGGGCTACATGGTCTTGGGTTTACGAACTCGAGTTTGTATCTTAAAGAGTAAGTGGGAGATTGTTGGGTTAATGTGCTCTTTAGTCACTTAAGTCCAATAAGGCTTAAGTGAGACTACAGCCCAAGATCCCTATGACCCATGTGGTTTAGGGTTAGGTCTTGGATGTAGTAGTATATAAACTCACTTTCACCTCCTTGTGAAAAACAGAAGAAGAATAGGAGGCTTTCATCAGAAACAAACCCTAGAGGCAGACGTTCATCATCTGAACGGTTGCCCACACAACCATCCTATCCCCCTCGAGAGATAGTCTGGAAGATCGATCATAGAGCGGACTACGACTGTTCGTGGAGAGGCTTTCAGATCGCTGCATCTTTCTAGGTAATCAAAACGATGAAGGTTTTAACTTTTCCTACATCGTGTCGGTACGATTCGCTTCCGCGTTTCTGGTGAGATTCCTACAAATTGAACCCAAAAAAAACTTCCAAGACAAAATTGCTCTTGAGGGTGTACTTTTGGGGCAAAATTGCTACTTAACCCATGCAATTAACTTTCCTCAAAATGCAATTAGGTCTCATATGATGTGCAAATGGCCTCCTCGTCTCCCCCAATATGCAATATGAATCAATATGCAATTACCTTTTTGAAGATGCAATTAACTTGTTTATAATGTGCATACGACCATCTCAAATATGTAATTACCTTCTCTAAGGATAAATTGGTCTTCACCTTATTTACACGGAAAGAACGCACGCATTTCCATAATGTCAATTATTTCTTTTATTTTGACAAAAAAATGAAACATGTTTTCAAAAAAATCATTGATCTAAATATGTTTTCCTCCTTTTTTATGCTTATTAAATATAAGTTATATCTTAAAAAATGAATTAGAATCTCAAATATTTTTATGCTTATTAACATTTATAGCCGCTTCAATTACAGTTTTTTGTCACGATGACGACGACGCAAAGAGGTGGAAAGCTGAGGCAGGGATAAATGATGTTAACGATGCATCCCTGATAATGAAATGCCAAAAGTGGTGGCCTCATTATTTGTAGCTACATCTCCTTCAAAAAGTCCTCACTCAACCTTTTGCATTGCCGCCAAATTTTCATTTTCTTGATTTATAATGGATGGAGTTATTAAACTCTAACTTTAATTAGCTAGTACACAATGTTTACTTTATTTTTTTTTTTAATGAAAGGATCAATTTCTTCATCATATTGGAAATTCTATACTCCTTCGATCCTAGATATTGTGCTACAAACTAGATCTTACATTTAGAATAAAAAATAGTATACTATAATTCTATATATCATGCTGACCTCCATACATGCTTTTTTTTTTTTTTTTTTGGCTGTCTAATTGTGTCATATTCGTGTCTTTTGCATTTACAAAGACTCAAATTCAAAACCTAGAACGATGAAAACCCATTACACTTGGATCGGATCAACCCATTTTGGTCACTTGCTTTTTTTTTTTGGTTGACATGTTGCTCACCTCTTACTTAATTACATCTGCATGTGTTAAAATAACGTGGAAACTTTATAATAGCTAGCTGCTAAATAACATTTTTGGAAATAATACATTCTTTGGGGGGAAAGAATTAAACAAACAACATCCCATGTATCTTAATTATTACTAGCTAGCAATAATAGATAACAATTATTGTCTATATACAATATCACAAATGTATAAGATGTTTTTATGAATAAGAATATGACAAGTATTTTGTGGAAATTAATAGTAGCATAATTGATTCGAAAATTAAAGTTTGAACATTAGTGCGCTCTTTCACCATGAACACAGTATAAATTAAAACTGTGTAAATGATTGACATTAAGTCATTAATTAAAACTGTTCCATATATATTAGTGCATGCCGAAACATGGGTTGAGTTTCTCTCATTGTCTCTTTTCTCATTTTCTTCTCATAATCTCATATCCACCATTATATTAAAATAATATATAGTTTAGATTCAATCTTTTATAAAATTTCTATAAAATTAAATAAGTAAATTTAAACTCTTAAAATCTAATCTATACCATTCATAATTGCAATCCATAATAAATAAATAAATTTTAATTTATAAAATATTATAATAATAATAATTTTATCAAAAATTAAATATAAATCATCCATTTCATGATCTAAGGGTGGAGATGAGATGAGAAAGAGGACAATGAGAGTATCTTCTACTGCTGAAACATATATGCTATAATATAAATAAGATATTTCTCTTAGTTAGGTTATTTATTTGTATACAAATATACTCTCTCTAGTTCTTAATAGAAGTAGAGTCAATTACCTTTTTTTTTAGAAATTAAGGAAGTTAAATAAATTACATTAAAGTATATATATTTATCAATAGGGATTATTTAAGAATTTTTTTTTTTATAAATTTTAGAAGATAAGGTGGATTAAATTATTACATTTAATTAAAACTAAAGAGTAAACCCGCTATTAGCTCTTATATTTATATTTACGAACCAAGAGAGTTAATTGGCAAAATATTCAACATTAGAGATAACACACACACACATCTGGGATAGATATTGATGGTTTTCTCTCCAATTAAGTAAGGCATTAATGTTAATAATCAAACATGGTGATTACTAAATACATTGTGTGTGTTTGGATAGCGGTGAGAAAATTGGTTTATTTGCAATCCGACTTATGCAAACTTAAGATTGGGTAAAAGTCAGATTGTGTAATGTGATTTATTTTTGGATTGATCATAACTTTTTTAAAACTCAAACTTGTTTATATGATTATTTTGAAAAGCAACTTTAAATGAAAAATGACTGAAAAAATATGAATCAATAATGCATATATATTATATGTGTGTGTATTGTGAAAAATACAGAAAATTGTTTGAATGATTAATGGAAAAGCAAGTTTAAATGTAAAAGACTGAAAAAAGACATAAATTTTATAAAAATAAAAATAGGTAATGTATTATTTGAAATTTTTTTACAATGCTAAAGTACTTAATTTTTTTAGGAAAATTGGGGAAAAGTTCAATGAAAATTTAATTAATAAGAATGATCTAAAGAAGAGTATTGTCATGATTTTATATAAAAAATTATCAAGTAATTCTCACTAATCTAATTAAATTTCTTATTGACTTAAATCAGAGTACTATCATGATTATTAACTTTTAAGTGAATTTATATTTAAGACAAAAAAATCTCATCTACAAGGATATATAATAAAGACCATAATAGTATTTCAATTCAAAAAAGTGGGATCCAACATTTTTCTTTTATAAGCTACTTTTCTCTCTCCATAGTGGAAAAATAAAAAACAAGAAATTTAGGTTTATGGCTTAAGCTTTTTTTTTTTTTTTTAAAAAAATCCTAATTGAAGAAAAGTCATAACAAACATCTCCAAAAAGTCAAAATAAACCATAAGCACATTTAGGCAAGGACAGATCTTCTATGGGACTAAGAGGGGGCCAAAAAAAATTTGTTTAGATTTTTTTTAATATAATGTAAAATTAAATTTTGACCCTCCAATTTTTCCCTCCTCTTTTTATATCTTTGGGGCTTATAATTCAATCTTTGTTCCATGTGGAGTCTTGTATGATTTATGTTAATCTTGTCATTTTTCTTCTTCTATATTTCATTCTAATTACCTGAAATTTTTAGTTTATCAGTGAAATTTACTTTTGTGGTGTATTCTTTACTATGCTTTTACCCATTTTACACTACACTTGTGGATGAAGTCAATTGATTTTTCATTATAAACCTCAGCCTCTTGCCTTCCAATGTTGTGGTATTATTTACATGAAGTTTATGGTTGAACCAAAGATTCACAATCACATAAATTAACATATTAAAACTCCTGCTTCATGCTAGAACCAAAAACATACTTTTATATGGTTGGAAAATTGTTTAGTGCCTTATATTGAAAAAGATGTATTTGATAGCATTGATAATAAGACAATTATGATGGAATTTTAAACATACTTTTGTTATTAAAATATATGTACTTGAACTTATTGAGTGCCCACCCTTCATTATAATTTATGTAGCTGCATTTCTAACAGCACTTAGCCTTGCTTTTCTAAATGACAGGTTTGTAAAATAATTGTCTTTCTTATTACATCATCAATATTCACTTGATTTCATGATTTTTTTTTTATATTCTTTTGTTTTTTAATGCATTTAAAAATTTTCTTTAAAGAAAAAAAAATTGGGGGCGCCGCCCCGAACCCCCGGATCCCCCACCACTATTTGACCCCCCAAATTTTTGTCCCAAGCTCCGCCCCTACATTTAGGCATCAAAAAATAGCCTTTTGGATCCTTACCGCCAAAAAGGCCATGTGAGGCTTGGCATATACCTTCCTTCTCAAAGGTATTTTGCCCTATCTCCGCCCATAAACATCACATGTGCCGTATAGGTAAAGTCAAGTTTGTGTGTAGATCGAACCAGAGCTTTCTAGGGCTCATCTAATCCATTTTCATCGAGATAGAGGGCCACTCATGGAGAAGCGTTACAATCAATCAGGAGTATTTATTATATAAATACAACTTTACATAAATGAATGCCTCAGCTCCAAATACCTGCATTTATTATATAAAGCAAGTCATTTGTACATATATGTACAAACCAAATCTAGAGGCATCAAGTGGCACAAAGAAAGTCATTTGATACGCTGATAAAGAAAGATAAATCAAGAAGTATAGAGTCTTTTCAAAAGGAGTAAAGAAAAAGCGAAAGAAATAGTCAATAGATGATGCAATTAGCTTCCCAAAAATACATGTGCCAGTATGGTTTCCCCAAATATGCAATTACCTTTTATAATATGCAATATAAGCTAATATATGCAGTTACCTTTCTGCTAAGGCAATTAACTTCTATAATGTGCTAGTGGTCTCCTTCAATATGCAATTAGCTTTCATAATGTATGCAAGTAGGGCCTCCTTGAATTCGGAGTTACCTTCCTAAAGATACAATCAGTTTCCATAATGTACAAGTGGCCATCTCGAATATGCAATTACCTTTTGCGAACTAATATACAATTAACTTTCCTCTAAATGCAATATGAATCAATATGCAATTACCTTTTTAAGATGCAATTAACTTTTTATCATGTGCATGTGACCATCTCAAATATGTAATTACCTTCTCTAAGGATAAATTGGTCTTCACCCTTATTTACAAGGAAAGAACGCATGCATTTCCATAATATACGTTAATTATTACTTTTATTTCACCAAAAAATGACACATGTTTTTAAATTTTCTCATATTTAAGAGAATAGAAAATTATACTTGATTTCAAGTGTTTTTTAGTTAATTATAATAAAGGTAACATTTGGAAAAAAAAATGAATTAATGGCCATCAAGTAACTTATATTATAAACTGAGAACTTTTTAGAGAAAGCACCCTAGCTATATTTAGGAGGAGATAGAGGGTACATCTTATTTACTTGCAGATTAAGAAATATAATTAACATGAATGCTGCATCGAAATTATAAATAAAATTATAATAGAAAAAACGTTAATAAATATTGAATTCGACCGATTTGACTAGCTTAGTTAGACCGAGAATCAATCTAGTGCACTGATTTCAGACATGAGGAATAATTAGGGGGACTAAAAAAATCAATAAAAAAAACTAGTTGAATTAGCCTCAAACCATGACAAAAATGACATATTAAGATTCTAATTCATTTTTTAAGATATAACTTATATTTAATAAGCATAAAAAAGGAAAAAAAACCTTTATTTAAACATATACTATTATTTAAAATATTATACCTTCCGTTCTTAAAATAAAGTGGATCTTATATTAAGAAATAAAGGTACTACTCCCTTCGATCCTAAATATAAAAAATAATTGATTTTTTTTGGAGAAAATTAAGTTTCTAAATAAGTTACGTAATCATATTATATATATTGTATATCATTAATTAGATTATATACCAGTTTATAACTTATGCAAAATAGTTTGGAGAAAAAATGAAAAATATAAATATTTTAAAGTAATTTAATTATCTTTCTTAATATCTAAAAAAAAAACAACTCTGTCTTATATTTAGAACCAAATGGAGTAGTACCTTTATTTCTTAATATAAGAACCACTTTGTATTAAGAACGGAAGGTAGAATATTTTAAATAATAGTATATGTTTAAATTTTTTTTTTTAAATTTTTATGCTTATTAAATATAAGTCATATCTTAAAAGATGAATTAGAATCTCAAATATTTTTATGCTTATTAATATTTATAGCCGCAATTACAGTTTTTTGTGACGATGATGATGACGGAAAGAGGTGGAAAGCTGAGGTAGGGATAAATGATACTCCCTCCGGTCCTAATTATAGGAACATTTTTGTAGTGCAATTTACACTATAAAAGTGTTCTTATAATTAGGACTAGAGGTAGTATTAACGATGCATCCCTAATAATGAATGCTAAAAGTGGTGGCCTCATTATTTAATATTGATAGCTACATCTCCTTCAAAAAGTCCTCACTCAACCTTTTTGCATTGCCACCAAATTTTCATTTTCTTATTTATAATGGATGGGTTTATTAAACTCTAACTTTAATTAGCTAATGCACAACGTTTACTTTATTTTTTCAATGAAAGGAACAATTTCTTCATCATATTAGAAATTCTATACTCCTTCGATCCTAGATGTTGCGCTATAAATTAGTTGGGATCAATAGTTCTATATATCATGCTGACCTCCATATATATGTTTTTTTATATATAGTTTTCTAATTGTATCATATTCGTGCCTTTTGCATTCATAAAGACTCAAATTCAAAACCCTCATGCTTGATTAGAACGATTAAAACCCATTACACTTAGATCGGATCAACCCATGTTGGTCACTTACTTTTGTTTGTTTGGTTGACATGTGGCTCACCTCTTAATTGCATCCACGTGTGTTAAAATAACGTGGAAACTTTATAATAGCTAGCTACTAATAACATTTTTGGAAATAATACATTCTTTTGGGGGGAAATAATTAAACAAACTACATCCCATGTATCTTAATTATTACTAACAATAATTATTGTCTATATACAATATCACAAATGTGTAAGATGTTTTTTTATTAATAAGAATATGACAAGTATTTTGTGGAAATTAATAGTAGTATAATCGATTCGAAAATTAAAGTTTGAACATTAGTGTGCTCTTTCACCATGTACACAGTATAAATTAAAACTGTGTAAATGATTGACATTAAGTCATTAATTAAAACTGTTCCATATATATTAGTGCATGCCGAAACATGGGTTGTCACACCCCTCTCGGTACACCGACATTCGTCAGAGATAAATGCACAGCTTAATAAACATACTGGTTCCAGCATAGTAATACTGATTACAAAGTTTGGTTACATAACCGCAAACCATAACAAGTTCATACAAATATTACAAACTTTCATAACAAAAATACACAATATATAAAATAAACAACAGATCTTGACTCTACCAAAGACCATCAATTACCAGATCCACCGCCTTTACCACGTGAGCCACGTCCACTATTGTGTTCCCGTCCCGAACTTTGTGGAATATCCGGGATTCAAACGAATCCCGGAAGAGTAACGTTAATCACTCACATAAGATGCATGCACAAACGATACATGGTAGATAACCGCTTGCAATAAATTCAATATTCAAATAAATTCAAATTCAAATTGCAGTTCAACCATATTCAAGAACCTAGCAGTTCATTCGCACAAATGGATATTCAAATGGGCATTTACCCTTCTTCTCACAAACACAACAATTCTCTTATCGGACTACCACCCCCGGCCTCAACCGTGATGGCATCCAGGGTTACCCTACATTCTAGGGCACTACCTCCTACCTCAATCGGCGATAAGGTTAGATGTTCACAATTCACATATCAAAATGGTACATACATGCATATAAAGGCACACGAATATGTGAGAGAAAGTTACTACCCGAACTCCAATTAGCTAAAAATAATTCTCTCTGGTGCTTGAACCACTTGGAAACCAATTCCTAAAATAGTACCATCACAAATATTAATTTCCCTTATTTTATAAGGTACTAAAATTAATTACCACTTTATTCAATTCTCCAAAAATATTCAAGAGGGTTCTTATCATCATTTAAGATCCTTATAACCCTAAAATGATAAGTCATACACTTTTAACCCTTATTGTAGTAATTTTCGGACTAACTCCTTTTCCATTCAGAATTTTCACTGAACTTTACAAATTCATAATTAAATGCACAAAAATCCAATCGATGTGCTTCCAAAGCTCAAATGTCCATTAACGTATCTCTTTTCATGGAAAAATAGTCCCAGAAGTCCAGGGAATCTGAATCATTCCCAGTTTTAATATTTTCCAATACTGTTCAGGACTCACTTCTAAAACGTAGGTCATCTTATAAAATTAATTCCTCCTTGTACAGAGCTTTAAAAATTACATATTATATATCAAAAGAAAGCTTAAGATGTCTACTTCAAATCTGGAAACTTTCATAATTTATAGACATCAATAACTTGATCGAAAATTGTGTACAAGTCAACTGCCTTCCAAAAAGTTAAAACTGACAGTTTTGGCAACTTGTACAATTTATTCTCTTTGATTCTAAAAATCATTTCCAACCTTATTCTTACTCAATTTTTCGTGGTAAACTCTTTAGTAACCTTAAAATCTTCAAAATCCTTATAGTTTCACCACTTCTAAATCAATCCAAAATATTAGATAAATCACGTAAAGCAACATTTTAATGCAACTTTACAAATTCTAAGACTTTATGAACCCAATTGTCTTCTCGACTCATTTTCTAATCCATTTTAGAAATTTGAGCAAGATATCCCCATAGGATTTTATGCTTTCAAAAACTAAAGAAATAATGGATAAACCATATTTCAAATTATCCATAGTATAAAATAACACAAGACAAGTTAAAACCTTTACTTACTTGTCTTGATCCTTGACTTAAGCAACTTCTTCTTCTTCCTTATTGCCTCCTAAAACACCGGGCCTTCACTTCTCAAAATATTATAAGAAAGTGTTTCGCTCGTTAAAGATCACTCTCTTATTTTAACTCTCTCTCCTTCTTTGCGTTCTTTCCTCACTTAACCGATAGCAAATAAAATGGAAAGACATACGATTGTATATATTTATTGTAAAGGAAAAGATTGCTTCGTCCGTGAATAAACAATAAATCCATTGTGATTGCTCCCGTGAATGAATAGAACTCACTCCCGTGAATGAATAGAACTCACTCGTGAAACGCTTGCATTTGTCCAGATGGTGCAAGAAAAATTTGATTAGATTAGCCTTTTGTCCTTGTGCGTGTATGGATATATTTAAAAAATAAAAGTGGATGAGTGTAAGTTTGGATGCATACGCGAGATGAAGAAAAATGAGTGTATGTGGGAACACTTGGGACATATTATGGTGATAGTGGAGTGTCGGTAGAAAGTTTATGGATTAAAGAATGAAAATGAGATGTTGCATTTGTGTTGTCGCCTAGCTCAATTGGTTCACGGAGGATGATATAATTGAAAGGTAGTATGAAATGAAGAAAATTCAGGATCCATTATTGCTTTTCCTCTCTTGCATATCCGTGAATGGGTAGGGGAAACATGATTAATTGATAGTCAAAGATGTCTCCACAAGTGGACAAACCCTAAACTAAAGGCTAAATCAATAATAATAATAATAGTTTAATATAGTGGAGTCACGGATGTTACATGGGTTCTCATTGTCTCATTTCTCATAATCTCATTTCCACCGCTAGATTAAAATAATATATAGTTCAGATTTAATCTACTATAAAGTTATTTCTATAAACATAAATAAGTAAATTTAAATTCTTAAAATCTAATCTATACCATTCATAATTGCAATCCATAAAAAATAAATAAATTTTAATTTATAAATTATTATAATAATAATTTATCAAATATTAAATCTAAATCATCCATTTCATGATTTAAGGGTGGAGATGAGATGATGAGAGGATAATGAGAAAGAGGACAATGAGAGTATCTTCTACTACCCCATATATGCTATTATCTAAATAAAATATTACTCCTAGTTAGGTTATTTATTTCTATACAAATATACTCTCTCCAGTTCTTAATAGAAGTAGAGCCAAGATTAAGGAAGTTAAATAATTAAAGTATATATATTTATCAATAGGGATCATTTAAGAATAAAAAAATTATAAATTTTGGAAGATAAGGTGGATTAAATTATTACATTCAATTAAAACTAAGTGTCTGTTTGGATCCTCTTATTTTTTGTAATACCCTAATTTTCATAATTCTTATAAACATTGTATTTTGGAAAATAATTACTAAAATACAAAGGTGAATATGTGTCTCAAAGAATTATAATCTATTGATTATATTTTTCATCCAAATTCCACTTTGGAATTAATTAACAAATGGTTAATTATGAGATTATGAGACTACATATTAGGAGCTATAAAATGTGACATAATTAACACATTAAATAATGGTTAATTTATGATCAAAAGAAGCAAGAAAGTGTTATGTAAACACTTAAACAAATTAATAGAAATTAGCAACAATAAATGAACAATTTAGCTTGCACTAATTGAGATTAGTTGCAAAATGCTCCAAGATGATTAAAGGCAAATTAGGATCATCAAATGAGGGCTAATTATATTTGAAAATAATTAAGCCAATGAGGATGAAATAATACTTGCCTAATTAAGCACTAATTTTCATGATTAGTTAATTAACCAATAGCAAATGCAATTAAGGGTTAATTAATCTTATAAGTAAGCTTAATCCTCTTATAAATTGATTAGCCAATGAGAAATCAAGAAAATAGGCTAAATCCTCATGAAATTAAATGGACCAATAGGAGACTTGAACCATAGATTAATTGTAATACCCGATATTCGATACTCTATGACTATTAAACATAAATAAATATTTCTTAAGTGTTAGAGGTGAATATGTGGTTTCAATAAATGGCCAAAATTACCTTATTACTTAGGGAAATTACTGTGAAAATTAGAAAAGAAAAAGAGTTAAGATCAATAAAAAATGTATTTTATAAGGCGAAAAATGGCCGAAAATATTATGATAAATCCCATATGACTGCAAATATTGACAAAAACTTAGGAAGTATGATATCTTTAATTTTAGGAATTTTTGGGATTATTTCCCTGAAAATATATAGAGCATAAATATAATAATATTAAAAGCACTTTATGGCCCAAATATTTTTAATATTTTACATGGGATATAAAATACCAATGTAAGTCAAATAGTTGTGAGATAATAGTTAATCCTAATTAAGAAAATTATCAACAATAGTTAAGTGGCTAATTAAGCAATTAATGACTAATTAAGATAGATTATGATATAAGTAAATTAAATAAGTAAAAAATTAAATGAATAAATAAATTAAAGGGGGGGGGGGCGAAATTAAAGGAAAATAATAAATAAAGAAATAAAAATAATTGTAGTAGTGTGAAGAGGGTTGTGGCCTTTTCAAATAATATCTAGATATTTGAATTAAATAATAATATATTCTTTAAAAGAGCCAACAGACATTCGAGAATGGATAAAAATTAAATCCTACACCAAAATATAGGGATTTAGTCTATGTCATCTGGACATTTTATAAACCGAATTGAAATTCTATCCTGGAGTGAGCTGTCTCCGAAGTCATTTCTGAAACCAACAGCGTACTTAGAATACAAGATAAATCAAAAATATGTCAGATAGTCAAAAAGAGAACCTATACAAAACGAAATAGTTGTGACAAACCAGGGATAAGGTTTCTTAGGTCTGGACATATTATGAACCAGTGAATTTTTGTCCGTGTTTGGGTCTTTATCGGAAGTTATTTCCGTAACCAACAAGCTTGTTCGAAAATCTTCACAGACAAAATCACCCTTAATGAGATCAAAAATTTAGCAAAACCCAGTGGTTTTAAAGAGAAATAATGGAACTACAAAACCTAGTTCCCAGATTTTTGAGTTTCTCCAAGATTGCGCGGAAAGAGCACCGAACTGGAAACTTTATCGGTACCGGCTCATAAAGCAAGTAGCATGATGTCATGCATGACATCAATTTACCTTGGGAAGAGTGCAAGGAGGTCGGCTAGCTCCCTTGAAAGGCTAGGATGATGCCACGTGGCAAAATGCGATCCAACGGCCCAAAAGCGATCTCGAAAAGGTGTGAATAGTGTCACATTTTTCTCTACAAATAGCAAGCTTCTCCCTTCCCATTTCTTCACCCCAAAAACGCAGCATAGAGAGAATTTAGAGAGAAGAAAGAGCCCGGAGAAATTCTAGCCGAGCCCTGGGTAAGTTCTTCGGTCCTTAGTCTTTTGATTCGGTAGTTCTTTTAGTAGAAATGCTAGAATTGTCTTTAAAATTCCCTGATAGTCTAGATATCATATTGAAGGATAAATATGGTATTTATTTCGAAAATATATTGGGGGAAGAGATTTTTCAAAATTCTGGAAAGATCGGGTTAAGATAGCGAAGCTCTGGCGAAATTTCGCCGACTAGGCCAACTAGGGGCAAAATGGTAATTTGTACCTAAAATGCCTGTTATAGTCTTAAATATTGATAAATACTTTCCTTATAGGATATCTGAGCTAATTGAATCGCTGTCGAGCCGCTGTTGTACCGCTGTTTCACCCGCTGTTTTCCGTTTTCCGTAAAAGTACCGTTGTACCACCGAAAAGGTACGGACGCGTATTGTAACCTTAATCTGATGCTTGTTGTATGCTATATGTGATTGCTGTGTTCATATACTGAGATTCTGTTGGTTTGAAAATGGTGGAATGATGAATACACGGGTTATGGTATTGTTAACACCGTTGAGAGTTTTCCTAGCGCTATGGACACGACTATACATCGTGGCACCGGAGAGTGTGCAGACTGGGATGACATACATACTGTAGGGGCTGTGTAATGTTATTTCCTGATATGTGGAGATGTGTTTTTATACTGTGAAATGTTGTGGATATCTCATGCATATACCGTTTACATAAGCATAGGTTAATCACACGAGATCCAATGGGCATTGGATCTCAAATTGCTAATATAGCTTGATCTCGAGGAGTTCGGACGTGGTGAAGGGTAAGGAGCCGGCATAGGAAAGAAGATGAAGAAAATAAATTGTAGTTTATTTTGTTTAAAAATATTCGGATGATTGTACTACTTATGATCTACTTTACATATTATTATGCTTGTTATTCAAAGACTGTTTCCATTTTAAATCGAAAAATTTTCTGATCGCTCAACTCGATCAAATACGGCAAGAAAACGTTTACGAAAACGGTGTGTTACATTAATGGTGAGGATTAAACTTGAACTAACACAAAATTGAACCAATGGTTAGGGATCAAAGTAAGAAGAAGTTTTTCTTATTTAATTCAAGATATTATATTAAACAAGCACATGGGATAATTAAAGACTGGAAGAGGATAGGATAATTAAATGCATGGAAGAAAGAGAGAGGGGGCACGGTTTTGAGAGGTAAAGAAGATATGGGAATTGTAATTAAAGTAAAGTTGAAAAGTCAAACAAGCAACTAACCAATGAAAAGCAAGGAAATCATCAATATTGGCTAATGAATAAATGCATATTAAATGCTGAATAAGAAAGGCATGTGGGCCAAACAATGAATGGGAGAGATCAATTGTCAAAAAGTGAAAATTAATCCAAGGGTTAAGGTGAGTTTTGGTCACATTTAATTGCCAATTGTGTCCTTGAAATTTCTCTATAAATAGAGACATCATCCCTTCACAATTCTTCACACCAAACTCAAACCAAATAGGTGAGTTTAAGAGAGGAGTGAGGATCTTAGAGCAAGGAGGAGGAAGGAGTAGGAACTTGAGGTAAGTTCTTGATCTCTAGTTTTTTTTTTTTTTTTTTTTTTTTTTTAGTTTTTTAGTTTTTTAGTTTTGTAGTTTTTAGCATAAATGTTAGTTTGATTTTGAATTTTCCAATATAGTTTTTATTTCATGTTTTTATGATTAAAAAGGGCTTTATTTCGAAAATTTGATGGAGCAAAATTTTTGGAAGCTAGAGATCAAAGTAGCGAAATTCCGGAAAATTTATGGTTGGAAGTTTGCTAGAGTCAACAACAAAAAGGCTATGATTTTATGTACAAGATGAAGTCATTAAATTCTGAAAATTTTCATGAATAAATTAGACATCTAGAGCTTTCCAAATATACCTAGAGTGTATCATTTTGAGTTTTTTGCAAGGAGATAAAAATTCCTAAATTTGGGCTACGTTTTCTGGACGAAAATCTGGGCAGCATTGAGACATATTAAACTGGGAATGATCCGTGACTTTCTGGCTTCTGGGAATATTTTTCCTTGAAAATAGAAATTTCAAGGGTCATGAGGAATTTTGCAGCACTCAAAAATGATTTTTCTAGAATTAATTATGATTTTCCAAAGTTGCTGCAAAATTTGCCCAGAAAATCCAGCATTACTTTTTTAAGAAAATGTAAGGGTAAAAATGAAATAATAAACCCACCAAGGGTAGAAAGGTAGATTAAAAATTTAGGATATTATTCTAAGCAATATGATATTTATCACAATATCATATAATAATCTGACGATAATGTATAGGATATCCGGGAGGTCCGGAGTTGGATTCAAAGGTCGGACATGTTGGTATCTACACGGTGAAAGATATGTTCGCGTACAGTAACTTTAACTCTGATGTGTCTTGTATGTATGTATGTGGTAGTATGATTCATAGGGTCATGGACAAGACTATGTCTTGGATAATGTACTGTGGCTAAGACTCGGTCTTAAGTCACTGTTTATATACATTCGGCTTTATAGGGTTATAGTCTTGATAATACCGTTGAGTTTTCCTAGCGCTAAGGACACGAGGGCCATCGTGGCACTAGTTTGTGCAGACGTAGATAACCTTACATGTGCTGTGTGCTATGTACTGTTATTGTGACTAATCTTACATCTGCTGTGTGCTTATGTATTGTTGTAATGTAATGAACATCTGTCATGCATATACTGTTATACTTTTCATATGAGGTTAACTGTTACCTGAGATTCAATTCAATTGAATCTCAGTATTGACTAAAGGTTCAGGAAAAGGAACCAGGATCAGAGAAGGCACCGAAGGATAGAGCCGAAGAGAGGCACTGGTAGACGGAGCCGTGAAGAGGCACCGGTCAAAGCAAATGCCGAAAGAACGTCATCAGAGCATTCATTCTGGCACGGATTTAACGAGGTTACTTCGAACAGTTTGGTGCCGAAGGTAGGGCTAGTCTATGTGGATCAGTCAATAAGTCACCGTGAACTCGGTGAGACTCCCACGATAGACATCTACCTGGCCAAATTGTTTGATTAACTGAGTTAGGTTCATTGCCCCAAGTCTAGCTACGGCTTGGTTGAAGATTGTATAGTTACCATGTAAGAATTGCAATTATACAAAGCTCTGTAATTGTATCATGTAACACCCCAAATTTCGTAGCATAAATCGTGCCGGTGACACGTGGTTTTATAAAAATTCATCAGAGTTTTGAGGTACTACAAACCTTAGCGTTTTGCGGAAACGGAGAGCATGTACTAAAAATTTGAACAACGTGTATAACACCGAGTAACTTATATGAAATACTCGCATATATGATGATGCCCGACGTCTACCGATATATATTACAAAATCTCCCGAAGGAATTATTCATGTGATACAAGAATACAAAACTCTATAATTACATTTCTTCTATGTAGCTATACCCTTTTTCGTCAAGCCTTAGGTAGACTTGGGACATAGAACCTAACTCGTTAAATCATCTCATTTGGCCAGGCTGGGTAGGTCTAGTGGGAGTCTCACCGTGCTAGGGTGACTGATTGACTGAACCACATAGACGACCCTTCTAGTTTAAGCACCAAATGATGTGAAGTAACTTTATTAGATTCATGCCATAAGGTAGGTTCTGTTGATTTTCTTCCCGCATTTCCTTTGACGTGCGCTTCTCACGGCTCCGTTTCATCGGCGTATATCTATAGTTCCGTCCCCTGGTGCCTTCTCTGGTTCAAGACCCTTTCCTGTCTATTCATTCAGACTGAGGTCCAATGCCCATCGGACCTCAGGTAACGGTTAACCTCATGCTTATGCAAGCAATATATGTATGACAGGCATTCATGACATTTTCACAATAATCACTACAAAAGCCCATAACAGATGTAGGAAGCAAATGATCAGATATATACGGCAATAACAATACACAGCCCCCCTCGCAGATGTTTGTTATCCCAATCGCACACTCCGGTGCCACGATGTACGGTCGTGTCCAAAGCGCTAAGGAAAACTTTCAACGGTGTTAACAATACCATAACCCGTGTAATCATGATGTTACCAATTTCAAATGAGGCAGAGTCTCAGTACAAGAACACATCAATCATATATGAGCATAACACAAGCATCAGAGTTAGTATTACAGTACGCCGCGAACGTACCTTCGTCGATGGTACTTCAAAGACGTTTTACTTAAAAACGGTATTTTGACAACAGCCCAACGGCGGTACAATAGCGGTTTGACAGCGGATCAATTAGCTCGAGATATCCTATAAGGATAGTGTTTATCAATATCTAGGCAAGATAACGGGCATTTTAGGTAAAAATTACCATTTTGCCCCCGACCCCCTAATCGGCGGAATTTCGTCGAGCTTCGCTTACTTTGATCCTATCTCTCCGAATTTTGACATATCTCTTTTCCCAAGATATTTTCGAAATAAATACCATATATACCCCTACATATGATATCTAGACTATCTGGGAAATTTAAAGACAATTCTAGCATTCCTACTATATCTACCGAAACTAAAGACTAGGGACCGAAAAACTTACCCAGGGCTCCGCTATATTTTCTCCGGGCTCTTCCTTCTCTCTAACCTCTCTCTAGGATTCGAATTTTTGGTGTGAAATGAAGTGAAGATGGCTTGGCTATTTATAGGAAAAGGAAGGGACAAGGTGGGAATTACTTCAATTGTTTTCAGATCGGATTTCAACCGTCGGATCGTACTTGGGACACACGGACTGATCCTGGCCCTCCACCTATGTGCCAACCTCTCCCCCCTTGTGACATCATCAAAGATGATGTCATACTAGCTGACTTACCGATATCGTTCCCTGATCGGTGTTCGAATCGCGTAATCTTGCCGAAACTCAAAATTCCGACAACGGTGTTTCGAAGGTTTAAACTTCCTCATTCACAATATATGGGTTAACTAAATTTTTAATCCCTTTGAGGGTATTCCGTTACTGGCTGAAAATTTCAGGCCAAATGCGGTCGGTTGCGGAAACGACTTCCGATAGCCGTGTTTTCTGGACAATAATTCACGGGTTCGAAATATGTCCTGTCGTAAGAAACCTTAATCCTGGTTTGTCACAACACTCAAGTTTACCACGGGTTCACTTTTTACTATCTCGCCTATTCTCATAAATACCCGGTCTCTTATTTGCTCTGTTGGTTTCAGAATCAGCTTCGGAGATAGTCCACTCCGAGGTAGAATTTCACTGGTTTATAAGAAGTCCAGATGTCTTAGACTAAATTCCTATATCTTGGTGTATGATTTAGTTTCTATCCATTCTCAAATGTTCATTGGCTCTTTACCAAATATATTATTATTTTATTCAAAATATCATTATATTATATTTTTTTATTTTTATTTTTTATTTATTTTTCTAAGCATTTTATATTATTTTATTATTTTTATTTATTATTTATTTATTAATTTCGAATTTCTCCCTTAAATTAATTAATTATTAATTAATTTACTTATATCTTAATCTAAACAATTTGCCACTAATTACTTAATTAGCCATTTACTAATTGTTGATAATTTTCATAATTAAGATTAATTATTATCTCATAACTTTTGCACTCGACATTGGTATTTTATGTCCCATGTAAAATATTAAAAATCATGGGGCCAAAAGTACTTTTAATAATATTATTTTCATGCTTCTAAATTTCTCGTGAAATAACCCCAAAAATTCCTAAAATTAGAGATAACATATTCCCTACGTTTTTGTCAATAATTGTTGCCATATAGGATTTATCATAATACTTTCAAATCCATTTAATGCCCTACAAAACACATTTTCATAGATTTTAGCTTATTATCTCTTCTAATTTTTAAAGAGAAATTGTTCCTAAATTTATAACAATTAAGTTACAAAATTAGAGACAACATACTTTCTCAAATATTTATCCAAATATTTTACTTATATTAGTTAGGGTTTTCGGGGTATTACATATCACATGAATATTCCTTCGGAAATTTTTAATATACCAAACTTGTGTCAGGGCATCGATATGTCCGGGCATTTTATATCAGTGACTCATTGTCCGAACATTAGCACATGCTCTCCGTTTCCACATTGTTGTGAGTTGTAGCACCTCAAACTCTGTTGATTTTCTAAAACCAAGTGTCAACCAACACGATTTGAAGTATGGCATTTGGGGTGTTACATTTTTAGCTTCTCTTCTCCTTATAAACAAAAGCTAGGCCAAACAAGTTTTTACAAAAACTCTTATAATAAAAGGAGCTTTCTTTTCAATGAAGAAAAAAACCAAAAGCCAAAAGCTTCTAAGAGGAGCTTTTTTTTTTAAAGCTTTTTTTTTAAAAAAAAAAATAGCAATGAGATACTTTGTCGCATACCTCATTCGATCCTTCTCTCTTCGATTTTTGATTTCCTTCTAATTAGCACTTCTAATCCTTGAAGCAGCCCTCGATTTCATTCGATTCTCGTTACCCTCTTTCGTTTGATGCCAAATTTGGCTCCTTTTGTGATCTATATCATATTCTAGGTTTAGGGTGTGGATTACTTTCTCTAAGACTCTTTAATCGTCTAATCTCTTATACGATCGGTACATAATTTTTTGTTTTGATTTGAATTTATCACATATCTCATTCAGATTTCACGTAACATTCCCTTATCGCTTTTGAATTTAGGGTTTCAAAGCGTTCGACGTTTTAGGGTTTCTCTTGCTGTAAGTTTGTCTAGGGATTCTTTAAATTGTATGCAATAATAAATTTATTAAGTTTTTTAAGCTAAAAAATTTATATAATCATCAAACAACTTTTTAGTTTTTTTTTTTTAAAAAGCTTTTTTTTTAAGCTTTAGTTTAAAAGTAGCTTTTAACTTCTTTTTAAAAAAGGATCGAAATAGGCTCAAGAGTAAACCCTTTATTAGCTCTTATATTTATATTTATGAACCAAGAGAGTTACTTGGCAAAATATTCAACATTAGAGATAATACACACACATCTGAGATAGATCTTGATGGTTTTCTCTCCAATTAAGTAAGGCATTAATGTTAATAATCAAACATGGTGATTACTAAATACTAATGTGTGTGTTTGGATACGGTGGAAAAAGTGATTTATTTGTAATCTGACTTATGCAAATTTAAGATTGAGTAAAAGTCAAATTGTGTAATGTGATTTATATTTGGATTGGCGGTAGCATAAGTGAATTTTTTGAAACTGAAACTTGTTTAGATAATTATTTTTAAAAGCAACTTTAAATGGAAAAGACATGAATTAAAAAGTCATATATAAATTATGTGTGTGTTGTGAAATATATAGAAAATTGTTTAAATGATTAATGGAAAAACAAGTTTAAATGTAAAAGACTGAAAAAAGGCATAAATTTTATAAAAATAAAAATAGGTAATGTATTATTTGGAAAGATTTACAATACTCAATTGCTTAATTTTTTTAGGAAAATTGGGGAAAAGTCCACTAAAATTTAATTAGTGAGAATAATTTAAATAAGAGTATTGTCATAATTTTATATAAAAAATTATCAAGTAATTCTCACCAATTAAATTTCTTATGGGCCTAAATCAGAGTACTATCATGATTATTAACTTTTAATTGAATTTATATTTAGGACAAAAAATTCCATCTATAAGGATTTATAATAAGGACCATAATAGTATTTCAATTTAAAAAAGTGGGATCCAACATTTTTATTTCATAAGTTACTTTTCTCTTTCACAAAATGGAAAAGTTAAAAGCGAAAATTTTGAGCATACACAAGCCTTTTTCCCCCTTTTCAAAAGCCCAATTAAAAAAAGTCATAATAACAAACATCTTCAAAAAGTCAAAATCAACTATAAGCACATTTGGACATCCAAAAGTAGCTTTTGAGATCCTTCCCGCCAAAAAGGCCATGTGAGGCTTGGCATATACCTTCCTTCTCAAAGGTATTGTGCCCTATGTCTGCCCATAAACATCACATGTGCCGTATAGGTAAGGTCAAATTTGTGTGTAAAACCAGAGCTTTCTAGGGCTCATCTAATCCATTTTCATAGAGATAGGGGGCCACTAATGGAGAAGCGATACTATCAATCAGGAGGATTTATTATATAAACAAAAATTTACATAAATGAATGCCTCCAAATACCTGCATTTATTATGTAAAGCAAGTCATTTGTACATATATGTACAAACCAAATCTAGAGGCATCAAGTGGCACAAAGAAAGTCATTTGATACGCTGATAAAGAAAGATAAATCAAGAAGTATAGAGTCTTTTCAAAAAGAGTAAAGAAAAAGCGAAAGAAATACTCAATAAATGATGCAATTAGCTTCCCAAAAATACATGTGCCATTGGTCTCCCCAAATTTGCAATTACCTTTTATAATATGCAATATAAGCTAATATATGCAGTTAATTACCTTTCCGCTAAGGCAATTAACTTCTATAATGTGCAAGTGGTCTCCTTGAATATGCAATTACCTTCCTTGAGAACCAATATGCAATTAGCTTCCCCAACTAGCTTTCATAATGTGTGCAAGTGGCCTCCTTGAATTCGGAGTTACCTTCCTAAAGATACAATTAGTTTGCATAATGTATAAGTGGTCTTCTCGAATATGCAATTAACTTTCCTCATGCAATTAGGTCCCATGATATGCAAAAGGCCTCTTCGTCTCCCCCAATATGCCATATGAATCAATATGCAATTACCTTTTTGAAGATGCAATTAACTTGTTTATAATGTGCATGTGACCATCTCAAATATGTAATTACCTTCTCTAAGGATAAATTGGTTTTCACCCTTATATTTACAAGGAAAGAACGCATGCATTTCCATAATGTTAATTATTTCTTTAATTTTACCAAAAATGAAACATGTTTTCAAATTTACTCATTTTTAAGAGGATAGAAAAGTATACTTGATTTCAAGTGTTTTTTAGTTAATTATAATAAAGGTAATATTTGGAAAAAATTAATTGATGACCATCAAGTAACTTATATTAAAAACTGAGGACTTTTTATAGAAGCACCCTATATTTAGGAGGAGATAGAGGGTACATCTTATAAAATATTTATTTGCAGATTAAGAAATATAATTAACATGAATGCTGCATCGAAATTATAAATAAAATTACAATAGAAAAAACGTTAATAAATATTGAATTCGCCCAATTCAACTTGCTTAGTTAGACCGAGAATCAATCTAGTGCACTGATTTCAGATATGAGGAATAATTAGGGTGACTAAAAAAATCAATAAAAAAACTAGTTGAATTAGCCTCGAACCACGACAAAAATGACATATTAAGATTCTAATTCATTTTTTAAGATATAACTTATATTTAATAAGCATAAAAAAGGAAAAAAAAAATTATTTAAACATATACTATTATTTAAAATATTCTACCTTCATTTCTTAATATAAAGTGGATCTTATATTAAGAAATAAATGTACTACTCTTTCCGGTCCTAAATACTACACATAGTTGATTTTTTGAAGAGATTAAAGAAGCTAAATAAAGGTACTACTCCATGTTTTTTTGGGTACATCCATGTGTTAAAATAACGTGGAAACTTTATAATAGCTAGCTACTAATAACATTTTTGGAAATAATATATTCTTCTGGGGGGAAATAATTAAACAAACAACATCCCATGTATCTTAATTATTACTAGCTAGCAATAATAGATAACAATTATTGTCTATATACAATATCACAAATGTATAAGATGTTTTTATGAATAAGAATATGACAAGTATTTTGTGGAAATTAATAGTAGTATAATTAATTCGAAAATTAAAGTTTGAATATTAACTGTTCCATATATACTAGTGCATGCCGAAACATTAAATTGTATGCTATTATCTAAATAAAATATTACTCATAGTTTGGTTATTTATTTGTATACAAATATACTCTCTCTAGTTCTTAATAGAAGCAGTGCTAGTTAATTTTTTTTTTTAGAAATTAAGGAAGCTAAATAAATGACATTAAAGTATGTGTATGTATTAATAGGGATCATTTAAAAAAATATAAATTTTGGGAGATAAGGTGGATTAGATTATTACCTTTAATTAAAACTAAAGAGTAAACCCTCTATTATCTCTTATATTTATATTTACGGACCAAGAGAGTTAATTGGCAAAATGTTCAACATTAGAGATAACACACACATCTAAGATAGATATTAATGGTTTTCTCCTCAATTAAGTAAGGCATTAATGTTAATAATCAAACACGGTTTTTAATTACTACACACACATTATCTCTTAGTCTTCACATCCATATCCTTCCCGCCAAAAAGGCCATGTGAGGCTTGGCATATACATTCCTTCTCAAAGGTATTGTGCCCTATCTCTGCCCATAAACATCACATGTGCCGTATAGGTAAGGTCAAGTTTGTGCGTAAAACCAGAGCTTTCTAGGGCCCATCTAATCCATTTTCATAGAGATAGAGGACCACTCATAGAGAAGCGTTACAATCAATCAGGAGGATTTATTATAGAAATAAAAATTATATAAATGAATGCCTCCAAATACCTGCATTTATTATGTAAAGCAAGTCATTTGTACAGATATGTACACACCAAATCTTGAGGCATCAAGTGGCACAAAGAAAGTCATTTGATGGGCTGACAAGGAAGATAAATCAAGTAGAATAGAGTCTTTTCAAAAGGAGTAAGAAAAAGCGAAAGAAATACTCAATGAAGTTATTAAGCATATTTTTCGAATAACAATTTATCCAAATATTTATTTATTTTTTTTAAAAAAATTGATCAAGGGTTTCTTCAAGCCACTTTGAGTTTGAGATTAATTCCTTTCAAGGTTTAATTTAAAGCGCAAAGAGTTTTTGCCTCTTTCAATAAATGATAATATATAATTCAACTAAGTGAATCTCGTTCAAATATTCAACTAATGGATTGACTTTGATCTTATTCATGCAACTAGATTTCTCCTCTTTAAGTGAATGAGGCTGCTTATCAACTCAACCAACAACTTACTGATAATATTTAGTTGTTGAAAAAGTACAATAAGCTAAAGTAACACTGCAACGAACTCTATATAATGGAATAAGGCTTATTAATTGTACGTTATTGTATATATAACGATCCAAATATTATTAATATAAAGGGCCAATATTTTATATTAAAGGAATTGATTTTAAATTCTCAAAAGATATACATAAGAGGATAATATATAAAAAGCTTTCACACATATAATAGCTACCACAAAAATTAGACCCTCCATGGTTGATTAAACGTATAAAATAAATATAAAACGATTGTCATTTTTTGATTCAGTCTTCACAAAATGAAGTCATCCTTATCCACAAGTTGGCGAGTGTGTGTGTGAACTGTGTATTATAAATAACGCAGAGAGCTGATCTCTTTTAAGCAAGCTAAGCAAAACCAAAAAATATGGATATGTCTCCTACAAGTTACCAGATCATCAGTATGTCCCAAAGATTCCTAAACACTTCTTCTCCATTGTCGCCATTATGTGCTCTAGCACCTCGATATTATCATCATCGCTTCTTTAATATCGTTTCTAAGCTTCAAAATCTCCAAACAATCTCTGAGGAAGAAGAAGAAGAAGAAGAGGAAGATGAAGATGAAGAGATGATGATTATGAAGTATGAAGTCCATCAGCAAATCAAGCTTTCAGACATCTGATGAAATCAAACCCTACTTATACAAACACACACTCCAAGTCATTAATATGATGAGTCTGTGTGGTTGTAAGATCTTTTATGATTATTATTTCTGTGGAATTACAAGTATGTGATTTTGTAAAAAAGTACAAATAAGTTGAGTTTTTAAGAGCTTAGTTAGCTCACTACAAAATCAAAACAAATCTCTCAGCTGAAAGAAAGCTTGTAGAGATCGAAGTATGTAAATTTTGTTCTTCTTTGTTTCTTAATCTAAAAAACTTTTTGGTTATTTAATTAGCACTATCAAATTAACGCTCCGAAATAGACTGATATATTAATGATATATATATATATATATATGTTTAGCACCCCCATTTTTTTTCGTCGAAATATTCATAGAAATTTGCAGACAAGAGTACTATTGTAATGATGCTTGCTAATTATATTGATGACTTATTATTGTCGTTATTGAATAAATTATGTGAGATTATATTCTCTAGCTAGCTAGTTTTGATAAAATCACAAAATACTCTTAATTCTGGTGACAAAATGATACAAAAAGAAAGTCAGAACTCAAACAGCACAGTTTCTTCATAAAAAGCCCTCATAATTAATGTATGTTTTGAATTAGAATTTGTTAAAAGTTTGCAGGTAATCGCTCCACACACACACACACACACACACATATATATATATATGTGTGTGTGTGTGTGATGAAATCTTAATTAACAAAAGGCTGAGAGTATAATTATCATGCTATTTTAGTCCCTGATCGAATTTTATAAAGTGTATACTTTTAGTACGTTAACTATAATATCATTAGTATCAATAAAAAATAATGAAATTGAAAATTTTAAGGTTGACAAATTTTTTTTGAAATTAAATGTTGACATTTTAAGTTTAATGTTTAAAAATAACGAAGATTGACGTAAAAAAAACTATTATTTGAGACTAAAGATATTAGGGTTAGAAGACTGAACATATGCTGTAAAATTAAGGGAGCAAATTGAAACGTTATATAAAATTAGAAGCTTAAAATATGTACTTTTTGTTATAAACAATCAACAGTCCTATTATGTTCACGAACGTTAATTAATTTTATTTTTATAAAACTTAGCTAATTACAAATTAACTGACTCGTTATTAACCCACTTTTCCTTTGGGCAAACTGTGCTTGAAAGTTGAAATACCACATAATAATAAATAAGGCCAAGTCAACGTACCTGCCTATCTATGACCTAATATATAATTTAATATAATTTTAGAACAAGGGTTTAAGGCTATATTTTTACACTTTTTAGATGTTTAATTGTTATTGAACTTTTCCAAAAAATCTGAACAAGACCAAGAATCAATCTATTTTTAAATGAGCCAATCATCCAAAAGTGTAACACCCCATTTTTGAAAAAGCGGAATAATGGTCCATGAAAAAAAAATGTTGGATCCCACTTTTTTTGAATTGAAATACTATTATGGTCCTTATTATAAATCTTTATAGATGAGATTTTTTGTCCTAAATATAAATTCACTTAAAAGTTAATAATCATGATAATACTCTGATTTAGGCCCATAAGAAATTTAATTGATGTGAATTACTTAATAATTTTTTAAATAAAATCATGACAAGATTTTATTTAGATTATTCTCACTAATTAAATTTTCAGTGGACTTTTCCCCAATTTTCTTTAAAAATTAAGCAGTTCAGTATTGTAAATTTTTCCAAATAATACATGACCTATTTTTATTTTTATAAAATTTATGCCTTTTTTCAGTCTTTTACATTTAAACTTGTTTTTCCTTTAATCATTCAAACAATTTTCTATATATTTCACAATACACACACAAATATAATTTATATGCCTTTTTAATTCATGTCTTTTTCTGTCTTTTCCATTTAAAGTTGCTTTTCAAAATAACCATTTAAACAAGTTTCAGTTTCAAAAAAGTCACTTATACTACCGCCAATCTAAATATAAATCACATTACACAATTTGACTTTTACCCAATCTTAAGTTTGCATAAGTCGGATTGCAAATAAACCAATTTTCCCGTAGTCCAAACACACACAATGTATTTAGTAATCATCATGTTTGATTATTAACATTAATGCCTTACTTAATTGGGGAGAAAACCATTAATATCTATCTCAAATGTGTGTGTTATCTTTATATATATATATATATATATATATATATATATATATATATAAACAAATTTTAGGAAAGGAGTTGAGTTCACCCACAATCCAATGGTAGGGCAAAAATCTCCCTTCCTCCTGGTGATACCGATGTTGGCGGGCGAGCCGTCTATTACCCTCAAACGTTAACCTAAGCACCTGGAGTTAGGATGCCTCCCCGCCGCGCGACCAACTCCAGATTGAACCCTCTCCCTTTGGTGAGAGTGCTTGTGTGTTATCTCTAATGTTGAATATTTTGCCAATTAACTCTCTTGGTTTGTAAATATAAATATAAGAGCTAATAGAGGGTTTACTCTTTAGTTTTAATTAAATGTAATAATTTAATTTACCTTATCTTCCAAAATTTATAATTTTTTTTCTTAAATAATCCCTATTGATAAATATATATATATATATATATATATATATACTTTAATGTAATTTATTTAACTTCCTTAATTTCTAAAAAAAAAAAAAAGGTAATTGGCTCTACTTCTATTAAGAACTGGAGAGAGTATATTTGTATACAAATAAATAACCTAACTAGGAGCAATATTTTATTTATATTATAGCATATATGTTTCAGTAGTAGAAGATACTCTCATTGTCCTCTTTCTCATCTCATCTCCACCCTTAGATCATGAAATGAATGATTTATATTTAATATTTGATAAAATTATTATTATTATAATAATATTTTATAAATTAAATTTTATTTATTTATTATGGATTGCAATTATGAATGGTATAGATTAGATTTTAAGAGTTAAAATTTACTTATTTATGTTTATCCCATAATTCAAAAATTAGCAATATACATCCCAAAATACAACTAAATCTTCAAATTACGAGTCCTTTTTGCGTCTGCTTACCCTTGTCTTCGGTCTTCGGTCCTCCAGACCCTGAAGATATGGTAAGAGCTGAGGTCCAATGCCCATCGGACCTCAGGTAATGGTTAACCTCATGCTCAAGTAAACAATACATGTATGATAGATATTTATGACATTACAGCAATAACCAACACATAAGCACACATCGATGTAAGGTTAACATAACAACAAAGACATAGCACAAAACACATGTAAAGTCACCCATGTCCGCACTAACCAAGCCACGACGATCCTCGTGTCCTCGGCGCTAGGAAAACAACGGCATTATCAAGACTATAACCCGTATAAAGATGAATGTATAAGTAGTGATCTAAGACAGAGTCTTAGTCACGGTGCATGTCCAAGACATAGTCCTGTCCATAATCCAATGAAATAATCTATCATATATAAACATACAATAAGCATCAGATTTAATGTTATAGTACGCGTCAGCACCTTAGTTTGTGCGGATTGAGGTACGTCTATCAGTTCGGTACAACCCCTGATTTTTCCCGGATATCCTATAATAGTATTACTGCATTATTCTCTTATAAATAATATCCTGAGACATACTCTAGCCACTACTGACCTTTTTAACCCTGGTGGATTTGTTATTCTAATTATATCCCTTTATTTTAAAAAAAACGCTGATTTCAGCATTTCGGGCAGAATTTTTGCTATTTTTGAAAAATCATAAATAATTCCAAAAAAAATCAAAACGGGGATCCGTAAAATTCCCCGGAATCCTTAGGATGTCAATTTTTGATTAAAAATAATTTTTTTTTACCCAGAATTAGTGAATCATTCCCAGTTTACGTGTTTCCAACCTCTGCCCAGAATTTTCCAGAAAAACGTAGCCTAACTTTAGGAATTGTTATCTCCTTACACAAAACTCAAAATGACACATACTGGGTATATTTGGAAAGCTCTATATGTCTACTTTAACCATGAAAAATCTCAGATTTTAATAACTTCATATTCAACATAAGATCATGGCCTCTATGAAACTGACTCTAGGAACTCCTAACTGAAAAATTTTCGCGTAACATCGCTACTTTGATCTTCAACTTCCAAAAATTTTGATCCAACATATTTCCCATCAAATTTTTGAAATATAGCTATTTTTAACCATAAAAACATGAAAATAAAATTGCTCTTGGAGATTTAAGATCAAAGCATAAACTAACTATGAATTTAAAGACAAACCTCAAGAACTTACTTGAACCTTGCTTCAACTTCCTCAAGCTTCTCCACACTCACTCTCTACTCACTATATTCAGATTTTGTTGCTTGTTTTGGTGTGAAGATTATGAGAGGCAAGCCCTCTCTATTTATAGGGGAAAATTGAGGACACAAATGGAAATTAATTGTGACCAAATCTCTCACCTTAACCCTTGGATTAAAACGCACTTTTTGAAAGTTAATCCCCACCTCACAAGGCTTGGTCGACATGCTCCATCCAATCAGCCCTTTAGTGTAACACCCCAAATTTCTTGCTTCAAATCGTGTCGTGTGACACTCAGTTTTAGAAAATCGACAGAATTTGAGGTGCTACAGTTTAGAGTAATGCGGAAACGGAGAGCATGCACTAATGTTCGGACGATGAGTAACTGAGATAAAATGCCCAGACATATGCTGATGTCCCGACATAAGCTGATATATTAAAAATTTCCCAAAGGAATATTCATGTGATACATTAGTATAGAGCTTTGTATAATTACAAATCTTTATGGTAACTATACAATCTTCAACCAAGCCGTAGCTAGACTTAAGACAATGAACCTAATTCAGTTAATCAAACAATTTGGCTAGGTAGGTGTCGATCGTGGAAGTCTCACCGAGTTCACGGCGACTTATTGACTGATCCACATAGACTAGCCCTGCATTCGGCACCAAACTGTTTGAGGTCACCTTACCGCAGATTCGTGCCGAATGAATGCTCGATGACGCTCTTCCGGCATTTGCTTTGTTCGGTGCCTCTTCCCGGCTCCATCCATCAGTGCTCCTTTTTTCGGCTTTGTCCATCGGTGCCTTCTCACGGCTCCATCTACCGGTGCCATCTCGATCCAGGTTCCTTCCCCGACTTTTAGTCAAAGCCGAGGTCCAATACCCATCGAACTCGTAATGCTTAACCTCATATGAAAAGTATAACAAAGATATGTAGACAGATGTTCATTACATTACAACAATAATCAATACATAAGCACACAGCAAATGTAAGATTCGTCACAATAACAGTACATAGCACACAGCACATGTAAATTTATCTACGTCTGCACAAACCAGTGCCACAATGGCCCTCGTGTCCTCAGCGCGAGGAAAACTCAACGGTATTATCAAGACTATAACTCGTATAAAGCTGAATGTGTAAACAGTAACCTATGACAGAGTCTTAGCCACGGTACATGATCCAAGACATAGTCCTGTCCATGACCCTATGAATCATACTACCACATACATGCATACAAGACACGTCAGAGTTAAAGTTATTGTACGCGAACGTACCTTTCACCGTGTAGTTACCAAAATGCCCGACTCTTTGATCCGACTCCGGATTTATTCCCGGGTATCCTATACATTATCGTCGGATTATTATATGATATTTGATAAATATTATATTTCTTAGAATAATATCCTAAAGGTTTAATTTACCTTTCTACCCATTTTATTAAAAAACGGTGGATTTGTTATTACCATTTTGCCATTACATTTTATTAAAAAATACGAAGTGCTGGATTTTCTAAGGCAAATTTTGCAGCAACTTTGGAAAATCATAATTAACTCTAGAAAAATCGAAATTTTAATGAAGTAAATTCGAGGATCTGTAAAATTCCCCGGAATCCTTAGGAAGTTTATTTTTGAGGAAAAATACTCCAAGAATCTAGAACGCCAAGAATCATTCCCAGTTTTCTGTTTTCTCAACGTTGCCAGATTTGAGTTGAAAAATTCATATCTCCCCGAGATAATATGAAAGAGGATGAAAAGATCTTCAAAGTTACATGGAGATCAAAACGTTACATATTTTATATATTCGGAAAGCCCTACATGTCTACTTTATTTATGAAAAATTTCATGATTTATGGCTTTATTTTCAACATAAAATAATAGTATTTAATTTGCTGTTTGCCCAGAATTTTAAACCAAAAATTTGCCAAAGTTTTGCTACTTTGATCTCTAGCTTCCAAAAATTTTGCTCCATCAAATTTTCGAAATAAAGCCATTTTTAATCATAAAAACACGAAATCAAAACTATATTGGAAGATTCAAGATCAAACTAACATTTATGCTAAGAACTTTTGCACCATCAAATTTTTGAAATAAAACCATTTTTAAAAAAACTATATTAGAAGATTCAAGATCAAACTAATTTATGCTAAGAACTACAAACTAAAGACTAGAACTTAAGAACTAGTAGAACTTACCCTCGAAGAACCTTGCTACTCCTTCTTCCTTCTTGCTTCTCACTAGCTCTCACTTCTCTCTTAAACTCACCTATTTGGTTTGAGTTTGGTGTGAAGAATTGTGAAGGAGCTCATGGCTATTTATAGGACAAGCTTAATTAAGGGTAACAATGGTAATCACCAAAATCTCTTCTTTAATCCTAACATTTGGATCTAAACTTAATGAAGAAGTTTTAATCTCCTCCATCCATCCACCCTCTCTCTCTCTCTCTCTCTCTCTCTCTCTCTCTCTCTCTCTCTCTCTCTCTCTCTCTCTCTCTCTCTCTCTCTCTCTCTTATCCTCTTCCATTCATAAATGACCCCATGTGCCTTTATCCCATGTGTTTGATTTCTTGAATTAAATACATTAATCTCTTCTTCTTCTTCAAGCAAGCAAGTCGTGCCCCTCATTCTCTTTCCTTATCTTTTCCATTTTGCATTAATTTCATGCATGTGCTCTCATTTATTAGAATCTTGAATATTTGTCTCAAATTTTATCTCATCATTTATCCTCTTACTTTGATCCCTAACCATTAGATTTAATTTGTGTTTGTTTAGGTATAATCCTCACCATTAATCTATAGCTTAATTTTTCCATTGGTCTATTTAATTTTATGAGGATTAAGCTCAATTCCTTGATTTCTCATTGGCTAACTCAATTACAAGAGGATTAAGCTTATTTATTAATTAGGACCATTGGATTTAATTACATGAGTAACAATCTCAACCATTGCTCCTAGTTGCAATTGTTGACTTTTCAAAACTTGATTAAAGTTTAATTAACATCTTAATCAAGTGCTTACATGCTCCTTAATTATATTTTAGCATTAGCTAACTCAATTACATGAAGATTTAGACTTAATTACTTGAGATATTATTTCATTTTCATTGGCTTAATTATGTTCAAGTATAATTAGTCCTCTTTTGATGATCCTAATTTGCCTTTAATCATCTTGAAGCATTTTGCAACTAATCTCAATTAGTGCAAGCTAAATTGTTCATTTGTTGTTGCTAATTCCCTTTAATTAATTTAAGTGTTTTCATAATATTTTCTTGCCTTATGATCACTTAAAATAGCTATTATTTCATGTGATTTAATGTCACATTTTATAGTCCTAAATATGTAGTCTCAAATCCAACCATTTGTCTACTAATTTCCTAGTGAAATTTGGATAAAATTATAATCAATAGATTATAATTCTTTGAGACACATATTCACCTTTGTATTTTAGTAATTATTTTCCAAAATACAATGTTTATAAGAGTTATGAAAATTATGATATTACGGTGTATACTTTTAGTACGTTAACTCTAATATCATTAGTATCAATAAAAAATAATGAAATTGAAAATTTTAAGGTTGACAAAAAAATTTTGAAATTAAATGTTGACATTTTAAGTTTAATGTTTAAAAATAACGAAGATTGACGTAAAAAAAACTATTATTTGAGACTAAAGATATTAGGGTTAGAAGACTGAACATATGCTATAAAATTAAGGGAGCAAATTGAAACGTTATATAAAATTAGAAGCTTAAAATATGTACTTTTGTTATAAACAATCAACAGTCCTATTATGTTCACAAACGTTAATTACTTTTATTTTTATAAAACTTAGCTAATTACAAATTAACTGACTCGTTATTAACCCACTTTTCCTTTGGGCAAACTGTGCTTGAAAGTTGAAATACCACATAATAATAAATAAGGCCAAGTCAACGTACCTGCCTATGTATGACCTAATATATAATTTAATATAATTTTAGAACAAGGGTTTAAGGCTATATTTTTACACTTTCTAGATGTTTAATTGTTATTGAACTTTTCCAAAAAATCTGAACAAGACCAAGAATCAATCTATTTTTAAATAAGCCAATAATATAATACGTTGTCAAGTAGTTACATTCTTAAACTTCCCACAAACACTATCATTAGAAAAGCCAACCACACTAGGTCAATAAAAAGTCTTAATTACCTAAATCTTATTCTATTTTAAGCCTCCAAAAGCATATATTCTGGAAAATGTAAATTACTTTTCCAACAAGTTTTTGGTTATTTTTCTTATATAGCAAACCTAACTGTTTCTTTTCTTTCTTTAGTTCACTGACCCAATGTATATATACACACATACCTCTCCTTTGATTTGAAATCATCAAACAACCCAGAAATATTCAGACTTGTGAAGCAATATCAAAATCTCTCTCTCTCTCTCTCTCTCTCTCTCGCTGAAGAGCCAAATCTCGAAACCCTAATTAGCTGATTCTTCAAAGATGGTGAAGCAAGTGAGAGGAATATGGGGAGAGGTGGCACCAGCAATTTTGATAAACCCTCAGAAATCTAGCCCTAATTTTCTGCCAACGTTGGAGCCAATCATTGAAGAAGCATATGAATACAATAATAATAAAAAATACCAGTTTGAGGTTGTTTTGTCTAAAAGGGTTCTCTTTGTTGTTCCCCTCTTTTTTGTCTCCTACCTTTTCTTGTATAGCAATATCAAGCTTTTCAGTACATATGAATAAAAATATATAGATGTTTGCATAGTTCCTTAATTTCCTTATTAGATCGATAATCCTATGAAATTAGCATGTTATTTCATACTATCTATCACAATATGATATGTGAAGGGGTAGTTTATAATTAGCATATAGGCTAAAGTATATTTTTGGTCCTTTAAATTTAGATGACATTTCATTTTAGTCTTTTAACTTAAAAAAAATGTGTTTAGTCCTTTTAAGTTAATATTGTTAACTTCACTAACGAAAAATGTTTAGTTAGCAAATTTAAAATGTTGACATGTCTTTCTAGAAGATTAATTTTAAATTATATTAAATAATTAGAATTTGGACATACAAGCATTTTAAAGTTGTCGTCTCATAATATTTTGTTGGTGAAGTTAATGGTATTAGCTTATAAATGACTAAAAACATATTTTTTTAAATTAAAAGACTAAAATGAAACATCGTATAAACTCAAAAGACTAAAAGTATACTTTAAACTTGTATATGTAAGTAAGTTTAAGAAATTATCAAGACGAAATATTAAAATGATAGCCTGCTCAATGTCCTCTTTAACTTATTTAATTATCAAGAGGAGGTATGTGCCACCGTAATAGCTAAAACAAAGTAAAAGAAATTAAAACAGAAATTACAAAAAAAGACTTATAATCAGAAAGTTTTGAATATTATTGCTAATTCCTGATATGTAACATATAAAGAGAGAGACTGAAAAAAAAACCAGCATCGCTAAGTGGCTAGTTTACAGAGAAAAAGAATAAAACAGTGACAAAGAGTGAAAGAGAAAAACAAAGAAGAGAATCATGATTCAAGAATTGAAACAAGTCTTGTTGATCATCTTCAATAATGGGCTCCAAACTCGGATGACTGGAAGATTTCTGATGAGATATCACGCGAGAAGGTGCAACTTCATCCCACTTTTTCGTATAATACTGAGACTCCATCGCTGAAAAAATTCAATTAATTGATAGAAAGATATGATTCTGAAATAGAAAATGAAAGATTTGTGAGTTAGAAAGTGGAAGAAAATATGAGAATTTATAGAGTTGTTGTGATGAACAACAGAAAAGGAAACAAGAAGGAAGGTTCAGAGAAGAAGATAGCTTGCTTGGTGAGATATATCTCTGACTTGAGAGAAAAGCGATGACGTGTGGTCATATGTCATTGTTCTAGAAAGGAAAATATTTTAAGTAATTGAAAATTGGGAATAGCCTTAAGATCTAGTCAATTTATTAGTTTAAAATTCGATTTATAAACTAAATGTCTACTAGCTAGCTAGCTGGGATGAGTTCATATAGATTAAGTCAATTGAATTAATTAATTCCTTAATCTTAATCCACTGGGTTTTCTAGATGCAGATGGCTTGTAAGGCTACACTATTAACAATCGAGCATCTTTATTAATTTGATGACTAATTCAGGTCTGGGTTTATAAAAATCTAATGGTCAAATCAACTAGATGGGCCCCTTTGTATTATGGATTACGATAAGCTGTATTTCGTAAGAAATATAATATTTGATATTATTAAAATAAAAAATCCATTTTACTTAATGCAGACACAATTTTATGATGATTATTATTATAAATTTTTACCTTTGGTATCAAATATTAATAGGTAGTTGATTATTATATTTTCATAAATAAGTCTTAAGTTGTTATATAAATAATATCAAATTAGTCACTATATAATTTTTTATACTTGGAAGTCATACTTCAATTTAATACGAGGCGGCGTGTTGCTCGTACCCAATCATGGTTGTGTTTTAGCTTGTTTTCCAAAAAAAGTTTTAACAACAATATAATAACAAAACATTATCTAACTAGGTGGGTTTGCTATAGAGATCACACGACATCATTATACTCTATCAAAAAAAAATTTTTAAATTAATTATTAACCAAAAAATCTCGCTTTATAACTTAGAAAAGAAGTTTCATCAATAACATTTGTTTTAATACCTGAATGTAATAACACTTTTTTTTATTACATCAGGAATATCAAATCCTTAACTTTTACTCATTCTATTCTATCCTTTCTTGTCACTTTAATTTTCACCAAAACATTAGGGGCTGTTTGGTACGAGGAAGATTTGAGAAGGGAAAGAAAGAGAATGAAGATTTTAAGAAATGGGGAAGATTAGTTGTTTGATATGAAGAAAATAAAAGAGTGGCATTTCGTAAAAAAATTAGAAAATACTTATTTTACCCTCAAAAGTAATTAGTTTAAAATGAAAAGAAAAAAAATAAAAATCCTCTTATCAAGTTCAAATTTGCCTAAAATATTCTCTTACCAAGTTCCAAATTGTCTAAAATATTTTCCCTCTAAGTTCCCATTTATCTAAAATATTTTTCTACTAAGTTTGAATTTGTCTAAAATATTCTTCCTCCAAGTTCGAACTTATCGTATAAATTCGAATTTAATCCTATTTTCTTACATTATAGAAAAAATATTTTATGAGGGCCAAATATGTCTGAAAGTGTCAATATTCACATAGGAACTTGAGTTCCCACCAATTTTGGTGGGATCTTATCTTCTCACCTTTATAGGAATATTGGTAGGCTCAGAGTAGGCGTGGAACTTGATTTTCCGGGAAGATTGAACAAAAAAAGTGTACCAAACAACGAACTTGTTCATCAACCTTTCCTTTCCCTTCCCACCTGTTGTACCAATGGTTTCTCGGGAAAACAATGATTTCTCTCACAAAGCTCATCAACTCCGAACTACTTTTGTTTCACGGTTTTCATCTGTAAATGGTGGCGGTTGCTCTGTCCAGGTTCAGCAAGACAAAGTTCCCGAGGTTCACCGATCGAGACACTCTTCTCATATTCGTTCTAATACTCCAACAATCATCTCTTTGTCATCGTCAGATTCCACCGAGAATCACTCCTATCATATCTCTGGATTTTTCTCAAATATAATCTCTCAAGATCTTCAGCATATGGAGGAAGATGTCCCTATTTCTCAGATTCCGGTGACGAAAAATTTGAAGGCCCACCTATTTCTATACCCTCTTCTCTGGACCTTGAAGAAGATTTGGCATGGATAATGCTTTTTTTTACTGGGCTTTCCTATTTTGGTTTTAACTCCCCAATACATGGCGTGGAAGAGTGGCTACACCCACTGAAGATATTTGGTATCATGTTATAGCTGAACTTCTTCACCCTCTTATCCGAGTGGCTTGTCCTATTGACATGGAGGATTCTCTTATTTTTTACAACTCTCTCTCTCTCTAAATCATATGTTAGGATCTTGCCTCAGGTTCATAATGATTTTCCACCTCACATGCTTCAGGACGGACATGCTGCTATTGGCACTTCACCTCCACATTTTTCAACAATGTTAGTTGGTTCAAACTCTCAATTTAAGAAACGTCCTAGACATGATGACCTCTTCTTTTTCATTGCAATGCTGCACCAGCTGCTTCATCTTCTCATGACACTCACTTCTCTCTTCTGGGTTTACACAGGGTTTGTGCAAAAAAACTCCACCTGGGGGCTTGACGGTATTGTTGTGATCTTGGAAAACCACGACAATTCAGCGACTTAAAAATATTTTTTGTAAATATTCTCCTGACTTTTTGTTTCTTAGTGAAACTCATATGAAGCAATGTACTATATGTTTCATAGGTTCTCTTTTTCTAATGTTTTCGTTGTTGATCTGGTGGGTAGATCAAGTGGGATTTTTTGGGTGTTTCTTCTTCTATTTCTTGTAATGTTTTAGATGCTTCGTTTCGCTGGATCCAACAGCATATTAACTTCCAAAAATCATCATTGGTATGTAGTCCCTCAGTGCCCCATCATATGAAACGTAAATTGTCAGAAATTCTTGAAAGTACATTTCATTCTAGATTGGGGAAATATCTGAGTACCTATATAAATGACCCAACATCAGGAAAAAAGAAATATCATGAGGTGCTTGAGAAGCTTGACAAGAAACTTGTTGGTTGGAAAAGTAATTTGCTATCTCAAGTAGAGCGACTAGTGCTGATATAAAGAATTCTCTGTTTTCCTTGTTAGTATATCATTTCTCTTGTATGAAGTTCTCTAGTCACTTCTGTCATACAATATCAATGAAAATGGCTAATTTGGATCATCAACAACATTATTCCTTTAAACCAACTTACAATAGCTTGACTTTGTGGAACCACATCCTTAAATCGAGTAGTATAGTCACTGACCACTTTACCTGACAGGTAGGTGATGGCTCTTCAATCTCTTTAAATAGTCAACTTTGGTGGCCTATGGTTTGACATATTCTACCTTAAGAGTGTCTAACCTTATATTATGCAATAAAGGAAATTGGAACTTTCCTCTCTTGTCACTCACTATATCCTAGGAACGTGGCTCAACAATTTGCAAAACACCTGGTTCCTCTATCCTTATATTGTACAAGATGGTTATAAACTTCTTTATTGCACACATGGACTCTCCACTCCTGATGAAAATGAGGTATGTGTTTTGATTTGAAAATCTTTATTACCTCCTAGAACTAAGTTTTTACTCCTCTGGTTCTAAATATAAGACATAGTTGACTTTTTTCAGAAAGATTAAAGAAACTAAATAAGTTACTTAATCGTATTATTTGTTGTGTATCCTTAGATTATATATCAGTTTATTAGTTAGACCAATTAGTTTGGAAAAAAAAAAAAATCTAACGTAATTTAACTAACTTCTTTAATCTCTCTAAAAAAGTTAACTCCATTTTTATATTTAGGACTGAAACGAGTATTTTAGAAGGTTGTTGACGCATCTTGCCAACATCTCAATAGCTTTTCAATAGACACCAAACTAATCCTATTTTTGTACTAGTAGTTGCGAATCTTTAGAACATTTGTTTTTATTTTATCCTTTTTTCCAGGGTATGTTGGATTGGTGGTATTACTGGTTTTAAAATTGATAATAGCCCTGATAAGTCCTTGCAAGCACTGCATGGATAATAACACGGTTAGAAAACCACAAAAACCCCACTATTTTTATAACTTATTTGCCTTTCCAATTACTTGAATCTTTGTGGTTTGCAAGAAACCAAATATGTCATACAGGGTCTCCAAAACATGTAATCAGTATGGCTCATTTAGACCAAAGACTGCTACAACTCCTCTATTGCATCACCAACAGCAACATGATGGTGCCTTGCACAGGCAAATCATAGAGGACGATGATAGCTATTAAAACAGCTAGAGTTACTCTCCATATCAATAGATCCAAAAATCGACAACAAAGCCTCTATATCACAATATTTTTTTATAAGAAAAAACTCCATGAATGGTGCTATCTCCCTAAAACAAGAGTTGGTGTTCTACAGATGCAATTATTAGCGCTTAGAGATGCTATCACTTTCATACTCAGACAGTAATGCATCGATCACCCTAGTAGGATATCCTATACACCGTAAACTTGTTAAAAAGTCCCATATAAAAATCATTTCTAAGACCAAATCTGTGTTTTGAGATTTATCCTACCTTTTAAAGGATGTATGTATATTATTACGATACTTTGGAACTCAAACTTAAAAAAATATTATATCCTTACTACTTTAGCACATCTTAGTGGAAACTCTATATTTGATGATTTGAGTGAAATCTTAAGTAGTGCAAAACAGAGTTTTTTGTTTCTAATGTTTTTCAACTCAAAGGGCTATATATATATATACTTTTCCTTTATCATGTACAGTTAAATACAACAGCTAATGTAACAACAATGCCTATCATTTAAGACCAGCCTCAGCCAAAGAGAATATTTTTGAAGTGGGAAAAAATATAACTCGTACATTTTGGCTATCAGCTTGCAATGCTTACTTGCCCCAAGATAAGTAAGCTAGGTCCCCATAAGGCCTGCAAATAGAAAAGAAAGAAAGAAAGAAAAATCAGATGAGCTGTTTGCAAGTTGTTACTAATGGGAATATAATATTCATACAAGTACATTTACAAATAAATAAAGGTTATATAATTGACATTTTTTTCTCAACTCAACAACACATCTTTTGACTCCTTCAAGAAAGTTCTTCAACGTTTCATATTTCACATTTTAATTAAATAAATTGACAGTAAACACCCAGGAAATTGACTTCATTATTTTCTCTACACTTGAAAATAAAAACTTCAGTGTTCAGAATCTTCCAGGAAACTACATGATAGATTAGTTAGGGATAGTGGGCTAACTGAGGAATATTTCAGTATGGACAACATGAAATTGGAATCAGTTGGAAAGAATGACAAGAAGCTATCAGACCTGTATCATTTTATGTACTATAATAATTACCTGGGATTTTTCACATGAAGCAACAAGAAGATGAAGGAGATCAATATACAAGAGGAGCCAACAAAAAGATTTGCGAGTCCAAGAAAATCATTCTTTCCTCCCAGCCAGCTTGATGTTGACAGAACAATCTTCTTTTTTCCACCAAAACTGTAAGTGTTGTAGTTGTTCCATAGGTGGACAACAACAACATCATCCGCATGCAGATCCTCTTCAATTTTACCATACAGCTTCCGGAAGTTAGGGAGAGCGGCAGTGCGCATCCATACTATAAGATCTTCTTGATCACTAAGCTGAAATGTGAAAAGCAAAATGAGCAGCTCAGTTAAGCAGAATAAGACGATGAGAACTCTCATCAGTATCAATATATAGAATAAAAACTGAATCTTTATCACTGTTTTCTATCTGTAGATATAGGGTTTTGTGCCACTTCAATTGTTGTTTTTCTCGTTCGGAAAAAAAAGTCATGAGGATTACACATGAATTAGATTGCTAACCCCGAGAGATGAGTACTGCACAAGAATAGATTGTTAAGAGATTACAAGGGGGAAAACATTTGTGAGCCTGAATTGGTTCTTTAAGGTATTTCTCTCATGGTGGGTATACAAAAATTAAAACTTCAGTTTAACCTATATGCTTGTCAATATCCTGGATTATGATAAATGCTGTTGCGATCATTTCTAACTACTCCAGGTGTATCGGCATTGACCAAGAAGGAAATCTATCAAATATAATTAATTATATTAGCATTAGAAATCAAATTCATTGTATTTAACCTTTTTTCTCATACAAAAAAGAAGAAAATTAAATCTGGGCCGTATCATAATCAAGAAGGAAGTACCACTAGAGAAGAATTGCTAGAAAGGCTTGGAACTTACAGGAATATGCGGATCCAGCTTTCCCCCACCAATCAAGGTCCCATTCTGAAAATTGAATGGGTAAACATGCTTCCCAAATTTATGATCACGATCACTCTTCCATGCTATGTTTTTCCTGTTGACTTTCAAATCTGATTGCCCTCGACGAAATCTATATGTATCGTTGAACATACTCCAAGCTATTAACCCACAAGGTACAATTGGTTGGCCATTAGAGGACTTTAAAGGTTTACAAGAACTGGTGCCATTGTACCCAAGTCCTTGTAAGAGCTGCTGATCGCTTCTGCTTTTGACATACCTGAACAAATTTTGAGGACTTCAATGATCATAGCAATCATGTAATAGAAACTGACTATATAAATTCTCATGTTTACGGATGTAATGGAGCAGGAAAAAATAAAAAAACATGTTTTATAATTCTGCTAATTTAAGAATCTGAAATGCTTTCAGGTACCCTACATTATCTTAATTCCATAATGTCCAGAAAGTATACCAAGAGGTGGGATGAGCTTACTCATGGTCCAACTCACAAATTTTGGTGAACAATAACAAATAGAAATTACGGAAATATAAACTTGACACACAAAATCCACAACTAATTTTTCAGAGACGACCTAAAATGTCAGAGGGAACAATTTGAAAATATCATGTAGATCCAAGAGATTCATAATTTGGTGGATCTAAAAATTGTGAACCTCAGGAAAGAGAAAAGTTGCTTTGGAAGGGAAAGAAATGTAGACATCTAAAATCATTTCAAGACAACAATCACCAGCACTCTTAAATTTTTAGCACATTGTTAAGAGGAAGGACATAATAATATTGTGACTGCATAAAGAAAGTAAGAAAGACAATTATAGCCATCAAATAACCTAATACCAATTGATAGCTCAATTCTTACTTCAGTTTGCTTTTAGCTTTGTAGTCATAATGTCAGGCTGGAGCTCAAGGCTCTTTTGTATCTGACCACTTTATAGCTCAAGGCCTTAACATTTGTATATGACAACTGACTATCATATCTGTTTCCTTTACATGGAGAAATCATTCTGCAGGATCTCTCCAAGTCCAAATATAGGCATTCAACAAGCAGCAAAGATAACAGAGCAGGTAGGTGAAGTGAAAACTAAAAACCAAAGTGTCTTGAACGGAGCAAATTCCAGCTTAGCTCCAGCATAAATACACATGATGATATTGAAATTCCCAAACTTGAAGAGATAGTTATGAAATACCCCCTCCGGTCTTTTTTATAAACAACTTTCTCTTTCTTGGGGCTGATCCTTAATATAAGTAGCTTTCTTTTTGTGCCTCAAAATTTAAACTACCTTTTCCTTTTCTACCCCTATTAAATACATAACTTTATATTAATTATCCCCTACTCACCACTAATTTTCTTTCATTTAATCATTTATTACCTACTCTCTCTCATATTTTCTACTCATTCTCTCTCAAATATAAATAGGAGCATATTTGGAAAAACCGTGACATTTTTTACACATTTATTGTATTTAACTAATCTTGACCACCAATTCGTTTTATGCAATCAGGAAAAGAGTTGCTTATAAAAATGACTGGAGGGAGTATAGATTACTTGTAAACCAAGACATAGAAACAAGATAACAGATGAGAGGAAAAGAAAGTGAAAGAGACATAACAAAAAGGGAAAATGCAACACCATGAAATAGGTGGATATATAGAGGGAAATAAAGCATCCTCACCGTCGATGGTTTTGGTAAAAATTATCAAGCTGATAATATATATAAATTGGTGCTCTCATTGATTTAGGTACCTACAGAAAGTTGTAAACACAATTAACGGACCGTAAGCAACATGAACTCTATTAATGGTTCTTCTGGCAAAGCTATTACTAGCTTAGTACCCAATCCAAAAATCTCAATTATAATTGAAATGAGGAGGAGAAAAAAGAGAAGCCAGAAATGTCTTGAAAGTGAAGCAACAGCAGAAAATCAAGGAAGCAAAATATCAGCATGAATAGAATTACAATATTGAGCAATAACATGAGCCATCGCCAATCATCACCATTGGAAAATTGAATAGTAAGTTCGGGTAAACTTTGCCATGTGCTTTTGTTGAATGATGTAAATATTTCGTAATTAGTAGCTTAGTGTTGTTAGTTAGGGGTTAGAAGTTGATTCTCTAGCATTTATTAATCTTGTTGAACTCTTGTATAAATACCCACGTAACCTAGCGAATAAATCATCAGAAACATTTTTCTCTCAATATTCTGTCAGCTTTAGATTTATGCTTCCTAGAATTAGTTCATTGGTTATCAAGAAATCAAGGAAAGAAAGAAAAAATGGGCTCAAAACTTTTACAGTACAATGTTACCTTTAATTCCAGGAGAAAGGCAATGAATGAAAATAAAAAGGGGTCAATTGTATGGGATACAAAATATTTTCTAAATTTTCTTAAAACACAACAGAAAGGACAAGTTCTATTTTCTTTAGTCCCAACTCATCCACACATGGGAGTGAAAAACTCAATAATTTACCTTCCACATTAAGGATATGGTTTTTCTTTTTCTTTTTAAACTCTCCAATGAGTCAAGAGACCACCAACTGATCTATTAAATGAATTCTGATGGACCTGTGGGTTTTGGGCCAATGAAGCTAAAGAGTTATGTGAAGAAAATAAAGATAAAAGATAGTACGGCAGGGCTGATGAAGGCTGCATTATCTGTGGTGAGGAAGCCAGAGAAGGATAGAGGCAATCAGGGGTTGTAACTCGTACAAAGGACAAGAGGGAGTGAGTTGGAGGTGGATTGACGTTGCAAATTCCAGAAAAGGTTTCAAAAATATCAAACAAAGGTTGCAGAGATAATAACCACTAACTAATGCAGTCAAAAGATAAATGATTAATCACCTTTAAGAATCGTGAACAATTTTTGGAGATTGAGTCATCTTTGATATATGCAACCTTGTTACTTCTATATTCTTCTGGTACACATTCAATGTCATACCTATCGACAACTTCAACAACCTAAAAATACATAGTTCAAAAAGTATATTCCACCGAGCATTAAGCTTTTGAAGAGAGAAAAGGAAAAACAATCACTGCATAGCATTAAAAGCAAATAGAAATGTATTTTACACTATAGGAAGCACGAAGAGTAACAAGCCCAACAGGAATGAAAATGAAACCCATCAATAGAAATGTAGCCATGACCTGCATAGTGCAAGACTGAGGTTTAGCGTGCACATTTTAAGAAGTAAAGCATCTCTCAATATTCAAATAATGTCAAAGAACTTACTGTTGCAGGTGTAAGGACAGGTTTACAAGCTGGAAGGTTCTGCTGGTTAAACTGATAAAATGCTACAAAGCCACCCCAACAATGACATTAAGTTATATTAAAGAAGTAAAAAGGTTAAAGATTTTAAAATGGAAGTTCATGCACAGAGACTTGACTAAAGGAGAGATGTGAGATGCAGTTAAAATTAAATCATTGCACAAGACTGACTTTCTAGTCTATGTAACAGATAAAATCTGCACTAAATTTGATTCATCGTCCAAGTGTCACTCTTCACAAAAAGACATGCGTCATAAAATGCACTGAAATGTATTATCAGGCCCTTCAAGTATATTGCAACTAAACAGGTACTCTCATTACAATCTGCCTTGACAGTAGCCAAGCAGATAGTGACAAACTCTTTCATTGATCAAATCACCAATATGCACATCGTCAGTAAACCACAGAAGCAATTTCTTTCTTTCTTCTTGTTCTCTCTCTTTTTTTTTTATGCATTCAATTTTGGCAACAAATGAACACCTATTGGTTCCTATATCGAATAGTCCAAATTGGCCCCCCGCATTTTACTTTGCTTTTAGTTTCTAAATTCCTTTATTCTTAGTTCTGTTTGGAAATGCAAACTTGAGATCCGAATAAGTATGTAAATAACTTATTTAAATATATAATTACTCTGACATATCTCCTATTACTGTATGTTTCTAATGGCGACAAAAAACAAAAAAAAAAAAAAAAAAAAAAAAAAAATCTCAATGAAGTCAATGAACAGAATGTCCAAAACAAAATGAACTAACCCTCCATTACATATGCTTTGATCTTATTAAAAATGAAAATTACAATCTAGTCTTGAAACTTGAAATAAGGAGAGACGGCTTAGAGAAACCATTCATGTGTGCAAGGAACCTCCTATAATCTGATATGTCTAGATTGTGTCCTGGTAAAAATCCAGTCTATAGCAGAATGCAGACCATATCAAATAGAGAAACGGGAAATTATCAGAAACTATAGATATATAAACATCAGCAGAAGAGTCCTCAATTGTCACTTTGTCACAATAAAGAACAGAAAAAATTGGAAAACTGCGATGAGAAACAAAAAAAACACACCACTGTGATTATTTTGCCTTGAACGTACTGAGATTGGTCGGGAAGCTTGGCCTCCTCTGGCAACTGTTGAAGAACTCCCTGCCTCAACTTCCATTATCACAACTCTCCAAGATTCAAAGATGCCACTCAACAGACTAACCAATCAACCTGCCCCAGTACTTGCATTCTCCCAACACTGCATTGCAAGTCAAAATTTTGCTTCAGTCAACTAGGAAATAGCTATAACTTGTAATTCAATCACACAAATTTCCAACTTTGCAGATCCACGTTTAGTCTTCATAAATCAAAATATCAAATTAATTACAGATAAAAAATTCCCAAAACACAACCTATACACGACTTGATAATTACTGCAATGATCTGACCATTTCGAGCTCAATCTAGACGATAAAATAATTTAAAAGATATCCTAAGCTAACATGCTTGTGATCCTTTATTCGCCTCCCACATTTTCTCAGCAACTTAATATATTACCTGGTAATTTACGTCGTTCCCAGGCTTGACCAAAGCACAAGTTGAACTACATGTCTTGAGAAGAGAGATTCGGATATGAAGAAACTGAGTTTACCAGATGCATAAGTTAGCGAGGGAAAAGATTGCTTACCTAGAGAGAATTAGGAATCGCTGAACACTATATTCTTCTTATAGGGCAGGAAGGAAGCGATCAGCTGCGAAGCGAGCCACGAGCAAGAGAAGAATCCCAAGGTGCCAATTTTTTGTTTCCTACTCATCTCTCTCTGACTTTTTCTCTTTTCGGTCTCAACACAACCTTACGCTAGAAAACAAGTTTGGGCCATCGAAGACTTTTATGAGAAAAGAAGATAAATAAAGGTAAAAGTTTAATTGAATTCAAATGCAATATTTCAGTGGTATGAAGCTTAACTTTTTTTTATTTATTTTTTAAAAAGTTATTTTGACGTCATATTCTTAATATATTTAATCTCTTTTTAAAGTACTTTTTTGATACAACTTTTTAAAGTACTTTTAAATTATGACAAGTAAAATGTTGGTGAAACTCTTAAAATAAAGAAGTGTTCTCATTGATTTTTTTCCCCCAAAAAGGTAAACATAATAGATGTTCTATTTTATTATTTTGACCTAACAATAAGTTAATGTATAAAATCATAATCGACAGAAGTGAAAAATATTATCTCCCCCAAATGGTAATAGTTAGAAATGAGATTTGAGAAAATAAGTTAAAAAAATATATGCTTGGAAATTTTATTCATCAGGAGGGCATAATATGTTTTCAAACATAATAAAAAACATCAGTATCAAAAAAATACGGGTAAAACTTTAAATAGGTACTTTTAACCAACGGGTTTGGTCTAGCGGAAAGGGCTAACACCTCATAGCGTGACGAATCAATGTTTGAATCTCTACTGGGAGAGGTGTCTACATTTAGTACCCGACAGTGCTTCGAACAGAATTGCCTTCAATAGGAAGATACCTATGCCTAAAATAAAAAAGGTGCTTTTACTTTTAGCCAATTTTCCCAATGATGTTAGTTTCTTTAATACTTTTCTTAATGGTTAAGATGAAGTAATGAAATAGTATATATCCATTCCAAGCTATTGGGGGAATTCGATATAAAATTTGTAGATAAATTAAAATGTAATATAATCATACAAATTGTTCATGAAAAAAGACATATAAATTCATATTGATGATTGAAGCTTCCCTTTATGGTCCCTGTGACAAGTATTGTCAGACAAACCCTGAACTGAAACAAGAGGAAGCATTCATTATATTCCTACATGAATGCATCTCAGAAGTTCTTTGAACATTGCAAGGTGAAGTTGATGGCCCAAGAGAACGGACTAGCTCAAAAACTTGCAATCAATTAACAATTTGAATGGGAAAAACTTGATTGGATAACAAATTTGCCATCAAAATTTTCAATCAAAATTATTACATGTAAAAGTATGCTTTCTGATACTTATGGAAACACAGCTTTTCCAACATTGCTCAAATTGTGCATACGTAGACCAGAACCCAGTTGACTCTCTGTTTCAATCCAGCTCTTACCAGGCATCTTCTCAACCCCTCTATCTTCCATTAACTTTCTGATCTCCACAGCATCATTCCACCGGCCTACTGCTCTATAAATATTACCCAGAAGAACATAACTTAAATGGTGATCAGGTGCCAGCTCGATCATCTTCTTCGCGATTCTCTCTGCAGTGATAGAGTCTGAACATTTGGTGCATGCTCCAAGAAGAACTGCCCAAAGTGATGAATCATATCTACAATCTGCATTTTCTAGCAAGTTTTCAGCCTCTTCTATTAGCTCAGCACGGCCTAAAAGATCGATCATGCAAGTATAATGCTCAATGCCATGTTTAATCCCATAGTCTTTTGTCATTGAGGCAAAATACTTTCTCCCTTCATCAACCAAACCTGCATGACTACAAGCAAAAAGAACAGCAATAAAAGTTATGTAGTCAGGTCTCATCCCCTCTTTGATCATCTTCTCAAATAACTCAAGTGCTTCTCTCCCTCTTCCATTCTGAGCAAGCCCACCAATCATGGAGTTCCACGTTATCATATTTCTAACTGGCACAAGTAAGAACAATCTCTTTGCAAAATCAATGCAGCCACATTTTGCATATAAATCAACTAAGGCTGACTCTACTATAACATCTCTCCACCCACCCCTTCTCACGTACTGGCAATGAACCTCTTTCCCCTGTCTCACAGCTGCCAGTGACGAACACGCTCGAAGAATAGTCCCAAAACTGTAAAGGTCCACCTCTTTCATTTCCCTAACAAGATTGATCACAGTTTCACATTCTCCATTTTGACAATATACACCAAGCATAGCAGACCAGGAAATTGCATTCTTATTGCTCATTCTGTCGAAAACACTCTTGGATTCGCTAATAGAGCCACATTTTCCATACATTTCCACAAGACTACTCTCAACAACCACATTTCCACACAGCCCTGATGTAACAACTTTAGCATGGACTTATTCGAAAGCATCTCTTAATATTCAAATAATGTCAAAGAACTTACTGTTGCAGGTGTAAGGACAGGTTTACAAGCTGGAAGGTTCTGCTGGTTAAACTGATTAAAATGCTACAAAGCCACCCCAACAATGTCATTAAGTTATATTAAAGAAGTAAAAAGGTTAAAGATTTTAAAATGAAAGTTCATGCACAGAGACTTGACTAAAGGAGAGACGTGAGATGCAGGTAAAATTAAATCATTGCACAAGACTGACTTTCTAGTCTATGTAACAGATAATATCTGCACTAAATTTGATTCATCGTCCAAGTGTCACTCTTCACAAAAAGACATGCATCATAAAATGCACTGAAATGTAATATCAGACCCTTCAAATATATTGCAACTAAACAAGTACTCTCATTACAATCTGCTTTGACAGTAGCCAAGCAGACAGTGACAAACTGTTTCATTGACCAAATCACCAATATGCACATCTTCAGTAAACCAGAGAAGCAATTTCTTTCTTTCTTTCTTTTAAAAAAAAAAATGCATTCAATTTTGGCAACAAATGAACACCTATTGGTTCCTATATAGAATAGTCCAAACTGGCCCCCCGCATTTTACTTTGCTTTTAGTTTCTAAATTCCTTTATTCTTAGTTCTGTTTGGAAATGCAAACTTGAGATCCGAATAAGTATGTAAATAACTTATTTAAATATATAATTACTCTGACATATCTCCTATTACTGAATTTTTATAATGGCAACAAAAAACAAAGCAAAATAAAATAAAATCTGAATGAAGTCAATGAACAGAATGTCCAAAACAAAATGAACCAACCCTCCATTACATATTACATTTGCTTTGATCTTAGTAAAAAATAAAATTACAATCTAGTCTTGAAACTTGAAATAAGGAGAGACGGCTTAGAGAAACCATTCCCTAGCATCTCATGTGTGTAAGGAACCTCCTATAATCTGATATGTCTAGATTGTGTCCTTGTAAAAACCCAGTCTATAGCAGAATGCAGACCATATCAGATAGAGAAACAGGAGATTATCAGAAACTATAGATATATAAACATCAGCAGAAGAGTCCTCAATTGTCAGCATAAAGAACAGAAAAAAATGGAAAACTGCGATGAGAAACAAGAAAAACACACCACTATGATTATTTTGCCTTGAACGTAATGGGATTGGTCGGGAAACTTGGCCTCCTCTGGCAACTGTTGAAGAACTCCCTGCCTCAACTTCCATTATCACAACTCTCCAAGATTCAAAGATGCCACTCAACAGACTAACCAATCAACCTGCCCCAGTACTTGCATTCTCCCAACAGTACACTGCATTGAAAGTCAAAATTTTGCTTCAGTCAACTAGGAAATAGCTATAACTTGTAATTCAATCACACACATTTCCAACTTTGCAGATCCACGTTTAGTCTTCATAAATCAAAATATCAAATTAATCCTCTTAAAATACAGATAAAAAATTCCCAAAACAAAACTATACACGACTTGATAATTACTGCAATGATCTGACCATTTCGAGCTCAATCTAGACGATAAAGTAATTCAAAAGATATCCGAAGCTAACATACTTGTGATCTTTTATTCGCCTCCCACATTTTATCAGCAACTTAGTATATTACCTGGTAATTTACGTCGATCCCAGGCTTGACCAAAGCACAAGTTGAACTAAATGTCTTTTGAAGAGAGATTCGGAGATGAAGAAACTGAGTTTCTCAGATGCATAAGTTAGCGAGGGAAAAGATTGCTTACCTAGAGAGAATTAGGAATCGCTGAACACTATATTCTTCGCTTACAGGGCAGGAAGGAAGCGATCAGCTGCGAAGCGAGCCACGAGCAAGAGAAGAATCCCAAGGTTCCAATTTTTTGTTTATTACTCATCTCTCTCTAACTTTTTCTCTTTTCGGTCTCAACACAACTTGACGCTAGTAACAATTTTCGGCCATCGAAGACTTTTATGAGAAAAGAAGATAAATAAAGGTAAAAAAATTAATTGAATTCAAATGCAATATTTCAGTTGAATGAAGTATAACTTTTTTTTTTTTTAAAAAAAAAAAAAAAAAAGTTATTTGGGCGACATATTCTTAATCTCTTTTTAAAGTACTTTTGTTATACAACTTTTTAAAGTACTTTTAATTTAACGAAATTATGACAAATAAAATGTTGGTGAAACTCTTAAAATAATGAAGTGTTCTCAGTGATTTTTTTCCCCAAAAAGGTAAAGATAATAGACAGGTTCTATTTTATTATTTTGACCTAACAATAAGTTAATGTATAAAATCATAATCGACAGAAGTGAAAAATATTATCTCCCCCGGATGGCAAAAAAAGTTAGAAATGAGATTTTGAGAAAATGAGTTAAAAAGTACATGCTTGAAAATTTTATTGATCACTAGGGCATAGTATGTTTTCAAACAGAAATAGAACTGTCAAGTGCATCTTAACTAGAGGTGTTCATGGACAGGGCTGGGCAGGGTGAGACTATTGTTCGATGCCCTGCCCAAAAGACCATTGGGCAGTAAAATGCAGCCCAGTGCTCGGCCCTACCCGATAGAAGCTCTAAAAACTTTGAGCAGGGCAATAATGGGCTGAGCAGGGCGGGCCTTCCCTACTCAAGTGGCGATACCCTGACACAACCTATGTGGAAAAAAAAAAGGCTTCAATTATACCTAATAAACAATATTGCAAACTTCAAATGAAATCTATAATTCTATACTTTGAAATATTCCAAAATAAGTCTACAAACATATGTCTTAACAAATAATCAAATATCCATAAGTGAAGAATTAAATAACATCTATAATCCACTAAATACAAGGCATCAAAAATTTGAAATTAAAACCTGGTAGACATCCAAAATTCCAAGAGGTTGTATCAAGGCCCCAAGTTGTCAAGAGGGAAGAGCTGAAGAGGTGGAGATATTTTTTTTTCCTCAAAGAGAAATGAAGATATTAATGGATTATAAAAAATATATAATATTATTCTATTAAAAAAAAAAAAAATACTATATAATATATAAAAAAAATTATATATATACTACTTGACAGAGATTTGCCGTCATCTCCCAAAATAACCAGATTAGAAAAGATTTGTAGTATAATGTAACTTGGGTCGTTTCTCTCAAGGAATTTGCGGTGGGTTTAAATCGGCAAGAATAAAAAACAACAACAACAAAATTGGGGGTTTTTTATTTGAAACATATTAAAACGAAATTAAACCGAAATTAATCTGAAATATGCGAAAACAGATAAAAACGAGATTGAAATAGATTAAAACGATCAACCCAACGTTTAGATTCCGAAACTTCCTTCATTGAACGAAATATAAACGAACTCGCGTTTGGTTCTCGACGAACCGAAATCTCTGCGTTCGTCCGAAATCCCTCGACTAGACGATCGTCTAGAATCTGTCCGAACAAGTGGCGTCTCCTTTGTGCAATCGCACAAAGAACACTCTAACCTAGTTCGAACTCGGTCCTTGGGATGAACCAAACCGAATATTAAATCTAATATTCAAACTATTTCCGAAATCGGATCCGATAAGATGAAAACGAAACGAGTAAAGTTACCGATTAAGTACGAGTTCTCGGACGAATCATGGAATCCTCAACGTTGGGTTAACCACATAAGTTTAGCCGAACATGGCCGGGAAAAACGAAGAATGAGACGAAGAACACGAAGAACATTTCGTAGAATTTGAAACTTCGTGTTTAATCCTCAAAACGAGAATAAAAACGTGAATCATAAGTGTTTGTGGTTGCTTTGCCTTACTTAACCTAAGATGGAAAAATGAAATGGGGCTCCAATCAATAATCCAGGCCCAAAAACGAAAATAATAAAAATGGGCTTTAATCATAAATTCGAGCCCAAATAAAACATCTTACTTTGGCTTCAAAATCGACCGCCTTCTTGTCCGAATTTGTCCTTCATGTCTTCATAACAATTGTAGCTCTCTGAATCATCTGAAATATGAAACAAAAATGAGGAAAATCCGATGTCTGGTTCAAGAGTTATGGTAAGATTAGTGAAGCAATGTAAAACTGGAATTTTATTAATAAAAATGGCTAAGATATAATCAAAGGCCCAAAGCCCAAATAAGTATAAAAGCCATTATTTATTAACTAAAGAGTCCTAAATTATTAATCAAGAGATAAAAAGAAGTGTATAAAATATTCAATTATCAAATTCCCCCACACTTATCTTTTTGCACTCCTGAGCAAAATTCAAAGAAAAAGATCTAAAGGAGAAACTCTTCTTTTCTACAAATTGCTAACAATGCATAAATTGAACAAGGGACACAGAGCTTCATTAGAACCAATCAATCAAGACCCAAAATCCCTTCATCTCAAATTACAATTCCTGGTAATCTCAATCAATGATGCTAATCACAAATGATAGTCTCTCAAATGATACGCTCAATCAATCAATCTCTCAAGTGTTTAAGGTAAATAAGTGTATCGCTCAAATTCTACTCAAGAAAATTGTTCTACCATAAGCTTGCTCAATTTCTACGTCTCCACTACTTATAACACATGCATGCACAAATCAAGAGAGCTTATTATTAAAGGTTGTAATGGGGTTAGGGTGAAGGTAGGTAATAATATGGAATGAGAGGCTAAGCACCCAAGAAATTAAAAAGAGCATTGATTAACACAATCATTCTCTATATATAAAAACTTTTATTTTACTCATAAATTTCCTTTCTTTCTTTTTTTTCTTTCCTTTGTCTTTCTTTCTTTCTTTCTTTTCTTTTTCTGCTTTTTTTTTTGTTGAACTATATACAAAATCACAATGACAAAACCAAACATCTCCCCCCCCACACTGAAACTGTTGCACTCCTGAGCAACCCCCACACTTAAACACAAAACCAAGGTGAAACCAATGCTCAATAAATCTCCAAGGTGCGGAATAAAATGGTTTTACGCTTAGGCTTGTAATGTGGCTTAGAAAAGAATGAGTCGAAAAGGCACAAATGGGCTAGCAAAGGAAACATAATGCAAGGGAAAGCTATTTGGCCAAAGTGGGGAAAATAAAAGAAAGAAAACAAGCTTCTATCATATTTATGCATGTAAGTGAAAAATGTAGTTTCAACAAGAAAAGGAGCAAGTTCTAGAGAACACAAATCGGGGAGCAGATGCACACATGAAAGAAAGAATGAGAAAAGATGAATTTCATTCAAGCGGGCCCAAAACCTCACAAGGTCGGTACCAACTTAGGCAATCAACAACATCAAATCAACTACCAAGATATGTAATCGAAGAGTCAAGAATCACGAGACCAAACAGAATAATCCATTAAAACCAAAATGTCATAGTTCATAATATATAGCAATCATAGAAAGATATACTTGTATTTATTTTCGAAAAGCAAAGTGCAAATATGAAAACAAATAAAAGAGAAAGAGGGAGAGGAAAGAAGAATACTCCCCAAGGGTTTAAGGAGGATAAGTGGCATCAATGAGGATAATCTCTCTTCCTCCTCAGTTTGGGATCCCTCATGGAATTGCTTGAGGCGATGCCCATTGACCTTAAAGGTTCTCCCCGTGGGTGGATCACATAGCTCAACAAAGACCAAATGGAAATATGTTAGTGATCTCAAAAGGGTCATCCCATTTAGATCGAAGCTTACCAGGCATAAACTTCGGACGGAGTTAAACGAAGAACTTTCGGCCCACGTAAAAATTCTTTCCTCGAATATGCTTATCATGGAATGCCTTAGTCTTTTCCTTGTACAAACACGAACTCTCATAGGCATCCAATCTAAGTTCATCCAACTCTTGCAACTGCAGCTTCCGTTCAATGCCAGACTTAGCCAAATCCATGTTACACTGCTTAATGGCCCAATAGGCTTGATGTTCCAACTCAACCGGAAGATGACATGTCTTACCAAAGACAATCCGATAAGGAGACATCCCAATCGGAGTCTTGTAGGCGGTGCGATATGCCTACAAAGCATCCTCTAATCGCTTACTCCAATCTTTCCTAAGAGTTAACGGTCTTCTTCGAAGGATTTGCTTAATCTCTCTATTTGAGACTTCGACTTGACCATTGGTCCGAGGATGGTATCTTGTGGAGACCTTGTGAAGCACTTTATACTTGCATAACAAGGCACCCATGCTTCGGTTGCAAAAATGGGAACCCCAGTCACCGATAATAGCTCTAGGAATGCCAAACCCGCAAAATGTTAGACCTAACAAAATCCACCACCACGGAAGAATCATTAGTCCGAGTGGCTTTCGCCTCAACCCATTTCGAGACATAATCAACGGCTAGCGGGATGTAAGTATAACCATATGAAGCGGAAATGGACCCATAAAATCAATACCCCAAACATCAAAGATCTCACAAAACAATATAGGGTTTTGGGGCATCTCATGCCTACGAGAAATACTCCCCGCTCTCTCGACGGTTATCACATGACTTACAAAACGGATGGGAATCATGAAACAAGGAAGGCCAAAACAATCCACTATCTAACACTTTCCTAGCGGTTCTTTGGGGTCCAAAGTGACCACCACAAAGCGAAGCATGAGCAAAATGCAATATAGAGTGAAACTCATGATCGAGCACACATCTCCTAACTACTTGGTCACTACAAAATTTCCACGAGATAAGGGTCATCCCAAACATAGTATTTAGACTCACTCTTTAATTTAAAGGTTTGGGCCCTAGTAGAATCTTCGGGAAAAACACCACGCTACCAAGTAGTTAACCGATCGAATACCATGGAAGCTTACCTTGTAGTCAGTAGAAGCTCGCATTCATCGGAAAATCATCCCGAATAGAAGAGGGTGAGAAGAAGAATAGCCTATACGACTCAAGTGGTCGGCTACCCGGTTTTGTGCTCCGCTTCGTCTCGAATCTCAACATCAAACTCTTGGAGCAATAGCATCCACCGGATGAGTCGTGGCTTAGCATCTCGCCTTTTTCAAAAGAAATTTCGAGAAAGGCATGGTCGGAGAAAACAATTACTCTACTAGCTAGCGAGATATGACCTAAACTTATCAAAAGCAAATACAATAGCCAACAACTCCTTCTCGGTAGTGGTGTAATTAGACAGGCGGGATCCAAAGTCTTGGAGGCATATGCAATCACATGAGATGCCCTATCGACCCGTTGTGCCAAGATAGCACCAACCGCATAGTTGGAAGCATCACACATCAACTCAAAGGGGATGCACCAATCGAAATGCCGGATCATCTGGGGTTGTAGTCGAGCAACGCTTCAAATGATCGAAGGCCGCCTTGCAAGCATCATCAAATACAAAGTCGGTGTCCTTATGCGAAGGTTGGACAAGGGTCGGACAGTCTTCACGAAATCCCGAATGAAACGCCGATAGAAACCTCGCATGACCAAGAAAAGAGCGAACTTCCCGCACGTATACGGGGTAAGGCAAAGCGAAATCACATCTATCTTAGTAGGGTCTACCTCAATCCCTTTCCTAGACACTATGTGTCCCAAGACTATACCCGACTCAACCATAAAGTGACACTTCTCATAATTCAAGACAAGATTAGACTCAATGCACCTATGCAAAACTCTAGATAAATTAGCTAAGCATGCATCAAAATCAGACCCATATATAGTGAAATCATCCATAAAGACCTCCATGCAAATTCTCTAGAAACTCGGAGAAAATACTCACCATACAACGCCGAAAAGTACCGGGTGCGTTGCGAGGCCAAAAGGCATCCTTCGGTAGGCATATGTTCCAAAGGGGCATGTGAAGGTCGTCTTCTCCCGATCCTCGGAGCAATATGGATCTGGAAGTATCCGGAGTAGCCATCCAGAAGCGGTAATGAGACTTGCCACCAATCGCTCTAACATCCGATCAATGAAAGGTAAAGGGTAATGATCCTTGCGAGTGGCTTGGTTGAGTCTCCTATAGTCAATGCAAACTCTCCAACTATTCTCGAACTCGAGTAGGAATGAGCTCATTCTTCGATTGGCCACCACAAGTGACACCCGACTTCTTGGGAACCACCGGACCGGGCTAACCCACCGGCTATCGAAATGGGATAGATGATACCGGCTTGCGAAGCTTAGTGACCTCCTTCTTCACCACATCAAGGATAAGGGGATTAAGGCGTCTCTGGGGTTGCCTCACCGGCTTAGAGTCCTCTTCCAATAGAATTCGATGCATGCACATGGAAGGGTTGATGCCAACTATGTCAGCTAATGTCCACCCAATGGCTTTCTTGTTCGCCCTCAATAAGCTTAGCAGCTTGTCTTCTTGATCAGGCATAAGGTTATTTGCCACAATGACTCGCAACCGTTCATCCACCTCCGAAATGCATATTTCAAGTGATCTCGGAAGTGATTTCAACTCAAGTTTGGGTGGTTGCTCATAGATGGGAGAAGCTTGGGTGGTTGTTGCAACAACTCGATGTCATCACACCGGAAATGCCTCGAAACCACATTCAAAGAAGCGGAAGAACTATGTCTACACACTCAATGTTAACATCGAATTTAGCTCATCAAAATCGAGTTAAGTTCATCAAAATCAAAATCGGGATGCACATCGGGATCGGGATGAAGCTCAAACTCGGAATCAATATCGAATCCACAAGTAATGCGGAATCATCACCCAAAGAAGTCGAATCACCAAATAATGCAGCATTAACCAAATGAGTACAAACAGCACCATTCATTATCAACACATGCACAAATGGTGAATCACTCTCGGATGAAAAATCGGGATAATCAAGACACCAATCGCAAGAACATCATCTACAAGATCATCAATCACATCAATACGAAAAATAGAATGCTCTTCCCTAGGATGTCTAATGGCATCAAAGATATTAAAATTTACGAAATATCACCAAACTCCATGGAAAGAGTACCGAATACACATCTATCTTCGTCCTAGTCGTTTTCATGAAAGGTCTCCCTAGAATGATTGGTGACCTACTACTAGAAGACTCATCCTGCATATCTAAGATGTAAAAATCAGCAGGGAATATCAATTCATTAACTTTGACTAATACATCTTCAACTAAACCAGAAGGATGGGCATTACTCCTATTAGCTAGTTGAACAATAACACCAGTTGGATGCAAGGGACCAAGACCAAGAGATCTATAAATAGATGCAGGCATGACATTTATAGAAGCACCTAAATCTAGCATGCAATCATCAAATTTATAATTACCAATAAGGTAAGGGATAGAAAACGTCCCGGATCTTTGCACTTGCGAGGCATGGTAGGCTGGATGAGTCTTGATACATTCTCGTTCAAACTCACTCGTTCATTTCCTTCGCCGCCTCTTGTTGGTACACAACTCTTTCGAAACTTGGCATATTTTGGAATTTGTTTGACTGCATCTAAGAGAGGAATGTTGATCTCAACTCTTCCGAATGTCTCAAGTATATCCTTCTCTTGTGCTTTTTCGCCAACTTCTTGGATTTAACGCTCTCGAGGAAAGGAAGTGGAATGGGAATGTCTTCCTCTTTACCTTGCTGGATTTTCTTTTTATTTTTAGAGTCAATCTTCACATTTTCTCTCTCTGATGTGGAAAAGTGTTCGATCCCTGAGGTTGAAGCTGGTTCAATGATGTTGCCAACTACCCAATTTGTGTTATATAATGGGATAAGGGTTTTAAATGCCATGGAAGTTTTCGCTCAGGAGCACTGGTAAGACGGAAGTTTTTTTTGGACCAAAAATGTCACGGAAGTTTACAAAACGTAGCAATTTTGCCCATCAGTTAATTTTGACCGTTAAGTTTAACTGAGTGCACACGTGGCATGCCACCTCATCAATCAAAAGTATCATTTTTGCCTCGGAAGTTTTCACTGATGAGCAATTTTGCCCCGGAAGTTTTCACTAAGGAGCAATTTTGCCCCGGAAGTTTAGAAAACGTAGCAATTTTGCCTTTCTGTCCCCCCAATATTAGATTTGACTATTAAATCAGTCAAAGACCACACATGTTATGCCTTGAAAAGGTCGAACTTGGAGTCAGAGAAGGAGATCCTTGAGATGTTGAGCTTAAGGCGACCAAAATTTGTGAAGTCGAACTTGTCAAAGGGACTGAAAGGTCTGTCGCAAAACCTAGAGGAAGCATCACTTATGATCTAAGCAAATAAAACACAAAACGAGAAATGAATTGTTCCAAAGATTGGTTCAGTAAAACAAATCAATAGTGAGAATATTTACGTTTGTATAGACATATCATTTGCTTTGATCATAAGTGATGCTTCCTCTGGGTTTTACGACAGACCTTTCAGTCCCTTTGACCAGTTCGGCTTCACAAATTTTGGCCGCCTTGAGCTTAACATCTCAAGGATCTCCTTCTCTAACTCCAAGTTTGACCTTTTCAAGACATGACATGTGTGGCCTTTAACTGATTTGATAGTCAAATTTAATATTGGGGAACAGAAGGGCAAAATTGCTACGTTTTGTAAACTTCCGGGGCAAAATTGCTCCACAGTAAAAACTTTCGGGGCAAAAATGATACTTAACTCTTTTGATTGATGAGGTGACATGCCACGTGTGATGAGGTGGCATGCCACGTGTGCACTTAGTTAAACTTAATGGTCAAAATTAACGGAGGGGAAAAATTGCTACGTTTTGGAAACTTCCGTGGCATTTTTGGTCCAAAAAAACTTTCATCTTACCAGTGCTCCTGAGTGAAAACTTTCATTGCATTTAAGACCCTTATCCCTAATATAATATAAGGTGGGCAGGGTGCTCACTAATTTATTGTTTGAGATTAGGGGAATGCTTTATCCACTCCTAAAGGGAGTGGTTTACCCACTCCCAACCATTCCAATCATTTCTCAACCCTTTATTTAAACACATACCCACACCCAAACACTCACAGACACATGGTCATGGAGAGGCAAGAGGTGAGAGGAGAGTGAGAGGAAGAAGGAGAGGAAAAAAGAAGATGTGAAGACTATTTTAAAGTGTGTTATTTATCTTATAAGATTATTTAGGTAGTTAAACTAATTTATTTTCAACAAAATTCCTTCATGAAAGTTATTCTACATATTTTTCTTTTTCTAATAAGGTTAATATTGTGTTGGTTAGTGAAAATGTTGGGGTTATGATTTTGGGAGAGTTTTAAGTTTTGGCAATAGATGACTACATATATGTAAATGATGATTAATAGTAAATTTTAATCGGTTTAGATTTGTTGGTTGTTTGTTGTAAGAATTTTAAATTTAATTTTTCTAATAAAAAAAAGTTTAGGATTTGTCCTATAGGATGTTTTTACCGATTAAATGTTGAATTAATAACTTATTTGGTTTAATAGAGATATTATTGAAATTTTAATAAGTTTAGTTTTAAAATTTGAAGCACTGATCTATCATTTTTGAAATTCGTAGGCCTAAATTGTCATTTTTGAAATGCGTAGTCCTAAATTGTCATTTTTTAAATTTGTAGGCCTAAACTATCATTTCTGAAATTCGTAGGACTAAACTGTCATTCCTGAAATTCATAGGACTAAACTATCATTTATGAAATTAGTAGGCCTAAACTGTCATTCCTAAAATTCGTAGGACTAAACTGTTATTTCTGAAATTCATAGGCCTAAATTGTCATTTTTGAAATTCTTAGGCCTAAAATGTCACTTTTGAAATTGGTAGGCCTAAATTGTCATTTCTAAAATTCGTAGGATTAAGCTGTCATTCCTAAAATTCGTAGGCCTAAACTGTCATTTCTGAAATTTGTACGACTAAACTGTTATATTTGAAATTCGTAGGCCTAAACTGTCATTTTTTAAATTCATAGGACTAAACTGTCATTTCTGAAATTTGAAGAACTAAACGATCGTTTTTAAAATTTAAACCTCAAACTGTCATTTTTCAATTTTTATTATAAAAATATATTGTTATTATTAAAATTTGTATATTTTGAATTATATGAAATTTTAAATTATAATCTTGATTACATAGAGTTCTACGGGGTTATTAATGGTTAATAAATTGATTGTGGTAGATTGATTTTTGGCGTGTGTTTGAGCTCTTGGATTAAGAGCAGTGTGATAATCATTAACTTTGGCGAGAATTAACCACTTTCCACTTATCATGTGTATTGGTATGTTGTTTGTGAGTATTTTGTGAAATGATTATAAATATTTTAATAAAAATTGTCTTGTGGGACCTTATGATTTGAATTGTGAAATATATTCTTATATTTATATATGTATAAGAATTGGGAATCGATATATTATCGCATGTATATGAGAATGATTTAAAAAACACGATATGAACGTGAAATATCTTGGAAAATTCTCGTCGAGCTATTTATTGTAATAATTATGGTAATGGTTGAATTGAGAAGAAATTGAGTAGTTTATTTCACTACATGGTGTAGCCTCCATTGGTGCATGATGATTGGCTTTCTATCATCCTACTTTTTCAATAAGGGATTGTTCCACTGTTTCAATAAGGGCTTAAGACACCACACTAGTTGAATGAGGGGAAAAGACCTATAGTCTGGGGCATATGCTCTGGGGATTTTGGCTGGTCCTCATAACATGACCAGTGAGCTTTTGAGTAGCCAGTAATATGGATAGTAACTTAACCATGGTTTAGTCGGCGGGAATAAGGTAGTTCGGTTGGATTGATAGGAGGCATCTTGGGAATTGTGTTAGGAAAACTGTGATACAGAATTTATGATACAAAATTCATGATATGAAATATATGATGTGGATATTAGTGAATTATATTTTTAATACCTTGTTATATAAATTGTTCTACTTGGCAAATTAGTATTTGTAATGAGTTGCAATGATAGTTATCATTATTTTTCAGGAGATAGTTCTCGTGCGGGTCCATAGGGAAGACTTCAAAGCTTAAGCTACTTCTGCTAACAGTAATGCTTTCATCTTTTGGTATATGTTGGATTATTGTATATTGCCACGTTAGAGCTCATTTTTCATACTCTAGTTTATTTTGGATATTTTGATCAATGATGAAGCATTATTAAATTATTGATCAAACTCTTGAATAGTTATATATGTTAAGGAAATAGAGGATGTTACAAATAGGTATCAGAGCACATGATTCTGATAACAATCTTGCATGCACTACATATAGTGGCAATATATAATATTCACACATACTTTCCCTGTTTAGTGTTTCTGTTGTGTTGTTTTATCACTCACTTGTTTTGGTGGGTTTCATCCTTAGGTGGGAAGAATGGTGGACATACGAAGGACTCACTCCGCCATTAACAAACCTCCAAATGCTCCTGAGCCACCAATATCTCAAGAGAATGAGGCTCTTTTACATCGATTCAAAGATATATTAATGACTGTCATGGATGCAAGGTTTTGACGGTTTGAGGAGGATTTTCGAAAGAAGATAAGAGAGGAAGGAGGTATCCCACGCCAAAGAATCATAACATACTTAAGCCTAGTATAGAGGTATCACAAAGACCTAAGCCAAGTGGCTCAACTAATCATAAAAAAACTGTGAAGAGTAATGGGGGTGAAGGATCATCACAACCCAATCCTGAATACCTAGCTATCAACAAGGTTTGGAAGGAAGTTCATTGTCACAATCTTGAGAAGTTTTATGGAAATTTGGATCCACTGAAGGCTGAGGCTTGGATTGAGGGTTTGGAAACTATTTTTCAAGCTGTGGTTTCTAATGAGTATCAAAAAGTCAGGGTGGCCATTATACCGCTGAGGGATCATGCCCAAAGATGGTGGCAAAACACAGGTGGTTTGAATGACTCAAGAACAACTTGGAGAGAGTTCAAGACAAAGTTTTTCAATTATTACTTCCCTCCAGCATTGAGACATGAGAAGGAGACAACATTTTGCCCTTACATTTCCTCAATTTTTGAATTAAATATTGTCTTCCTTTTTCCCTTTTCATTTTTGGCCGAAATTTACATAATACATTGGGCCAAAAATTGTGCTCTTCCTTTCTTCATTTTGGCTACAATATTAGGCCTTTACTAAGAAAAAAGTAGAACTTTTGTGCCTCAATGATTGAATGGATTTTTGTCTCTTTAGCCTTGGGTTCCACAATCAAAAATAACCAAGGATTGCGTATAGGCAAACCTAGGATCGTTCTCTCTCTCGAGGAGCCTTTTATTGAATCCAAAGTAATTTAAATGTCGTAAATCTGATATAAACAAGGGGAAAATAGGTTTTGGATTTTTGAATTAATAAACTAAAGAGAAATGCAATTTAATTAAATACTAAACTATTATTTTTGGTATTTTCTTTATAAAATGGTGAATGGAATTGATGAAGCGAAAATATGAATGATGAACGTTCTTGTAATGAAGAAATGACTATCCTCGCTTCACAAAAGATTATGGGAGTTAAATTCATCAAGTTTAGGAAAAACCTCAAGATAACACTGAAATCAATATTCTCAATTAATAAAGGATTCCTACAAACATAATTAACCACTATCTCTCGAGAAATTGTTAAAAACCACTTGATGTGCGATTAAAATTGGAATAATGAAATATGAGTCTTCTTTGAAATTGAAAGACATACTGATCCTCAAAGGCCACAAATCAATCACATTAACTGATAATAACACGCTAATTAATATAATCTCAAAGAACCACAAGAAATTAAAACACATAATTTTCATACTCCAAAATCCAATCTCAACTACAATTATCAATCCAACAGAGACAATAAACATTAATCTCGGTTAAAGAATTTATACACAATAATCCCTAAAACTAAAAGAACCTAAATATATAAATCTGGACTAATAAATTGATAGAAAAACTCCCCTATGCAGTGCCTTGAGCTCAAGCACAAATCAGCATCACCAAGAATTGAGAAATTAGCTAGACATAACCATTAGAGCACCCAACCAGAGCTGCAAAAACGTGCTGCAAACCTCCTCTGCGATTTCCGTTCTAATTTCACGGTGAAGGTGAGTTGTGGGAGGAAGGAGGTCGCCGGAAGTATGGTGAAGAGTGGTCAAAGGTCTGGTTCGAAGGTCACGGCTCTGTTCTCGTTCTGTTTTACTCTTCTCGCGCTGCTCCGTTCTGGCTGGGGGAAGAAGGGCGACGGAGGTCGCCGGCGACGGTGAAGGCAGCGATGATCGCCGGCGACCAAGGAGGAAGAAGGAAGGTTAAAGATGAGAGGACGAAAGGAAATCGAAGGTCGACTATGGGGAAGGTCTGCAGCTGTGTAGAACGAAAGAAAAATGACGAAGGTCCAGGTTCTGTTCAGCCGCTCACAAAGACTATCGGGTTCCTTTCTTAATTCAAATCAGCTGACCTAAATCAAAACGTTGCAGTTTTCGTGTTTGGGCCCTATCTGACATAATCTTCGATTTTGGGCCCTTTATGACAGTGATGTTTGGGCCCTCGCTGTCAATATCTATGATTTTGGGCCCTTTTCTGACAGAGATTTAGGACCTTCTCTGACATTAATTCTGGTCCTCAAAGATCCATTTTCTTCTTAAACACCTACAATGCAAGATTAAACACAATGTAGTATCAAAAGTCCAAGGAATCAATTGTATGAATAATTATCAAATTATGATCATTTTACCCCTAATTTCACTTCATTCAATACAAATGTCCTTAACTCAAATTAGTGCTTAATCATGCAATAATGTCTTAGAAAATGCATTAACAATCCCCATTTAACCATCAAAAATCATAATAAAATATGGTAGGATCACTCAACTTAGCCAAATTTCATGTAAACTCTACTTCTAATATTTTGTCATTTCAAGTGTACCAAAATTCACCATTTTATTCTATTTAATGTAACAAATGTACAAAGAAATTTGGTGAATAAAATTTGGGATATTACAGCACTAGTCATTCATCATATGCCATACGCAGAGACTCCACCCAGTAAACTATATAGAATACTACATAGCAAAATCACTTTTTTTTTCCCCGTTTTTTGTCTGCAGAAGTGAAATTGAAAAGTGGAAAAATATAATTTCCACACTTTATAAAGTTATCTTAAAGTTAAAAAGAAAAAAAGGAATGAAGTCTAAGTTAATATTATTGATTGTCCATTTGTAACACAACAACAAAAAAGTAAAAACTAACTTGAAGACAACCGAAACCATATATGAAGTCTAAAATTCTCAAATTTCAAAAAATTAATATATTAATACAAGAGACATTGTAGCAAATAAAATTTTATTTAACACAGTTTCAACAAGTGGCCCCTTCAATATTTTGCATCAACATGGCCTTGTGTTTTCCCAGAGACACAACAACCTCTGACATATCAGGTCTTGCCTGAGGTGCATCAGTGCAACAATTTAAGGCTAATTCAAAAACTGATGATATAGGGAGTAATATATTGCCAGCTTTTTGGCTGCTTGTGTGCAGCAAATTGTCATCTAGAATATCGATGATTGAATGTGGCGTTGATTTGCTGACAAATTCTTTTAAAGTTAGACCTTGAACAAACATTTCATCAGTTGGTTTCTTCCTTGTAAGCATTTCCATAAGCAAAATACCAAAACTGTAGACATCTCCTTTTATTGAAACAGCTCCTTTGGATCCATACTCTACATATAAATTTAAATGCTAAGTTAAGTAGTTGAATAACTCAAAAAGTATCTTCTAGTAAGTGCATGTACGTATATAAGCATGTCCATTTGTTCACATGTGTGTGTGTATGAATATAAGAAACATAAATTTAATTTAATATGTTTACTAGATTATCACCTGGTGCCATATAACCAATTGTAGCCAAAGTTCTGGTGTAAAGTTCTGATTGGCTTTCACTTAACAATTTGGCAATTCCAAAGTCACTCAAATGGGCCACCATATTTTCATCTAATAAAACATTGCTCGGCTTTATATCACAATGGACCACTGATGTTGAAGAACCAAGATGAAGATAGTCCAATGCAGATGCCACATCAATCATTATGTTCAATCTTTGCACTATATCTAAACAATGGTTGTGGGAGTACAACCATCTATCAAGACTCCCATTTGACATGAATTCCATTATTAGAGATTTAAAATCACCATTTGAGCAACTACTGATGATCTTAATGAGATTTCGATGACGCAAGTTGCATATGACAACACATTCAATATCAAAACTCCTCAATGCTTCTTCCAAGTTTGAGTTAAATACTTTCACAGCAACTATCTTTCCATTTGAAAGAATTCCTTTGTAAACTGATCCAAAACTCCCCTTGCCAAGAAAATTACACTCATCAAATCTATTTGTTGCTTGCAAAAGATCATAATAGGATATCCTAATTGGTGCACCCAAATTTAAGAAGTCTTTGTTGTTCATCTCATGACTAGCATGACCCTTCTTAAACTTAAGAAACATTAGGCATGAAGCAACCAAAATGATTGCAAAAACGATGGGCAATAAGCATTTAATCACCAGTATCATTTTAGTTGACATGTGCTTGTTTCCTTTCTTGCATGGATGGACTTTTAGTTGGGGCTTCCCACAAAGATCTTCATTCATCATAAAAGATTCAGATGTAAAATTCTGAAAAGGCCCACCATTTGGAATTTCTCCATACAATAAATTGTATGAAACATTGATTTGCTTCATATGGACAAGTAACTCTAAGGACTTTGGAATCACCCCAGACAATTGATTATGGGAAAGATCTAATGACTCAATACTTATCATGCCACTAAATGATTCAGGAATAGAACCTTGTAGTTTGTTACGAGACAAAGATAGATTTTGCAATGTTTGCAAGCCACCCATGGTTGTCGGGATGGTTCCTGAAATTTGATTTCTTGACAAGTTCAATAGTATAATTGCTCTAAAGTTTGATACCTGAGGTGAAATTGTTCCACTCAATGCATTGGAGGATAAGTCTAAGGTCAAGATATCTTGGAGACTCCACAGAGAAGAGGGTATTTGAGAAATCAAGTTGTTAGAGCTGAAATCCAACACTCGCAAAGAAGTATTCCAAAGGCATTCTGGAATCATTCCCACAAACATGTTTTTGGCTAGATTCAACTCACTCAGTTTTTTTATTTGGCAAAGTTTATCTGTGATAGGCCCTTGTAATCTATTGAAACTGAGACTTAAATGTTGAAGTTCCTGCAATTTGTTAACTGTGCCAGGAATCAACCCATTCAAATCATTCCCATCAAAATTAATTGACATCAAATTGGTTAAATTCCCAAGTTCATAGGGTATAACTCCGCTAAATTTATTGGACGCTAAATCCAAGAGAATGAGATTAGAAGCATTTGTTATGCATTTTGGAATTTGTCCCGTAAGTTCATTCTGTGTCAAACTCAATTCTTCTAGGTTGGAAAAGTCACAACCTAAAGATGATGGAAGAAGACCAGATAGGGAATTACCTCCCATATATAGAATTTTCAATGTTGAAATATTGAATAAACTAGAAGGAATTGGTCCACTCAAATAGTTCATTGCCAAAGATATCTCTTCAAGTTTACCAAGATTGCCTATGTCCTTGGGTATAAAACCTGCCAAAATGAAAAATAATTAATATATGATAACATTTTTGTAATAGAATGAATTCTAATAAGGAAAAAGTATATTTTGTTTGCAGTATTTGTATGCATAAAATATTTAAGCGCATACTTTGTATATAGAACAAAAACAATACAAATTATGAAAAATTTCAAACTTATTTGATTCTATTCTCTTTTTTTATATTCTTAGCAATTTTATTGAGTAATTTTTTAGAACAATTTTTTTTAAAAAAAATATTGAAAAAAAAAACGTTTGAATAATTATTTTAAAAATATATCTAAAATGGTGAAAGAGTATTTTTCTTCATTAGTATGATTGTCATTAATGAAAATATAACGTTACACGCCTCTCCTATAATGTTAGTACAAAAAACAGCAAACTAGCAATGGAATTTCTGTCGTGGATCAGTTTAGCGACAGAATTCCATTGCTAATTATTTAGTCATGAGGAATTGTCACAGAATTTTGAAATTCTATCGATAATTTAATATATTTTTTTGTGTGGTAATTAGTAGAACCAAAGGTAACAAAACATTTATTTATTTATTTTGATTTTTAAAAAAATAAATTTTAATTTTATTTGTTTTTCAAAATACATAGCCGAAAACATATTTTTAAACATATTAATTTTTTTCAGAACAAAAATCTTTTTTAACATCCGGAATCAAATTAAATATGCCCTTCATTTTTTCCCCATACACAATTACATGTTTACTATTCTTTCAAATAAGCATTTGAGAATTGCATTTGGATGTTTATGATTATTTCCTTCAATATTTTTTGAAGGGAAATATCTTACATATAAATAGGAGAAAAAGACAAGAAAAGAACTTTGAAATTGCAAAATTTCAAATCAGGTATTTTCTAAAAAAATGAGTTTTGAATTACTTATCAAATTTCGCTATTCTATTATATCAACTTCTAATAACAAATCTCATTTAGAATTTTGCAATTTTAAAATTCTTTTTTTATTTTTTTTCTCCTATAAATAGAGATGAAATTATGCATATACATACAATAAGTGCACGAGAAAAAGGATATACCTGAAAATGAGTTCTCGCCCAAGCTTATACTTTTCAAGGATGTGCAATTACCTAGTGATCCAATGTTTCCCTCTAATTGATTATGAACAAAAGAGATGAATTCAAGCAACGGGAGTTGATGACAAATCTCTTCAGACAAATTGCCATGTATATAGTTGAAGTCAATGGCTACTCGTCTCAGAGAAGGCATGTTGAGAAGAAAACGACTAATTTCACCTGTATAAGAAAAACACAATTCATGAATTTGTTTTCTATTGCTCGTTTAATATTACAAAAAAATTTAGATAAGTTTCATTCGGAAGCTCATTATAATAAGCCTCAAAATTCAATAAATGCTTACGGATATGCTTGAAGATTATTCCTCTTATCCTACTTGTAAGTCAATTCATATGTAATACATGTTTCATCCAAATCTATGAAAAAACCTTTAACCTTGTTATTTAACTCTACCAAAAATTTTAAAATTTTCAATTTTACTCTTATTTAATATATATTATATCAAGAGAACAAATTATCTACACCATAATATGAATGAAGGGCAAAATTGTATATTCATATGAAAATTTTAATAATTTGTCTTACAAATACGTCCAACAAAAATATTACTCCCTCCGTCCTTATATATAAGATCTTTTTTTTTAATAGGCTTATGCCTTTTTATAAGATGTTTTTTGAGTTTGTGTCAATAATAAAAACAGTTCTTTTTGCTCTCAATTACTCTATCATCATTTATTCCCTATACATTCTTTTTCATCTTTTTCTCTTTATTATTCTCTTTCTTACTCATTCATAATAGTGGCATTTTTAAACAAATAAATTATATTTCTTACATATTTATTATTTTTAACTAATATTAACTGTTTTTTAAAATCATGTAACATAGTTGAGGGGACGGAGGGAGTATCTCTATGCCTTATTAATAAAAATTAGGGATATGGATCTTATTTGCCCCAAAAGTTTTGGCTGAGGAGCACTAAGTGGACGGAAGTTTTTTTTGGATTGAAATTGCCACGGAAGTTAACAAAACGTAGGAATTTTGCCCCTCCGTTAATTTTGACCATTAAGTTTAACTAAGTGTATACGAGACATGCCACCTCATCAATCAAATAAGAGTTAAGTAGCATTTTTGCCCCAGAAATTTTCTTTAAAGAGCAATTTTGTCCGAAAGTTTACAAAACGTAGGAATTTTGCTCTTTTGTCCCATAATATTAAATTTGACTATTGAATCAAGAACACACGTCATGCCTTAATTAGGTCGAATTTGGAGTCAGAGATAAAGATCCTTGAGACGTTGAGCTCAAAGCGATAGGAATTTGTGGAGTCGAACTGGTCAAAGGGGCTGAAAGGTCTGTCGCAAAATCTAGAGGAAGCATCACTTAGGATCTAAGAAAATGAAATGCAAAACAAGAAATAAATTGTCCCAAAAATTGGTTCAGTGAGACAAATGAATAGTGATAGTATTTACCTTTGTATAGATTGATTTAGGCCACTCACCCTGTTTCACAAGGTAAATCTATACTGCTCCTAAAAATTCTAGTGATTTTAAGTGATACTTATTGAACCAATTTTTGGGACAATTCATTATTGATTTGTCCCAAAAATTGGTTCAGTAAGCATCACTTAAAATCGTTGGAGATTTATCTTGTGGGACATGGTGGGTGGCCTAGATCAATCTATACAAAGGTAAATACTACCACTATTAATTTGTCTTACTGAACCAATTGTTGGGACAATTTATTTCTCGTTTTGTGTTTCATTTGCTTAGATCATAAGTGATGCTTCCTCTGGGTTTTGCGACAGACATTTTAGTCCTTTTGACCAGTTCAACTTCACAAATTCCAGCGACTTTGAACTCAACGTCTCAAGGATCTCCCTCTCTGACTTTAAGTTTAACTTTTCAAGGCATGACATATGTGTTCTTTGACTGATTTAATAGTCAAATTTAATATTGGGGGACAGAAGGGCAAAATTCCTACATTTTGTAAACTTTCGAGGCAAAATTGCTCTTCAGTGAAAACTTTCGAGGCAAAAATGATACTTAACTCTTATTTAATTGATGAGATGGCATGTCACGTGTGATGATGTGGCATGTCACGTGTGCACTCAGTTAAACTTAACGGTCAAAATTAACGGAGGGGCAAAATTGCTACGTTTTGTTAACTTCCGTGGCAATTTTTGTCCAAAAAAAACTTCTGTCCACCCAATGCTTCTTAGTCAAAACTTCCGAGTAAATAAGACCCTTATCCCGTAAAAATTATATCAACCCAAGTAATTAATATAAAACGTACCTGTAAAGGAGTTGTAAGTTAGATATAACTCTTCGAGAAAAGTCCAATTGCCAATTGATATTGGGAGGGTATCATTTAAATTGTTTCTCCTTAAATCTATATATCTCAACGAAGAAATGTTGAAGAGAGATGACAGAATTTTTCCTGTAATAAATTTAAAGCGAGCTAATAACTACGAGGCTTTCACATTTAGTTCATCATTGATATTAAAATTGATCATGCTGTTTTTGAAAGATAAATAATGAGATAAAATTATAGAACAAAACAATAAATCTTGTAGAAATCATACTAATTTTTTTTATAAGTAAAAGTTTATGTGATACCGTACCCCATCAGAGTCAGGGCATACCTTTAGGCTTAAAGAACGCTTACAAAGGTACTTACAGATCACCCACTAACAAGGCCCTCACAACGATCAACGAGTATCGAACCTCCTCCCTTTTGAGGTGCAGGCCGACGCCTTAGCCAATTATGCCACTTCTCCTTGACAAAATCATACTAATTGATTTATCTTCTAAGATTTTTTTTAAAAAAAAATTTCAATCTAAAAAAGTTTAGGTGGGGGTAGACATCGGTACCCCACCAGAGCCAGGGCATGCCTCCAGGCTCAGAACGCTTACAGAGGTACTTACAGATTCCCCACTAATGAGGCCCTCACATTAACCAGCGGGTATCGAACCTCCTCCATTTTGGAGTGAAGGCCGACACTTTAACCAATTGTGTCAATCTTCATTGGCTTTTTCCCCCTTTTTTAATCTTCTAAGATTTATGTAATGAATGGGTTTAAAACTGGGACCATGACAATGAACTATTGGGCCATATGCTTATTTGGATGGGCTTAAGAGAGATTGAATAGGTTAAGGAAGATGTAAGTGTATATAGAGAGGCCAATGTGAGTTGGCATAGATGGTAAGGGATCCAGGATTAGGCCCTTGGGTCGTGGGTTCGATCCCTCTGCAGGGACTCCTTTGGTAGTCTCGTAAGTTCCCACAACCAAAATTCAAATTCCTTTTTCTTATAAAAAAAAAAGTGTATATAGAGAGGTGTACAAGGGGTTGGGTCTAGCAGAAAGGGTTAGTCCCTCACAACCAAAATTCAAGTTCCCTTTAGGAGAAGTGCCTACATTTAGTGTCCAACAATGTCTCGAACACTATTGTCTCCAATAGGATGATACATTGATACATGTGCTTAGCAAAAAAGAAAAAGAAAAAGAGGGAGGTTTGAATGACGGCTGGGGAGTGAATGTTGTTGTGTGCGGTCTATGTGGATTATTTCCCTCTCTCCATTTCTTCAGATAGTCCCTTACCGATCTTATGTGTGTTCATTTTTCTTTTTCATTAGTGTGTTTCCCGTAGAATACGTTGATCCACAATGTTGATAGTTCAGGAGAATATTTTATTATTATTATTATTAAGAATTAACAAACAATTACTCCCTCCCTCCGGTCTTTAATATAAGAGCTAAATAATTAATTTATATATAATAAGAAAATTAGTTAAGTTAGTCATTTGTAATAATGTGTATTGATTTCCCTCAAATACCATTTTTAATCATGTGCATTACAATTACCTCTTGGTAGAAACCCCTTATCATATATACAATTAATAGGGATACTTTTAAAAAAAGTATAAATTTGGAACGTAAAATGGATGAAAGTCTTATATTTAAGACCAAAGTAATAAACCCTCTTAATCTTATATTTAGGATCATGGAATGGTACACCATAATGGTGTTGAAGTTAATAACCCCAGCTTTTTCTCTACGTGGTTAATGTTGCTGATTTTCACACGTTGCTGATCTCCACAATAAGAGGGATTAAGTTATTTAGTCTTAATTGTTTATCGTGTGTTGATTTTTTATTATATTATTATAAGCATGTGGTTAGCTATTTTTTAGGGAGTAGTGGAGTCATTTTAATTTATTTTACCGAGTCTTTGGTTAGTGATATTAGTGATCCTAGATTTTAGCTAGATTGACTAACGTGCTATCACAATGTAATGCTTATATATTATTCATTATTTATCAATAAAAAATAGCACATTAATTTATCCACTTCATCTGCTACTAGTCATTTTTTCTATATCTCCATTTTTCCTTTTCTTTAATTAACAAACTTCCCTATTCTTTTCAACAATTGGTATCAGAGCCTCGTTATTGAGAGAACATTTTTTGTAGCTTTCTGAGAGCTTTTGTTTCTTTATCGCCAACAGTAATGACTAATCTTCAAGCTATTGGTGGACTCAAAAAGCTTAACAACAGTAACTACAAAACATGGTCGACTTGCATAATGTCTTATATGCAAGGGCAAGATCTGTGGGAGGTTGTTAATGGTAGTGAAGTAGTGCAACCAGAAGCTGAAGATGCCAATGGTGTGCTGCGAAAGTGGAAGATTAAAGTAGGAAAGGCAATGTTTGCCTTGAAAATGACAGTAGAGGAAGACGTGCTTGAGCATATTCGAGATGCTTCAACTCTAAAGCTAAGCTTGGGATACATTTGCCAAGCTATTTTCAAAGAAGAATGACACACGGCTCCAGTTATTAGAGAGTGAGTTACTCTCAATAATGCAACGAGACATGACGATTGCACAATACTTTAACAAAGTAAAGATGTTGTGCAGAGAAATAACAGAGTTAGACCCAGAAGCGCCAATTGGAGAGGAGAGACGAGGATGAGGAGGATTATCATCCATGGTCTGAAGCCTAAATATAGAGGCTTTGTTCTTCTTTGTACAAGGGTGGCAAGTTCAGCCATCGCTTGTAGAATTCGAGAACTTGCTAGTATGGTCGGAAGCTTTAGCAAAGCAAGTGGGAGGAGCTTCATCAAAGACTCAAGAAGAAGCACTCTTTGCCAATAAAGGTAGAAAGAATTTCAAGCAACATGGTGCAAGTGGGTACAAAAAGAATGACGAGAAAAATTGTTCTCAAGGTCAAGGTCGTGCTCATGATGAGGTAGATTCAAAGAATCGAGGTCATAGCAAGAAGTTTGATGGGAAGTGCTTCAACTGCAACAAGAAGGGACATATGGCCAAAGATTGTTGGTCAAAGAAAAAGGTTGTAGAGAGTAATGTTGCTACTTCTACAATCGAGGAGGAGTGGGATGCTGAGGCATTATTTGCTTTTGACAAAGAGGACTTTGCCTTTACAGCAACAACATCCAATCAAGTTGATTTTAAAAAAGATTGGGTTGTTGACTCAGGCTGCTCCAACCATATGACTGGTGACGTGGAAAAGCTACACAATTTATCAGATTACAAAGGAAATCGTGTGGTTGTGACAGCAAATAATTCAAAGCTTCCAATAGCTCATGTTGGCAGTACGTATGTTTCTCCTCAATCTAGTGATGATGAGGTTTCACTCCAACATGTCTATCATGTCCCAGGTATGAAGAAAAATCTTCTCTCAGTAGCACAACTGATGTCATCTGGCCATTTTGTTTTGTTTGGCCCACAAGATGTAAAAGTATACAATGACCTTGAGGTTGATAAAGAACCGATGATGAAGGGACGAAAGCTAGAATCAGTTTATGTGTTGTCAGTAGAATCTGCATATGTAGACAAGGCTAGAAGAAATGAGACTGCGGATCTATGGCATTTGAGGCTAAATCACGTTAGCTACTCCAAGCTAGATATGATGATGAAGAAGGCGATGCTAAGGGGACTTCCTCAAACTGAGGTAAGGACAGATACAATATGTGCAGGCTGTCAATATGGAAAAGCTTACAAGTTGCCATTTGAAGAATCCAAATTTAAAGCAAAGAAACCATTAGAGTTAATACATTCTGATTTGTTTGGGCCAGTTAGACAAGCTTCTGTTAGTGGAGTGAAGTACATGGTGACCTTTATTGACGATTTCTCAAGGTATGTGTGGGTCTATTTTATGAGAGAGAAATCTGAGACCTTTTCTAAATTTAAAGAATTTATAAAGGAAGCAGAAGTAGAAATTGACAGCAAAGTTTGCTCTTTACGTACTGACAATGGAGGAGAGTACACCTCAGATGAGTTCTCAAGTTTTCTTCAGGAGTGTAGGATCCAACATCAATTCACGTGATCCAACACACCGCAGCAAAATGGTGTTGCAGAAAGGAAAAAGACATCTAGCAGAAACATGTCGAAGTATGCTCCATGCTAAGAATGTTCCTGGACGATTTTGGGCAGAGGCAATGAGAACGACTGCATATGTTATCAACAGGCTCCCTCAACAGAGGTTAAATTTTCTTTCGCCTTATGAAAAATTATGGAGCACTAAGCCTACTGTAAGCTAGGTTGTGTTTGCTATGTATTTGTACCTAACCATTTACATAGCAAGATGGACAAGAAGGTTGTTAGGTGTATCTTTGTAGGATATGACAGTCAAAGGAAAGGGTGGCGATGCTGTGATCCAGTGACCAAGAAGTGCTATACATCTCGAAATGTGGTGTTTGATGAAGCATCATCATGGTGGTCTTCAGATAAAGAAGAGCTACCAGAATCCTCTCAAATCCACTTGAATCTAGATGAATCTGAAGATGCGCTTGACGAAGGAGAAATTGAAGTGGATGAGACTCAAAGTCCTTGGCAAACTAGTGTACATGAACAACCAACGGAAGAAGATGGGTTCAATGAACCAAATTTGCCTAGAAGGTCAACAAGAGTCAGAAAATCAAATCCCAAGTATGCCAATGCTGCCATTATAGAAGATGACAAAGAACCTGAGACATATGAAGAAGCATCTCAGCATTCCAAGTGGGTTGAAGCTATGAAGGAGGAAGTTATGGCATTAGAACGAAATCAAACTTGGGATCTAGTGCCTAAGCCAAGAGATGTCAAACCTATTTCTTGCAAGTGGGTTTATAAGATAAAGAGACATGACGATGGGTCAATTGAGAGGCATAAGGCTCGTCTGGTAGCTCATGGGTTCTCTCAGCAGTATGAACAGGACTATGATGAAACATATAGTCCAGTTGCAAAGCTCACAACCGTTCGAGTCCTACTTGCACTTGCAGCCAATAAGAATTGGAACTTATGGCAGATGGATGTGAAGAACGCTTTCTTGCATGGAGAATTAGATTGGGAGATTTTACATGTGCCAACCTATGGGCTTCCAAAGTCAAGATTATCCAGAATATGTGTGTAAGCTTCAGAAGGCGCTCTATGGACTAAAGCATGCTCCAAGGGCATGGTACGGTAAAATTGCTGAATTTTTGACTCATAGTGGTTATTCTGTAGCTCCATCAGATTCAAGTCTGTTTGTCAAAACTGTTGGAAGCAAACTAGTCGTTGTGCTAGTATATGTAGACGATTTAATTCTCACAGGGGATTGTGAAGAAGAAATTATCCAAACCAAAGAGAATCTGTCAGTTCGCTTCCTCATGAAAGAGCTTGGACAACTCAACTACTTTCTTGGCTTGGAGGTTGATCGTAGTGCAAACGGAATCTTTCTCCATCAACAAAAGTATTCTAGAGATTTGTTAAAAAAGTTTGGCATGCTTAATTGCAAGCCAATCTCAACGCCAATAATGGAGCCAAATACAAAGATGTCTGCTCATGAAGGGATGGACTTGAAAGATACAACGATGTACCGATAGTTGGTGGGTAGTTTAATCTACTTAACACTAACAAGACCTGACCTCTCTTTTGCAGTAGGTGTGATGAGTCGGTATATGCAAAGTCCTAAGAAGCCTCACTTAGATGCTTTGTTCGAAGGATTTTGCGTTATATCAAAGGCACACTTGGGTACGGTATCATGTATAAGAAAAGAGGAGATGGAAAGTTAGTTGGCTATTGTGATGCTGATTATGCAGGGGATTGTGATACCCGTCGTTCCACTACTGGGTATGTCTTTATGCTTGGCTCTGGAGCAATTTCTTGGTGCAGCAAGAGGCAACCAACTGTGTCCTTATCAACCACAGAAGCAGAGTACCGAGCAACAGCCATGGCAGCTCAAGAAAGCACTTGGCTTATGCAGCTGTTAGCAGACTTGCATCAATCCGTAGAAGGATCAATTCCCTTGTATTGTGATAATTTATCAGCAATACGTTTGGCAGAGGACCCGGTGTTTCATGCAAGAACAAAGCACGTGGAAGTTCATTATCATTTTATTAGAGAGAAAGTCTTACAAGAAGAAATTGAGTTTGATCATGTTAACACAGAAAATTAAGTTGCAGATTTGTTTACAAAAGGCTTGAGTAGAAGCAAACATGAGAGCTTTTGTCAACAACTCGGTGTGGAAAAACCAAAGAAGCTGTGATTGAGGGGGAGTGTTGAAGTTAATAATCCCAGCTTTTTCTCTACGTGGTTAATGTTGCTAATTTCTGCAGGTTGCTGATCTCCACAATAAGAGGGATTAAGTTATTTAGTCTTAATTGTTTATCGTGTGTTGATTTTTTATTATATTATTATAAGCATGTGGTTAGCTATTTTTTAGGGAGTAGTGGAGTCATTTTAATTTATTTTACCGAGTCTGTTGGTTAGTGATATTAGTGATCCTAGATTTTAGCTAGATTGATTAACGTGCTATCACAATGTAATGCTTATATATTATTCATTATTTATCAATAAAAAATAGCACATTAATTTATCCACTTCATCTGCTACTCGTCATTTTTTCTATATCTCCATTTTTCCTTTTCTTTAATTAACAAACTTCCCTATTCTTTTCAACAAATGGTTGTGTTCGCATGCACGTTTGCCTTTGTTTTGAATGAGTTGGAAAAACTTAAAAAGTGAAATGCTTCCTTCTATTGTATATGTATAAGTTAGTTGAAGGGTTTATTTTGATCTTAAATATAATACTTCAATCTATTTTTTATATTAAATTTATAATTTTTCCCCCAAATTATCTGTTTTGTTTGCTCATATTAAAAGATATTTCCATAAATCGGGATAGTTTTATGTAAATGATTAAGGGAGATATTTTAGGGAAACTAACGCATATTTTCTATTTGTGACTAAACTAATTTTTTTAAAAGTATCCGTAAATTAGTCATTTACTTCTTATTTTCAAAACTGTACATGGAGTATTAAAAAAATAAGAAGGATATTGTTATTTATATTGTTTAACAGATATTCACTTTCAGATTAAACTATCTATAATGCACAATTAAATTACAAGCTTTCCTTTGACAGGAAAGCATCATGATCCCAGTTGAAATAGTAATTTGTATTACAAATTAATTACCTAAAAACAAGAAAATAAATTTGCAATCAACACATAATTAAACACAAAACAAATAACATATCACGGGTATATAATTAGAACTCATACCTTTCAAGTTGTTGCCCGGGAGATATAAGAACCGAAGATTGGTTAAATTTCCAATGTCTTTTGGTATATATCCTCTGTGGAATCTGTTATAACCTAATCTTAAAGTTTTCAGTTCTTTGCATTGATGCCATGTAGATGGCATTTCACCAAACAAATCGTTTTCATTCACAGAAAAAAATTCAAGTTTTGGGAGCCCAAAACATATATTGCTTGGGAGACCACCGTATAAATGATTTAGGTGCAGTGTCAATTCTTGCAGCTCTGAATTATTAAATAATGAAGATGGTATAGAACCTGAGAGCGAATTATTTCCAAGATATAATATCTTCAGCTGTGAAAGATCACCAATTTCATTTGGAATGGTTCCTTGAAATATTGAAAACATGAAGAACATTAGTAACAATTTTTCACGTCATAAGTTCATACAATGCACTTAAACAATAATGTTCTTAATTACTAATTTTGAGAAATTAAAGTTATAAATGTTGCATGACATACCTGACAAAGTGTTCCGACGCAAATTCAATATTTCAAGTGAAGATAAGTTGGAAATTGTCTGAGGAATAATTCCAGAAAGCCTGTTACCACCAAAATTTAAAATCTTCAGAAGCTTAAGTTTTCCTACTTCAAGTGGAATGGTCCCTTTAATGAAATTATTACTCCAATCTAAGATCTCCAATTTTGACAGATTGGTCAGAGATGGTGGAATAAAGCCATCAAGACTGTTATTGCAAAGGTTCAATTGGGCTAGCGTAGATAAACCTCCTATCCATGTTGGAACTTGTCCATGAAAGTCATTGTAACTCAAGTTAAGTTGCTTCAATCTACGCAATTGCGCCAACTCTTTCGGTATTTCACCATGAAAATTGTTGCCACTCAGATCAAGTTCAACAAGAATGAGAGATTTCCTAGTTGTGGGGACATGATGCCTTTAAGACCCATGTCACTAAGATTTAAGGAATATACTCTTCCATGGCGAGTATTGCATCCAATACCAACCCAACTGCATGGAGAAGAAGAGAAAGACCAGTTAGCCAAGAAATTGTATGGATCAGCCACAATAGATGATTTAAAAGCAAGAAGTGCAGATTTGTCAATAATGGTGGAATCCATCTCCGTCGTCCAGGATAGGGAGGCCATAAAGTGGTGAAGGAAGAGAATGAAAACAAAGGAAGTGAGTTTTCCCATGTTTAGAATAACTTACTAGCAAGCATATATATGGAGCACCCTAGAATACACATTTATAGTGTTGGGGGAAGAGAGAGAGATAGACTAAAGAAAAGAAGAAAATTGACTGTTGGAAAATTTCTCACATCTCCAGGCCACGTCTTTATCATCGCTGCATTATCTCATTTGCGGCCAAGCGTTGAAGGCCATAATAAGGATCCAGATTTGGTGCCTATCGATAGGCACCAAATCTGGATCCGGGGGGTGTCGATTTGTAAAATTGTGAAATTTATTATTATTATTTAGGTTTATTTATTGCCTTATTTGGCACTTATTCCGGGGGGGTGTCGCGTTGTTAACTATGGTTACAATATTTAATGGTTATCACTCGGTCCTATTTATTAGTTTATTTTGACCACAAAATTTAGTCTTATTTATAAATCCAATTTCATATAATAAATGAAATTGTGACAATTTTACCCATCTTAATTGTACTCATGAAGATAGAGAGAGAAAAAAAAAACAGTTGAAAAATACTCAATCATAAATGAAGGCAAAGTTAAAATTTACCTCATAATCGTTGAATTAACTATCTCTCCTTGATATATGAGATTTGGTTAAAATAAACTTATAAATAGGACGAGAGAGTGGTATTGAAAAAACGCTTTCAAATAATGATAATGGGCCTGTTTGGGTTTGCGGTAGAAATGGTTTAAAAGCCTATCTCGACTTTAAAAAAAAGCTCTATAGGAAAAAAATCAGGTTATAGATAATAATTTGTGTTTGGATTGATGGTGGTAGAAGTGGCGGGACCCACGTCAAAAAGATGAATTTTATCCATCTTAATTGTACTCATGAAGATAGAGAGAGAAAAAAAAAAGTTGAAAAATACTCAATCATAAATGAAAGCAAAATTAAAATTTACCTCATAATCGTTGAGTTAACTATCTCTCCTTGATATATGAGATTTGATCAAAATAAACTTATAAATAGGACGAGAGAGTGGTATTGAAAAAACGCTTTCAAATAATGATAATGGGTCTGTTTAGGTTGGCGGTAGGAGCGGTGGCTTAAAAGCTATCTGACTTTAAAAAACGCTCGGTAGGAAAAAAAAAATGGTTATAGATAATGATTTGTGTTTGGATTGATGGTAGTAGAAGTGACGGGCCCACGTCAAAAAGCTGAATTTTACCCATCTTAATTGTACTCATGAAGATAGAGAGAGAAATTTTTTTTTTGAAAAATACTCAATCATAAATAAAGATAAAGTTAAAATTTACCTCATAATCGTTGAGTTAACTATCTCTCCTTGATATATGAGATTTAGTCAAAATAAACTTATAAATAAGATCGAGAGAGTGGTATTGAAAAAACGCTTTCAAATAATGATATGTAAACAATGGCAGCCTTGACTTTTGTGTTCACGTGAAAGTGACAACTAATTTGACATAGTTAACTTAAATCAATAATATCATTAAATGTTCACGTGAGTGTTGTTGTATGTCAGCATCAAGAAATTAAATTTGATCCATATCACATGACTCTAGATTTTTTTTTAAGTTTTTTTTTTTTCGGTTGCCCATCTCGCCCAACTCATCCCGAAATCCGACGGCCGATAGGTCGATCTATTTATGGTAGGTGAGTCTCCCAATGGAGAGGTTTTTCACACAATGCGATCTTTCGAACTCGAGACCTTACTTAAGAATATGGCCTACTTACCACTTATACCAATCCCGTTGGTTGTTATAAGTCTATTTTTATTGATTCTTATGTAACAAGAAATCATAATTAAGTTATTGAATATATTTTAAATTGACATGAGTCTCCAAATTTACCCTTCTTAAAAATTTTATATTTATTTTTCTATATTTACAAATCATTCTCTTATATTTCTTTTTTTATCCAATGAGAATTAAAAAAGTTAAAATTGAAATAAGTCCCTCCCCCTCGTTTGGTTTGAAATTTGGGAGGGGAAGGGACTTCAAATTTACAATTCTTAAAATTTTTATATTTACAAATCATTCTCATATATTTCTCTTTTTTATGCAATGAGAATTAAATAAAGGTCAAATTGAAAAAAAGTTCCTCCTCTCATTTGGTTTGAAATTTTAGAGGGGAGGAGACTCTAAAGTTTTCATCCCCTCCTCTCCAACACTTCTACTTTGGCTCCCTTCCAAATTAGGGAGTTTTGGAGGAGAGTCAAAATTTTGGACCCTTTACCCTTATAAATTATAGATATTTCAATAATGCCCATGATGAAAAATATAATGATAAAAATTATTATTATTTTTAAAATATTTTATTATAAAATAAAAATATATTGTAATATAAAAAATATTATAATTTAAATTATATTATTAAAAATAATTTAATATATAAAAATTATACATTTATGAATAAAAAATATTGTAATTATAATATACTATTATAAAAATTTAAATAAAAAATATTATTATAAGTAAAAATATTATTATTAAATTAATTTTATCATTAAAAATATTATTATGAAATAAAATTTAGAAAAAATGATATTTTTACAAACAAAATTTATTATTTTTTTAAAAAAATCATTAATAAAAAATATTATAATTATAAAATATGTTAATACAAATAAAAATGTTATTTTAATGAATAATATATTATCTTTATTAAATCTAAAATAACATATTTTTTAAAATATATTATTTTTATATTAAAAATATATTGTTATGAAATATTTTTTTTAAAAAAATATATTATTATATTTGTTGGATATTATTAGTTTTGATGATATCCAATAAAGATGTCATTATTAAGAACAAAAAGGTTTACATAATATATTCATCTCCTACATTGACTAACTACGATATTTAATGTAGATTAGTCCAAATTAAACTATAGAGAATGATCAAGAGAAAATATTGAAGAAAGAAGAACTTGACAGATATAACGAGAATATTAATATTCAAGTCTGTACAATCAAATGTCGGTTGGAATGACACAATTCGGAGGTAAAATAAGCAAGTTCATTATTCATGATGAATAGTAACTGAATTGCTACAGAAACGCGCTACAGTGATGAACAGTGCGTGCTCGAGCTCGAGCATGAACATTATGATTTTGGTATGGTACTCGAGCATGAAATTATTGATTTTCTATCGTACCTCCTTCATGCACGAGCACAGATTTGCTTACTCGAGCATCCACTAAGTTGCTCGAGCATGATGCGTGTTCCAACCACGCTGTTTGTCCTTGTTCAACATTTCACTTGAACAATGTCTAGTTATTCAATGATATCTCCCAAATTAGAGATCTGATTTAAGTGAAACCAATTTAATATGAAACTATACTCCTAATGCATCATTTTGACACATAAATCAAGCCCGAAGGAGTTCATATAAAAGAGTATGAATTTCAAAACTGCCACATGAAATCACGCCACATAACAGACACAGCTTTGGTATTTTGGGTTTATCTCATAAAATACACATTAAATTGAGCTGAAACCAGTAGCATATGAAACTAGACTCAAATAACTTTCCAAAAATATCAAGATCACGAAAAACAAAAATCAACTAAAAGAGAGATGATTTTTTTGAAGTTTATAATCAGTTCAAGATGTTGCAAAAACAATGGTCCAAGACAACTTCTATTAATCTGATTGAAATGCACTGCATAGAATGAGTTTGGAGCTGATTCTTTTTTGCATTGGAAAGAAGACTTAAAGAGATTTATGGATATAGGTCATCTGGCAAATTTGGAGTTATCTTAAAAATGTTATGTTCACTGGAAATTGACCATTGTGCTGTCAATATTCTTGCTTTTTGAAAATCACTACATTCTAGAAGTTGAGCCTTGTATTGGAGATTACTTGTGGAAGTGAAGCATATACTCGAGCAGATATCAACTTACTTGAGAAAAAACTTGCTCAAGAAAGTTAGTGACTACTCGAGCAAACTGTCTTACTTGAGAAAAGTCGTTTTAGTTTCAATTCTCTGAGAGTCTTTAGGTTGTTACTCAAGCAAGGTTATGACATACTCGAGCAAGGAAATAACATGCTCAAACACATATGTTTTTGATATCTAATACCTTGTCTTTCACAGTGGTTGCTTGAGCAAGTTGAAGTGTTACTCGAGTAGGTTACCCGAGCAAGAGTAATCGTGTACTCAAGCATATGTATTTTGATAGTTAACCATTTGCTTTATAGGATATTGTTCGAGCACTCAAAAGCCATACTTGAGCATGTTACTCGAGTAAACCATGTTCTTGCTCGAGTAAAGGCATTCTAGTTCTTTCTGCACTTCATCTTCTTCACCTTTGTAAATTCAAAATATCTGATTAACATTTCATGACATCTGATTATTACTCATTATTGTTCTTAATGCTTCTAAACATGTTTGTTAGTGAGTTTCAGATGATTAGCGAAAGGATTACGTGTAAATCCTCAAAAAGCAAGAATTGTGTTAGAACATTAAATGCGTAGCAGAAAAACAGAGCACACATGGAATACAATTTAGAGCAGGTCAAATGATCATCTTCTGAGACACTCATTCCGGCGAAAGTGAAAGCAACTCATCTTTAGCTAATTACAGAGACCAAAGGGATGTGTGTGGAGATACGTTGCAGCGAAACGCAAAACGACCAAACCTCGGATTCTACCAACAACTCCAATATGTCTCTAACGAAAAGCTTCATCTCTCTAACGGAAAATTTGAACACTCACAATGTTCATTTAACAAAGTTAAATGACAGACAAAAAAGAGAGAATATAGAGATGCTCTAGCAGCTACTTCCAATGGTCATGTTGCAGGAGACACAACAAAAGAATCTACTCAACGGTCATATGACCTCCATCAACTATAAATAGAGACTCATTCAAGACAGAACAGATTAAGGAATGCATCGAGGAAGAGAATGACAATAGCTTACAACTTTACCGTCAAAATGTCAACACTCTGAATCCAACGTTTATCTCATATGCTCTCTGTTTCTCAATGTTTATATAGTTTACCCTAGAGAGTGAATTGATTTGTTATGTACTTCAGTGTTCATCTTATACATTTCTAAGAGAGAAGATTGATTGTAATCTTTCATTATAAGATTGAATCCTTATGGTGTATAAGGGGGAGTATCTCAGTGAGAGATTTGTGAAAGGTTGCACAAGTGCCCAGCTAAACTTGTGGGATTGTAGAAACTTCTCTTGTGCCCAGTTTAAACAAAAAGATAATGGATTGAATGACTAACTATCGAGTTATAACTCATTACTGTCATATGAACTGCTTTTACTAAGATGCGAAAAGATTTTCAAAGTTGTTATTATATTAATTAGATAATATGTAAATTAATTTATATAACATATAAATAAAAATATATAATCAAATATGTTAGGATAGAATGGTAAGTTGCTATCATTCGTCCCCTCCCCTCCCATCTTAAATCAAATAAGAGATCATTAAAAACCCATCACCTTTATCCCCCACCAATCAAACCAAACAAGGTAACTCTCTACCCTTTCCTTCTACCCCCTCCCCTCTATTCACTCCTTTTGAACCAAACATGGTTAGAGGGGAAGGGAGGAAAAATGAGTCATTCCCCTTATTTGGTTTGAAATCTTGAAAGGGAAGAAACCTCAGAGTTTCCATCCCTTCCCCTCCAACACCCTTATTTTGGCTCCCCTTCAAATTGGGAGGTTGGGGAGGGGAGTCAAAATTTTGGGCCACATTACCCGTATAACTTATATGATATCTCAATAATGCCTATGATGAAAAATATTATAATAAATAAAAATATACTATTATACAAAAATTATTATAATTAAAAATATTTTTTTTTAAAAAAATAATTCAATATAAGAAGTATATTTTTATGAATAAAACATTATTATAATTACAATATATACTCATACAACTTTAAATAAAAAAACATTATTAATAAATTAATTTGAATAAAAATATATTTTACAAATAAAAATATTATTATAAAATTGATTTAAAAATTTTAATAAATAAAAAAAATTATAATTATGAAATATGGTAATATATTTTTAAATAAAAATAATATTACAATGAAAAAAATATTATTTTTATATTCCAAATATATTATTATAAATTAATTTAGGAAAATTTGCATTGAGGTCCCAAGCTAGACAGAATATGATACAAAAGTATCTTGAAATCTCTAATTTGCAGGCAAGTCCTGTGGGACACAGGACAATAGTGCAATAAAATTTAAATGTGAAAAGACCAAAATACCCTTAGTAAAACACACCAAAAGTTGACACCCCCCCCCAAATTCAAACTCCCTCCTCTCACCCCCCGGCTAAAGCTCTTCATCATCGCCATCGTCGTTGGATAAACAACACTTACCATCGCCTAACTGTTGTCGTCATCGAAACCTCTTCATCATGGGTTGCTTGTTGAAGCTTTTACTTGTAGTTGGTGTAGCTTTTCCTCATCACCGGTGAAGCTTTCCTTCGTCGTAGTGAAGGTGTTTGTCATCACCATTGGTTTACAAAGTCATTTCTCAATCTGATTTGCATTTGCTTTACGAAGTTAGAATGTGTTGTTAATAAGGGCAACGATAATGGTTAAAACAAGCCCATGAACTTGTCAGTGGATACGCATGGACTTGTCAATGCATTCCCTTCTCTCTCCCCTATGGCTGAAGCTCTTCATCATTGCCGTCGCCGTTGGATAAACAACACTCACCATTGCCTAACCATCGTCGTCATCAAAACATCTTCATCGTGGGTGGCTCGTTGAAGCTTTTACTTGTCACTGGTGTAGCTTTTCCTCATCGTTTGTGAAGCTTTCCTTCATCGCAATGAAGGCGTGTGCCATCACCATCGCTTTACAAAGTCATTTCTCAATTTCATTTGCATTTGGTGTACGAAGTTAGAATGTGTTGTTAATAAGGGTAACAATAGTTGTTAAAACAAGCCCATGAACTTGTCAGTGGACGCGCATGAACGTGCCGATGCATTCCCCTAAAATTGTTAACATATATTTATATTATGTGTGGACATATTTATAGAATATCTTTGTTATTGTAATTTATTATTAATTAGTTGGATATATTATTTAGACAATGTCTCAGCTGATATTATTTGGGCAAACATGAAAGTTGTCACTATCATTTGTCTCACCTGTCAACACAGGTAAATTATGGACTTGTCAATAGCTACCCATAAATTTGTCAATGGATGCCTATGGACATGTCAATGTACACCCATAGAGTTGTCAGTGCAATACTTGTTAAGTATATTGATCTATGTTTACATAATATGGTCAAAGAGTGATCAAGTTATGAATAACTTCAAATTCATACTATGTGTGGAATGAATTACACTAAAAAATGTATTCTATAAATATGTCCACATATAATATAAATATATATTAACAATTTTAGCGAAATGCACTGACAAGTCCATGGGCGTCCACTAACAAGTTCATAGGCTTGTTTTAACAAGAGTAAATACCCTTTTGGGTCCGACAAAAAACACGGACTGTGACTTTTTTATGAATTAAAAAGGGCTTTTTGGAAATTTGCGAGGGACCAAAATGTTCACCAATCGACACTTATTCGTCCTTTTCAAGGACTAAAAGGGCATTTCTTTGTGTGAGGGACCAAAATGGTCCGTGTTTTTTTCCAAAGACCCAAAAGGGTATTTACTCTTTTAACAATTATCACTGTCCCTATTAACAACATATTCTGACTTCGTACACTAAATGTAAAGAAGATTGAGAAATGACTTTGTAAACTGATGGTGATGACAAACACCTTCATTGCGACGAGGAAAAACTTCACTGGTGATGAGGAAAAACTATGACAATGACAAGTAAAAGCTTCAATGAGCCATCCATGACAAAGAGGTTTCAATGACGATGACGGTTAGGTGATGAGGAATGTTGTTTATCCAACAACAACAGTGATGATGGAGAGTTTTAGCCATGAGGAAGAGAGAGAGAGGGGAGTTTGAAAATGGGGTTAGCTTTTGGTGTGTTTTACTGAGGACATTTCAGTCTTTTCACATTTCGATTTTGTTGCAATAATATCCCACGAAACTTATTTGCAAATTAGAGATTTTAAGAGACCTTTATATAGTATTTTGCCTAGCTTCATTCCAAGGTAAATAATGGCAGGCTTGACTTTTGTGTCCATATGAGGAAGAGAGAGAGAGAGGAGTTTGAAAATGGGGTTAGCTTGTGATGTATTTTACTCAGGACATTTCAATCTATTCGCATTTCGATTTTATTGCAATAATGTCCCCAGAGGATTTGCTTGTATGTTAGAGATTTCAAGAAACTTTTGTATCGTATTTTGTTTAGCTCTATTCCAAGTTAAATAATAGCAGACTTGACTTTTGTGTCCACATGGGAAAGAGAAAGATGGGAGTTTGAAAATGGGGTTAGCTTTTGGTGTGTTTTACTAGGGATATTTCAGTCTTTTCATAGTTTTATTTTATGGTTAAATATTATTTTTACCACGAAAGTATTGGCTAGAGGGCATTCAAAGACTTTGAAAGTTTTTTTTGTATCATTTTTGCTCCAGAAGTTTTTTTAGGAGTAAATTTCTCGGAAGTTTTTTTAGGAGTAAATTTTTGTAGAGAACTACGGGGTAAAAATGATCAATCCAACTGATCAAGATCAACTGATAGACAAGATTACGTTTGTAAACTTCTGGAACAAAAATGATACCAAAATAACTTCCGGGTGCTGGGTGCTCTAAAATTAAAACTTTCATAACAAAATTGATATTTATCCCTTTATTTTATTGTACTAATACCCCACTGGACTTACAAATTACAAATTAGAGATTCTCGTATTTTTCATAGCTTCATTCAAGGTAAACAATGGCAGGCTTGACTTTTGTATCCGCATGAAAGTGACAACTACTTTGTCAATAATATCATTAAATGTTTAGTAAAAGTCTGATTGACTCCACTTATAAGCTGGCCAAAAATAAAGATGGACTCGACTTAAAAGCTTATAGTTGTGAGGGTAGTTGTATGTCAGCATCAAAAAATTTAATTTGGTCCATGTCACAACACATGAGGCTTGTTATATCACTCTAAATTTTTGTTATAAGTCTATTTTAACTAATTCTCATTTAACAAGAAATCATAATTAAGTTATTGAATATATTTTAAATTGATATAACTCTCTCCAAACTTACCCTTCTTAAAATTTGTATATTTATTTTTCTATATTTACAAATCAAACTCATATATCTCTATTTTTTATCTAATGAGAATTAAATAAAGTTAAAATTAGAAAATAACCATTAATTAATCTCTTGGTGGTTTTATCTTAAAGACAAAAAATTTCTTTTAAAATCGACAACAAAATTAATTACAAGCTGATTTATTGAAATTAAGTTATTAATAAATTTTTGGATATTTAATTAATAATATTTTACTTGTTATATTTGAAATGTTTAAGTTAATATTTATAATATTTATTTTAAATAATTTAAATAATAAAATATTTTGAGTATGGGTCACTAGTTAGTTTGAATTATCCAGTTTAGGTTTAAGATTTTCTTTCATCTTAATTATTTAACTAATTAAGTAGTAGCCTTGACAATAAGTTATTAAATAAGTGAAGGGCAGATTGGGTGAGTGAAACATGTTCAGAAAAAGTCAAATCATTTAAGTTGTTTGAGGGTTTCCTAATTAGTGATGGATAATCATCATCCTCGTGTTTGGCGTATATAATTATCATAAGACTCCCAAAAAATGTTTATGCTCTTGATGTAGGTTTTTTTTTTTTTTTTTTTATTTTATGAAGGGTTTTTTTTTTCGAGGTTTAGAATGCAAAGGTTTCCGCTTCTCCTAACAAATATGTTTTTTAAGATTTAAATTTATATTTTTCTCTTTACAAAGTAAAACCACTTATCATCTCAACCTATAAGGGAGATGATAGTTGGTGTTAGTTGAGTCATAGACTCCACCCTTATAAATCTTGGATCAAATGAAATCTGACTCATGAGATTGACAAAGAATATACAAAAAAGGTTCCGTAGACAACCTTGTTTGGGTATATTTGCTGGGATCCATGGGTATCATGCTATAAAATGTTGTTTGATTGTGAGGTGACTAATGTGGGATTAAATGCACAACATAGTTTTTTTAGAGCATGTTTAGACAAGGATATTCTCAAAACAGATAATATGGAGAAGAGAAGTAATAGTTCTCATACAAATCAAAATCATCATGAAGAGGGCTTCATTAAAGTAGTAGTTTGTTAGTTCTCGAAGTTTTGATGATAACAAGACTTAATCAATTAAAGTTTCATTTTGAATTTGGTTAAGGTTTTAAATCTGTTAAAGAGATTACTTGAGTAAGCCCTTTTATTTACTCGAGCAAACTCAATTTAATTATGTGTTCAATTGTTCACAAAAAGCTCTCGATATTACTCAAGTAAAGGAAAATATTACTCAAGTGATATCGGACAAAAAACAAAAATTCCCAGAGAAGCTCCCGATATTACCTAAGTAATTGGTAAGAATTACTCAAGTAATTTACTCAAGTAGAGGTAATATTTTACTCAAGTAATTTAGTTCATCTCTTGCATTTGCTCTTTGTCTGACTGATAATTACTTGAGCAAGAATTTATGTTACTCAAGTAATCTCATTGCTGGAACAATCATTTTTTACTTACGCGAAATTACTCAAGTAACCAATATTTGTTACTCAAGTAACAAATGTGTTACTCAAGTAATATTGGATATTACTCAAATAACAAATATCTTACTCAAGTAATTATGTTCCAGCGTTATTATCTTTGAAGCTTCACGACATTACTCAAGTAACAAAGTGTTACTCAAATAATATTTGGATATTACTCAAGTAACAAATTTTGTTACTCAAGTAATATATGGCTCCAGTAGCTTTTTCAAATTGTAACTTTCGACATTACTCAAGTAACAAGAAATGTTACTCAAGTAATGTTGTCTCTGTAAGCATCTTGACTTAAAATTACTCAAGTAACAATAATGTTACTTGAGTAATTCCATTCCAGAGACTATTATTTTGAAAGCTATCGAAATTACTCAAATAACATTTCATGTTACTCGAGTAATATTATTCTAGAAGATATTACTTTCGAACCTTACTCAAGTAACATATATATGCTCTGCAAATAATATCGTTCCAGAGGCAAATATTTTTCAAACTTTCATTGTTACTCGAGTAAGACGTAGATATTACTCGAGTAAAGTTTTTCAAAGTTTCAGAACGCTTCACTGCATCATTAATCTCTGTTTTAATCGTAGTGGGTTATTTTCTATTTATTTTTAATCTCACTCAAACTCATTTTCATTATAACTAATCATCTTTTTGAGTGATTTGGAGTGGATTAACCATGTTTAAATTGAAATTAGCCAAAGAGTTGTTCGTTGTGTCAGAAGCATTAAATGTAACTCAAAAACAAAGTCTACAAACGGAATATACTCTCAGAGCAAACGAATAAATTCCTTCGAGGCATACTAATTCCGGCAATTATTCTGAATCAACTTCTGCACAAGTACATCAACGGCGGACGCAATTAATGAAGCGACGGTCAACTATAGCTAACGGAATCCATCTGTGCCTAACGGAATTACGAAGTGTCTCAACGGCTATATTCAAAGCTTCTCAACGGTCATTAATGACGATCAACTATAAAAGAAGAAGCATTCAAGATAGAGTGAAGAGAGCTTGCATTGTCGAAATGCTGACATTCTGAATCCAACATTTATCTCATACGCTCTTTGTTCTCAATGCTTACATAGCTCATCATAGAGAGTGAAATTATTTGTATTGTACTTCAGTGTTTATTAATTCACTTCTGAGAGAGAGAAGATTCATTATAATTACTTATCTGTTTATCTGAGAGTTACTCAAGATTGGGTGATCTTGAGTGGGAAACTCATTGTATTGATTATAGCTTGTAAAGGGGAGTGAATCCTAGTGAGAGGATTACTTCGAGTACAAAGTGTGTAATCAAGTGTGTGTATTGATTACAGCTTGTAAGGGGAAGTGAATCCTAGTGAGAGGGTTACCTCAAGTATAGAGCGTGTAATCAAGTTGTATTGGCTTCTCTTGTGCCCGGATTAAACAAGAGGATAGTGGATTGAAAATCTCAAGTGGAGCTTGAAGACTGGATGTAAGTCAAGGATTGGGCTGAAACAAGATAAATCATAGTTTGCATATTCTCTTCCCTAAACTCTTATATTTCTAGTATATTTGTTTGAATGACTAACTATCGCTTTATAAAGTATTACTGTCATACGAACTGCTTTCAGTAAGTTGTGAAAAGATTTTCAAAGTTATCCAAAGTTTTATCAGACACCCAATTCACCCCCTCTCTTGGATGATAGCCAGGTCTAACACAGTTGATGGCTCAGTCATGGAGGATCATGTGGCTTGTAGGTTTCAGCTATAAACTAGTTAATGTTCTACCAGTTTTTGCAGTATTAATTGGTTGCATTTAGGGCCTACAATTATGTTGGTCCAAAGGGTATAGAAAAATTAATTTAGTTACTAATTGTATAGAGGCCATGAATTATATGTTGAGAGGATGTGATCAACATCATCCTTTCAAGGACATTGTGGATGATATTATGATACTTCTTTATAGATATTGACAAGTTGTGGTCACTCACAGATATAAAGAAACCATAACTATTGCTAATCATTAAGTCAGATTCTCTCATAGCATAGATGTGAATTTTTGTCTATTTGACCAACCTCCCCCTCTCATTCAAGAGGCAAACGTTGATGTAGAGTTGGAGTCTTTGTTGATGATGTTATAATGTTTCTGTTGACAATCTGATTCTAGTTTTATTCAAACAGGAAAAAAAAAAAGAATTTGGATATACTTGATTGCTTTTCATAGTCCTCCTAAATGAAGAGGGGCAGGAAAGACTTGTGAGGAGACCACAAAAGTCACATTCAATTTTATTAGAATATAAAAAGCTTGGTCCAGTTATTGATAAATAGTTAGTTCATAATTCATTTGGTTGCAGGTTTAAATCATGTTGATATAAAAGTTTTGTTGGTGGGGATTGTTAATATGTAAATACCTCTGTAAAAGTTTATAGACATACTTTAATCTTGATGAGCTACTTTGAAATTTAACTCATCTAAACTTTTAGTTTTAAAAAAAAAAAACCCCCCTTTTTTTAAAAAAAATTACGACAAGCGTTCTGAAAATTCATTTCTACATTAACTTCAGCACACCATAATTACATTGACTAGCTTGTTGCCTTGTTGTATGTATTTAAAATTTGTTGGCTATAATTAAAAGGGTTTGGGGGGCAAAAAATATTCATAAGTTTTTATTAAAAGTACGTCAAGTATAATATATTTTTTGAATGTGTAAAATTACCTATAAATATTTAAAATTGGAGCAAACATGACAGGATTGTTTAGTACTACCTTTGGTCTTAATTATAAAAACACTTTTATAGTGCAATTTGCACTACTAAAGTATTCTCATAATTAGAAATGGGGGAGTATAACCTAGTACTATTATATATGCATATGCAAAAATAGTGTGAGCCTATTACAAAAAGTAACAGTGTTAGGTTACATATGAATATTTTTATACCTTCAAAAAACATATGGTGGTGCTGGAGGAACTTTTGATGAAATTTTATTCATATTTTTTCATGAACCATTTTTAAAACGTGCTTTTGTCTAAAATAATATGAAAATAATTTTGCTTTATCAATGACATCTTATGAAGGCCATAAAAACCAAGCCCAACAACACGCACGGTGAAGCCCATATAAATAACGTGATACTTTTTTTTTTTTTTTTTTCCAATTAGAGACACAAACATTAATTTTGTCTCTCTTTTTTTTAAATTATAAAAACACAATTTTGATCAAACAAAAATAAAATGATACATAAAACTAAAAGACATTGGGCTTTTACAAAATTATATAACTAATACAAAGCACATGAACCTAATGTAAAAGAAACCAAAACAAGTATCCGACTCGAACTAATATATAGGGAAATTTTCAGTTAATGACCACTGTAGCAAATTAATTTCAGTTGGCCCCCAAAGAAATTTGAAACTTCATTGCAGTTCCAGGGGGCTAAAGTGAAATTAATTTCGGTGTTTTCCACCACTTATCAGTATCCCCTTCCAGGTTATAAATGGCTAGCTGTGCCTTTTTGTTAGCCGAACACTCGAGAACTTGGAATATCTTCTCTAACCTCATCATCCAATCCTCAACTGCTTGTGGGTCAAATTTCCTACGAAATACTAATGGTTTGTGTTTGCAAAACTTGGCTACCCAGTACTGAGCCGTTTCCTCCACCCTATTATTTTGTTGCTCTTGCTGTTGAGTTCCAGATTGGGAGGATCTCTCACCTTGTTCCCCCTCATCAGTTGATGCTCATCCCTTATCCTCATTTTGTTTCGCTCTCAACTCATGTACTTTCGCCCATAGTTCATTTATTAATCTCAACATCTGCTGCATAGGGTTTTGTTTCGATGGATTTTGTTTTGGGGGATTCTATTCAGGCATCTGTTCTTGCCTGGGAGGTCTACCTCTACATTTTCCTTTGGTTCGAGCCATATTTAATTATGACTATAATATGGCAAAAAAGGTAGATATTAACACAAGGGCTTTTGGTCATTTCACTTGTCTCAAATACCCAGATACATTAAAACATCATATATTCACACGTCCAGCAGTTACAAACAGTTATTCAACTATACATTTGCATGTCACGCTCAAAATACTACATTTCATTGTTTTTGCAAAAACTTCCCAGGGAGATCACCCATCATACCATTTCCCTTTCCGAGCATGATTAACCAAATTACACTGTAACAAAATATGGGTGCTGGGTAATAACTACTGTTGTCCTTTGCCGAAGAAAGTTGTGCCATACTACACTGATGTCTAAATACAAGTTACAATCTTTTATACAGTCATTTAATGTCATTCCTACTCAGTATACATATATTGGTCCACATAGTCCTCAATATAGTGAATAAAGATATGAATATCGTTGTTGGGACCCTCCTCTCCACTATCTGGTTCTTCTTCCTATTCCAGAAGGATGTGTTTGGGAAGAAGATCATGATAGTACAAATCCAAAGGTGGTCTGGGAGATGCAGATCCAATTCCTGCCGATGCTAGTACAAAGCCTTTACAGTCCCCAAGTACTGTTGGTACTATACTATGGGAGTATGCATCACTCGCATAGCATGCTCATAGATGTTCTTGATGATATCACACAATTCCCAATACAAAATTTGCTCCATATTCAGTATTTGAGAGTTCCATCGATTGTTGATTGTCTGCCACCGATGAAATTTCGGATAGGGTAACAGGTCTGAAGGTGTATGTGGGTGGTGGCCATCTAACTTTCTTCCTCGGAGTGATCATTATTGTGGCACCTCCTAGAGTGCAAAGATGAATTATTCGTTCTTCTTCAGTTTTGTACCGACTAGTTTACTTTACTTATGGAGGTGATTCACTCCTTCTATACCTCTGACTACTGATCTCCCAAGAAATGATTTCTTATCATCATAGAACCAATACTGTATCAGTTATGCTATTCTGTTATTGCCCAAAATCACTGCTATGATACCAAAAATGTCATACCCCTTATAATTACGACATTTATCAGAGTAATACAGCGAATTTTAATGAGTAACACAGGTATGGAATATTACATTGATAATTAAGACATTCTTGGTAATGTACAAGAATAAATACAGAGTTCTTGATACAATGATCCATTACATCAGTGTCAAAATATACAGTCTCAAAAGAAAAATAGGTACGTAAAACAAAAATTCTATATTTCCGACTAATATTCAAATGGCAACCTTAGTAATTTGCACTCACTGCCTTTCCATTGAATCACCTTGTCTGCCACTATGACCATGTTTGAATCCTGAACTCTTGGAAACGCTTGGAATTCAACTTGAATCCAAAGTAACAATTAATCTCACAGACAAAGTATACACAATATATGAAAGTTAACCAAGGCAAACAGTCCACACAACATAAAACATTCAAAACACATAATGCATATTATATACAATCATACCAACATATACATATCATATAATCATAGTGCTAAGTAAAACGAGTTGACTTGTACCGAGAGTCCTCCTGTGCATTGGAGTTCTCAATCAAAAGTGTCTGAGTCGCTTGAATGCAGCTAGGTTAGCCACCTAAAGACTACCGGTCCAATAGGTCCTACACATAGTTTTTAACCACCAGGAAGTTACTCCATGATTAGCCCTTCCGCTCAAATGAGCCACAAGTGGTGCTGGTCCCACACGAGACGAGACAATCCCATATATAATTCAAACAGACATATACAATTGTACAAAGTATGTGATATTAGGGTTATTATCTGATTGTTTTATCCGAGTTGATTGTAAAACTCTGCTTGTCTTGGATGACTACAAGTTCCTATAAGAACACGTTACGGACAATAGTCAATACTCACTCTAACTCTTGACATTTCAAATGTCATCTAGTGCAATGTAACTAATGTGGAACTATTAGACCTAAACCATGATCATTAAGTTCCTTGCCTTGCACCATTTTTCGCACATTTGAACACTTTTCCAAAATTTATATCGAAAATTTGAAAAATCATATCTTCTAGTACAAGTGTCTAAATGAGGTGATTCCAAATCTTATGGACTCCTTATTTAGTCCTATGGACTCCTTATTTAGTCTAAGTTTCAAAGAAAAATGATTCGAGCAACTAAGAACGTGCATACTATTCCCAGTTCAATAAAACAGTGACCTCTGTTCAGATTTCATTCCAGAATTGTAGGTTGTCTTCAAAAATTCCTAAATCAGTGTACACAAATCCAAATTTAACAAATGACCTATCAAATTAAAGCTCATTATGACTACTTTAGTCTTGAAAAATTTTATTGTAATTGGACATCATTTACGATACCAAAAATTTGTTGTAAAATGATTGTCCAGATTGGAATTTCCAAAACAATTTTAAGGTTTCGATACAATTCAATCTTGAAGCTTCCAAAACTCCTATCGAACCTCTACCCCACACAATTTCACATTTTGAACACAATTGATCCTTAAAAATGGCCAAATTCCAACTCCCCTAGTCTGCCCTGCATCTGTCGAACCTAAGTTCATTGTGGTTGTCACCATTTTGCAATTCTCGCTTCACAAACACCCTAATTTCAGTTCCTAACTGCATTTCATCTTGTTATTTAGACCATATACATTTGTTAAACTACATTGGGAAATTGGACAAAGCCTCCCCCTAGGGTTTCAATCAGCCAACCTCACAGAAAATGAGAGAAATCACCAGAAAGCTCTACTACACAACCAATAGGCTTAGAATCGCTTACCTTAATCGTTGTTCGGTAGATTTTGAAAGATTTCTCTCTCCCTTGGTTGATCAAACTTTTGGCTAGACCCCTAAAATCACTGAACAAAATAGCTTTTCATGATTAGGGAGTAGAAGACAAGGACTATGGGTTACAAGTTTGTAGCACGAGAGATTATCTCGGTTTCGCGATTTTTCTCTTCCTCCTTGAAGTTTCTGCACTTGAGAGCTTGAGAGCTGATGAGAGACGAATGAACATGAGAATGAAGAAGAGAATGACTGATTATAATGGTCAAAGTTGGTTTGAGGGGCAAAATAACCAAATTTCCCTTCAACCCTCACGTAATTACGAACAATGCCATTAGTTATAATTCAATCGAATTTCAATGTTTTCTTTTGCAATTCAATTTGTCAAAATTCTTGGGCCATTTTTAGGAAAATGTTGACCCATTTTATAGGCATATAACCCATGCTCAAGTGTCCATAAATTTTAAATAATAATGGCACATACGGCACAATTTCGTAAAAGTTGCAATTTTAATCTTCCTTCAATTTTTTTTTCTCATAATTCCTAATAAATCCTCATGCAACTTCTTTTCATTCCTTTAGTTGTATTTAATACTCTAAAATGGAGCAAGGAAGTGTTAATTCTATATGTCCCATAGGTGCCAACATATGTCTCAAAATTTCCGGTTTCGGTGAAATTGGATATTTCAGGTAAAATTGGTCTTTTGTTAAAATTTCACTATTTCATTTCTCCAGAAGCACATATATCATACATGGAATTTGTTAGAGAAAATTAAGGATATTACAGAGCACATAAGGGATCATGGGTTCCTTTAGTAGGGAATATTGCTTGCTAGTCCTTGGAGTGTTGCATAAGGGAATATTACCCTATTAAGTAGTGCTAGCTATGGTGCACATATAGACATGGGCATGTCAAATGGTCACAAGATATATATATACACAACTCGACACTACTCTACCTCCTTTAGGGCCTGTTTGGTTTGAGGGGAGGGAGGGAGGAGAGAAATTTTTTTCTCTCATCTTTACTAAATAGCCCATAAAATTTTTTCAATATTCCAAAAATATACCATTAACAAAAAGGAATATTCTTCTTATTAATGACAATTTGATCAATATCTCCCCTAAGAGCTCCCTCCCTCCCATCCCATCCTCTCCCCTAAAATCAAACATGCCTTTAAACACAGTGTTCGCATCTTGGGGTACTCATTCAATATCACATATTGTAATCATCAATAATTATATTTTCAATATGTTCTCAATCAATCAGTGTGTATATACATCACAATAGGTTCATGTTAAATCACATATAAGCATCAATCCAAATCCATTTATTGCCTCCTGTCAGGGCTAACTTGCCTCAACAAGCAAGTCGATTGCTGAGGCAAGTGGTGCAGTTGCTCCCTCTCCAAAACAACGCAGATATACAAATTCATATGTTCTTTCTCATACCATTCTATCCAATCCTAATTTTTTTCAAACAAGTCCCACAAGGCAGAGTTTTGGTTCAAAATCAAAGGGAACACACTTGAATTTACCAAGGCCATAATCCTAAGCTACAAAGTTTTTTGCAGAAGCCCCACGAGTAATACTAACAAGGCGAATAGAAACCACGTTAAATTTCCATTATAGACGGCTTTATGACAATCAAGATGGCAATGATAAAATAAGGATTTATGATGATTTAATGTATTAAAATCATTTAAATGACATTAAAACCGGTTAATTAAAACACATTAAAGTTCCAACGACCATCCTAATGGTCCGTTCAATGACTTCTGTTATTTGACTTTTCTACTACTCAAGCTTACATTTTGTTATACACTAGGGTATTTCCAATCTTGCGTTATTATTCCTTTGACACACTCATATTACAAAACGTATATGCTATGACAAACAAAGGGCAACAACTTAGGTATTCTTTCAATGCATACTTTTAAAGATCCACGAGTCTAGATTAATAATGATGCTGGGTTAGGATGGTTTACTAAAGGTGGTCAAGCCATTGAGGCAGTTTCGAGCATTTCATATGGTCCTGCTTGGCTGTGATGCTTCTCTCTCTTGTATACAATATAAGAATTGTTAACTAATTTGCACTAATAATTGAATATATATTAGTTAAGTCAATTTATGTGTCTTAAATCGATAAAATTTTAATTAAAGGATGTGATTTTTAAATATGCACTTATTATCTATCACCTCTCTCCCCCCTATAAAGGGTATAATTGGAAAACAAAAATTAATTACCGTCTCAACCTCTTATATTTTGAATTAAAATTTCCTTCTATAAAACTTCTTATATTTTAGACCAAATGGAGTATATGTATGGAGATTTCCAGCTTCAATCTGTCGAGTTCTCCCATTAAAAAGGCATAGTGGACAAGATATGGTTTTCATTGTTATCTTCGTCTTCTCTATGTTCTACTCTATCTGGTTCTTAATGTAGGTCATATTTATCTAATTTTGATTAAATTAAGGAATCTAGTTTTTTTTCGAAACATTAAAAAGTTTGTTAAGTTAATTAATATAATATGTTTGTTTTTTGTTCTAAAACACCATAATTGTTTTTTTTTTAAATTTCATCAATATCTCTTGCTTGATTATTGTTGAGAGAGCATCAATAAGGGTAAATTAAAAAATATTGACAAATATGGGAAATATGTCTTACATTTAGAACTAAAGTCAAGTCCTAATTAGATCCAAGATTAATGATGGGAGGAGTATTGCTTTTAGGCTATAATAAATGTATAGTCTAAATATTAAAAAAAAAAAAAAAAAAAAAAAAAAAAAAAAAAAAAAAAAAAAAAAAGAACCCAACGTTCAGGGAAAGGAAGCATTAAACTCCACTTTACACAATTCGGATGGGGCATCAAAAGGCTCAAATCAGGTGGTAGCATGTGGAGGTTTATTGCGAGACTATTTTGTTAAGTGGCTTGGAGGCTTTGCTACACGGCTTGGAAGATGCTCAGCGCTGGTAGCTGAGTTGTGGGAAGTCTTAACAGGATTAAAGTTGGCATGGGAGGCAGGTTGGAGGCATGTAATTGTTGAAAGTGATTGTCATTCAGTCATTGCATTACTTTCCAAACAAGGTAGTGCAGCTCGTGAGTCCCATTTAGTGTCTCAGATACGAGCAATTACTCGCAAACAATGGGTTATACGTTTCTGTTATGTTCTTTGGAAGGTAATCAGTGTGCAGGCTTGTTGGCGAACGTAACTATGTTTTGTCGCATGTGGAGCCCCCAGACGGAACTCACTTCTCTAATCCCCCTACTGGTCTCTATCAGTCCCTAGTTGCTAATCTAATGGGTGTAGAACACGTTAGGAGGGGCGTGGAAATTTAATTGCTTTTTTGATTTTTCATTGTTTTACTTTGCACTATTTTATCTTTGATTGTATAAAATAAAAAATTTTTTTTTAAAAAAAAAAACTCCACTTTACAAAATTGTTTAACCCCACTTTATCCTTTTTAAAAAAATAAAAATAAACTCCTTTAGATTTAATTTCCTAAACCATCCCCCTCCATTTCCCTCGTACAAAACATGCCCCAACATTCAGCCGCTTTCATCTGATTCCTATCAATCTCATACCTTTTAATATTCAACGGTACTCAGCCGTGACTTGCAAGAAGTTTGAAGGAGAATTATTTCAAGCTATGAACAATTCAATTGTTTACTCTAATTGGGAAGAGGAGGAAAGTTATATATGAACTTTGGTTCTTCAAGAGCGTTTTTTTATATGTAGTCTTTTCGTTCAATTTATCTTGGAAAATTCTAATATAGCTGTTTGAAATAGAAAAATTTTAAATCAAAGTTAGTAAATTCAACAATCCCTAATTAATCATTAACTCAATTTAGATTTTCAAAAAATGTGTAAAATGACTTTACTACCCTCCCCTTATCTCTCCTCTCAAAAGAGTTTCATTGCTCTCAAACTTTTTATTCCAATATAATAATTGTGTGTGTGTAAGGAAAATTCCATTAAGGGATAGTTGAAATTGCCCGAATTCTAAATTAGGTCATTGAACTTAACAAATACTAAATGAGGTTGGATGTTATAAAATAAGAGGTGAATTTGATAATTTTACCTTAATGCCCTTATTTAATCATTCTCCAATTCTCCCCTCCCCACCATTTTTGGGAAAATACCAACTCACTACCTCCCCCTCTCGCTCCCATCCACCATTTTCGGCAAATTACCAACCCACTGATTTTTTTTTTCTTTTTTTTGCCATCTCATCACCAACCCACTGATCATTCACTAAATAATAAAAGTATTTCATCTAGATAAATTTCAACCATGCAGCAACTTATGTGTAAATTTTTAATCTATGTCTGGTAAATTTTTTTAATCTCTGATATTTTAATATTGTTTTTTTTAAAAAAAAAAAACTGTCATTATTTTTTTCCCACAAAAAAAAAAGTTGTCATTCACTTTTATTTTCTAACTCCCTGTAATTTCTAATGCATTTTTTACCCATTTTCTTTTCTCTCCCTCTCTAATTCCTGAGCATCTCTTCTCTTTTGGATTCACTCTCTCCCTCTCCCTTCTCTGCCCTACCCTCCCCCTCCATTCCTTCCACCATTGAAGCAAAGTCTGAGGAGTTTTAACAGCATCAGAAGCCGTTCATCAGAGCCTCTACCAGCAAGGTACTCGGATTCACCCAAGCCGCCCATGTCGTAGCCATGAACGCCATCAGGAACAGCACCGAACCCACTTTAACCATCATCTTCTTCCTCAAACCCATCTTCTTTCTTTTCTCTTTTCTCATAGCTTATGTGCTTTTGTGTTGGAAGGCTCATTTATCACAATATTAAATGGAATACTGGATGCTAATGAAAGAACGTGAGGTGTGTAAAAAGATAATGCTATTTTCATTGTCAATACATATGGAATATTGCTGGATGGTGGAAAAATGACGGCTTGCAAACCGATAAATGTTGTAGGAGGTAATTAGTTTATCTCAAACTTTGTTTTAATGGTGGAAGGGGGAGGGATTCAGAGTTCAAGAAGTGTTTAAAAAACGTGCACATTTTAAAAACTTCTTGGATTAATAACTCAAGGGCATGAAAGTAATTTCGTTCAATTTCTAAATCGTACTTTAGGCATATGACTTGATTATTCATTTCTCAAGTTTAGTGATCCAAATTAGAATTTGAGTATTTCAAATGACTTTTTATAGGATTTTCCTATTTATCTTTGCAGTTTATGATCCTTGGATTAAAAGGTTCTGATTTATGAAATTTTATCGATTTATATTAGATTAAATACATTTTATGGAGGACTTTACTAGTTGTATTCTTCTTCTTATTGTTTTTTTTTTTTGGGTAATGACGTAGGTTATAGAGTAACATAAGAAATAGGACATAAATATTATACCAAAAAACTACAAATGGAAGAAAAACAAATAAATTTAATAGCGTTAAAAGAGAAATAATTAAGTGACAAATGTCCTGCGTGCTAATTTAATTTGGGGTATTTTATCATGTTTATTAGGTAAGAAATGCATTAACTTTTATTTACTTGGATTAAATTTGATTGAATGGAAATGGAGCTTAAAGGGTATAATTGTCATATTATTATGATTCCTCTTAAGTGTTTTATTTTTTAGATAAATGATACACCGCACTTGCTCTATTTATATTATTAGCACGAATATTGGTGTTATCCACTTGCTCTATTCCTTATTATTATTAAAGACACTTTGTAGACATGGCTTGTTTCCTTTTATAAAACACATTAGAGGCTGTTTGAATTGTTTTCTTACCCATTTTACCCCCATGGAATAACACTCATATTGCTCATATTTAATTCTTTTTCTCACCAGATATTCTCTTTGCTTCACATATTCTTGCTCTTTCACATAAATAAGGGTACTATTGGCAAACAAATTAGCATTTTTTTTAACATATTTATTATCACCAACAAAGTTTAACCAACATTTTGAACAATGCACTTTAGTTATTTGTTGCTTAAAATAAGAAATAGAAGGAGTATTACATTATATTAATTTGTAGGGTTAAGGTGCAAAAATATACAATTTTTTTTAAAAGTGTGTCAAATACCAAATGTTTTTTTAAGAAGCAAAAATAACTATGGGCCTGTTTGGGTTGGCAGTAGAGTACCTGTTTGGAATCAACGTTAGGAGAGCGTTAAGAGCGTTAGCGGTAGAGTTAATGGGCGTTGGAGAAAAAGGCTCAACGTTGTGTGTTTGGGTTGCGTGTTAAGTTCACGGACTTAACATCAAAAAAAGCTCAAAAAGTAGTTAAGGAAAAAGCTCTAACCCAGCTTTTTCCATAATACTCTCATCTTTTGACGTGGGCCCCGCCACTTCTACCACTATCAATCCAAACACAAATCATTATCTATAACCTAACTTTTTTCCCACCGAGCTTTTTTTAATGTCAGATAGCTTTTAAGCCACCGCTCCTACCGTCAACCCAAACAGGCCCAGAAACGGTGGCTTAAAAGCTATCTGACTTTTAAAAAAGCTCGGTAGGAAAAAATGTCGGGTTATAGATAATGATTTGTGTTTGGATTGATGGTGTCCAAACAAGCCCTATGTGGTTATAAAATAAGTGTAGAAGTCACATTTTATGTTAGCGGAAAAGGTTGAGCGTGAGTTTCATCTCTTTTGACCCAAAAAAGTGAGGTGGAGAAGATAGTTGTTGAAAGGGCAAGTTAAACAACATCAAAAATAAAAGAATAAATATAATATATAAATGGAAAAAGAAATTGGGAAGGAATCTCAGTGAGTTTAGCGTAGCTAATGCCTTGAGAGATGACAAGGTTGTTGATGGTGAGGTCGGCGACGAGGTCCGACCAGAACAGGCAGAGATTGTAGATGGGAAGCTATTCGAAAATTGGACGAAGTACTGAAATCCTTTTACAATTCTATCTCCCTGCCTCTTTATGTTCTTGAATGGCCGGAAAGAGTCATTTGGGAACAACGTTTCTTTCGCTGTTGACTTCAGTTTCGTCATAAACTCCCTAGGCGTCGAGAAGTTCCCCGTGTAGTGTGTAATACCTTGAATTTTATGATTAGTGGCTTGAGAATAAACTTAAATAAAGTAGACTATTAAGTCTATTTTAGCAAGAGTCCCAAGAATGCATAAGAAATAGAATGATTTTAGAAACCGCAACCAGAATAAAGTACAAATTTCGGTGCAAATTAGTGGGAAAAAAGTACATGATTTCTTTAGGATGTGTCAGAAGGACATAGAACCTAAACTTGGATCCAAAAGGAAAGAGAAATCGTGTCTAGAAAGAAGCAATATAGAGAACTAAAAGAGCTAATGGCACAAAAAATAATATTGTCATAATTAAGGGCAAAAGAGACAATTGCCACTTGATATTGAAGTTAAAATTGGAATACAAAATGAAGAGTCAAGATTTGCTCTTCAAAAGTAAGAAGTAATTATGAGAATGAAAAGCAAATTAATTCTCCCTATTTGAGAGTGAATTTTGGTCAAGACATGAGGAGAGAGTGAAAAAATGAATTAACTTGATAACTTTTTCAAGAGAGGACCATATATTGACACTTCATCTTTTCTCACTTTCTTGGACTCCAAATTTGGCCAAACATTCAAGAAGGATGGAGATTAATATTAAAGTTTTGTTCAAAAGAAGAGGAAAAGAGAAAGAGAGGAAAGAGGCAAATAGAGACTTCTCATAAAAAACATTAGTACTCAAAAAAATATGCATACTCAAATTCAAATTCTTATAACAAACGGGGTTAGGTCTAGCGGAAGAGGTTAGTCCTTTACAACATGACAAACCAAGATTTGAATCCCTGATGAGAAAGATGCCCATATTTAGTATCCGACAGTCTCAAACATGATTGCCTCCAATAGGATAATACATAATACATAATACATAGGTACTTTTAACCTTTTTTCCCAATGATTTTAATTTCTTTAATACTTTTCTCAATGGTTAAGATAAGTGATGAACTAGTATATATCCATTCCAAGCTATTGGGGGAATTCAATATAAAATTTGTGGATAAATTAAAATGTAATAAAATCATATAAATTGTTCATGAAAAAAGACATAAATTGATATTCATGTTGAAGCTTCCTTTTATGGTCCCTGTGACACGTATTGTCAGACAAACCCAAAACTGAAGCATGAGGAAGCATTCATTATATTCCTACACGACTACCGTTTGGGATAATGATGGTAGATAGGCTTTCACAAATAGAAGATAGAATAAAAATCATATTATAGATGTGATTCATGTTTGGGATAACGATGATATAAATGACTTTTTTCTAAATCTTGTTTAAAATAGTGTTTGAAAAGTCATTTGAGATGCAAAATGACTAAAAATAACATAAATTTTATTGAATATCATACGCACACACGTATCACAATTATTAGTTGTATATATTGTGATAATTGAAGATAAAATTTTAAATTTGATAAAAAAAAAATTATTATTTAAAAATTAAAAACTCTAAAGTATTTATATATATTCTAATGGATAAATTAAAATGCATACAAATGTATATTTAATAGTACATTACTTATTGGACCCCTTATTCTTAACTTTTTTTCCATAAGCTTAAAAAAATCACTCCAAAAGATGAAAAAATGACTTATACTAGAAGGTATTTTTTACAATAAATCCATCAACCATTGAAATTATCGCAAAGGGTCCAAATTAGCTTCTTTTCCCCTTCCGCTAGGCTTATTTTACTGTTTGATGGGCTTTTTACCTCAGTTACAGCCTTGCCAAACAGGTCATCTCATGAGTTCTTTGAACATTACCCCTCATTCTTGTTAGTTCTCATAGATGTTTTGATGATAACTAGATTTAACCAAGAAGCAGAAAAATACAGATTTGGAAAAATCACATTGCTGTCAGCTATTTTCGTTTGCTGTCACAAAAACTCGAGGCAATTAAACGGCCTCGAGTTAACCCATTGAAGAAACATTTAGAAATTGCAAAATGACTCGAGCCTTAGAAATTATACCTCGAGTTTGCTACCTCGAGGTAAGGCAATCTCTACCTCGAGTTAGCCTTTTGAAAATGAAGTTGAAAGAATAAAATTACCCTCTAGCCAGCATAGATGTATCTCGAGTTTAGTAACTCGAGTCAAGAAACATTAGCCTCGAGTCACATTCCTTCACAGAAGAATATCATTCCATGGATTACCTCGAGTCTACGAAACAACTACCTCGAGTTAGATGACTCGAGTCAAAGAACGATCTACCTCGAGTTAGACTATGCTGAATCAATATTCATCCCAAGAGATTTAACTCGACCCTCCTTAATTATTGACTCGAGTCTTGAACCTCGAGCCTATATTCCATGAACCTCGAGTTTGGTAAAATATTGATATATTCTGGTTGTGTGATTTAACTCGAGGTTGCAATAATGGTACCTCGAGTTAGGTAACTCGAGTTTATAAAAGATGAACCTCGAGTTAATATCTCATCTGGAAAACTCAGTTTGAATATTTCCAATTGATTAACTCGAGTCAGCAAGAACTTTGCCTCGAGGCAAACTAGTCTCTGTTATTTTTAAATATTCATTTTGAGATTGTGATTTCGTAGATTATCATCTGTATTCTCCATATCATCCTGCATAACCATCCTTAATCTACTTTGACCAGTTTGCTAAGTGAGTTTCAGATGATTAGAACAAACATTAACTCAAATTTTGAGTAAAGCAAACCAGCTGTCAGAGCATTTAATGCGAGCCAGACACAAAGCATGAAAGAAGGATATGAATATCTAAGCCTCTGGAAAGTAATTCAAAAGTTTCCAAACAATACTCTTCTCATGTCTCAACGGGCAAAAGGAATAAGGAATGTCAACGAAGTATATTCACCAACCTCCGAACGCTACGAAGAAATAGAGCAACGGATATATTTATGACTCACAACGGCTATCTTAATGAGTCACAACGGCCGATTCCCAAATCCTCTCCAACGGTCATTAATGGCATCACCTATAAATAGGATAAGCATTGAATTCAGACAACTACAGAAACGCTGTGCAATTTATTAGAGTTCATAAATATTTCGCTGTTTCAACTACTCCATTAATATCTTCGGATATCTTGTTCTTCAGTGTTCATTTATTCTACTCTTGAGGAGTCTCAAACACTTATTCTTTTTTATTCTGATTGTTAGACTTAAGGTTGAAGAACCTTAAGCGAGGGTGTATTAATTACAACTTGTAAGGGAGAGTAGAGTCAGATAGATCATCCTTCGTTTACAGAGTGTGTAATTATATTTGAAAGATAGTGAAATCCCGTGTGTTCTAGGAACCGGACGTAGGTCGATGAATTTAAACGAAGGTATAAATTGCCTTGTGTCCATTTACATTCCCTGTTTCTTTCGTGTGCTCTTACACTGTGCGAATTTCAAAAGAATTTTTGAAATCACCTATTCACCCCCCTCTAGGTGATATTCCACCTTCAGTTCTTGGGTTCAACTGGAAAACGGGTCATACACTCTCACCAAAAGGGAGCAAAGTTGGTCGAGAGCGGCGGGGGGCGTCATCCTGCAGATGTAAACTTATGGAAACACAGGTTGAAGCGGAGGCATAAAAAAAAATTTTTATCAAAAAAAAAAAAAAAAAAAAAAAAAGTTCTTTGAACATTGCAAGGTGAAGTTGATGGCCCGAGAGAACCGACTAGCTTAAAAACTTGCAATCAATTAACAATTTGAATGGGAAAAATCTTAATTTGGATAACAAATTTGCCATCAAAATTTTCAATTAAAATTATTACATCTAAAAGTAGCCTTTCTGATAATTATGGAAACACAGCTTTTCCAACATTGCTCAAATTGTGCATACGTAGACCAGAACCCAGTTGACTTTCTGTTTCAATCCAGCTCTTACCAGGCATCTTCTTAACCCCTCTATCTTCCATTAACTTTCTGATCTCCACGGCATCATTCCATCGGCCTACTGCTCTATAAATATTACCCAGAAGAACATAACTTAGATGGTGATCAGGTGCCAGCTCGATCATCTTCGTCGCGATTCTCTCTGCAGTGATAGAGTCTGAACATTTGGTGCATGCTCCAAGAAGAACTGCCCAAAGTGATGAATCATATCTACAATCTGCATTTTCTAGCAAGTTTTCAGCCTCTTCTAGCAGCTCAGCACGGCCTAAAAGATCGATCATGCAAGTATAATGCTCAGTGCCATGTTTAATCCCATAGTCTTTTGTCATTGAGGCAAAATACTTTCTCCCTTCATCAACCAAACCTGCATGACTACAAGCAAAAAGAACAGCAATAAAAGTTATGTAGTCAGGTTTCATCCCCTCTTTGATCATCTTCTCAAATAACTCAAGTGCTTCTCTCCCTCTTCCATTCTGAGCAAGCCCACCAATCATGGAGTTCCACGTTATCATGTTTCTAACCGGCATGAGTAAGAACAATCTCTTTGCAAAATCAATGCAGCCACATTTTGCATATAAATCAACTAAGGCTGACTCTACTATAACATCTCTCCACCCACCCCTTCTCACGTACTGGCAATGAACCTCTTTCCCCTGTCTCACAGCTGCCAGTGACGAACACGCTCGAATAATAGTCCCAAAACTGTAAAGGTCCACCTCTTTCATTTCCCTCACAAGATTAATCACAGTTTCACATTCTCCATTTTGACAGTATACACCAAGCATAGCAGACCAGGAAATTGCATTCTTATTGCTCATTCTGTCGAAAACACTCTTGGATTCACTAATAGAGCGACATTTTCCATACATGTCCACAAGACTGCTCTCAACAACCACATTTCCACACAGCCCTGATGTAACAACTTTAGCATGAACTTCTTTCCCCTGCCTCGACCTCCCCAAATTAGCACAAGCTGTCAACACTGACCCAAACGTAAATCCATCTGGGGATAGCCCATGATTTCTATGCATGACATAAAAAAATCCCAAAGCCTCCTCAAACAAATCATTCCTTGTTAATGCTGAAATAACTGATGTCCAACATATAGCATCTGGTTCAAGCAATTCATCAAACAACTGGCGTGCATCCTGCACACCGTGGTTTCTTCCATACATATCAGTCAGAGCACTAGAAATAACAGGATTTGAATCAAACCCACGACTTATAGCCATCCCATGGAAGTATCTTCCTCGCTTTAAATCACCAAGCTCTGAACATGCCTTAATCACAGCGGATAAAGAAAACCCATTAGGCTCAACCCCAAATTCAAGCATTTCCCAAAACAATTGCAAAGAATTTTGGGGCTTCCCCACACGAATGTACCCAGAAATCATTGAACTCCACGACACCACATCCTTCACAAAAAGGCCATCGAACACTTTCCGAGTCTCCGAGAAATCGGGACCCAATTTGAAATAAAGTGCGAGCAAGCTATTGCCGACAAAACGGTCGGTTTCAAGACCAGACTTGATAACATGGGCATGGATTTGAATGCCATGACCAAAAGAAACCACTTTAGTACAAGTCTGAAGCAGGGAGGCGTATAAAATTGGTTTAACACTGATATCACCAGAACTAATGGTGTTCAGAAGCGTGAGCGCCTTAGGAAGAGCACCAGACTTGCAGTGTTGGAGGATTTTGGACTCTTTGATTGACGGCTCCCTTGAGTTTCTGAGGTTAGAGACAAGATAACTGAAATGGCGTTTGATCAAGAACTTCATAAAATTAACTTGAAGCCAGAAGGGTCGGAGGCAGATTCTCTCCACTAACTAAACCCTCCGCTGCCTCTTCGCCGACTCAACACACACTGCTTTGTCCTTTGTCCATGAAAGGCTGAGATCCAAGTGAAGTGGACTATCAAAGAAACGGGAAGCAGCGAAACTGGAAAAATGAAGAGCCAAAGAAGCAATTTGGTTAATAGTTAGTGTAGGGGTTTAACATTTCAGATTAGACATTTCACTATAGGAAGCACAAAGAGTAACAAGCCCAACAGGAATGAAAATGAAACCCATCAATAGAAATGTAGAATGTGCATGATTGAGATTTAGCTTGCACATTTAAAGAAGTAAAAAGTCAAAGATTTTAAAATGGAAGTTCATGCGCAGACTTAACTAAGGTAGAGACATGAGATGCAGTTAAAAGTAAACTATTGCACAAGACGAGTCTATGTAACAGAGAAAATCTGCACTGAATTTAATTCAGGCTCAAGTAAGAGTCACTATTCACAAAAAGACATGTATCATAAAATGCACGGAAACAGTATGTAATATTGCAACTAAACAAGTACTCTCATTACAATCTGATTTGACAGTAGCTAAGCAGACAGTGACAAAGTCTCTCATTGCCCAAATGGCAGCCAAATCACCAATATGCACATCTAAAGTAAACCACAGAAGCAATTCCTTTCTTTCTTCTTGTTTTTTTTTTTTTTTTTTCACTTTTGGTGCATTCAATCTTGAGTCTAGACAACAAAATGAACACCTATTGGCTCCTATTTATAATAGTCCAAATTGTCCACCGCATTTTACTTTGCTTTTAGTCTCTAAATCCCTTTATTCTTAGTTCTGTTCGGCAATGTGAACTTGAGATCTGAAGAAGAATATAAATAACTGATTTAAATATATAATTACTCTGCCATATCTCCTATAACTGTATGTTTCTAAAGGCAACCAAAAAAATAATAATCAAATCTCAAAGAAGTCAATTAACAGAATGTCCAAAACAAAATGAACCAACCCTCTTTTTGACAGCTGATAAGAATGACATAAGCTTTGATCTTAGTAAAAAAAGAAAATTACAATCTAGTCTTGAAACTTGAAATAGGGAGAGATGGCTTAGAGAAACCATTCCCTACCATCTCGTCTGTTTAAGGAACCTCCTATAATCTGATATGTCTAGATTGGTAACACATCCAGCCTATTGCACACCATATCAAATAGAGAAACTGGAAATTATCAGAAAATATAGATATATGAACGTCAACAGAAGAGTCCTCAATTGTCTGCGTAAAGGAAAAAAATAGTTGAAAAACTGCGATGGGAAAGAAGAAAAACACACCATTATGATTATTTTGCCCTGAACGTACTGAGATTGGTTGGGAAGCTTGGCCTCCTCTGGCAACTGTTGAAGAACTCCCTGCCTCAACTTCCATTATCACAATCCTCCAAGATTCAAAGCACTTGCATTCTCCCAACACTGCATTGAAAGTCAAAATTTTGCTTCAGTCAACTAGGAAATAGCTATAATTTGTAATTTAATCACACAAATTTCCAACTTTGCAGATCCAAGTGTATTCTTCATAAATCAAAATATCAAATTAAGCCTCTTAAAATACAGATAAAATATTCCCAAGCACAGCCTATACACGACTTGATAACTCACTGCAATAATCTGACCATTTAGACCTCAATCTAAACGATAAAATAACATAAAAGATATCTTAAGTGAACATACTTGTGATCATTTATTCGCCTCTCACATTTTCTCAGCAGCTTAATATATTACCTGGTAATTTACGTTGATCCCAGGCTTGACAAGAACGACTTGAACTAAATGTCTTTTGAAGAGAGAATCGGAGATGAAAAAACTGGGATTCCCAGAGGCATGAGTTAGCGAGGGAAAAGATTGCTTACCTAGAGAATTAGGAATCCCTGAACATTACATTCTTCGCTTACAGGGCGGGAAGGAAGCGATCAGCTCATGGTTACTTTGGTTAGTGGAGGGTTTCAACGGTTCAAATTGGATAATTCAAATGGACAACCCGGATTTCAGTGGGTCAGTGAAGCCCAGAGCCTAAAACGTCAGGCCTCAAATCATCATCATTTGGCAGTAAGCAAATCAGAAATCTGTTTTCTAACCGTTCAACTGACAAAAGGGTCAAACACTCTCATCAAAAAGGAAGAGGTTTGATCCTGAAGTTGATCAAAGCTTTGGAAGAAGATCCTGGGCCTACAAAACCAACGGTAACGAAATAAGGTGAAAATATATGTATTTTTAGTCGCGAATTCCGACTTGTGGAATGAATTTCCTAAGCCCTTGTCTTTGGGACTATAGGTGAATCAACCCCTCTCCTAAAATATTTATATCAAAACAAAAAATCTATTTTCTATTTTTTTTTAATTACCTAAAAAAACTTTACAACTCCCTTTTGAAATATTTCCTCTGATCTTGAAATAAAGATTCAGTTGACTTTTTTTTTAAGAGATTAAGAAAGGTAAACAAATTCTTTTATCATAATATATACTAGTATTATGTATCATTGGATTATTTAATAGTTTATAAGTTAGAAAAATTAATTTTTAAAAAAAACGATAAATAAAAATACTTCAAAGTAATTTATTTAATTTCTTTAATTTTTTAAAAAAAAGTCAACTAGATTTTATACTTAAGGTTGGAGGCATTAAAAATTTGTTCTTTTGAGAAGATATGTGCCAAAATGTCTTTTCCTTTTATTCTCTCTTTCTTTTAAGCCTAACTCTTTTCAAATTTTACTGTTTAGTAATGCCCCCTTATCTTTTTGAATTTAGATCAAACCTGTGCCACAAAGGACATATCTTGTGCCACTAAACCCAAGGGTTTTTGACACTGTTTATTTATCATGTATTCACTCTTAAAATTAGCTGAAACATTTAAGAAACTTATCTTTTGAATGCATAGATAACTCTAAAAAAAAATAGTTTCAAATTAAAGGCTAAGGAAAATTTATTGAAGCAGTGCTGAGAAATGTAATGAAAAGATATGTCATGATAAGCTTGCATGCCCCTCAAAGATCCCTACATAGTGTTCTGAGTTCTGACCAATAATCTGGAGGTAAATTTGTTGTTACATCATTCTATGCGTGTACTCAAATCACAGGTTGCATCATTCATGATAATGCATTTCTTAGCCTGTGTTAAATATTCTATAACTTGCTACATACAATTAGTCAAAATGCACAACTATCATGTCCTTGTAAAATTTATCCCAACCAAGACAATGGCTTCTGGAGACTGGAGCCTTCCTTGTTTTGGTGTTGTAATGTGTACAGTATGACACAGGGTTCAACAAATTCTGCCTGCAAATATCAAACAGAAGAGAACAATCAATAACCATACCAAACCAAATTGGCATTTATATACGTGAAGGTGACACAACAAATCCACAAAAGAAACCATTTTACCTAAGCTTTGGATACGTATGACCAAATTCTTTTCCAAGAGCTGATCAAACTATGAGCAGAACCATGCCCTTCAACAATTCTTTCAGCTGTGGGTCCCATTTCATGAACAAATTTGACAGATTCTGACAGACGGTTAAGGAGATTCATCAAGGCAATTACTTCATTTCTCTGCAACTGCAGCTGAAGGCAATAAAGTGCAGCACACTTAGTTTGGTCAGCCAAGTGGCCGTAGAACACAACTCAAATTCTTGTAGCAAGCATGTGAATGGTAGCACAAATATATATATATACTCGTTAGTTTTTTTTTAAGATTAATTTGGAAGCAAAAGGACTACTGCTTGGCAAGTATACAGCAAAAACAGAGTATCCATTTAACAAGTATACAAGGAGGGAAAAATAAATCAGCAAAGCTTTGGGAGTTAGTGTCCTGGTTCTACAAACTTTTTCAAATAAGTTAATAACGACATAATGAGTTGTGAAAAAGTATAAGTGTTAAATTATTAGAGAATTTTACTTCATAATATTTAAGAAAAAACTCCATCCTTTTCTTGTATTCAAAACTTAGCAAGGTGGAAGGACTGGCAGATGAATGGAAAATATATGCCCCTTTCAAATTCAGGAATATGAATAAAAGCAAAAGACGAGCAAAATGAACTTACTGTTTGATCCCCATTTTCTTGACCATCAACAGTAAAGAGAATTTTTAGCGCTGTCCCAAGACCAAGAACCTGAAGTTTACCCCATAGGCGACACTTCTCACATCCCACACAATCCATTATTGCACTGCATGCCACAAACGATAAGGCCATTACTAATGACAGATATTAAATGAAGCAGGTAGCAAACTGAATCACTTGCAACATATTAGTGGAAGACCGGACATAAGTTTATATTTCACTCTCCTATCTGTGTTACATTCCCCACATGACAAGGGGATTATGGATAAACCTGCTTAGAATCTTGGGAAGGAAGAAATTCAGTAAATTATCCATGGGATTGGGAAAGCACACACTGATACAAACATAATCTAAACACAGAAATTGTGTCAAAATTCAAACAGCATCTATTTATCCTAATAAATTTTTCTTTTCTTTTATTCTTTTTCCTTTATGTATACCTTATTATCTAACAGGAGAAAATAGAACCCGTTGCTAATCAATCTTCCTTCTTAAATATGTATCAGAATTCAGAAAAGCAAGAGCATTAATTCAGAAGACGCCTATGCTACCACAAAGTTTTGTCAACTTGATAGATATTTAGTAAAAGCCAGAGTTAAACCCACTAAATTTAAGGAGATACCTAATATTTTTGAACTGCTGTTGAATTTTCTGTTTTAGCTCTGGACCACTTTGGCCTTTCCACAGCTTAGCTTCATCAAACGGAACTGGGCATGCAGCTTGAAGTTTGGGGTTGTAAAGCATCTGTCTCATCAAGGACTGTGTCTTAAGGTCCTCAATAGGGTTACCTGTATCGTATTCAGCCTGTTCTAGATACTCCCCAGCCTAAAGAGTATTCAGTTGTAGACAGTATAAGAACCCTTATCAACCAGTTGTAAAGACAATAAAAGTGGTAGGACAATCTATACTCACTTTGGTCACTGCTCGCAGGACAAAAAGGAAAGTGAAGTACAAATTTCTCACACGATCTGGGTATTTCAAGACTCGGTCATACATCAAGGTGAGATTCTGACCCCACTGGAATTACCAAAGAGAAAAAAGAAAAGCAAATTAGGCATATAATTAAGTTTGTTTTAATTTAATGTCCATCACTATAAAGGGTCCATTAGTCAATAAGGTCTATTATTATAAAAGAAAATTAGATCAAAAAAATTTCAGTCTAAAAGCCAAAACCAGCTAGCAGTCATCCACATCCTAAAATACAAGATGAACTGTACTTATCTGCAAAAGCAATGCAGAATTTTACTCAAAAGGAGGATCAGGCACTACAGACAAAAAAGAATACAAAATTTACCAAGTTTGTAGCTTCATCGAGTAGATAATCAGAGGCTATGTGAATTGATATGGAGGAGTGAAGACCAGATATCAATTTATACAAAATTTTCTCCTCCTGGCATAACTCTTCAGATGGATCTACAGAAGGCAAACATATTCTCTCATCAGTAGATTATAAAGGATGCACATATATATCTATTTCATGTACAGCACCCAACATCAGCATACAGTAAGGAAAACAATTACTCTTCCATCATTGCTTTAAAGATAATTATTTCTCAAAAGTAAAGAAACAACGATAGCATGGCTGACATCTTTAAATTTTGATTGTGCAGGAGAAAAGACTGAATGGTATAAGCTTTTAACAGGCAACTCACATTTAGGGCAGTTCTCAGAATAGACAGCATCCCATATCCTTCTTGCAGATGGTCCAGTGTAACCAGTATATCTTTCCGGATTCAGTTGAAGATTCACGTAAGTCAATTCATCTGTACATAGAAAAATGAGAAATGGCATCAATTGAGATGCTTACTTTCTTGAGTCTTGAGATAATCGTGTAGACCAAAGTCAATTATGAATACTAGTAACAGTACTCCAGCATAAACATATATTATTTTGCAGATTCACCAGGATGAAATGAAATGCTGTTTTACAAAATTCAAAGATATGAAGTGACAAACCGTTGTCCGTCTCATCATCATTTGTCCAGGGGTTGTCAGTTTCTGTCCATCCTCTGAAAGCTTTTCTATCTACGGTTCGATCAACAGCTGCTTGAGGATTTCCTTCTTGACAAATAAGGTCATCTGATGGAAGACGGTGAGGCTTCTTGAATAATTCTGGAAACTCACTCTCTGGACATTCACATACGCTGCAGTCCCTCAGGCGGCACATACCATCATCAGGCCAAAAAGGACAGTCACACCATAACTTAACCTGCCACAGAACAACTAGCCTTTGTGATTCCTTGCAAGAGTCTAGCAGCATACATTATTAAACATTTCAAGCAATCAAATCCACACTCTCTATAAAAAGACTTCTCAAATTCTGCTATTGGTTTTGAACAGCATCCCAAGCTAAAACATGGAGATGAACTAATACTAGTTAATTGTAAAGAACAAGGCAAACTAACACTAGAAGGTCTTCTTCAAACAAAATTGCAAAACACATTATTGGGACATCCTCGGTAAATGTAACACCACAGCATCAATGGCATTGCATAATGGACAGTCAAGATATTCCCGATTTATGAGAAGATCAGCAAACCTTGAAATATCGAAAGAATGGGGTTTTCACAAGCTCTTGAAGTGATGGATGCAACACTTCCACGTTAACATGGTTCACGGACTCATAATCACAACAACAATCCTCTACCATACCACTATACTTGTGCGTACCCTGCAAAAAAGAAGGGGGGGGGGGGGGGGGGGGACGACATATGTTGATCAGAAAGCAAAAATATAAACCACAAAATAAGTATTGGGTAGCACAGAAAGGAATTAGCATTAAATCACTTTCTACACAACACCAAGCATATGAAATTTAACCGAAGATGAATCTTTTGAAGATAAGACTTCTCCAGAAGAAAGCTTCCAACAGGAAATCTGATCACCCAAGTATAATACAAAGGAAAAACAAGTAAAACTGTAATGATCAAAGACTACACCAGCAGAAAGATTTCCTTCTAAGCAATAAAGTTTTCTAAAATACACAATGCATTATATAAACCGCCTCACGACTTGCAATTTGGATAGGAAAGTTCATATTTTCACTTTAATCGGAAGAATTGCGATGCAATTTGACTATCCAATATAGATACTCTGTGATCTTGAAGTCAACTGAAGCACGGACAAATTACCTGAGCACACTGACAAGCTTTGTTGATAGCTTCAAAAAGAGCTTTTTTGGGACAACTAGATGACATAGACATTGCAGCAAAGAGAACAAGGAGAGGAACCAGCACCCAAAGCCATCGGGTCCCATGGCCCTTCTTCTTGACCTCCGAAACCATCTGGTCCGAATCTGAACTAATCTCCGGGCTTTCGACACAAAGAGCCAAGATTTTCAGAATCCAAAGAGCTGTTGTTCAATGGCAGAGAGAAAACCGACCAATAGAAGAGAGGGAAAAATCTCAGACTGCCTGGTATGATCACAGGATCGTGAGTTTCGAGGAAATGTAATGTGGCGAAAGAATTACAAGCATTTAACGCAGGTCAGTGGGGTTAGGAGAGGTTTTACATTTAAAGTCCAAGGTCGTCTTAGAAGGAAGAAAATCAAATCTAAGGATTTGATCGGTGTGATGGGCGCAGTGCGTCGTTGACGGTTTCCTTTTCCATTAATACAACCAATGGGCAAGTAAGACAACCAATGGGCAAGAAAGAAAATAAAACCATTTTATTTTTTATATTTAATTAATGTGTATTATAGTGAAATGACCAAAAATGCCCTCCGCCGGAAATAAAAAAAAAAAAAACCTCCACCGCCTATACGTTCCTCTCCGGCAACGAAACCGGTTGAAATAAATTTAACTCATACGAAGATTAATAAATTGATTTCAACAAAATCATATTAAATCGCATAAACAAAAAGTAACGATTCAAATAAACAGAATCGAGCCCCAGGCATGGGATTTCAAACGATTTCAACAATGGATCTCAACTCAAGTCTGGTTCGCCGGCTAGAGAGGAGAAGAAGGTTGCCGCCGGCGATAGTGAAAAAGAATGTTGGATTACTCAGTTCGAAGAGAAGGTTGCCGCCGGCAAGAAAGGAAGAGGTGTCGCCGTTAATGGTTGTGCAGAGGGGAAGTGGCGAATGGCGATGTGGAAAGGGGAAGGAAGGAAAGGCCGGAAGGGAGCGAACGAAGAAGAGTCTGGATGAAAGGCGCAAAAGGGACGAGGGTATTTTTGTCAAAATTAGAATTAAAAAACATAATAAAACGTGTTTATATTAATTATTATAGATATTTATATTTATTAAATAATTATAAATTTCAATCATTATTTAATTTATTTATAATTATTACTTTTAATTTTAAAGCGAACTAATTATTAATTTAATTTTAGAATTTAAAATTTTATCTTAAAATTTTATTTATTTCCAAATTCTTTACTAGTTATATTATTTAAAATTAGATTACAACGGAGTATTATAATTATTTATCCTATTAATTGTTAGGAATTGTATTGGGCTTGTATTTATGGGATGCTCGTAACACATTAGTTTAGCGCTTGTTTAGGTCCCGTATTACCCTTTGTATGACATTGTGGCATTATAAATTCATTGTTTGGCGGCTAGTTTAGGCTCCTGGGTATTAGTGGGGACAACACAAATAGATATCCTATGGAGGAAGCCAACAACAAGATATGTTCGTTTCCACCTGGATGCGTCAGTAAGAGACCATAATCAGGTAGTAGTTGGCGGATTAATTAGAGATTACAGGAAAGCTGAGTCACAGGTTTTATAAAGAGTATTGAAACTTTTCTCGTGGCGATCGCAGAAGTATTAACCATTAAGAATGGGATTGAAGTTTATTAGCTTTACGAATTTCAAAAAATACAGGTTTTTTTCTTATTCATTGGAGGCGCTGAATATTTTGTTGAGAGATAGAACATTGAATCATTCATAAAGAGACACATATAGTTGATATACAGTAAAGGGTAATTTTACAGGTGCACTTAAGATATAAAACTCGGTTCATGCTTAACATAATGCATGTTGGGGATGAGACTAGTTCTTTATCTTAGGTGATGCATATTTTGGCTTTCAAACTTAGGCTTGCCAAATTTATAAGGAAAAATATATTTTTTGTGAACCCTAGAGGCCTAGATTGCAGTGAGAAGAGCCACTGCATCACATATTCGAGTCTCGATCATTTTTGGTTAGTTGGCGAAGAAGACGATCGTCCGCCCTTTCACAGTAACATTCTGTTTATTCAAGCTCCGTCGAGTCAATCTTTTCGTCGTATTTCTCCTATTGGCTCGCCATCTCTTTGTTACGTCCGTTGCTTCATCCGGTCGATGGAGCACCTCTTTCAAGCTCCAAATTTAAACTACTAAACTACAAGGTCTTAAGCTAGAATTGGAGTGCTTGTCGTAGATTCAAATCATATACATATTTGAATTAAGAGAATGTGAATTTATTTAATTTTAGGAAATTAATATTTCGAATAGTTTATGATTTATTAGACAAAACAATTTCTATAATGTGCAAGAACGATACATATAGTGCAAGTCAAATTTATGAGTGATCAAATAGTAGAGAATGTTTGAAAGAAGACCATGTATATCATAATTATTCATTATTTTATATTATAATGCATTTGTCTTTACATTTTTCTCAAATTAATTTTAGCCCCCTAAACATCACAAATCATTGCAATAAGATTTTTACATATTTTGATTATGGATCTCCTCATATTTCTTTATACAGTGGAAAATTCTAAACATTTCATACTTTGAATATGCATCAAAAGAGGCAAATTGAAGCATATTATTACTAATGAGTAATAAAGTAAAATAGAAATGTGATAATATATGTTAGTTACTGGAGAACTAATATAGATTTTTATTAATTCTATGGGCAGAAGAAGAATTGATCTTGAAAAGTTATGACCCATAGATTTCCATCGGAGTTTCAATCTGGTCTGAGTGATAATACAATTGATAAGATTCTTTCATAAAATATTGGAGCGAGCGTTCTTCGGGATTATGCATGGAGTTAAAGCTTTTGTTTGTGCAGGAGGCTCGAACCTGTTTTGGGATGGCCATTACAGGCTGGTCAAAGAACAAACCTATTATTCTCACTGGTCATAATTATAAGACCGTGTTAATTTTTTTCTTGGAGAGATTAAGGAAATTAAATAAGTTACTTAATCACATTATATGTTGTGTATCCTTAAATTATATATTAGTTTATTAGTCAAACTAATTAATTTAGAGAAAATAAAAATAAAAATACTATACTATAAAATAATTGAATTAGTTTTTATAATTTTTCTAAAAAAATCAACTTAATATTATAGTTAGGATGGGAGGGAGTATTTCCTATTTTGGTGGCTGTGCATAGACTTGATATGTGCTGTTTTTGTCGGTATTTGGTTGGTGGTAAGAGCGGTGGCTTAAAAGCTATCTGACTTAAAAAAAAAAACTCGGTAGGAAAAAAGTCAGGTTATAGATAATGATTTGCGTTTGGATTGATGGTGGTAGAAGTGGCGGGGTTCACGTCAAAAAGCTGAGAGCTTTTTGGAAAAAGTTGGATTCTGGAGCTTTTTCCTTAACGAGCTTTTTGAGTTTTTTTGACTTAAAGTCCAGTGAACTTAACGCGCAACCTAAACACACCACGTTGAGCTTTTTCTCCAAAACCCATTAACTCTACTACAAACGCTCCCAACGCTCACACCAAATAGGCTCATTGATGCTTTTCACGTTACAATCAATGGACGTGAGATACTTTTAAAACTGGATTGATTGATGGTTTAACAAACTTGTTTGTCCGTAGGTTTTTTTTTTTTTATATATTTATATATTTGAGTTTGAGCCTTCAAAAAACCTGAAAAGCCTGAAGTCTATTTAAAGAAATGCCTACATTATGTCTAGTTTAAAAATTCAATCTCATATGAAATAAACAAGTTAATTAGTAAGAGAAATAAAATAACATATAATGTCAACAATTCTTTGAGCAAGTATGAATAATAAAAATCAATCATCTATTGATATATTTTTTTAAATCAAGTAAGCACGACGACAAGTGGCATGTAAAATTATAACCTTTTGTTTTTCTTGCTTGAGAAAATGAGACAAACTCTTCTTATTAAGACCATTTTCATCTGGGCATCACTAAAATAAATTTACTGCAATTATTATGTTTCATCAAATGTCATAAAATCAAGGGAGAGATATTAAGCTAGCATTGTCATCTCGATCTATAAAAAAGAAGAGAAGTAGATGTGACCAATTGATGAATGAAAATGTTAAGCACATTGATAAATGATGAAACGTGAAATTTAGGGTTAAGAATAAGTTATAAATTTTATAAATAATTTATAAAATTAATTTAGTTAAAATTATATATAATTATGTAAAATAATACATTTTCTTTATTTAAAAAAACTAAATAGGCTAGGCCTTATAAAATATAAAAACCTATTTACTTAAATAGGCCTAAATCTGAGTATGACATATTTATTAAATTAACTAGACTTAAAGTAGGTTAGACTGTAGGTACTAATAGGAGCCTAGCCTATTTCCACCATATGTGAAAGTACTATTGTTTCTTTTATTAAAAAAGTACTTCTTTCTCGCGGAAAAAAAGAAGAGTATCCCTTGTATATGTTTTTTTTTTTAAAAAAAAAAGAGTAAAATATTTCTAATTACCCCTCCATTTTATATAAAATTAGCGGTTTAAATTTAAGTGTATGTTTTCAAAATAGAAGAAAAATATGTGTAATTAAAACAAAATAAAATGATTTTTGGAGTATTTTACTGTGAGAAAAAAGAGTAGCGGTGACAATAATTCAGTTAGTCCCATTTTTTGGGCCATAAGGAGCCAACATGCATGACTGGCTCACAGATAATTTGTGGGCCATAACTAGCCCACAAACAATAAAATAGTAGTCGCTCCTTATCATCATCGTGTAAACAACCAACGTGTTGGTACAGCGGAATGTGGTGCTGGATTCCCTTAAAAGGTTTAGGGTTCGAGCTGCGGTAAAACTACTCGTAATCCGCCTTGTATGGAGCTACTATTGTTGGGAGGATCGTCCTTGCCACTGTAGAACCCGGAGTAGTTGCACACTTGCCACCATTTTTTATATAAAAAAAAATCGTCGTGTAAACAAAAATATTTTATTTAGCCAATGAGGATTGACACAGTTGATTAAGACATCGGCCTTTACCTCAAAAGGGAGGAGGTTCGATACCCGCTGGTCAATGTGAGGACATCATTGGTGTACGATCGTCGAAATCATTCTGTAAAGCGCTCTTTGAGCTTTAAACATGCGCGACGCGGTGGGAATGGTGTTTCCCCCACTTAAACTTTTTTCTAGCAAAAAAAAAAAGAAGAAAGAAGAAAGAAAATATTTTATTTAAAATTAGTTGTGTATAAATTTTAAAATGCAACGATATATTTTGAAAATATGTTTAAATAAAAAATTTAATATCAGTGACCCTTTACACACGCATATCTTTATTCCAACTATGCCAAGATGATCGGAATTAGACAGTATTATTTTTATTGTTAAAGACCAACTTGTCCTAAGAAGAAGACAATACCAACTATGCAATTACCATTTTAAATATCCGAATCTTCAAAAGCTGATTGTATCTATTTTTTTATTTTATTTTTTGGTGCTACAGATTGTATCTATTACATTTATGTTTTTTTTTTCCCCGCTAAGTAGAAGCAATCATATTCGAGGTATTGTTAGATGCTAAATGTGGGCACCTCATCCACCTGGTATGCATATTTTTTTTTTATACAATGTTTATGCTTTTTTTTGTTGCCTACTCGGTTCACCGGAACTTTGAGTTTCGAATAATCCATATTCGCCCCGAGTCGGGCCCATAGTCATGGGGGAAAGATCTCTCAACACCATTTTTTTTATTCTCATGCCTCGAACCAAGAATATAGTTAAGGGAGAGCAAATATCTTTCCACTTACTCCCAACAGATGTTAGTATATTTATGCATATATATATTTTTTTTATATGAAAATTTTAGGAAAGGGATTGGGTTCACTCACAATCTAACGACAGGGCGAAATCTCTCTTCCTCCTAGGTGACACCGATGTTGGGCAGGGCAAGCCGTCTATTACCCTCAGACGTTAACCTAAGCACACAGGAGCTGGATCTTCTCCAAATACTTGACCAACTCTAGGATCAAACCCCCTACCTTTGGTCAAAGTGTCCGACCCCTTTGCCAGTTGAGCCCAAGGACGAGGGGTTATATTTATGCATATATTTTTTTGATATAATATATTTATGCATATTTTTTTTTATAAAAAAAATGGTGGCAAATGTCAACCACCTGCGCTCAGGGTTACGGTGAAGCGACCCTCCCAACAAATGGTAGCTCCATACAAGGCGGATTACGAGTGGTTTTACCACAAATTTCAACCCTATACCTCTTAAGGGAATCCAGCCACATTCACGGACCAACCACGCTGTTGGTTATATTTATGCATATTAAAAATGAGTGAATGGAGACAAAAATAAAGCCCAAATCATATGAGCCTGTGGGGTAAATACTGTTTGAACTGAGGGCATAAAATGAAGCCCAAACCATTAGCCCAACAACCCTTTGAAGTAAAATCATTTGTCGGCCCAAATATTGCCTCATATATTTGAAATGTTGTAGCGGGCTTTGGGACACATGATCAGATTGGGGGAAAAAAAGTTACCAACCTCTATTGGGAGAAAGTTGTAAGGGACTTGCTTTTCTTTAACCACGTCCTTGATTTGAAGTTTGAGAATAGAGAAAACGGTGTTGGGAGCTTTTCTCTATACGACCGTGGGTCCGACTCGGGGCGAATCCAGATTAGTCGGAATCAAAGGTTCCGATGAATCGAGTAGGCAATAAAAAAAGATTGGGAAAAAAAGTTAGTTCCGTATAATTTCTTTTAAGAAAATCTTGTGTCTAGATTAAAAAATAACAAAAGTTAAAGCAATTAATTAAATTATGATTATAATGATATGGTAAACATTGTCACATGAAATCAACTCACGGGAAGAGTGAAATAAAGTGGGCATCATATTAGATTTGTTTCTTTATTTTTTTACTTGAATATGCACTTTTTCATTGCTCTATTGGATTATGATTAGCTTCAAACCCTTCTCATGTAAATGTAATATATTATAAAACACTTGAATCATATCTTTGTATAAAGAGAAAAATAAGAGAAAGAGAAATATTGCAGTGAGAAAGGAAATCAACTATTAGGTTAAATTGCTCAAGTTACTTGGTGTGATTAATAGAAAATATTTTTTTAAATCAAACTAAATGGGAAAAATTATTTTGTATATTTTGTAGGTACATTTTTTTCTCAATTTTTAATTTGATGTCTAAGTGTTTTTTTTTATCTTAATTAAATATTTAATTTTTCTTTGTTAGCACAATTAGCTCATGTACAAGGGTTAATTGGACTAACAGAAAAAAAAAAAAAAAGTTGCAGCCTTGCAGGGTTAACAGTTCTAACAAAAACAAAATTAAAAGATTTAATTAAGAAAGAAAACAAGTAGCTAGGTTACCAAATTTAAAATTGATGAAAAGTATAAGTACCTAGAAAATAGTGTTCCCCAAATTTAATTTGCCCTATCACCGACCATATCCACAGCACTCGTAAAATGTCTGTATGGGTTAAAGGAAACTTGGTTCTCACAGGAGGTTTAGTGGTATATGTATTAGGCTGTTTGGGATGGCTGCAGGTGGGGAAGAAAGTCCGACCGCGATGAGAAAAGACCAACGGAGGAAGAAAAAGAGTTTGAGATAGCTTTTGGTGTAACTTTTTTCAGCTTCTGGAGAAAAATGTTAGGATAAGTGATCTAATAAGTAATATACTATTAAGTATATATTTGTATATATTCTAACTTATCTATTATAATATGTTTAATTAAGTATTTTAGAGTTTTCTGATTTTTTTAATAATAATCTAATTTTTTTAGGGAAAATGATAAATAAATACCATATGAATTTGTAAAACCCCTAGAAGTCTCCCGAATTTGTAAAAATACTTGAGAGATACCAAGGACCTATGAGGGATATGCAAATTCAGGTAAAATTATCCTTTTACCCTTAGCTTTAAATACGTTTTTTCAAGTTCACTCAGAGGAATTAAAGAGGAAAAAAATGTAAACTTGAAAAAAAATGCTGTAAACGGTGTTACAAAATTTGTAAATGGCGTTACAAGATTTGTAAATATCGTTGCAAGTTTTGTGATTGTGCATTTTTATTTTTATTTTTTCACTTAGAGGCATTAAAGAGAAAAATAAGGTAAACTTAAAAAAAACGTTATAAATGGCGTTACAAAATTTGTAAATAGCGTTATAGGATTTGTAAATACCGTTGCAAGTTTTGTGATTGTGTTTTTTTTTTTTTTTTACTCAGAGGCATTAAAGAGGAAAAAAAGGTAAACTTGAAAAAAACGTTGTAAATGGCGTTACAAAATTTGTAAATACTGTTGCAAGTTTTGTGATTGTGCGCATATATATATATATATATATATATATATATATATATATTTACTCAGAGGCATTAAAGTGGGAAAAAAAAGGTAAACTTGAAAAAAAAAATTGTAAATGGCGTTATAGGATTTGTAAATACCGTTGCAAGTTTTGTGATTGTGCATTTTTTTTTACTCAGAGGTATTAAAGAGGAAAAAAAATGTAAACTTGAAATAAAAAACGTGGTAAATGGCGTTATAAAATTTGTAAATGGCGTTACATGATTTGTAAATATCGTTGCAAGTTTTGTAATTATCGTTGAAAAAATGTTAAGAAGAATATATATAATAAATGAACCAAGGTTGGGCCACTTGGCTCCATGGATGTGTGGGGGGTTGGGGGTTCAAACCTCACCCCCACACTCTCAATATATATATTTTTTCTTAAAAAAACCCACCCCACCTCCCTCGCCGGTGGCCGGCGGCGGCCCTCCGGCGAGGGTAATTTTTTTATTATTATTTAAAACTAAGGGTAAAAAGGTAATTTCACCCCAATTTACATATCCCTCATAGGTCCTTGGTACTTCACAGTCTTTTTACAAATTCGGAAGACTTCTGGGGGTTTTGCAAATTCATATGATATTTATTTGTCATTTTTCCTTTTTTTTTATCAAATTTAATTTTAATTGTTTATATTCAATTATCACGATATATACAATAAAATATATATATTAATATTCAATAAGATGATTTATGACATTTTTAGACTTTTTTTTATCTCAAATAATCATCCAAACAAGAGCCCATGTAAAAAAAACTCACTTCTGCCACTGCTATCTTAAATACAAATTATATCTACAATATGACTTTTCTAGAAAAAAATCCATATAAAAAAAGTCACTTCTTTTACCGCTATTTCAAACGGAACTTAAAAGAGTGCTCGGTTTCATGGGTGGGATGTTTTAATTTCTCTTATTTTTTTTTTTGCTCGCATAATTTCTCTTATTTTCACTCTAAAATAAGGGCTTAGTTGTCTAAAAATAAGCCTAAAACGAAATGCATTAATTTTTTTTCCTTAAAACAAGACAAAATGATGTTGATTAATACTAGGAGTACATGCTATATATATGTGTGTATTACGTACAATTAGAGTTCCTAAGGAAAATTTAATACAAGAGTGAAACGAACCCTGAATAAGTGAGTGTTTAACTATTTCCGGTCAAGTTATATTAGTTATCTGAGAGGAAATAGTAGAAATGTGAAGGAAGCTAGAGCTTATTAACAGAGTACATGGAGAGTGGTTTTAATCCTTGCTCAACCAATCCTGAATTCAAACAAAGAGATACTCAAAAACCCTTTGACAGGAAAACCTCACTTGAAACTGTCTGATTTCTTCATAAGAATTCTTTTAAAACAGTGCCATGATAATGATGCAAACTCCGCCTCTTATATGAATAGAAAATCATATTCCATGCATTCACATTACGTCGGAAGAAATTTATACCCGACGCAGAATCAATTGCTTTTCTTGGATACTTACAGAGAAAGCTAATTTGCAGAAAGAAGTTGAATATGCTTGACTTACTGAAGAACAGCCTTTGGAGAAATTGATGTTCCTTGATGAATTGCCAAATTTCTTTTTTCCTCCAAATGAGATTGATCAAGCATATAATTTAACATACCATTTGATAACATTGATAATTATATAACGAAATGCATTAATTAAATATGAAATTTTTTAAATATTCATGTATAAAACAACATTCATGGTTATCCTCAAATGTACGTGCAAGCTGTTAGTTGAGATAAAGCGAAGAAAAGGAGAAGATTTGTGGTTGAGAACCTAGAAAATGACATAAAGGTGCTCCGTTTTCCTATATAATGTTCTTGTTGATGACTTTATGCTAACACTATAACAGTAATTAAATACTCATATACTCATATTTCATATTTAATTTATAAAAACTTCTACTACTAAGTAATACATATACACAAAGTTGTCAAACTCGTAAGTTTAAGTAAACTCGTGACAATAACATAAACTCGTATCGTAAACTAGTAAGAGTCTATTTTCACTATTAAATATGTATTAATAGTGTATAATAAATAATTAAAATATAAAAAAATGACAACAATTTGATTTAAAAATATTTTAAATCCAAATAATTGAAATTAAACCCATCAACGTTCAAAATTTATCATATTTAACAAATAAATATCTATAAAACTTATATATAAAGCCGTTAAATATAATCAAATAAAAAAAGTTAACATGTATTTAAGTGTGAGTTAACACAATTTTGTAATTTAAAAACGTAAAAATGGTAAACTTAGTGTTTAAACTCATGAGTTTAATTACCAAGTTTACAATGGTCACGAGTTTACCAATGACTCGACTCGATTTGATAAGCTAAAAACGAAAAAACGGTAAACTCGGAGAGTCGATTCGCGAGTTTGACAAACATACACACACACATACATACACACACACACACACACATATATATATATATATATATATATATATATATATAAAATCCAGAATGACATTTAAATTCAATGCATTGGCTACAAAAGTTTGGACAAACAATTAATTAACATTAAACAAAGCAAGATCTTAGGAGATCTTTGTAGGATCGCATCAATAATGGAGATGGATTATAAGCTTAATGACCATCGCAAATCACATATATACCCTAATACACCAATACTCGCAGGATATATATGCATGTACATGTACAAACAGGGGCGGAGCCAGGATTTGCAATTATGGGGGGCGAAAATTATAGAATAGAACCTAGGTATTCATGAAATTGCATCTAAGACCTATAAACATTTCAAGATGTTCATTTTAGTCCCTCTATGAAACTTTTAGTAGGGAGTCAAGTGAAAATATTAAAATTTTTATAAGGTTGAAATGCAATTTCTTAAAAATTTTAGGCCCTTTCTATAATTTAGGGGGGCGGGGGCCACCCCTAGCCCTCCTCCCTCTCCGCCCCCTGTGTACAAATAGTATAGCTTCAAATTCAAACATGCACATGTGAATTTTTTATATGTTATTTATTATGTAACAAACTTGTTACCCAGAGTAATAAGATTGTAACACCCCATTTTTCAAAAGCGGAATAAGATAATTTTATCAGAGTAGAGCATCGGAGCAATTTAAAAGAGTGAGTAACTGATAAGTATGTGACAAAATACTATCTGTGGCGTATCCGGTTGGTTACAATAGCGGTACATTTATCCGAGTATTCAAAATTCTAACTACGTAGAAATATAAATACATCTCCCAAAATAAAACTCCAGTTGAGTCCTCACGCGTGCTGCTTACCTTGTCACTGGCTCTTGATACTCCAGATCTTGAAGCTATGGTAAGTGCTGAGGTCCAAGTATACCCATCGAACCTCAGGTAACAATTAACCTCATGCTCAAGTAAAAACAATATATGTATGACAGATATTCATAACATTACAACATTAACCGATACATAGCACACATCATATGTAAGGTTATAACAACACAACAGTACATAGCACACAGCACATGTAATGTCTATCCACGTTTGCACTAACCAGTGCCACGATAGCCCCTCGTGTCTTTAGTGCTAGGAAAACAATCTCACGACATTATTAAGACTATAACCCGTATATAACTGAATGTATAAACAGTGACTTAAGACAGAGTCCTAGCCATGGTGCATGTCTCAAGACGAAGTCTTGTCCATCACTTTATGAATCATTCAATCATATATAATCATATAAGAAGCATCAGAGTTAGAGTTACAGTATGCGTCCGTACCTTAGTCCGTAGAGCTTAGCGGTACGTTCGTCTGTCGATACGTTTTCTCGGATAGCCTTTAATAGTATCACCGCATTATTCCCTTATAAATAATATCCTAAGAGATATTTTAGCCACTTTTGACCTTTTTACCCCTGGTGGATTTGTTATTCCAATTATATCCCTTTATTTCTAAAAAAAACGCTGATCCAGCATTTCTGGGCAGAATTTTTGCTAACTTTGAAAAATCATAGTTAATTCCAAAAATATCAAAACGAGGTTCCGTAAAATTCCTCGGAATCCTTAGGATGTCTATTTTTGATGAAAAATACTGGTTTTCGATGGAACCATGTGAATAATTCCTAGTTTAATGTTCTTCAACACTTGCCCAGAATTTTCCCAGAAAACGTAACCCAACTTTGGGAATTTTTATCTCTTTGAAAAAAAATTCAAAATGATACACTCTAGCTATATTTAGAAAGCCCTAGATGTCTACTTTGACCATGAAAAATTCCATAATTTTATGACTTCACCTTCTTCATAAAATCATGGTTTTTTTGCCGCTGACTTTAGAAAACTTCAAACCGTAAATTTTAGCAGAATTTCGCTACTTTGATATTCAAACTTCAAGCAATTTTGCTATACTATATTTTTCATCTAATTTTCGAAATAATAACATTTTTAACCATAAAAACATGAAAACAAAACTACTTTGGAAGATTAAAGATCAAAGCATAATTTAATTACAAATTTAAAGACTAAACTCAAGAACTTACTTGAACCTTGCTTCTACTTCTTTAAGCTACTCCACACTCACTCTCTCTTTACTATATTCAGCTATTGGAGCTGTTTTGGTGTGAAGAATGAAGAAGCCAAACCTCTCTATTTATAGGGAAAAATTGAGGACACAAATGACAATTAAATTTGACCAAGTCTCACCTTAACCATTGGATGAAAAATCACTTTTTGAAACTCAATTCTATCCCTCCATTACATGTGCCGACATGCTTCTTCCTTTCTTCATCCCTTTAATTGCCTTATCCCACCTCTTCCAATTTGTCCCCTCCCAATTATCCCATGTGTGTGTTTAATTAAAATAACATAAAACTCCTTCTTCTTATCCAAGCAAACCGTCCCCCCCCCTCCTTCTTTGACTCGTCAAAATGTGCTTCCTTTGTCTCAAATAAATGACAACCAAAGCTTCCTATTGGTTCTCATATTATCACATGGATTAAGAGTAATTGTGTGATTTATTAAGACCCTTAGATTTAGCTTTATTAAATCTAATCTTGGCCTTCCATTTATGTAGAAATATCATATTACTATTGAAGATCTTTATTTAATCACACATGTGCTCTTAACTATATAATTGTTTAATCTTTCCCTCTCTCCTTCCATGTGATTTTTGTCCCTCATACTTGACTTTAGGGGCTGAATATCTAATCTTAATTAACATCCCTAAGTGTAGTGTTTTAGATGTTATTAGGTATAATTGACCAAGTGTGATTGGTTCTTCAATTGATTATGATCATTAGTGCTTCATTCAAAGCTAATCTTGTCTCCTAATTGATCCTTGATTTTTAATTAAGACATTCCCTAATTGATGCCTTTTAATTTGCCTCTTGGTTAATTATAAAGATTTACACAATTATTTAATTAGTGAAAACTTAATTGCCCATTAATTTTTGTTAATTTCCTTTAATTTGATTAAGTGTTTTTATATCATTTTCTTACTCTTTTTGGTTATTTAAGAACCATGACTATTAATACTTCATTATACCAATTTAATTGCCAATTAATATTTGCTAATTTGTTTCATTTAATCTAAGTGTTTTTCATGTTATTTTCTTGTCTCTATTAATTAAATAAAACCATGATTTAATATGATAATTACATCATATTTTATGTTCCTTATATGTAGTCTTAAAATTAGTGTTTTATTTATTTGATTCAAAGAGAAAATTTCCTAAAATTATAATTAACAAATTACACAAATTTGAGACACATATTCACCTTTATTTAACATGTATTATTTATCAAAATATAATATTTATGATAAATAGAATTTTTTAGGGTTTTATAGGGACAGATAATTAATACGGAGAAAATTGAAGAATCATCATGTATTATTGATTAAAAAAAAAAAAGCAACATGCTTATATAACATGGTAAGGGTTAACCCTAATCATCCCTTACTTGAGGGTAATAAACCACTAACCCTAACTCTAGAGATTATGACTAGAGAGAAACTTCTCTCTCTAGCTTGGTAAGGATTCCACATCCTACACACTCAACTTATTAACTAAGACCCTTTATATAAATTAGAGCCTTAACTAACCAACTAATCAATTAATTTTTTCTTAATATCTCTAACAAAACTCCTATTACTAATTTTAATAATGCTTTAAGTTTCATTTGCTGTAATTTGATTGGCAAAAAGGTAAACTAAATATATAGGGCTAAAATTAAATGCTAATTAAAACAAGGCGTGACAAATATTTTTTTTTTTAAAAAAAAGTACTAATCAAGATACGTAACGAAACAATAACACATGATTAGATATTGTGAGGTGATCGATTAATTAGTGCCCCTCAAGAAAACCATAGCCTTGTGAGATATTCTGAGTAATTAGGATAGTTATTGCGTATATGAATGAATGTCTCTGATTGTTTGCTTTCTGATGAGTGAGTTTCTGATCGATATTCCCATTAAAGGGTATCCCAGAAAGCCATGTGATCTGAGTAAGAGGTGATGGTAAGAGGGCACACGTTTCAGAAGCTGAATGATCGAACAGCAAAAATAAGAGGGGGAGCAACATGTATGGTATAGTGGAGGGTTATCATGAGTGATAAGGACTTATAAGGAGAACAAAACTTGTCACTGTTTTTGTTTGTTTCCGTGTTACAAAGAGAAAAAGAAACATCCACATTAGAGTTTTGACAGGAAAAAGAGAATATATATGGAAAGGACGAAAGGAAGTAAAAGGGGATTTGAAAAAGCAGTCTCCAAAACCATAAAGAAAGAGGAAATTAAATAATAATTCTTTAGTTTCGATCTTTGGTCGACAATATGACCCCATGAGAATGATCCAGAACCTCATATAACTTTATTTACTAATTTAGTCCTTCAGGGCATGTTTAGGGTATTAGGAAGAAAAACTTTCCAAAATGATTAGAAAAATTACTATTTTTGGGAATTTTCCTTCATAGTATTCTTTCTCCTCCAATTTTCGGATGCGGCTTAGGTCCGCTGCCTCATTTGCTCCGCTGGCGTCCTATAACCAAAGTGGCGTCGTTTTGGAGCAAAATAATGAACAAGTTTCCTTTTTTTAAAAAAAAAAAATAAAAATAAAAATAAAAATATTCCAAATTTGAATAGTACTAAAAAGATACTTGACTCGATCGCACGATTTTTTTTTTTCATGATCTTGAAAAAATATTTTATGAGATCGACGGGTACTAACAAGATCTTTATGATCTTCGAATGGTACTAAAAAAAAATACCTCATGATATTGGGAAATTATTTTAAGATCTTCAAAAAATTTACTCAAGTATATTTTTAGTATCAGTCAGTATTTGAAATATTTTTTTAAGATCTTGAGGTATTTTTCAGTATCCTGAAGTATCTTATTAATACCAATCAGTTCCATGAAATATTTTTTCAATATCCTAAAATAATTTTTCAAGATCATGAAGTATTTTTTAGTACCAGTAAGTATCATAAAGTATCTTGTTAGTATCAGTAAGTATCATAAAGTATCTTGTTAGTACCAGTTAATGCCTTGAAATATTTTTTTTATATATCCTAAAATAATTTTTCAAGATTAGAAGGTATTTTTTTCAGTACAGTGAGTATCTTGAAGTATCTTGTTAATACCAGTTAATGCCTTGAAATATTTTTGAAGATCCTAAAATAACTTTTCAAGATCATGAGGTATTTTTTTAGTACCATTCAATATCCTAAAATATATTGTTAGTACCAGTCAGTCCCATGAAATAATTTTTTTAAGATCCTAAAATAATTTTTTCAAGATCATGAAATATTTTTTCAGTAGTAGATAGAATTTTGAAGTATCTTTTTAGTATTATTTAGTGCCCTGAAATATTAAAAAATAAAAAAAGAAGGGGACTTGCTTATTATTTTGCTCCAAAACGACGCCACTTTAGGTATAGGACGTAGCGGAGCAAATGAGGCACCGGACCCAAGCCACATCCCCAATTTTCTCCCTATCCAGACATAGGATCTAATGTTAGATTCTTATTTTACTCCTTCCAAATCCAACATGGATAACAATATACTACTTCGGTCCTATTTATAACTCCATTATAGGAAAACAAAATTGGTCCTTATAATAAGTCCACTTCCACGATAATAAATGAGAGTATTATAATTTTACCTCTATTAATTATAATAAATTTTAGGTAGAGAGAAAAGAAAGGTGAAAAATACACGTTTATAAACGAGGAAAAAAATTGAAAAAATTATTAATATAATTTAATCAATATTTATTGAGTTAACATTGATATATGAGGATTAGGCACAATTTAGACTTATAAATAGAATGAGTAAATAATTATGATAATTAGGCTCCACATGCATGCACCCCCTCAAGACGGTGAGATCTTTAGTTCAACCATCGGTCAAAATCTGTGAGATGTTTTTATAGTGCTACACTCAACGCTACCTACCACCTTCATTAGATTCCGTTTTGTACATAATTCAAGATAAGTTGCATACAACTCAAAAATAGTTGTAGCGGCTGAAGATATGTAGCATCCGAGTCCTTAAATAAATTTTAGGTGTCTTTGAGTAATAAATTTTGTAACAAGGGATTTCTAGTGATGTTTCCTTTTTGTATTTAGTGTTGATTCAAAAAATAACTAGTAATTCATACATGTGATTTTTTTTTTTAAAAAAAAAAAAACTCGTAATGCACCCAAGAGAGAGAGAAACCTAATGGAATGAACAATAATATGAATGGAAAATTTTCAATCTCAATAATCATAAATTGCGAAAGTAATTATTGCTAGCTTATTTTTTGCGTCAGAATCAGCTGGCTGAAAAATTAACTATTAAAAACGTCAACAAGCACATAAAACATATGAAGAGACAAGAAAGGAGAGAAAGGAAAATCACGTAAAAACATGGAAAACGATAAAATTATCTAGAATATCTCGCTTCTCGACGGTGATGTGTATATAATCCCTAAGATGGTGATGAGAATTAAATTATATTAGTGTGCATGGCATGTAATTAAATAGTACATTTTCTATGATCTGAGTATCACTTTGTTGTTTAAATCTGTGTGTGTGAGAGATATGTTAGAAATGCAATTTTGGATCAGAAGCATCTGAAGAAAGATGATCATCATGATCATTTTGAATTATATTGAAGCTTCACTCAATATGTTTCTTCCTGAGGTATCAGATGCAAAATCCAGATTCGGACGATATCAACTTTTGTGTATTCATTTCCACACCGGCATAAAACTTTTTCGTTACAAACACACACACACACAACTTTCTATTTATATTCACAAAATTATTATAATACAATAAATATACTCTCTATAGTCCACAATGTAAGTCACTTCAACTAATTCATTAAAATCCAAAAATAGTAATTAACTCATCAAATTTGTATTAAATTAAAAGAAATTTTCAACTTTATCCTTATTAAATGAGAGGATTTGAAGGAAAGAGACAAATAAAATAAATCATGTTTAAACATTAACTATAAGGGCAAACTTGACAAATAAATATTAATTGCTTTCAAAGTGATTTATATTGTAGACCAAGTCATTCTTCTTGAAACAATTTACGTTATGGACCGGAGGGAGTATACTAGCAAACCCAGTGATGAATGCAAAGCTAACTACCAAAAAATTCAACAACAAGTGAGTAGTATGAACTTCTTGTCATTTTTTGTATTGAATGTTATTATATATTGTTTACTTGTTGTGAGACTTTTTGGTGATTACATTCATTTCCTGAATCCTTGTAGTGATTTTCCATTCTGTTTTCCCCTTCATTAGTATTTTTTTTATATATTCCTACCCTTAAACATTTTACAAGTTTTATATTATATTACAATCGATCCTAAATGTGAGAGTTATAATACGAATTTGTAAATATTAAAGAAATTAATTTAGTTAGTTATTTGTAGGAAATGTATATTGGTTTCTCTAAAGTACCTCATTCAATCATTTCCATTGAAAACTTTCTTGATAAGTGCAATATATCAATAGAAATAATTTAAAAAATAATTATTGCTATGAATATTTCAATATTTAGTGTGGATGTCCATAACCTTTCAAGATGAGTCTTTTGGAGTTCTACATTTAAATCTATGTATCCTATACCACATGAATGGCTTCTTGGGAGTTTTAATTTTGTGATTAATACACATAACATCTAAATGTTACATATTGTACAAGAGGTTTAATCTTTATTGTAACTCTTGGATAAAATTTAAGGACTTGTGGCCTATAAATAGTGACATTGTATCAAGTGAATGTATGCATTTAAATGAATATAAGACATTGTTCCTTCTTTTTCTCCAATTATCTCTTCATCTATCTCATCTCAATATCTTATATTTTCTTGATTTCATAAAACATTATCATCATGAATTCGCTTTGAAGACTTATGGTCTAGTTTTCTATTTATTCTATTTTTTTTGGTGGTATACAATGATATTCTATATTAGCTCTCTTTTACCCTTTTATTCCCTTGTCCAAATTATATTTGCATTTTTTAGTCTCTATGCTTTGCTGCATATTATATTCTATACTTTTTATTCTGTTGTTCTTTTATACATTTTAATTTTGCTATAGGATTATATATTTATGTGTTTTCTTTATTTTATGTTACCTTATATTTTACATTTTAATGCGTGTTATCCTATATTCCCTTCTGCTATCAATATTATTTAATTGCATCTATATATTTATTTTCTTCCTCTAACTAGTTATGTATTGCACTATGCGCATTCTTATATACACATATGTATATTTATTTACGTCACATTTATACCTCTTTGTTTTTTTTTATTATGTTGTTATTTACATTGTATGTTGTTTTATCATTTTATAAATGCTCCTTATTTTTTATTTTCTTTATTGGGTTTGTTTATATGTGTGTGTTGCTTATATTATTTTGTTTACATGAATACATAATAGTATATATTATACATAATTATACAATGTGAATTATATGATCATGGGCTTATCTTTATGTATAATTGAAGGGTTGATTCATATAACCTTCAATGGCACAATTAATTGTTTTAATTCCTTTCTTTATGTATAATTGTAGAATTTATATTTGTAAATTTAAGTTTATGGCGTATGTGACTACTATTATTTATACATCCATGGAGTTTAATATGTCAAACTTACATCTATTTTCTTCTTGAGATTTGTGCTTTTCTGTCGTTCCATAGATTATTATCAAGCGTTCAACTCATATATGCCACCATCAAGGTACTTTTTTTAATTATTAGTCAAACTTTAATTTTGATTCTAGCTCTGTCTTCCATCTCTTTTCTACTGTGGACATTATTATGTTGCCTTACATATATGTGCAATTTTTTTTTTTAGTTCCTAAACATTTCATTATTGAAAGGCATATAAATACTCTGCAATTTGTATTTTATTTTGGTACTAATAAGTTATTTTCTTCTCTCCCAATTCATTGTATTGTTATTTCTTCTACTCCTTAGCATTCTCATATGATATGTGTAAGTTTCATGCATTAATCATGATATAATGTATAATATGATATACATATATATATATATATATATATATATATATATATATATATATATATATATATTGGAATCAAACTAGTTTTATGTGACATTTGTGGAAAAAATAAGAAAAATCATATATATTTGAATTAAGAGAATGAGAATTTATTTAATTTTATGAGAAATTATTATGAATAGTTTATGAGTTGTTACACAAAACTATTTTTGTAATGTGCATGAACGACACATATAGCGCAAGTCAAATTTATGAATGATCAAATTAAATAGTAGGGAATATTTGAAAGAAGACGATGTATATCATAATTATTCACTAATTTTAGCTCCCTAACATCACAAATCATTGCAATAAGATCTTTATGTATTTTGATTATGGATCTCCTCATATTTCTTTATGTAGTGGATAATTCCAAAGTTTCATACTTTGAATAAGCATTAAAAGAGGCAAATTGAAGCATATTATTATTAATGAGTGATGAAGTTATATAAAAATGTTATAATATATGTTTTTTTTTTTGCCCAAAAATGTTATAATATTTGTTAGTTCATGAAAAACGTACATGTAACAAAAGCAATATAGTTCCTTGAGAATTAATATAGATTTTTCTTAATTCTATGGGTGGAAGAAGAATTGATCATGAAAAGTTATGACCCATAGATTTGCATCAGCGTTTATATCTGTTAAAGGGTCTAAGTGATAGCTCAATAGACTAAAATCCATGATTGCATGTGAAATATGAAGTACTTGAGCGTTCAAATGAAAGATAGATGATTGACTTGCTATATACTAGTTTGTTTTTGACATATAGAAATAAAGAAAGTGTATTTATATGACTCACACTTGAAGGTGAGATTTTTAGAATACAAGTATGAGTTAATATTGAAAGTTGTACTCATATAATTCCTTAAAAGCCTAATTGATTTCCCAAAAATGGATGATTAAGATTTTATATCAATATGATATAAAGTTGTAAAGTATAACGAGTAAACTAGAAGTTTACTAATCTAAACAAATTAATTGTTGGTTAGATTTGTTTGATTATCTAAGTCACATATATGATGCAACAAATTATAAAATATTATGTATTGACATCCATTGAAGAATCAGAAGATTCTTCATGAATAACCAACACATTATATAATTCAAGAATTAGCTATATGTTCTCAAAGAAAATTGATTATGAGAGTATCACTCTTTATGATAGATGCAGCCTAAAGTTTACAAGAATGTTTAAATAAATTATTATGTTAAGCACGTAATTTCACATTATACGATTCATTCATTGAAGCCCCCATAAATAGTTATGAGAACAAAATTTTTATTTGTGTTGGCATATTTGATCATACATATTGCAACACTTATATTAGCGACCAAAATTCTCCTGGTAAAATTGACTTTTGGTTAGGAGCTATTTATTTTCTATTTAAATGTGCATGCCTATTAATCCACCACAATGCACATATATAAATATTTAAAGAAAGTTGGGATAAAATTGTTGGATAAGAACCTCCTCCTTGTTTGTCTATAAATTTAAATGAAACAAAAAGATGTTTCTGATGAAAACAAATGAATTTTGGAGACTTATACTGCATGATTAGTCAATTGTTATTTGACAAAGTTTTTCTAACACAATGGGGAGAAATTGAATAGCTGAAAAAGAGAATAAAAGGGATGCATTATTGCTTTCAAGTGTAGACGACCTCGAATCTAATAGTATGAACTAGAAGTTCATTAGGTTTTGCATTCAAAAAATATTGCATAATATTTGCCAAATGCAATTACTGACCTAAGTGAAAATTACTAAGTCTGATATTCCAGCTAAAAATGCTCTAACCAGCATAAATGAAAATGAGACATGCCCAAAGCATGCATGAGAGATTAACTTGTTCCAAAATAAAAGAGAAAGGAGCAAATAATCAAGATGATTATATTGAGGAGGCAGGTACTATAAAAGAGACCAAGTCAAAACTAATTACAAAAACCTCAAGAGAGTTTCACGTACCTAAAAGCAATAAAGAGATCTCAATGAGTTATGTCATAGGAAAAATCGAACCGAAAAGAAGATTAAGTTGTCAACAACAATACCAATAATAATTTCACATGATCAAGTGAGGATCTTATGTATAAATCTATCTTGCGAGATAGACAAAATAGTGATCGGCCAAAAGGAAAAGTAAAAGGAAAAGAAGAGGATTACATTATTTCGATATGTGAAAATTATGGACTTGCAGTCCCAACTAAAATATGAAATATACAAATATTTAAGTGAAAATAAAGATTTTCACAAATGCTAATGTAGATTATGATGATACATATTATTTTGCATGAAGGTAGACATGCCTCTATGTCATCGCAGGAGGTGACTCTACCACAACAGCTTACCCCATAGTAGCCAAACATACAATCCCACAAGAGGCGGCCCCACCAAAGCTACATGTTCAGCCAGAGGGGGCTGACATCAGTCTCGATGATTATGACAAGAACTATGAGTTTGACTTTAACATTCCCATAATGAGTGACATAGAACGGTTCTTGAATAAGGAGAAGGCATGGGACTAGAATAACTCACGACGGTTGTCTTTGCGGTCGACGAGGTTTAAGTATGTGGTAAATTGTGCAGATGAGTAGGGGAACATAACCACCAGGAGGCTGGATGTGGCCGGTCTCAACAGCTTGGACCAGGGACTATGTGTCATAGTTCCATAGAATGAGGCCACAGACTAGCCGATTGAGAATGGTGGTCACCTATCGAACCACTATTTGAACGAGCTAGGCGCGAATTGGATGTGGTTTCCTATCCACTTCAAGATGTGGAATAAGATTCCTTAGATGCCAAAGAAAAATTTTCAATAACAAAATAACAACAATTTGCATAATCATTATATCATTTTTTCAAGTTTCCTTTAATTGGATCACACGCATGATATTGGTTGTATGGTAATTGCGCACATTAGATTAATGTGTGATGTTAATTCGCAAGAGGCGATCCCACCACAGCTACTTACCCCAGAGCAACCAAACAGACAATCTCACAGGAGGCGACCCCAACAGAGCTGCCTGTTCAATCACAAGGGGCTAACATCAGTCTCAGCGATTACGACAAGAACGATGAGTTTGACTTCAGCATTCCCATAATAAGTGACAAAGAGTGGTTCCTGAATAAGGAGGAGGCTTGGGACTAGAATAACTCACAACGGTTGTCTTTGCGGTCGATGGGGTTTAAGGTGCAAGTTCAAGGTAAATTTAATTATTATTTTAATTAAGTTAATATTTAATTACATAAGTTTAAATGTGGAGTTAAATTTAATTAAAGTATGTGGTAAATTGTGCCAATGAGTAGGGGAATGTAATACCCGGATAATTATTTATCTGGAATATTATATTTTAGTAAATAATACCTATTGGATATAGGTGAATATGTGGTTTCAAATAATAAGTAATAATTATCTTATTTTCTAAGGTAATTACTATGAAAATTAGAAAAGAAAAAGAGCTAAAATCCATGAAAAATGTATTTTATAAGGCGAATGAAAATGGCACGAAAATATTATGATAAATCTCATATGGCAACAAATATTGACAAAAACTTAGGGAGTATGTTGTCTCTAATTTTAGGAATTTTTGGGATTATTTCCTTGAAAAATAGAGAAACGTAAATATAATATTATTAAAAGCACTTTTTGGCCCCATGATTTTTAATATTTTACATGGGATATAAAATACCAATGTCGATAAAATAGTTGTGAGATAATAATTAATCCTAATTATGAAAATTATCAACAATTAGTAAGTGGCTAATTAAGTAATTAGTAGCTAATTGTTTAGATTAAGATATAACTAAATTAATTAATAAATAATTAAATTAAGGGGAGAAATTCGAAATTATTAATTAAATAAATAATAAATGAAAAAGTAGTGTGAAAAGGGTTATGGCTATTTCAAATAATATCTAGATATTTGGAATTTAATAATAATATATCTCGGTAAAGAGCCAACGGGACATTTGAGAATGGATATAAATTAAATCCTACACCAAAATATAGGGATTTAGCCTATATCATCCGGACTTTTTATAAACCGTGAATTTCTACCTCGGAGTGAGCTATCTCCGAAGTGATTTACAAACCAACAGAGCACTTAAGATACAAGGTTTTAAGGGAAAATGACAGAGATAGTCAAAATGAGAACCTATACAAAACGAGACCGTTGTGACAAACCAGGGATAAGGTTTCTTAGGTCAGGACATATTACGAACCAGCGAATTCTTGTCCAGAAGCTGGTTCTATCAGAAGTCATTTCCGTAACCGACAGCGTTTATGGATTTTTGAGATTGTGTAAGATTGCGCGTTTTGAGCACCGAACGGGTAACTTTATCGGTAGAGGACCATAAAGCAAGTTGTTACATCATCCTGATGACATAGGATGACATCATGGGACGTTTTTTGTGGTGGAGAATGAAGGAGGAAGCTTGGTCTACATGAAGCCACATCTTCATCATCTTAGCCATTGATGAAAAGTTAATCCGGTTGTTGAAATCCATGGAGATTTTCTATAAATAGCCACCACCTCCCTTTGAGTTTTTCACACCAAATTCCCTTGAGAATTTCAAATATAGAGAGATGTTTTAGAGAGAGAAGCTCTGGAGAAAGTGTAGCAAAGGCCGGGTAAGTTCTTCGGTCCCTAGTCTTAAGCTTTGGTGTTTTGTTCGGTAGTTATAGTAGGAATGTTGTTTTGATCTTTAATCTTCCAATATATTGTAGATATCATATTTTTGGGTTAAATATGATATATATTTCGGAAAATATGTTGGGAAAAGAGTTATGGCAAAAGTTTGGAAGATTAGAGTCAAAATAGCGAAGCTCGCGAAATTCCGCCGATTAGGGGTCGGGGGCAAAATGGTAATTTGTACCTAAAATGCACATTATGATGCCAAATCTTTATAAATGTGATATTATCCTTATAGGATATCTGTAATCACGAACCGCTTATCTTCTTTGTCAAACCGTTTTAAATACCGTTTTTACATCAAACGTGCCGTTTTTCGTCAACGAAAGTACGTTCGCGTACTGTAACACTAACTCTAATGGTTATTGTATGCATATATGTATTTTCCTCCGTCATGCGGTATTTTCTCTGTTTTGCCTTAACCTTACATCTGACTGTATTGTTATTGCCGTCCATATCCGATTATGACCAATGTCCGTTGTGCCTTAACCTTACATCCGACTGTATTGTTATTGCCGTGCATATCTGATCATGTACATTTCTCCTTGTGCCTTAACCTTACATCTGACTGTGTTGTTATTTCCATATATATATCTGATTATGTATACCCTACTTTGAACGTAGTAAGTGTCGTCAAAATTCTATGTATATCTGTAGTACTTATATGATGTATGTAAACATGAGGTTAACTTAGTTACACGGGTCCGGTGCATTGGACCTCGGCTCTTAACATAGCATCGGGTTCGGGAGGACCGAGGACCGAGGAGAAAGGCAAGCAAGCCGCATAGAGACCTGGCTGAAGACTTTCCTCCGTTGTTATCTACTTTTGTAAACACTTGGTACAATGTACCATTACTGTAAACAGCCAGACTTACGACATTTGAAATATATGTATCAGTTACTCTTACGCTCCGATGCTCTACTCTGATGAAAAAAATATATATACTGCTTTTGAAAATGGGATGTTACAGGGAACATAACCACCAGGAGGCTGGATGTTGCCGGTCTCAATTGCTTGGACTAAGGACTACGTGTCATAATTTAATGAAATGAGGCCACAGACTAGCTAATTTGAGAATGGTGGTCACCTATTCAACCATTATTTGAACGAGCTAGGCACGAATTGGATGTGATTCCCAATCAACTTCAAGATGTGGAAGAAGATTCCTCAGATGACGAAAAAAAAAATCAATAATAACATAACAACAATTTGTATAATCATTATATCTTTTTTTTCCAAGTTGCCTTTAATGGGATCACACACATGATATTGGTTGTATTGTAATTGGGCACATTAGATTAATGTGTGATGTTAATTCGCAGGAGGTGACCCCGCCATAGTAGCTTACCCCAGTGCAGCCAAACAGACAATCTCATAGGAGGTGACCCCACCAAAGCTTCCTGTTTAGCCACAGGGGGCTAACATCAGTCTCAGCGATTACGACAAACGATGAGTTTGACTTCAACATTCCCATAATAAGTGACATGGAGCGGTTCCTAAATAAGGAGAAGGCTTGGGACTAGAATAACTCACAACGGTTGTCTTTGCGGTCGACAGGGTTTAAGGTGCAAGTTCAAGGTAAATTTAATTATTATTTTAATAAAGTTACTATTAAATTACTTAAGTTTAAATGTGGAGTTAAATTTAATTAAAGTATGTGGTAAATATTGCCGATGAGTAGGGGAACATAACCACCAGGAGGCTGGGTGTGGCCGGTCTCAATTGCTTGGACTAGGGACTATGTGTCTTAGTTCTATGGAATGAGGCCAAAGACTAGCTAACTTGAGAATGGTGGTCACCTATTCAACTATTATTTGAATGAGCTAGGCGCAAATTGGATGTGATTCCCGATCCACTTCAAGACGTGGAAGAAGATTCCTCATATTACCAAAGAAATTTTTTCAATAATAACATAACAACAATTTTCATAATCGTTATATCTTTTTTTTTTTTTTTCAAGTTGCCTTTAATGGGATCACACGCATGATATTAGTTGTATGGTAATTGCGCACATTAGATTATGTGTGATGTTAAGTAGCCTAATATTTTGTTGTTAGGATATTATTCTCTATATAGTGGGAAATCAATCAGTATATCTTTGAATACAACTTGTGGTATTATATTCATCGTACCCCAAAATGAAAACAAATGATTGTATTTGGGTCCATGACAATTTAGGGCTAATCAAAATAGAAGGATATGGGGATCTTATTCCCCTTAGTGGGAATTTCCTTTAAAACTTCAAGCTATATCATAATAACTTTGATGCGTGCCGTATTTAGATTTTGTTCTGTATTTGATGTTTTTTATTCATTTCATATTCTGAATTTTTGGACACAAAACTGCAACCAACCTTCTTACACTTTCATTCAATTATAAGGCATTTTTTCCCCCTTAAGTGTCATGTTAAAAAAATATAATTTTTTTTTCGTCTTTGAAGATGTACTAAGATGTTTTCACCCTTTGAGATTGCTTTCCTTGTTAGAGTGCTATCTGATAATATATATATATATATATATATATATATACGAGATGATCTGTAAATATTTAATTTTGTACATCCTTTTATATATATCTCCAACTTTGTTCATATTTCTTTTTGTTGTAAATAGCTTTTTATGCACAAGTTTCTTTTTTGTGTTCACACATCGCATTTTATATTTTCATTCTTTAATGGATCATTTATCCATTTCCCACCCTAAAAAAAAGAGCCCATATCTTATAACATGCGATTTGATAAATGAGTTGCGTTATTTATATAATTTGTGAATGAAATGTTTTATCAATATAATTTTTCTTGCCAATAAGGAGTGACACAATTAGTTAATTAAGGCGTCGACCTTCACCTTAAAAGGGAGGAGGTTCGATACCTGCTGGTCGATGTGGGGGCTTCATTGGTGGGTGATATGTAAGTACATTTGTAAGCGCTCTTTGAGCCTGGAGGCGTGCTTTGGCCCTAACGGGATACCGGTGTCTACCCCCTTCTAAACTTTTCATGTATAAAAATATATATATAATTTTTCTTAATTTCATTAGTATACAAAAAATCCTTCTTGTAATGATTTATTTTCTTAAATGTGACATCAAACTTATCTTTGAAATTTTTTAGTGGATTGCTTAGTAACACTCTTCCATATGTGGTTAGCTTTATCTTAAGCTTCTATGGTTTTTACTCATCACATTAATCATGAAATCATCCAATACCCATTTGCAATTTGCATGAAATTTATTTTTATACTATATTTTTTGTTGCTACAATTGTTTGGCTCCAACGTTTAGGTTGTTTGATTTTTGACAAAGTTGATTTTATTTATTTATTATTATCTGTTTCTTTTTGGCCAAAATTTATTAACTAAGTATGAGTCATTTACACTTTGGGAGGCAAAGTTGCCAACTCGCACTTGCATGTTGACATTTATAAATATTATTAAGGAATATCTATCACATATTAACTTCCACACCACATATTTTTTTATGTATTATTTATACTGTTAGTGTTAATATTACTAATCAAAAATTTGAATAATTTCTACAACAAAATATTTTAAATAAATAGTTTGTACACAGTATATATGAAGCGAGGCATATTATGTACATAAGTTAACGTCTAGTACAGTGGCGGAACTTAGTTAGGACATAGGGGGGCCATGGCCCCCCCAAAAAAAAAAAAATTTTAATGGAACTTTTTTTTTTTTTAGTGTAATAATACAACTTTGGCCCCCCAAAGTAGTAAAATTAAATTTTGGCCCCCAACTTCTTCTTCTTTTTTATTTTTTCCCCTCTTTTTATATCTTTGGGCTTATAATTCAATCTTTTTTATGTGGGGTCTTGTATGATTTATGTTAATTTTGTCATTCTTTTCTATATTTCATTCTAATTACCTGAAATTTTTAGCTTATCAGTGAAATTTACTTTTGTGGTGTATCCCTTACTATGCTTTTACCTATTCTACACTTACTTATAGATGAAGTTAATTGACTTAATTTCATGAATATTTTTTTTTATTCTTTTCATTTTTAATGCATTTAAAACTTTCCTTACAAAAAAATTTTTTGATGCGCCGCCCCCGAACCCCCGAATCCCCATTTGACCCCCCAAACTTTTCCTCCAAGTTCCGCCACTGGTCTAGTACATGCTAAAAAATGAAAATAAAATAAAATATAAATACTTTTTTGTTTTTTTTTTCCTGACCAATTTTGTGAGGTGGAGAAAAAATGAACCACAAGAACAATATAAAGACTCTGGTAAGATGGAGTGCCACATGGAGGAATTTAAAACTTAAAAATTTATATTTTATTTTGTATTTATATTTTTTTGACATTTTATTAGAAAGCAACAAAAATGTAGCTCTCTACTTTAATAGATCATGTCACAGAATTTATTTATTTATTTTTTTAAAAAAGGAATAAAAAGAAAGGAAGTGTCATAATTGAAAGGTGTTGGTTAGGGTCTCCCTTAATGTCCATATCTTGTCAATTGTCCCATCTACTTCCTCACAACTTTATCTTTAGCTTCCAAATTTTACTTTTTATTCATTCAATTAAATATATATATATATATATATATATATATTTTTCAGGTAAATATTTTAATTCATGTCATCTAATGCGAGCTCAAATAAGGGTGAGATAAGATAACCGTATGTAAATAGAGGTCCAAATCCAAATATAATTCAAAAAATATTTTGGTGCAATTCATTATAATCTTTAATTTAGTATTAATTTTAAAACATTTTATAAACAATTTATTCCATTTAAAATGGTTTATTCAAAAGGTATTTAGCCATTAATTTATAATTTAACAGTTATGGAGAGTCCTATGTTACCTAACTAAATTAGTTTTATTAATTTTAAAAGTATTCGATGTACTGAATTGTTTTAAAATGGATTAAATTAAGCAGGATGGAACTTTAAAAAAAAAACACATGATCATGTCGATATTTAAAAAAAATACTAATGAAAATTTGAAAACTAACTGGAAAAATTTCACAGCCTAAAATATTTATATTTAATTTTGGGTTAACCATATACTTTTAGTCCTTATAGTTTGAGTCAACTTTAATCTTAGTCCCTATACTTTGTTTCTTTGGGTATTCGTCCTTGTAGTTTTATTCTACTAAAAGGTTAGTCCTTCCGTCCGATGATATGGCAAACAGAGCTGACATGGCCACTATCACTGTTAATATATGCTGAGATGGAAAAACACATGGAAAAATAGCAGACTGGGCATTTTAAAAAATAAAATAAAAATAGAAGACCCAATGGCTTGACAACCTAAAACGGCATCGTAACCGAAACATAGGCTAGGGCACACTGGAGGGGAGGGAGATCAATTTGTTTGTTTTTGTTTTTTTTAAGAAAATGACACAGTCAACTATTTTGCTCATGTGTTTTTCTATCTTAGCATATATTAACGGTGTTAATGCCTATGTCATCTCCGTTTGCCATATCATCAGACGGAAGAACTAACATTTTAACAAAATAAAACTATAAGGACTAATATCTAAAGAAACAAAGTACAGGGACTAAGACTTAAGTTGACTCAAATTATAAGGACTAAAAGTATAGTTTTCCCTTTAATTTTTCTTGTAGCAAAAAATTATGGGAAAATCACTATCAAGTCCCAAGGTACGGAATTAATCTGAAAAAATTCTCATACCCAAAAAACACAAAAAAGTCACGTTATCAAAATAACTTTTTATGTTGTTAAATGACTTTATTAATTATTAAAATGTCCCTCTGAAAATCTCGTTGATAAAATAGCTTCTTATGTTGTCAAAACGTCTTTTACGTGTTTGTCAAAAATTCTCCAAGTTTTTCCTCCCATGTAAAATTTTAGAAACCTATACTGATTTTTGGCAACATGAAAAATCATTTTGGTAATATAAGAAGTTATTTTCACAACAATATTTTCATAGAGACATTTTAACAAATAATAAAGTCATTTTGACAACGAGACATTTTTGTAAGGGGAATTCCGTAACTTATTCACAATTAATCACAAAAAAATCTCGGGAATTGATTGTGGGACTTTTTGTGATTAATTCTGAACTTTGGGACGTGACAATGATTTCCCCAAAAATTATTCAATTAAAAAAACAGTAAGTTCACATAAACTGACACAATACAACGATTGCCTTGCAATTGTAATTTTTTTTTTAAAAAAAATGCAGATAACTAAAGTTGAAAATTATTAGTAAAAAAAACAAGATTAAAACACAAATTAAACCTGCTTATTGAACAAATTAACATCATGTCACGGATTATGTTTGTATTACGTGAATTAATTAATTGAATTTATTGCTTTTCATGGGATCCACATGCTTGAATTAATATCCAGAAAAGCCAAATTAAAGTGGCAGACGAGTGACTCAAATCAATAATTATTATCGTGGCCGGTAAACGCTTGACTTTGTAAAAGACAACAAACATGACGACGTTACCAGTTAAATTAGTTTATTAAAATATTATTAGATTAATCGAATGATCCCACACGTTGGACTTTTCTGATTTCATCTTTTCTTTTCAAGTCGGCAACGTCTTCTTCTTTCCACATTCAAACTTATTATGCATTTAATTTAAATATTTGTTTCTATTGCCCTAATTATTTCGCAGCTACACGTAAACTTCGTAATTACTTCAAAGTCAGTAAAATCATAATTATCAATTGCTGATGATTTACGTCCATTATACATATAGGCCCATAGGCGGATCCACCTATTAGACAAGACAGATCCACCTATTAGACAAGACAGGGGGGCAAGTGCTTGAATTTGAATATATATATTTTTAAAAAAATTAATACATATTTAAATAATTGTCCACCCTTAAATTAAGTGTCCACCCTTAATACATCAAGACTGCACTTCATAATCGGATGGGGATGAATGATTGTTTAGTGTCTTATATTGAAAAAGATCTATTTGATAGCATTGATAATAAGACAATTATGATGAAATTCAAAAAAATAAGGCCTAGAAGGATGACATTGTAATTATTTTTATTGTAATATACTTTTGTTATTAAAATATATGTACTTGAACTTATTAAGTGTCTACCCTTCATTGTAATTTATGTAGTTGCATTTCTATCAGTACTTAGCCTTGCTTTTTTAAATGACAGGTTTGTAAAATAATTACCTCTCTTATTACATCATCAGTATTCATTTGATTTCATGAATATTATTTTGATATTATTTTTATTTTCTTGTTTATATTCTTTTGTTTTTTAATGCATTTAAAACTTTTCATTAATTTAAAGAAAATTACCCCCGCCCCGCCAATTGTGCCCCCTTCTATAATTTTACGGATCCGCCCTTGCATAGGCCGACATATAATTTAAAGAAAATTACCCCATTAATGATAAATGCCTCTGAAATTTTTAATTTGTGTAGATAAATCATTTTCAATTGCTACTTTAATTATGAGTTTTACTAATGAGGCACAATTAATTTTGTCATGAAGAATACTATAACAACAGCAACATTATATATTAAGTGGGGTTGGCTAAGGACCGCGTTTCCTTGCCGCAGGGGCGTCTAGCGTTCCTATACCATTCAGATGAGATCTGGACGGTTTAGATTTACATTTTTTTATCTTCTGATTTTTAAATGAAATAAATATTTTAAAAAAAAATATTAGTTAAAAGATTATTTTTATTTTAGATTCTCTACCAATTAAAATATTTTTTTTTTAAAATAATAAGTAAAAAAATTAGATCGGGAGGATTTGGACGGTCTAAGGAGGCTGTGCACGTGTTCCGGTTGGCTAGATAGATCACAGAACGCTGTTATACCCGTCAAATTTGTCATGAAGAATGAATACCTACCTCAAATTTTATTTCCTTGTTATGGTGATGGCAATTGTATGTCTTAAAACTATAAATTATGTTCAGATAAGTATTGAGATTTTAGGTCATATACTAATGATCAAGTGACATGAAATAATAAAATAATTATCAGTTCATAGTCAAAATTTATTTGTTAAAATATTATTATATATAAAACCCTATGAAGTCAATAATATTTATTTAATTTAGCCTAGATCATCGTGTTCCAAAATTTCTAACAACACGGCATATTTTTAATCTTTATATTTTTTTTCAATAGTTATCTGATATTCAGTATTATTATTAAGTCATATTCAATTATTATTGGATCTAATTGAAAGGACCTATCCAATTTAATCTGGTATTTTCCATGCACAGTATTCTAACTAACTTTCAACCTTAAATTGGAATCAAGTATCTTCCACTCAACGTAAACATTATTGGTTAATCTTTACTTTTTTTTAATACTCTATGTTCCTTAATATATGGGTTTAATAACCCTTTTGCAGAAATTAAGAAAATTAGTTAAATTAATTATTTGTAAGAAAAAAATGTACATGCTTTCTCTACTGTAAACGTAAACATTTTAATTATTCTGCATTGAAAACTAATCTACTGATGGAAAACCTCCTTAATTTTCTTGTGCCATCAATAATAGAGAGAGTTTATGAAAGAATTATAAATTTAGGAGATAAAGTAAATTAATTGCTTATATTTAGTATTAAATCAAGTTCCATTATTGGAGAGTTTTTTTTTTTTTTTTTGCCATAGATTATGGAGTGAGTTTATGTTTAAGAAAAACAATTCCTCGACACTTTGACAGATTCATCGAAATATATATTCAACAAGGCACACGTGAATCTAGCATCAACATTTCAAAGTATATAAGTTCACAAGTCATCACTTAGGACCAAAAGTTACCATTTTTATACATTTCAAAGTACAAAAGGCACACACAATTTAAGATTATGGCATCATATTCATAGCCAACACTTTAAATAATCAAAATCAGAAAAGAAATCAACTCTCTTGACTTTTCAATTGCGGTCAAATAATGGTGCAATATAGAATGGGAGACACTCCTCGATCGGTTGATTAATTTTTCTCTTTAGTATGACTACACAATTTGACAATAACCTCAAGATTATTATGACATTAATATCGTTAAATATCTGATATCTTGCATGGCTAGAAAAAAACGTGTGACATTACATATGATTATGTATTTATGATCCTTTGTCACTTTCAATATTCATTGTGAATACGATCATTCAACTTTATTGGTGTTGGGATGGGAATATTATTTGCTTGAGAATAAAAGGAAGTGCCAATAATTCAACATATCGATTTGATGGGGGGAGATATATATATCACTAGTTCCTTCAGTTCTAAATATAAGAGCTAATATAAAGAGGTTTATTTTAGTGTTAAATATAAAACGTGAATTTATTTTATCTTTCAAATTTATAATTCTTTCTCGAAAATCTCCCAATTAATTACACATAACTAAGGAGGTTTTTATGAATTGGTTGTAATACAAATGACTAAAGGTACTTTAGGGAGAAATTAGTTAACACATATTTTTATAAATAACTAACTAAACTAATTTTTTTAATCTCTGTAAATTAGTTATATATTCAGGATAGAAAGTGGTATATGGAAACTAAATTTTCATGCTTTAGAATCTTATATATATATTTTGATTATCGGGTAACACCTGGAAATGATCAAAACCAAGAGAATCATGAAAATGCTCCGTTTCTTTTGGAGCTGAATTTCGGGTAAAACTTTTCTTTGTTTGGTTCCTTTCTATCCATCCCAATACGAATAATTTTTGTTTTCTTTTGGAGAATTTAAAGCATGAATCATGAGATTTAAGATCTTGTGCAAACAAAAAAGATGATCTCTTACATTGAATCTTTAAAGAAAACATCATATTCGAATATCTTTCTTCAAGGAAAAAGACCTTCATATATAATCCATCTTGTTCGAAATATAACACACAATTAACTTTTTAAAAGAAATTAAAGAAGCTAATTAAATTCCTTTAAAGTATTTAAATTTATCGTTTTTCCTTTGACTATAATTTGTTTAATTTATACACTGATATATAATTTATCATATATAACATATGATAGAATTAAATGCTTTTTAAACTTCTTTAATCTCTCCAAAAAAGTCAACAATGTCTTATATTTAGAACCACTATGTATATATGATTTTAATTTAATATGGTAAAGTCACATAAGCATAAGAACCTATCTCCTTTAGTTTTTATTAATTAATTAGCGAAGAGGCTATGGGCTCGCTCAACCCCATCTTGTATTTTAAATATATTATCTATATTATGTGAATTGCATGGGGAAAAAATCTATCAACTTGAAATAAACAGATTTCAAGCATCTTTTATGGGTATTGTTCCCTTTTTGTTTTTTTTTTTTAATGAATTCTGATTTTGTAAAAGATATTTCTTACTAACTTTTTAAACATAATATATTCCGAATATTGCACCAACTTTTTTTTTATATATATAAAAAAGACGAGGATAAAAAACTAAGCCAATAAGATGGCTTCAAGGCAGCTCAATTTATGATTAATCAAAAGTCGATTGATTCCATAACTTTTAAAACGAAATCATATAGAGTATTTCTTTTTTTTTTTGCTCGATAAATCATATAGAGTATTTCAAAGTCATAAAAAAATAATAATCAAACAACAAATATAATATATATTTAATTAGTCTTAACCAGATCTTCAGTGTGCGAATCAGAGTCTTTGTCTTATATAATTGAACCACTAAAAAACAAATATGATACAAAATTTATAGTGATACAAAAAATAACATCATGTGATCTGAATCATTTGACTGTTCAAGCCTGTGCCCGAAACGGGTCAAAATTCAAAAATATTTTCTATGTGTCAGAAACTTTGAGCAATTATCTATAAAATATATCAATAACACTTATCCTTAAGGGATTGCATGGTCAATGGTGTGTGTGTTTGACTCTTCAGGTTACGTAGGGATTGCCTTTTTTTTTTTTCAAGCCCATGTTTTTCAATGTTTGGAATTTTGTGTTTTAAAAAATTGCATTTTTGTCAGTTACGATTACTTGAGATATTTCCCATAGTTCAATACCTTTGAACTTAATGTTTTGTCTCCATCCAAGTTGCCCAACCAATCATCACCATTATTTTATGTGTGTGTTTGTGTTATAATATTTTGTGACTTGTATGGGCATCTTATTGTTTAAGCTTCTGAGTTCTGAGCAGAAGATAGCCCCCTCAAAAAAGAAAAATATTTCTGGGAGATCTAAAACCTTGAAGAGCTAATAATTAGTTCAGAGTGGTTGATCTAAGAAATAGTTAATTATGAGTAGTAGTCAGAGTGATTGTTGAGGGAAACGGCTGATGATTTGATTGGCTGTGGTTAATTTTTGGTATTAGATTATTAGTTGAGTTCCTTACTTTTAAGTGTTAGTTTGCTAATTTGAGAAGATTAAGAAAATTAGTTATGTTAATTATTTGTAATAAATATAGACTATTGGTTTTCCTAAAATACGATTTTTTAATTCATCATGACTAGTGTTGGAGAAAAACTCCTTAATGTGTATAATTAATAGGAATACTTTGAAGAAAAAATTATAAATTTGGGAGATAAAGTATTGGTAGTCTTATATTTTGCACCAATTAAATTCAGTTTTTATATTAATGACTAGAGGTACTATATAATGTTATGGAAGCTGAGACTTTCTTTTGCTTTTTAATATGACTATATGATTGAATCAAATTCTAGCATACCAATTCAAAAAGCAGCTTTTTTTATATTCATACAAACTCATACTTTCTTTTCTTTAGAATGATACTCTTAGTGAATTACTTCCTCATGTTCTTAATATAAAACATATTTATTTAATTTGATCATATTAAGGAAATTAGTTAACATGACATATATTTTTTAAAATACCATAGTTACCTTCCTTAATCCCCTCCTTCACTCCATCTTCTCATTGACTATCGTTGAGGGAGCATCTATATAGATAAATTAGAAAAAGAGTGATAAATATGAAAACTATGGCTTATATTTAATTAGGATCAAGCTATTAATAAAACTACCCCTTAACAAATATGATAAATATGAAATCAAGGGCCGGGTTATAAAATGGAGTCTCCAAATGACATCAAGCATAAAAAGGACTAACCCTGTAGAGTCGAGGGCTTAAAAGGGCCGGCCCTATTAGGTCTATTAATTTTTTTTTTCTTTTTTAAACTTGTCCAGTTAGCAGTTGCCCACTTAGCTTGCCTTACTGACTGAGTCTGACTGTGAAGGAGGCTACTTGTTTGCCATGTTGCCTAGTACTTACTCACTCAGTCACTCTCATAGTCTCACTCATTTATGTCATTCACTTCACGCCTCAGTCTCACTGTCTTTGCCTCACGCACACACAGTTATGCATCAGTGCATCATGGATTCACGACATCAGATCATCAGTACTTCACTGCTTCAGCTTGCGAAGTCTATCAAACTCATGATAGTCATCATACTCATTTTGTATAGTAGTAATAAGCTTCTTATGCTTTGTGTGAGCTATTAGTAGACAATAATTTACTTTTGATTATTTGAACTAGTGACTATGTTTATTTGTTGCATAATGCGTGTTATTTAGACTTTAATGTTGACAATATTTATTTGATAGATTATAACTGTAACTGTTGTAATTTACTAATTATATTTTTTTGAGATAAAAAAATGCATAAAAAATAGTTAAAATTTAGAAAAATAGCTTCCAGTCTTATAGGGCCAGCCTTACCCCACACGCTCTCAAGCCGAATCTTGAAAAATAAAAGAGCCGACCCTTTTAAACCCTAGCCCTTCAAAAGTCAACCCTATTTCCAAACTTTACACATCATGATGAACTCAGATATCAAAAACTCATGAACAGATATATAAAAACCAACCGAAGTGGAAGCATGAACGTGAAGTGGCCTACAAGCAATATAGCTAAAGCACACTTTAGAAGCTAAGAAGGTGGAAAAGTAAAAGTAAAAGTCACAAGTAAACGGAAAGAAAAGTCATATTCATGAATTCATCATGTACGTACATGCAACACAAAACAAAAGAGAAGTTCAATTCTCACTTTGGCTTTGAAAATGAAAATACACACGATTCATAATAATAGTGAGTGAGATCAGTGAGTGAATCAAGGTTGTTACTTGTCAAATTTTATTTCAGACAATAAGACCTAAGAGCCAAGTGTCCCCCTTTCCTATGGTTCTTGGTGCCTAGCTTTTGTTATTATTGATCCCAACCTCACCTTTTGAATTTTAGGTTCATTGCATATATATTCTTTGCCATTAATTATATTTCTCACACCTACACTTTCTTCATTACCTTCCTCTATTGTTTTTTATATGTATTCTACTTATCACGTGATTTTATTATTACAAAATTTGATAACTCACAAAATCTGTCAACATAATTTGTTTGACAAATTATCTAGTATATTGAATTTTGTTTCTTTTCAATAATTCTTGCCTCCACTTTCTCTAACTCACTATGTTTTCATCTCAACTGTTAGATTAAAATTTAGGTAGTTCAGATTTAATAAATTAAAAAATAATTTAAACTAAGTTGAGACCTAATTGTGGAGAAACTATTTTTAAATGTTTTTTATTTAAAAAGTTATAATACAAGACCATGTTTAGAAGATATTGGGTCTCTTACTATTCATCTTAGTTAGAATAGATTTTGCTACAGTGAACATGACACAAAAACAAAAACTCAAGGTTTTAACCTTGATACTTTTATATTTATTTGAATATTTTACTTCTAGTAAATAATTGATTTAAATTTTTACTTCCACTAACTTCTTACAAATTAAAGCTGATGACAAACTTCGAATGATCATATGTTCACTAAATAAAATCAATTTTCCCTATGAGCACATTTTTAATTTTAAAAAAATTGTAAAGCATCATGTAGACACTGTAGAGGAAGAGGCTATTTTTCAAAAAAAAATTAAAGAATTGTTCTGAATGAGATTTAGCAGAGAATACCAATTAATAAATAAATAAATAAAATGCTAATTAATGTAAATCCAAAAAAAAATATTCTTCCTATGATCAACTATATACGAATGAATAGCTAAAGGACAAAACAAAAATCATTACGAAGTTAGAATTCAAAATTGACATTGAGAATCAAAGAGAGCCGGTAATACTGATGAACTTCTCTTGCTTAGAATCTTTTAACTTTGTCCTATTACATAAAAATAAGGACAAATCCTTTTTAGGTCCTAAATGCTCAAGATATTCTAAAAAAAGTCTTAAGAAGTTGTTAATGCGACTAATTGAGTTGTTATTAAATTGTTCATTAACAACTTATCGGTTGGGTTAACAACTTCTTAGAATTTTTCTGATATGCGAATTTTTTATAGGACTTTTTAAAATCTGGTTGGCCCCTTAGGACTTGAGGGAATTTTCCCTAAAAACAATTATTGAATAATAGTACCTGTTGTTTATTTTCAAAAATAAATAAAAATTAAAAAAGAGATAGCTTTTGAAAATAGATGAGGCTAAGACGTGAGGTATCTATCTCTTAAGTCTCAATTCAACCTGCCATCTTCTTTGGGGTATGTTCTCCAAAGTCGGCCAAATAAGAAACCTTCGGATGTTTCTAGTCGACTTGACCTGTCCCTTCTTCTTCACATTTCTTTTTTCCTTTTAAATTTCCTTCTTTTAAAAAAATATATATTTCATTCTACCTCTTGTTCTAATTATAAGGTTTAATTGATTTTTTTTTTTTGGAGAGATTAAGAAAATTTAATCGACATACTCCCTCCGGTCTTAATTATAAAACCTAGTTGATTTTTTTTTGAGAGATTAAGGAAGCTAATTAAATTACTTTAAAGTATTTTTTTTATTTTTTTCTTCAAACTATTTGGTTTAACTAATAAACTAATATACAATCTAATGATATACAACATAAGAAATAATTAAGTAACTTATTTAGCTTCCTTATTCTCTCCAAAAAAAAGTTAACTAGTTTTTATAATTAGGATTAGAGGTAGTACTTTATAATATTTTTATTTTTTCTTCAAAATAATTAGTTTAACTAATAAACTAATATATAATATAAAAATATACAACATATGAAATGATTGAGTAACTTATTTAGCTTCCTTAATATTTCAAAAAAAATCAACTAGGTCTTATAATTAGGATCGGAGGTAGTATAAGACTGAGTTGACTTTTTTTTCGAAAAAAATTAAAGAAAATTAAATAAGTTATTTAATCATATTCTACATGTTGTATATATTTATATTATATATTATTTTATTAATTAAACTCATTGGTTTTGAAAAAAAAATACAAATACCAATACTCTAAAATACTTTAATTAGTTTCCTTAATCTCTCCAAAATATTAACTTAGTCCTATAATTAAGACGAAAGGGAGTATCTTGTTTTTGGTCTTCACTCCTAATCACCCTACATATGCATATCACATTTTTAGTCAACGAAAAACTGTCCCGGTGGCAACGTTATTATCATATTTAGATGAGGTTTCAGATTTAATCTCAACGTTAGTAATGCTGGCATGTGTTTAAATTGACTATGATATTAAAAAGCATATCATATTTTTATAAAGTAAAATTAAAAAAATTTCAATCATCTTTTTTATTTTTTATAATTTATTAATTTTTACAGTGTTTAGGCTTTTTTTATTTTTAACATTAATATTAATACAAAATATGAAGGGAAAAAAAGTATAGGTAGTAGTTACCAAGTTCGCTCTCTCCAGGTTCAGTGAAAATTCATAGGATTTCCTCTCACGAGAATCATTTTAATTTATAATTAATAATTATTTATTATAGCTTTAATTTTGACTCCTATTCACATATCACTGCATTATCATTGAATAATATTCGAATCTTATTTCATGTATATCATATAGTTTTATAAAAAGAATAGTAATAACTAATAAAAATTATTTTATTGTGGACCCACTTGTTCTGTCTCTAGGTTTATAAGGGGAATTTTAGACCAATTCAATGAATTTACTAAAATTACATTATTTTAAAAAAGTTTCCCTACTTTTTTTTTAATTACCCATCGATATTCGAGTTTTGTTAAATAATCCAGATCCGACCAAGGTTACGTACCTGGTGGATGAGTAACTTTTCTGCATTCAGAAGGCTCAAATTTGAGGCTTTCTTACTTAAACACATGTGCTCGTTTACCACTTATGCCAACCTAGTAAAGTTTGCCTACTTTTACATCCTTAAGAAAACTTAACTGTGAACCTTAATTAATTCTTTTAAAAAATATTAATTAAGGTTCACAGTTAAAAAAACAAAGAAAGAAATAAAGAGGTGGGAAAACTCCAAATTGCGTACATCATCACACGAGCGTTTCTTGCGTCTATAAATACATCGCCAATCACAGCCTTCTTATCTCACTCTCTCTCTCTCTCTCTCTCTGTTTTTTTCTGGTCTCTTCTTCTTCCTCAGGGATTTTATTATCTGTTTGGATATATATAGCTAGAGAAAAAACACAAGAACCCACCGGCCACCATTAAGCTTGCTCCAAAATAACCCTCAACCATGGAAGGAGGAGTTCCAGAAGCCGATATCTCTGCTTTCAGAGAATGTATATCTCTCTCATGGAAGAACCCTTATGTTCTTCAACTCGCTTTCTCCGCTGGAATCGGTGGCCTCCTCTTTGGCTATGACACTGGTAATTAAATCTTTCCTCTGTTTTACTCTGTTTCTCTTAACATTCCTCTGTTTTCTCTCTTATCTATCTCTCACACACTCCACAAATCAAAAATCTGCTTTCTTTGGCTATGACACTGGCAATTAACTCCTTCCTCTGTTTCACTCTGTTTCTCTTAACATTCCCCTGTTTCTCTCTCTCTCTCTCTCTTTTTTCTGTCACACGCAAACACTCTACAAATCAAACTCTGCTTCTTTTCAACATAATTCGTGTATTTATTTTTTATTTTTTAAATATTTCATACAAGAACTTCATTTTTCATGGTATTATTGGTTGGTGTTGTATTGGGTTGTGTTGTTACTTGTTCTCTGTTTTTCATCTTTCTTCAGGCTCTCATTTCCTCTGTTTCTACAGTTTGCACTTCATAAAAAGGAAAAGAAAAAAGAAAAAGAAAAAGAAAAAAAGACAATATTTGTGTCTCAGGCGCATCAAGCACACATAATATTTAATTTTTTTTTCTTAATTTTTAAAATTTTTCAATTATAGTTTTGGATTAAAATTGATGTTTTGATTTTGGGCATGTGCAGGTGTAATATCAGGGGCTCTTCTATATATAAGAGATGATTTTAAAGCCGTTGATAGAGAGACATGGCTCCAGGTAATTAATGCCTATTTATCATTGTTTTTTCATTTATTACAATTAACTAATTAATTTTATTTTATTGAACTACTCAAATTAATTAAAATTAAATAGCTTATACATTAAGATCAGATGGAGTAAGAGATGATCTCATTTAATTCCTTTTTTTTTTTTATTTAATTTTTTTTTCTTGATGTGAATTCCCCCTATTTTTAATGGACAAAAATGCCCCATGCTTATTAGTTAAGTTTTATTTCACTGTTTAAACTCATCTTAAATTTTTTTTTTAAAAAAAACAGACTTGGTTAATTACTATACAAATAATTCTAAAATTAGGGTTCTCTTATCCTTAGGATGCTGCAGATTGGACTAATCTTATTATTATTAATTTATTAAACCAAACGATTTTGACAGAAACAAGCTAAACAGTAGAATAATTACAAAAAAAAAAAAAACTATTTATTTGTATTTGTTTCATATTTTATTCAAAGAATTTTGCTATGAGTGTGATGAATATCGGCTAACTTTGTCTGTTGCGTATCTGGGAAGAATATATAATGCTTGTTCCTTGTCATATTAGTAGCATTATTTTTTGAATGGTTATTCTAAGTTGCATAAATTTTAATAAATAAGTTCCATTATTTATAAATTATTTGTCTCATTAGGCTTTTTTATATTATCTATAGATGAATAATTATTAGTCTTAAATTTATTATTCTATAACATGAAGAAGGCTGTCAACTTCAATTTTCCTTAAAGATATAGAACTCTGTTACCTATATTTAATACCCTCATTGAAAGATAACTATTATTTTAGAAAAAGTAACACATAATTTTTATATGGTGATGACCAAAAATCAGTTTAACTAATTTTTTTAAATTTTTATATAATAATTAACTATGTCTTTTATTTAATACCAGATGAATCATTATTATTATTATTGGGAAGACTTTTTTGGTATATTCCTTATTGCTTCATAATTCATTACTTGTATTGTTGTTTCCCAATTTTTTTTAGTAGAATATTTAATTTTAATTAGTTTGTTAATATGTTGATGACCACATTTTCACAGGAAGCCATAGTGAGCATGGCACTAGCAGGAGCCATAGTAGGAGCAGCAGTAGGAGGATGGATCAACGACAGATTTGGAAGGAAGAAGGCGATTCTGCTGGCTGATTTCCTCTTCTTTGTAGGCTCTGTCATCATGGCCGCCGCCACCGGCCCTGCCATTCTGCTCGTTGGCCGAGTCTTTGTCGGCTTCGGTGTCGGAATGGCTTCCATGGCTTCCCCTCTCTACATCTCTGAAGCTTCTCCCACCAGAGTCCGTGGTGCCCTTGTTAGTCTCAATGGCTTCCTCATCACTGGTGGCCAGTTCCTCTCCTACGTCATCAACTTGGCCTTCACTAAGGTAACCAACCTACTCAAGTGTCTCCAAGCATATCATTTTCTCATCATTTTTTATCATTAGCTCATTGGGCCGATAATTGGGAAGGTAAGAGAAAAGTCAAAGTAGTATTGTGACATTTCAGATCGATTGGACGAAGATGATTTAGAGATTATAAGAGATGATAAGAGAAACCAACCCTAGGTGTCCTTAATCAAATGACACTCTAATATCATATATTATCTAGCCAGTTGATTTTATTTCTTAGATTAAAAAAGCTAACTAAGTTACATCAAAAGTATTTATATTTATTATTCTTCTTCAAACTAATTAATTTGCTGGACTTATAAACTGATATATGATATAATTTAATGATGCAAAACGTATATTATGATTAAATAGTTTATTTAACTTTCTTAAAAAAAAAATCAACTAACTTTTATGTGAAGGACCATGAGGGAGTATATTAGCTTTATGGTTCTATCAAAACAGTTTAATACCTTCTCTTTGTTCTCTAATTAGTCTATTTGAGACCTTTTTAACATATTCTAATATTCAGTTCTTGTATTTTAATGGATAACTATTATGCAATAATAGGCACCAGGAACATGGAGATGGATGTTAGGAGTAGCAGCAGCACCTGCTTTGATACAGATAGTACTCATGCTGATGCTCCCTGAATCACCTCGTTGGCTATTTCGAAAGGTACTCCTCCTCCAGTGATAGAATTTATTTAAAGAGTTGATCTTGATGCTAAATATAAAACAATCTCTTCCTAATTTACACTTTCATTTAATATAAAATAACCTCTCATCACCTTGATTTGCTTGCCTTTGCCTTTGATGATGGAATAAACACAACAGGGAAAGGAAGAAGAAGGGAAAGCAATCTTGAGGAAGATATACCCACCCAATGAAGTTGAAGATGAGATCAATACTTTAAAGGAATCAATCGAAGTAGAAATCAGAGAAGCTTCTTCTTCAGAGAAAGTAAGCATACTGAAGCTGTTGAAGACCAAGACTGTGAGGAGAGGATTATATGCAGGGATGGGCCTCCAAATTTTCCAGCAATTCGTGGGCATCAACACGGTCATGTACTACAGCCCCACCATAGTTCAGCTCGCCGGTTTTGCCTCGAATCAAACAGCAATCCTTCTATCACTCGTCATAGCCGGGCTTAACGCGTTCGGGTCTATACTCAGCATATACTTCATTGATAGGACAGGAAGGAAGAAGCTTCTGTTGGTGAGCTTGTCCGGGGTTGTGTTATCCCTCGTGGTTCTAACTGTTGTGTTCCATGAGACGACCACACACTCACCAATGGTCAGTAACATTGAGACCTCTCACTTCAGTAATATGACGTGCCCTGATTATTCCTCTGCTTTCAATCCTTCTTCCTGGGATTGCATGAAGTGCCTTAGATCTTCTCCTGAGTGTGGCTTCTGTGGTTCACCAGCTAGTAAGGTACTACATTTTGGTCTTCTGAACATTACTTGCTGTTAGTTTTTCAGTTGCATAATCATTTTCACTTCCCAGCTATATTTAATGGAGTACTAAAATATGAATTCTTGATAAGATGATTACAAGTCATCAATAGCATTACAACAACAAATCACAATCTTATTTGGGTTAAAGCATTTACCCAAAATTTTTAAGGACTCATGAGGAGATGACTTGTATTCACACTTTTTTCTTTGGGTGAGGATTCAATCATCCTTCTGATAAATTAAGTCTTCTCATAATTTCTATCATCTTCCTGGCCACTTCAGTATATTCACAATGACCCTTTATATAGATTAGAATCCCTGTCTACACAAGATCTTAATTAACCAATCTCACCGTAACATCTCTAAAACACATAATTGTCTGACTTTTTAATCATGACTGGATATGCATTATATATAGCATTCTGACTGTGAGGTGATGAATGATTGTTTGTGCAGCTGTTACCTGGGGCGTGTTTGATCTCAAATGACACATCGAAGGACTTGTGTGGAAGCGAAGAGAGATGGTACACAAGAGGATGCCCTAGCAAAAATGGGTGGCTTGCCCTAGTTGGACTTGGACTGTACATCATCTTCTTCTCTCCTGGTATGGGCACAGTCCCATGGGTGGTCAATTCTGAGATCTATCCTCTAAGGTACAGAGGGATCTGTGGAGGCATGGCTTCCACTTCCAACTGGGTCTCCAACCTCATTGTTGCTCAGTCATTCTTGTCCCTAACAGAAGCCATTGGCACTTCTTGGACCTTCATGATCTTCATCTTCATCACCATCGCCGCCATCATCTTCGTCATTATTTTTGTCCCTGAAACCAAAGGCCTTCCCATGGAGGAGGTGGAGGCTATGCTTGAAAGAAGGACCCTCAACTTCAAGTTTTGGCAGAGAAGACCTCAGCCTCAAGTTGTTGTAAAACAATGAAGCCATGGCCATGTTGACTTTTAAGTGTGTTTTCCTTGATTTATATTTCAGTATGGAAAATTATGTATGATATATAATATGTGAAACCATGTGTATTAATTTGAGCATGGTTTCATTTGGTAAGGATTATTAATGAAGAGAGTGGATTAGGCACTGTAGTTATAGCTGGTGCATTGATTTTCTCTTGAAACTCCAATCATTTGTATTTTAAGTAATAAGATTGTGTTACTTAATTAGTTGACCGGTTGGATTGTTGAATGTATCTTTTTTTTATTTAAAAAAAAAAATCAGCTGTGCAAATTATTAAAAAATAACCAATACCATGGGTACTAAAGTTCAATTAATTATCAAATAGATTTTTTTTTATGGATACCAAAAAATAGATATTTATTTCCCTTTTGTTTAATTTCTCTAACATCACCAAAGAAATAGCAAAAACGAAAAGGTTTGGCACATCAAAAAGACATTACTTAAGAAGAGTCAATACTATTAAGATTCAAAATTGTCAACTTGGAGCTTTGTAGTCAAATGACACCAGACTTCTGAGTCTTTTCAAATATGAGGTTGAGAGTTCAAATTTCCCTAAATAATAGGAGCTTGAGTCAAAGAAAAAATTTGTCAAAAAATAAATAAAGTGACTAACACCAACTTAGTGCTTGTTTGAGATCACATTTGAGACTCTTAGAAGTACTTATTTATATAAATCATAACAAAACTCTTCCGTAAATCATAATTGAAAAGTTGTTTCTCAGCCCATTGATATTTGTTGCAAAAGGGGCCTAAGGCAAATTCAGAAGCCTTGCCATCCTCATAAAAAGCGTAGAGGCATAATGAAGAACTCCAATAAGTACCAATGTGAGTTGGTATAGATGGTAAGGGATCCAGGATTAGGCTCTTGGGTCGTGGGTTCGATCCCCTCTCGCCGTCGGGAGACTCCTTTGGTAAGCGATCTCGTAAGTCCCCGATGTAAGTCTTCATGGCCGGGGCCGTCTTGCTGCTTGCAGTGGGGGCGATATCGAACCCCTCCAAAACCTTCTTATATATAAAAAAAAAAAAAACTCCAATAAGTATATTAAATACACCAAAAATCTAAGTTTAAGTTCAAGTTTACCGGTCAAGTCTTATGAAGATAAATATTTTAAATGTGTGTTTTGCTTGTCAGAAAGAATACTTGCCCCACTATGCTTTCAAATACTTAAAACGTTACTTTAAAGAAGGCATTTCACTCTTTTATGTATTCGGAATATTATTCATCCGTACTTCATACTCTCCATGTCTGGCTAATGTGATAATAATACAGATCAATTAATATATTTAGCTAACAGTACAGAATAATTAATCGATCAGTGAAAGAAATGGCCTTGTTTGGTATTGTGAATTGGACAAGAATGGTTCCTTAATATGCTGTCTTTTTTTTTTTTTTTTTTTTCATATGATCAACGGTTTCCTCTTTCGAGACCCCAAACCATGGTTTCAAAATACTTTTTTTTTTTCGCAAGTCAAGACAAAACTTCTTTTACATACTTAAGACATTAGTGCAAAAGGTTTTTGCTTCTCCAAATAAGTGTGTTTTCCGAAATTTAAACTTGTGTTCTTCTCTTTAACGGGTGAAATCATTTATCATCTCAATCAACAGCTTGTTTTAAAAAAGAATTTCATATCATATTTTTTTTATTAGATCAAGAGTTTCCCTCTCGAGGTTTAAAAAGCAAACGGTTTTCACATCTCCCAATAAGTATGCTTCTCGGGATTCAAATTTATATTCTCTTACTTAAGGGGTTGATGAGAACCTTACACCCTAATCAACAGCTTGTTGGTAAAATGTCATATCAATATTTTGAACTGATTATTTTCTTCTTTATGTTGCGACATTGATTTCACTGATCTAGAGGCAATCACGTGATATATACACAACACACACACAAATAATACTATTACATACATAAATGGAAGTGTTTGTGAGCGAAAAATCTTCTCTTACAGAATTGAGGTATAATTGAATCTTATGCTGTGGGCACGTGCCCATGCATGGTCAGATCACGTGCCACATGAGAGGGAGGCAACAGATTATTTGAGTCGGTCTTTGTTGTCTTGTGACTAAAATTTAATTTGGATCATGTACTTTTGGTTGTTCTCTGTATTTAATTTGTTTGTAATATTAATTTATAAGTAATTAGATTCAAATCATTGTCGGTAATAAATATAAGCATATCTCCCATGAGGAAGATATGCAACTTTGCATCACTAGAATGTCACGCCCAAGTCGATACGGTGGCTTGTCTTAGTTTGACGGTCTTGAAATTTTGGCTTGGATATTTGTGAGTTTTTTTTTTTAAAAAAAATCTCTTTTTAGATAACATGTTAAAACAAAGTTCAAATCTTTACCGTAGGAGAGATCAACTGTGTTTTGAACATGATTACTTTCAATAGAAAGATACTTATGCTTGTAAAAAAACTCCCTCTTGCCTTTTACATAGGAGCCTGATAACTATGTGGAAATAAAAAAGAAATTAATTAGTTTAGTTAATTGTAATATGTGTTGATTGTTCTAAAATGTCCTTATAAATTAAGTACACTGGAGTTATCCCTGAGTGAAAACCTAATGTATGCAATTATTCAGGGTACTTTAAAAAAATTATAAATTTAGGAGATAAATTAGATTCCAGTCTTCCACATACATACATACATTTAGATACATATGCATACATACAATATATATATAGACACACACACACACACATATATATATGTATGTATGTATGTATATATATCATCAAAACAAATTCATATATCTAGCTTTTATATTTAGGATATGAGGAAGTAGAAAATATATACATACACATATGTGAGTAAAAGTAACCTCATACTATCGTACATATTGTCATGCAATGTTACTAGGGGTGTACATAAAACCCAGTAACTTGGTACAGCCCAACCTGAACCCGATCCAACCCGCCAAAAGAAGGAAAAGTCCAAACACAATCGGGCAAGACCGGGTCTGACCCGAATTCCGGGTAAGACCGGTACCGGGCTAAGATCCTGGACTAGTAAGCCTGGTCCTACTCGGATATGATTTGTTTTTTTAATCTATATAATTATAGCCTTCAGTTAAAAAAAAAAAAACCAACAAAAACTTGCCTAAGCTTAAAACGACATCGTTCAGAGAGGGAGTATATATTCTTACAATCTGCCCTAATTTTCCAGTCGAGCCTCCCTATTCCCGATTCAGCCGTGCGAACACTCTTGATCCTCTTCGTCTCCGAGATTCTCTCCATCTCCAAGATCCTCTCCGTTCGACTCCACGGTCCAAGATCCTCTCTGTCCGAGCTTTGGTAGGAGATTTTTGGTACTGCTCTCAGTCATCGTCATCAACGTGTTCGCCGCCTCTTCTTGTCGCTGTCGTCTTTGGATTTTGCTGTGTGTGCTTGTGGTGCCAAAATATCCAGATTCGTATTTCATCTTCAACTTCCTCTTGTCTGAAATCTTCACTTCTTCAATGATTGAAATCTTCAATTTTTTTTGAAATCTTCGACTGGATCTAGGTTTCTGTATTTTTTTTCCCTTTGGAGTATCATGTATTGTATAACTGCTGACCATTCTATATCTGGATTATTTTTTTTCATTTCGATCGACTGGAATCTGGATCTTGGTTTATGTTTTTTAAGGTTTTGGTAAAAAAAAAATTGGTTATTCAGGCAAAGTGTGGACTGGGCCAGCTAGACCACTAACTCGGTCTAGTCTGACCTAGTCTGTCCAACTCGGGAGCCATCGGGTTTTGCATATTAATTCTTTTTAAATGGTTTTTTTCCTCAAATTTTTTAAAATGGTTTGGAATCTTTCAAAACTAGCGAATAAGAGGGGGAAAAAAAGGCAAAATGTTGTGTATGCTTTATAAGGGAGTAGCTGCAGGTAATTAAGACTTACTTTCTCAGCTTAATTAAAATTTGATTGAAGTATCTTTTTTATGATTAATAGGGAAAGTAAGATTAGGTACGCAAAGTAATCATGTGCTTCACTTCTCATAAATGCTAAGCTTTTCCATTACAAATTAAAGCGGGAATGGCAGTTTTTAAAAATAAGTGTGCTATGCTACATCGAAGTATTTTTCTAATGACACTTAGTATTTTAAAGCAATATGTATACATTTGGCACTTTAAAATATTTTTTTCAATAACACTTAGTATTATAAAGTAATTTGTAGTACAATTTTGTTCTTAAAGTATTTTTCAGTAGTAATTAACACTATAATTTTAGGATACTTGGTACTATTGAAAAATTATTTTAGAGTGCTAAATATATTAAAATTACTTTAAAATATTTATTGTTATTTTTAAAAAAATAATTCAGATATTGGATACAACAAAACTCAAAATAAGTCGTAAATATTTCATTAAATTTTGTAAAGGATTTTGTAGTAGGACAAAATGGATAGAGTTCTATAAATATGGGGAGCATCCAATACTACTAGGTTTAATTTCATAAAAATATTTTTTGGTTCAATTAGTTATAACACTTCCACTATGATTTTTGGAAAAATCCTCCTCAGAGCCAAAATTAGCAAATAATTCTCAAAAAATATCCAAAAAAAGTCACATGTCAAAAAAGGCCCCAAAGTCTTTTCTGATATTATTTCATAAAGGTTAACAACTAAATTAGTACTGTTAACCACTATATCGATATCGTTAACAACTAACATTTTGTGAAATAATACCAAAAAATGTCTTGGGCCTTTTTTTAACATGTGACTTTTTCTTAGGTATTTTTTGACAATTTTTTAGTTATTTAGGCTCTAAGGTAGATTTTCCCATATTTTTTCCATCCACGGAATTCTTTTTATTAATAAACTTATAGTTATTTGTCTCACCTTTTTAATATAAAAATAATAATTAAAAATAAATTGTTAAAATAAAAACGAAAATTTTGATTACGATGTTTTTCAACTCTAGAAAATCCATATATTCAATCATATAAATTAGGTTGTCGCATTATGTTTTCTTGTTAAAAAAAACATATGAGGGAAGGTAGTTCCGTTGCAACTGAGAAGTTTTGCTGGAGAATAAAAAAAAAACAGAGAGACGTATTCCGTTATATTTTTGCAGAAACTAGGTTGTCGCAGCATAACATGTTGAACCGGAGGACAATTCCTACGTAAATCGGACAACTAACTACAATCTTAATTAAAAGTACAGCTTGAATTTTATTTTTAGAATAATTTTTATCTATTTTAAAGATATATTCTGAGAGATATTATTCTGCACTTTTTATATTTTCTGAACAAATTTAACACACAACACTGTCAGTCTGTTATAATATCTTTTTTGGGTTAAATACCAATTTTCCCCTAGAAGTACATTTTAGGAGTAATTTTGCCCTGAAAGTTTTTTTGGGTTTAATTTTACCCCTGAAGTATCAAAACGTAACAATGTTGCCCTCCCTGTTAGATAGACATTGACGGCGTTAAGACACACTCGAGGTGTGAGTGTACGGGCGTCTTTTTTTCCCCCTCACACAGTGTGCACTAACACTCGAGTGTGCGAGGAAAAAAAAAAAGAGAGGTCCTTACACTTACACTCGAGTGTGGCTAACCCCATTAGGCATTACCTAATGGGAAGGACAACATTGCTATGTTTATGTTTTGATACTTCAGGCCCACAAAAACTTTTAGGGTAAAATTATTCTTAAGGTGTACTTTATTTCCGGGGCAAAATTGATATTTAATCCTATCTTTTTTAAAAATACAAAAATATGCTATCGACTCAACTAGTTATTTAGATTTTGGAAATCCTTTTACCAACTGGTATATGTAATAATTTTTAAACAATTTATATAATAACTGAATAACTATCATCAACAGTGATTTATCTCTTTAAATTCTTTATTTTGATACTAAATAAATTAGAAACATTACATTTCTCTCACAAGTCCTCCAAACTAAAACCGTGTTGACTTTTTTTTGAGAGATTAAAGAAGCAAAATAAGTTACTTAATTATATCATATGTTGTGTATCCTTATATTATATATTAATTTATTAGTCAAACTAATTAGTTTGGAGAAAAACATAAAAATACTCTAAAATAATTTAATTATCTTCCTTAATTTCTTAAAAAAAGTCAACTTGATTTTATAATTAAGGGTTAAGGAGCGAAAATACACACGAACTTTTCCCTAGGGAGCGCCCAGCACCACGACTTTTTTTCTGGAGCAAAAATACACACGACGTTACGTTTTGGGAGCAAAAATACCATGGGCCGTTAGTTGACCGTCAACTTGGATAGAACGTTGACGTGGTGCTGATTAAAAAAACTAAAAAAAAAAATAGGAAAAAACTCAAATAATGATAAAAAAAAATCAAAATAATTATAAAAAAAATCAAAAAATTAGGAAAAAATTCAAATAATTAGAAAAAAAGTTTAAAATTTTCCTTATCCAGTTTTTAGTCAGACTTCACACCTTAGATTAGATTTATCTCTATAGGGAGAATTGACAAGAAGATTATCTTAATTAATTAATTTTTTTTTTTCATGAACAGCTTACCCTAGTGCATCTTCAACAACTGCATTGGCCCATGTATATACAACTCCTCCTCCACCAATTAGTTATCCGACCACCGCCGCCGCCGGATGGCGGCCACGGGCAACCGACCGCCGCCACCAGTCAGTTGCCGGCCGGCCATTTCCAAAAAATACAGGTACGTTACACATCATATCTGTTAAAAAATTGATATATTTATGAATGCTTACATTTGTTATTAGTAAATTACAGTGAATCATGAACTGTGGGATGAACTGAAAATTGTTAGGGAAGTTGGTAAAAAAAAAAAATAGTAAATGGCCTGTGAGAGTGGTTAATTATTGGTTATTGGTTAATAATGAGAGAGATATAGAAGAGTTCATAACTGTCAAGGCGAAAAGAAACGATGTATGTGCTGTTCTGTGTGTGTGCCTGCGTGCGTGTTTCACTGAAAGCAAACCACCTCATCACACCCTTTGTTTTCTGTTCCGATTCCTCCTCTCGTCTCTCGCTCTCCTCCTTTATATTCTCTACGAAGACGCCACGCTTTCTATCCTTCCCCTCCTTCATATCAATCCAGTATCGCTGCTTGTTACTCTCCCTCTCCCTCTCTCTGTGATCTTCTCGATTTTTCCGTCCATGGAAGGAGGTGTTCCTCATGAAGTTGACGCCTCTGCTTTTCGAGAATGTATGTCTCTCTCATGGAAGAACCCTTACATTCTTCAACTTGCCTTCTCTGCTGGAATCGGCGGCCTCCTCTTCGGATACGACACTGGTACGCTACTTAATTCTTTCTTCTCTGTTTTTCTTTCCGATCAAGTAACTTCCATTCTGTTCTACCTTCCACATCTTCAATGCCGCCGATTAGTGGCAAACTTTGAGATAAATATTGGGGGGTCAAATGTATAAAAAAAATCCAATTTACATAAAAGTTTGGGACAAATTTTCTTTTTGGGGAGGCCATTGCCACCGATTGATGTTTCCGGCAAAAGCCTTGTTCCTCTGTTTTCTGGCGGTTTAACATCCTCATTTTCTCTGTTTCTTTGCGATCTGAGTTAATCGATGAAAGGAGATCACATTTTTTTAACCTAAATAATTTAGGTTTATCTTCAGCTTATGCAGAAAAAACTAAAATCAGTCTCTGTCTTCTGCTGTTGTTTCTTCATATCTGGATCATGCACGCCTACTTCTTTTCTGTTCTAGTAGTTCATAAGCATACATGAAGAATTTGATGTCTCTATTTGTTCTAAAAGAATTTTTGTGTTGAATTTTTCATTTGATTACAAAATGGGTTGGAGAGTGAAAGAGATTCATGTTTTCTTCTTCTTCTTCTTCTTCTTCTTTTGGATTATGTGCAGGAGTGATATCCGGGGCTCTTCTGTATATAAGGGACGAGTTCCCTGTAATGCAACAAAAGACATGGCTACAGGTGACATTCTTGTTTTGCTTCAGTTTTTCAAATATTATCATATCATTTCTTTCTTTCTTTTTTGTTTGCATTCAATTCAAATCCTCCTGTATCTTTCTTGTGAATTTCATGCGTCTTGGACATTACATACGTTTCAATTAGTTTTTGAAAAACAACAAGGGATGCTCTCAGTTTTGGTTCCATCTGACTCCTCTTAATTATAGAAGGCAAAGACGAAGAAGAAAAATCGAATCCTTCTTCTTATATTATATGTGTGTGTGATTAGAATAAAAATTAATTATTTATAAAATTTACATGAAGTTTAAGGTGCAGTTACTGTTAGGTAAAAAAACAGATCGATTATCCCGTAACGTAGGGGGATAAGGTTGTATTACTGTTGACAAATATAATACTCATTTACTTCTTAATATAACACATATTTACTTAATTTGATTAGATTAAAGAAGTTAGTTAAGGTAGTTAATAATTTAATATGACATGTATTTATTAAAACACTCTAGTTATCTTCCTTAATTTTCTTTTTCCCTCTTTTCCTTAATTATTGTTAAGTGAGTATCAACAAGGTAAATTAAGAAAAGATTGACAAATATAAAAACTATATCTAATACTCCCTCCAGTCCTATATATAAGACAATGTTAACTTTTTTAGAGATATTAAGGAAGCTAATTAAATTACTTTAGAATGTTTTTTATTTTTTATTTTTTTTTCCAAACTAATTAGTTTGACTAATGAACTAATATATAATCTAAGGATATACATTATATGATATGATTAAGTAACATATTTAACTTTCTTAATCTTTCTAAAAAAAGTCAAGTATGATCCAGATCAACTCGCTAAATATATTTTATATCGGTGGGAGTAGATAGGATCCGAAATTCTCCGATCCTTGCAAACAAGTCCAGCTATTTTGGCTAAAAATGGTCAATAAGTAGAAAACTTATGTTTCTCAATCTTTTATACTTCCAGTCTTCCATCTTGAACTCTTTAGTCATTCATATCATCCATATATATTTCAAGTGTCCAAAAAGGCCAAAGCAATTTTTTATAATTAGTATTATTATTTTTTGGCAATCTCTCAAAAGGAACCCTATTTATCAATATCAACATGATTAATATATAAATGAATTTGAAAATATTTAATATAGAAAAATAAATATTTAAGTGGAAATTAAAATGAGAGTGAAAAACGAGATGATTATAGGTAAAAATGATCTAGAGTAACATGATAAGTGATAATTTGAAGGAAAATTTATATAATTCATTACTATTTGTTTTTGGTTTTTGGGTCTGCCGAATCCTAAACTTTTTTCCCCTTTAGACAAGGATATAAATTTATCTATCTAATATGTATGCATGTTTGTTTCAGAAAAAAAAAAAAAAAAAACCTTTCTTCCCCATAGAAAAGCAGGGTTAATTGGGAAAATTTGAAAAAAAAAAAAAAAAAAAAAAAAAAAAACAGAGAGAGAGAGTCTTTTTCTTCATAGATAAATGACTGTTTTTTATCAGAAACATGGCCGAAGAGGCTGTAATTATTCATATGATTGACCTCAATAGGTTCTTGGCCCAAGAAAATTAACCTTGATATTGTCTAGACAAAACCCATACCCAAAGTCCAAATCTTTTTTTGTAAAAAAAGTCCAAAACTGTTTACTTGCTACGACACTTACTATTTTACTATTTCTCTTACGAAACTTAGATATTTTTTATTGCTTGTTACGACTATATTATTGGATGATTGAAAAAACAAAGTGGGACAATAAATTTATATCATTTCAATTTATTTTCATTTATATTGCGTTGAAGATATTTTTCAAAGATAAATTATTGGTGTAACAAAAATTGTACCTTTTTTATGGAAAACGTGTTAAATATTAGCTAATGCAGAAAATAAGTCACAAGAAACAAATGGAGAAGGGAAAAAACCACCGGAGATTAAATTGAGAATGAACATATTAGGAGGACGGGCTTATCGCAGGCGTAGCAAGTTCCCTTGAAGCAATGTTTTGGCAGATGGATGTGAAGGGATAAGTTCAAAGAATACAAGACAAATTTGCCATCATTTGCTTCAAAGGATCCTCTTTCTTTGATATTGTGCCATTAAAAATGTAGACCTTTTCAACATCCCAAAAAGAGTGTGAGTGTGTCTAGTATTTATAGAGATTGAAAAAAAAAAAAAAAAACCTCAAGGATGTGAAGAATTTCAAAATATATATAGTCACTTTGCCAAAGACTCTTTGGTCTAGTGGTACTAGATGTGTCATTTATGGCACCAAGTCTGGGGTTCGATCTTTACACTCTACTGGCTTTGCGCCTGCCATCAAAAAGATGTTAGATGTGAGGATTTCATATATGTGTGTGTAATCACTTTGTTGTGTTTTGTTTATATTATCATCCGGCATCTTGTTTGAGTTCGTAACTATACTTTTCAATATAAGTGCCTCCTTTGAGACTCAAACTCGAGATCTCTAGCGGGACCTTACACCTGCTAGACTAACTTTATGTTGGTTAACTTTGTTGTGTTACTTTATGCATAATGCGATGTGTAATGGTGTGTGTTTATTTATATATTGTACAGGAATTGGTAGTGAGTATGGCGCTTGTAGGAGCAATCATAGGGGCAGCAGTAGGAGGATGGGTGAATGATAGATTTGGAAGGAAAGTAACAATCTTCGGAGCAGATGTCCTATTTCTTTCAGGCTCACTTGTAATGGCGGCTGCTCCTAATCCCATTATTCTCATTATGGGACGTTTTCTTGTTGGTCTTGGCGTTGGAGCTGCTTCCATGGCTGCTCCTCTTTACATTTCTGAAACTTCTCCCACTAAAATTAGAGGAGCCCTTGTTGCTCTCAACAGCTTCCTCATCACTGGAGGTCAATTCCTCTCCTACCTCATCAACTTGGCCTTCACCAAGGTGAGAGATATTTCCCACTAACCATGTGATCATATATATGCTATATAGTTAGTGGGATTAGACATGAAAACATGTTGGAAAATGACATTAAATGATATCAGAAAGAACAAAAACACACTAAAGTCCTAAAGTTTTGAAGAAAAAAAAATCAATAAAGACCAGGTTTAATTGGGTCTTACGAAAGGTTTTCAGATATTTCGCAAGTCTTAAAGGCAGATTATCATCATATTAATTAGTTGTTTAATTTTCTTCAGTTAATGACTTAAGATTGGTGATTTACAATTAATATAGGAACTTTGTTTGTGGGGCTGTAGGAAATATATTTGTTTTTGAATTAATGGGGCATGTATAGTATAACAACTGAGATTACAAGTAGGATAGAACTGCAACTTCCCCTTTACATGAGAACTCTTATGCCATTAGGCTACAAGGCCATCAACCCGATTTTGTTAGAAATCCTAAACATTGTAGCATTTCTTTTCATTTATAAATGAATGTTTACACCTTAAAATTGATATTCCAGTTAGAATTTACAACTCAACCTAACAAGTACCTACTTTTATTGTACTTTATTTTTCAAATTTGGAGGCCCATAATGTGCTTTTCTTCCTTTTGAAGTCCCTCGTTCGTTGTCATTTTCTCTAAAATGTTTCTAATTTAATAATGCTTAATCACCGTATAATGGTTCGGTAACACAGTCTATGAATAAATGGATGATAATTTATTTCAGACATCAGGAACTTGGAGGTGGATGTTAGGAGTGGCAGCCGTACCTGCTTTGTTACAAATCATTCTTATGTTTTGGCTACCAGAATCACCTCGTTGGCTTTACAGAAAGGTTCACTACCATCGCTATCTTTTAAAAAAAGTGTCTAGCTCTATGATCGATCGATTAATTTATGTAAAAAATGTGTGAACAGGGAAAGGAAGAACAAGCTAAAGCAATTATGAGGAAGATTTATGTTGAAGATGCTGAAGCTGAAATCCAAGCCTTACACGATCAAGTCCAAATAGAAATTAGGTTACAGGAGGAAGCAAAAAATATCAAGATGAGCGACATGTTTAAAAATAAAGCAGTAAGAAGAGGGTTATATGCAGGTGTTGGCCTTCAAATCTTCCAGCAATTTGTGGGCATCAACACAGTGATGTATTATAGCCCCACAATAATCCAATTAGCTGGTTTTGCTTCAAATCAATTAGCACTCCTTCTATCACTCATCACATCTGGGCTCAATGCATTCGGCTCCATTCTAAGCATTTACTTCATTGATAGAACCGGGAGGAAGAAGCTTGCTATTATCAGTTTAGTTGGTGTTACTTGCTCACTTGTTCTTCTAACCTCCATATTTCATGTTGCCACCACTCACTCTCCTTTGGTTAGCCCTATTGCAACCAACCAGTTCAATAACACCTGCCCTAGTTATGCCTCAGCAGTGGATTCTGGTTCATGGCATTGCATGACTTGCCTCAAAGCTAACCCAATTTGTGGATTCTGTGCTGACAAATCCAATAAGGTAACATCTCATAACTTCATTTCAATCTACTTGACTTGACAATGCACTGTGCTTAAGCCAAGCCTAATAATATCCTCAGTCTGACTATGACTAGGTGTTTTACTAATGAATCCTTGACAATAAAAAAACATTGCAAGAATACATAAAAATATTAAGTGTTATTATCTTCCATGACTAGATCCTTAGAGGTCCGCTGTACCCTTTCTTGATCCAAGCTGTTGCTCAAATAAGTTTGAAATCTTTAAGGATAATTTTATATGAAGTTTTTATAGGGTTCGGATAATGGGGGGAAATTGAATAAGTGAACACCATAAAAGTTCACTCTTCATATCTTTCAATTACTTGGTTCAATAATAATAATAATAATAATAAATCATATGAGAAACTCTATAAGCAGAATGATACCAAGATTATTGAACATTTATGTTGTTTATCTATCTATAGGGCATAAGAATATAAATCCGAGTATCACTAATTTCTGCCTATGAAATTATGTATAGTAGTAGTGATAACTTTTTCTGAGTGAAAACATAGTAGTTCACTGATTTTCTTATTCCTTTATGCATGCATATAAGCATCCCCAAATTCTTTTACCAGACTTAATAAAAAAAATCATGATGAAAAACTTTATAAGAATGATAACAATTATGGTGTTGATCACTTATTAGTCGGAATGACCTGATGAATTCATATATTAGTACTTTCAGTTTATGAAATTATGTAAGAGTAATGTCCTTTCTGTGCTTTCTGTGCGTATAAACATATCATATCCTTCTGCCTTACAAAATTTTTAATTAGAGACTTTTCACTATTTTTCCCATGCCTTTATGCACGCATACATACGAGCATCCCTAAATTTAGACTTGTTATATGTTGATAGTGATCGATCATAATATAAAACTCTGAATTGCTCTTGTGAAGCTTTCACCTGGAGCATGTTTGTTGACAAGTGAAATGGCAGAGAAAGAATGCCAAGCAGAGAAAAGTGAATGGTACACAGAGGGTTGTCCCAGCAAAGTTGGTTGGGTAGCAATATTAGGACTTGCTCTCTACATCATCTCCTTCTCACCTGGAATGGGAACTGTTCCTTGGGTCATGAACTCTGAATTATACCCTCTTCGCTACCGAGGAATCTGCGGCGGCATCGCCTCTACGGTGCTCTGGATCTCCAATCTCATTGTATCCCAAACCTTCTTGACAATGACAAAAGCCCTAGGAACCTCATGGACCTTCTTGGTGTTTGGTATCATAGCTGTTGTAGCCATTTTCTTCGTCCTCATCTTCGTTCCTGAGACTAAAGGCCTTCCCATTGAGGAAGTGGAGAAGATGTTGGAAGAACGATCTGTAAACTTCAAGTTCTGGGAGGTACGTCAGAGGAAGAAGACAAACACCATGAATGGAAATATACATAATGATGAGTCATGAAAATAAATATTTATTCCACGGATGTGGTATTTTAATTAATTAATTAATTATGGTACATAAATAACCCACCTTGAGCGAGCGATGTTCTGTGTTATTATATCGTAGGAGTAAGATTAACCGGATACAGAGATAACAGATCTTCTCTGGAAGACTGAAGAACTACTCCCAGAGAAGCTCATATATTTAATTAATATGTAATATATAGGTTCTTATATTTATTTTTAGGTGAATGAGAATGATTAGAATGCCTTTTTATAAACAGAATGTACTTCTTTATTGAGCACCTATTATTTGGTTATTGTTGTACAACAAATTCAATATTCATAATATAATTGCAGCCATTGTTATCACAATGGAATTCTTAAATGCTGGAATGTTTTTAAAATTGGAGAGATGTGATTTTTCTTTTTTAATGCTATATTTGGATAATGAGAAAAGTGAGGAGTGAAAAATAAGAGGAGGGAGTATTTGGAAGGAAAACTTTCAAAAATAGTAAAAAAAAAAAAAAACACAATTAAGGAATTACTATTTTTTGAAAATTTTCTCTCAGTATTCTTTCTCCTAATTTTATTTCTATCCAAAGGTAAGGTTTAAAGTCGTGTGCTTATAAATTAAGAAATTTATATATTTTTTTGAACCACAATTAAGGAATTTATATGAAGAGTTGTTGATGAAGTTTTAACTTTTAATATAAGAAGTTACTAAGGTTATATCTTTTTAGTTCCTAAAGACACATGTTAAATATTGTAACTGAAGGTGGTAAAAGGTTATGTTGTTTTTAAAGAAAACCATAAATATGACAAAGGTGCAACTCTTCATGAGAATGTTATTTTAAATAATCATTGATTATTTATAGGGTTTAATGTTTCTGCTTTTACAGTAGAAATTTTTTTTCTATCACACTCATATAAAAGTGAGTAGGTCCCATTGTAAAGAGAAGAAAGAAAGAATATTAATGAGATCCACTCACTTTTATGTAAATATGACATAAAAAAATATTTCTGCAGCTAAAGAAAAAACATTAAACCCTTATTTATATTATGTTTGTTGATGAATCAATATATAAAGTTTTCATGAATATAAAATATCTTAATGACTTATACTTGAAAATGTGTTGTTTTAAGATGTACCACCTCAAGCAGGTAGACACCCATTTATTGTCTATAAATACTCACCATCATCACTTCATCCATACCTCACACACAACACAACACAACAACGAGAGATTAAACCCACGCCCTTTATCCTTGAGGGCACGTAGGGATAAATTCAAATTATCATATTATAAAAATTATTGTTGCCCTGAGTGTTGCAGATGGAATTAATTCAAACTCAAGATTCTTGCTTGTTTTTGGCAAGAAATTTGCTGGTCAATCTAATTTGTTTCCAATAAAATAGAAATAAGTTAGGAGAATTAGGCCGACAGAAAAAGGCATCGTATACAACTTTCTTCTCTATATGCTTGAAGGATCAGTACCACTAACGCTAAGTGTTTGTTTGTTTTAGCTTTTTAAAAATATTTTTGTGATTTATGAGATAAGTATTAGAGGTTTTATCTCAGCTTGATGAGGTCCTGGTTTCCAAACAAGCACTTGGTGCTTATTGTTTCACGGATCCAGGTAACTATTTCTAGTCAAAATGCTAGTGAAATTTGCTAAACTCGAATGAACCCATGAGTATTAAGTACAAAACTATGATCAATTGTGTGATCATATTCGTCACACTGTTCTTTTTTAATTTACACCAATATCCCTCAAGTTCAAAATAAACACTTCCTACCAAGTCTAATGAGTGTGAACTGAGAATCAAACTGATTTTTTTGGGATCTTTTCACTTCCATTTTAAAATAATTATTATTTAAGATTTAAGATTGTGCATATAAAAAATAAGAAATCAATTAAATATTTTTCATTATAGTAAGATCTGATAAGTATGTAACTGAAAAAGCGCCAATCTGTTATTATTATTATAGTTGATGAAAGATAAAAAGGTTTCCAAATGTGTAACCAAGTCTAATTTCTGCAGCAATCATGGTTTCCAAGATAATTAAAAGCAAGTAAACTAATATTACCCATTTGTAAGAAATTTAAAATGAGTCAGTTGATGATTTATGAAAGAGGTAAGATTTAATACTATTTTCACAGCCAACAAATTGTTGGTTGAAGAGGTAAGAGGTTTCATTCCGTAAGGAGGATTCGAATATTGAGAAACGCATTTGTAAGGAAAGTTAAGAATCCTTTGTCATCTCGGTTTCGAGGGGGAAACCCTTAATCTAATAAAAAAGAATGCAGTTTTCTCAAGCATATCTTGTATATTTGTGAATTGTGATATACGTTTTCGATTAAATTAGCACATGTATATTTCTTCTCAGTCCATGACTTACCCTGTAACTAACTTTACTTATTATAATACTTTTATTTTTCTTTAAAAAAATGAAGGATTAAAATGCAAATTTATCCGAGGAAGTTTTCGCTGAGGAGTAATGTTACTTGAAAGTTTTTTAAAATTCAATATTGTCCTAAAAGTATTAAAATGGAGTAATGTTGCTCTTTTCCGTTAACAGTCAACATCAATTTTTTAATGATTAACGTTAGTTTTTTAACGGTATATAACAGCATTGTTACATTTTAAAACTTTTGAGATGACATTAAACCCGAAAAACTTACGGGCAATATTGCTCTTTAACGAAAACTTCGGGAGAAAATTTGTACCTTCACCTAAAAATAAATCACTTGTTCAAATTTTATTGAGAAAATTTAATTTCACCTGTTTTAATTTAATGAGACATAAGTAAGTATAAAAGGATAAATATCTATTTTCTACGGTTGATGTATGACATATTGTAATACCCGTATATTTATTTATCCGAAATATTACATTTTGGTAAATAAATTGGCTATTTCGATAAGTGAAATTATTGTTGCAAGACTTGTGTTATTATAGCCTATTTTTCTAGGATGAGTTCTGTAGGAAATTAGAGAATTTAAGGGCCAAAGTGTCAAATGACCAAAATACCCCTGGTATGCAAAATGACTTAGGAAAATTGTGAAAAATCCTAAAAGGCAATGAAATAATTATTTGAGTTAGGAGAGTATATTATCTCTAATTGTGATAATTTAATAAATTATAAGCGAGGAGAAACTGAATAAGAATGCTCAAAAAGCATTGTAATGACCATAATACCCTCTCAAATTCTAGAATAATGCGTAATACATGAAAACAGAAATGTCAGTGCTAGAATTATGAGGTAATGAGGCATTTTAATTAATAAAATTATCAACTAGTGATAATAAAGTAGTTAAGTAATTTACGGCTAATTACTTAAGCATAAGTAAAGGAAATTCATAAGTAATTTTGTAAAACCCTAAAATTAGTGGTTTTTGGCTTAAAATTAGTAAGAACATATTTAGTAATTAATTGGAGAATTTTGTGAAAAATAAGTGAGTTTAGGTATTTTTAAGCCTAAATGCAAGAATGGACCAATTAGGTGATTTTGTGGAATTTTTGGAAAAAATTGGAATAAATAAATAAAATAAAATAAAAATTAAATAAAAAATAAATAAATATAAAATAAAAATAATAAGATGCCATCCGAAAATTTGAAAGAAAAAGGAGAGAGAAACAAATTTTAATGTTATGGTAAAGTTGTATTATTATATAATATAATTAAAGTTAGTGAATAGTAAATGAATAAATAGGAAACGGATCCTATCTAGAGAACCAGGAATAGGAATTCCAAAGTCAAGGTAAAATATTGATCAGTGAGTTTTTACCTTCAAGTGACCTCTTCCTAAGTTTATTCCGAGGCTCGGTAGCACATTTACCTAATAAGACGAAATAGGGAAAAATGCGGATAGTCACATTTTGGATCTCAAGAAAATAAATTATAACTCAACATCCGGAGATGAGTTTATGATTATATGGACATATTTGGAATCAGTGAATTTTTGTCCAGAGGTTGATGATTCCGAAAACGATTTTCAGAATCGGACGCTGCCGGACACGTTTTCGAGAAAAAACTTCAACTGGATCATTGGAACCCCGTAAGGGACTGGAATCTAAGTTAAATTAGATATTATTGATGAGGAAGAGAAGATCTTCAAAGTTATGAATTCAGAATTTAGAGACTACGCAAAACGGACACCGATCGGGGAAATTCTATCGGGCCGGCATAAAGTAAGCTTAAGTCACCATTCTTGGACCAATGGTTTGATGCCACATCACCTCCCTTATGTCGACCAAGGCAGCCATGGACAAGAATTTACCACATTTCAACTTGATTTTACATGGTTGAAAAGAAAGGAAAAATTACAAAACTTGGAAAGTGAAAATTACCAAAGTAGCCCAATTTTTGCCTATATAAAGGCATGAACTCTTCATTCATTCTTCACACCTTTTCTTCTCTCTACCTTGGCCGAAACTTAGAGTGAGAAGCTCTGCAAAAGTTTTGCCTTAGCTCCGAGTAAGTTCTTTTGTCCTTAGTTTTTAGTTTCCGTAGTTCTTTCGGTAGTTATAGTAGAACCGTTGTTTTGATCTAGGAAGTTTCGAATTTGTTCCTATGCTTGTTTTTATGCCTCATTGCATTGAAAGATGCCCGACGAGGTAAAAACATAGTGGGGATAATTTTGAAATGGAATACGGTCAAAGTAACGAAGTTCCGCGAAATTCCGCCAAATTAGGGGTAGAAGGGCAAAATGGTAATTTTTACCTAAAATGCCGCTATGATGTCAAATCACTAATGAAAGTGATATTACTCGATAGGGCATCGAAACTCGATTTGCCGCGTTACGCCGCCCGACGTGCCGTCGAACATTTCACGTTCTTCCGTAAAAGTACGTCTTCCGCCGTAGTACCTAACGTTGCCAACGAAGGTACGGACGCGTCTTGTAACACTAATCTTGTACATCTTAAATACTTATATGTCAATGATATGTTCGTAGACCGTTATACGTACGCTTATACGGGTTATAGTTTTGGTAACACCGTTTTGTTTTCCTAGCGCCGAGGACACGAGTAATTATCGTGGCACTTTGGTGAATAGTGCAGCCGTTATTGTTTACCTTATGGGGCTTTACATATTGCTTTGTGCTTATGTTTGTCGGCATAATGATCATGCATCGTTTGTATGCTTATGATATACTTGTGGTATTAGCTCTAGAAATATCTCGTTGTCCGTATATCAGTATTGTTTGGGTATGAGGTTAATCACACCGAGATTCAATATGGTGAATTGAATCTCGCCTATAGCTTCGTGATCCGGAGGAATACGGATCGAAGATCGAGGCAAGCAGCGATAGACGTGCGGCGCGAGACTTATATATCTTTACCGCTTTCGCTTATACACTTTCAAACTCTAGGATTACCGTAATCATTACAAAGTTACACTATGGTTGATGTTTGTTATGAATCGCTTACTCACTCGCTCCAATGCTCTACTCTGACTACTCTGCTTGAAATATTTGGAAACGTTTAAAAAAAAAAAATTATTCCGCCGTTTTCAAATGGGATGTTACACATATATTTACAAATAAAAAAATAAAAAAAATGTTAGTTGATATATATCAACATATATATACAAGTATATGAGATATTGATATTATAATTATATTAATCACATTTTCATAAGGATAAGCATAATCCTATCATATATGGTATAAGCATTTATATTTAAACAATAAAATTCAAGATATCTCTACAATTTTTTATTATTTTAAGATAATATGAATCAATATAGTATTAATATAACGGATGAGAGATTAACCTACGAGAGAACCAAAATTTTGAGACAAATAATATTCTTATTAAAAATTTCTGAAAAAATTGGAAACATTATATGTGTGTGTGTGTATTAGTAAAGTAAATTAAATTTTTAACTTATATGTATAAATGTGTGTGTGTATATTGGTAAAGTAAATTAAATTTTTAACATATATATATATATATATATATATAGTTAAATTAAAATCATAAATGGAAAGAGGAAACCAAATTTAAAATAAAAGATATCTAAATCTTATTTTTCCCCCATCGATTTTAAAAAACTATATAAATTAATATAATATAGTATATTAAAAAGAGTGCAAAATTACTGATTTCATCCAATAGAAAATTTAAACTTAACTTTGGGTTAATACAATCTTCTTTTTTTGTTGCTCATCCGGTATCCAGAGCTTCGCCCTGACTAATCCAAATCCAACCTGGGTTGTGCACCTGGTTATGATGGATGAGTCTCACAGCGGGACTTTTTTTACTTTCACAAGGCTCGAACTCAGAACCTTACTTAAGCGACCCAAGCCGCTTACCATTTATGTCAAACCTCATTGGTGGGTTAATACAATCTTTAATCCTTGTGGTTTATAGTCATTTAGGTTTTGGTCTCTGAAGTTTCAAACAAGTGTTTTTGGTCCCTCAAGTTTATTCAGTTTCAAATCATTAGTCCCTAAAATTTTAGAAGGACTTGGAGCAAGATTTAACAACGTTAATTTAGCTATTGTGGCACTAACATCTTTAAATATGGTTATGTGGATATTGATTAGCCAAGCTGAAGTGGAAAAATAAGCTCTAAACTTACATTTTTAAAGCTGTTATATAATATATATTTTTAAAAAAAATAGAGAAAATCACTGTCAAGTCCTAAGGACCATAAAGAATCACAAAAAAGTCTCATACCAAATTCCCCTAACAAAAAAGTCTCCAAGGATTTTTGTGTGATTAGTTGCTAATGTGAAATGACAAAGTTGCCCCCACAATCAAGGAAAAGGCAGGAGAAGGAGGCTCGTTATGCGTTTTGCGTGATCACTCATCCGTCACTCCTTCGAACCTCCAACTTCCATTGAGAATGCAAACGAGACAAATGTTGCACCAAATTCTGATGAGGACTATGGGAACCAAAATGTAAAGACCATATTCAAACTTTTAACAAGTCTCAGTATTAATTAATAGTTAACACCCATATAAAATCAATTGAATTTAAAGGTTTGAACAATTGTGTGATGTTTTATTTGAGTGGTTAACATAGTTCCCCACCAGTCGTCACAGATGGCAGACCAAAGTTCGTCCAACATTATCGGACCATTTTGCCGTGGATTTATAGGGACTATTAGCCAAATTTTAGTAGAACTGAAGGCACCTCAGATAATAGCCACGGTGAGCTCTTTTTTCTTTCATGCTTGTCATTGATTCACTTGTCAAAGTAGCCTCATGAAGTTGTTAAAATAGGCTCATGATGTTGTCAAAATAGGCATAAGAAGTTGTTAAAATATGTATAAGCTATTGATATGAAATTTGGGACAACAAGTACTGAAGTTCCAAAAATTCTCCAAGTATGAAAATATCATTGTCAAAATAGGCTCATGAAGTTTTCAAAATAGGCATAACCACTTATTAATCTATGCATAAGCTACTTATGTGAAATTTGAGACAAAAACTACTGAAGTTCAAAAAAATTTCTGGTATGAAAATATCGTAGTAAAAAATAGGCTCATGAAATTGTCAAAATAGACATAACCACTTGTAAATCTACGTATAAGCTACTGATGTGAAATTTGAGACAATAACTACTGAAGTTCCAAAAATTATCTAGGTATGAAAATATCATTGTTAAAATAGCCTCATCAAGTTGTCAAAATAGGCATAACTATTTGTTAATCTACGCATAAGCTATTGATAAAGAGGTCTATGAATGGACTCAAGACATTGTTAGGGGTCATACGCTTAAGCATTTAGTTGTTGCATTGATTGGTTTCATTAATTTGCAACACAAATTTAATTATTTTCAACAAAGTATGGCCTTGAATTGAACTAATAATTTGAATGATTGAGATACATTAAAATCACTCGAAATGAATGCAGAAGAATCTGCTAACACCCAACACCTAATGTAAGTGTGTGGGAGACAATAGAGGTGAATGTTTAAAGACAAGAGCCAAATGAACAGTGTTGACCATGAAGGAAGAAAGGGTGTTAGCAACTATTTTTTTAGGTTGGTACATAGAGGAGTGTCCTTCAAATTTAGGTTGGTTTGCAATCTTAGGGCTTTCACTTTATATCATATCGTTCTCACCAGGAATGGGGACAATTCCTTGGGTTGTCAACTCAGAGATATATCCATTGAGTACATAGGAGTGTGTGGAGGCATGGGAGCTACAACAGTTTGGGTTTCAAACCTTGTTGTGTCTCAACTCTTCTTGGTCATGACTAAGAGTATTGGCACTGCTTGGACTTTCATGATCTTTGGTTTTGTTTCTTTCATTGGACTAATTAGGTAAGTTATTTAGCCTCTCTAGCCTCTTAAAAAAAAGTCAACTGGATCTCATATTTAGAAAGAGAGAGAGTAATTTTAACCATTTTTTAGAATCTCGCATTCAATTGGACTACTCAATTAATACTCATATTACAATTCCAGATATACGGTTAAAAAGTAATCAAAATTAATCAAATTGTTTCAACAGGGAGCTGTGGTGAGTTTTGCACTTATAGGTGCAGTGATTGGGTCTCTAGTGGGAGGATGGTTCAATGATCGATTTGGAAGGAAAAAAGCCATAAAGATTGCAGCTTTTTTTTGTTCTTTGATGGACCTTTGATTATGAGTGCTGCCCCTAACCCAGCAGCACTTTTGGCTAGTAGATTTGTGGTTGGTCTTGGTGTTGGAGCTATTTCCATGACCGCTCCTGTTTATATCTCTGAAGCTTCTCCCACTAAAGTTAGAGGAGCCCTTGTTAGTCTCAATAGTTTCCTCATCACTGGAGCCCAATTCCTCTCTTATGTTATCAATTTGGGCTTTGCTCATGTAAGTAAAACATCCTTCACTCTCACTATTTATTACTATCTTTTAGTTCGTTGTTGTTACATGATACTTTCAACTAATTTACACACACTATTCAATCTATTAAATTTGTCTTAAATTGATACAAGGGTTGATTAATCTTTGGTCCTTCAAATTTGCTGTCGTTTTGATTCATCAAGTTGAATCAGAGGTTTTGGTTGTTCCCTCAGGTTTTATTCTGTATAAAATATTGGTCCTTATAATAAAACAAAAAAAAAAACTGAAAAATTTTGCACCCTGAGGACCAAAACCTCTTGATTTGAAACTTGAAGGATCATAATCAAAATGAGGACAAACTTTAGAGATAAAAGATTGGGTTAACCCTTAATACAATTTTACAACTTTACATCATTAATGAGATTTTGATGGAGAGAAAAGAAAAACACTCTGCATTGGACTTAGATTAATCCCTCTAGAAGGTTCCATATAATAGTGGTTACAGAGAGTATTCTTAGCTTGTTATTATCATGGTATAAAAACCTGATTCAGGTTGATGTTGTTGTTGTTGAGTCATGAAATTTGTGCGTAAACTTTCTTTCTTTTTTTAAATGATGTTTTGGTGGTTCAGGCAAATGGAACATGGAGGTGGATCTTAGGAGTGGCAACAGTGCCTAGTTTGATTCAGTTCATTCTAATGTTTTGGCTTCCAGAATCACCTTGTTTGCTTTTTAGAAAGGCAGGCCTTTGATTTATCAACTTCTTGTGTTTTTCTATTTGTTAATTCATGTCATAACCCTACAAACTTGTATGTTATCTTTTGAATATATAGGGGAGGGATGAAGAAGCAAAAGTGATTTTGAGGAAAATTTATTATCCCAGCGAGGTTGAGGCTAAAATTGAAGCTTTAGAAGAGTCAGTTCAGAAGGAAAGGAAGGAATCAAAATCTGCAAGCAAGGTTGGCATATGGAAAATGCTAAAGAACACAATAGTGAGAAGAACCTTATATGCTGGAATGGGACTTCAAATCTTCCAACAATTTGTGGGAATCAACACAGTCATGTACTATAGCCCCACCATTATTCAACTCGCCGGAATTACTTCGAATCAAACCACACTCCATCTATCACTCATTACATCCGGGCTGAACGCATTCGGTTCCATCCTCAGCATTTTCTTTATCGATAAAATCAGGAGAAAGAAGCTCGTATTGATCAGTCTAGTTGGTTGCACACTTTCCCTTTGCATTATCTTTGCTCCCTTCTATGTCACAGAAATCCATTCCCCTACTATTTCTCCAATTGCAACCTCTCACTTCAATGGAACGTGTCCTGGTTTTGACATTGCAATGAAGTCTAATACTCCATATGATTGTAACAAGTGCCTCAAAGCTTCTCCAACCTGTGGATTCTGCGCTGACCCGTCTAATAAGGTAACTTATTATCCCTCCCCTATACATCATGATATGATTATTTGATTGGGTCATATTCGAATATAGTTGGGCCCAACTCAACTAACAGTAGCTATTTCAAAGATATGTTTTCTATACTCACACAGACTTACTGTAATATATGAAAAATTGTGAATGTTTTGTTATGCAACTCTCACCTGGGGTGTGTTTCGTCTTAAATAACGACTCAAAGAAGCAATGCCCGGCACAAAGTTCTTGGTATACAGAGGGGTGTCCTTCAAATTTAGGTTGGTTTGCAATCTTAGGGCTTTCACTTTATATCATATCATTCTCACCAAGAATGGGGACAGTTCCTTGGGTTGTCAACTCAGAGATATATCCATTGAGGTACAGAGGAGTGTGTGGAGGCATGGGAGCTAAAACAGTTTGGGTTTCAAACCTTGTTGTGTCTCAACTCTTCTTGGTCATGACAGAGTATTGGCACTGCTTGGACTTTCATGATCTTTGGTTTTTTTTTCTTTCTTTCATTGGACTAATTAGGTAAGTTATTTAGCCTCTCTAGCCTCTTAAAAAAAGTCAATTAGGTCTCATATTTAGAAGGAGAGAGAGTAATTTTAACCATTTTTTAGAATCTCGCATTCAATTGGACTACTTCCCAATTAATACTCGTATTACAATTCCAGATATGTGGTTAAAAAGTAATCAAATTGTTTCAACATGGAGCTGTGGTGAGTTTTGCACTTATAGGTGCAATGATTGGGTCTCTAGTAGGAGGATGGCTCAATGATCAATTTGGAAGGAAAAAAGCCATAAATATTGCAGCTTTTTTGTTCTTTGATGGACCTTTGATTATGGGTGCTACCCCTAACCTAGCAGCACGTTTGGCTAGTAGATTTGTGGTTGGTCTTGGTATTGGAGCTGTTTCCATGACTGCTCCTATTTATATCTCTGAAGCTTCTTCCACTAAAGTTAGAGGAGCCCTTATTAGTTTCAACAGTTTCCTCATCATTGGAGCCCAATTCCTCTCTTATGTTATCAATTTGGGCTTTGCTCATGTAAGTAAAATACCATTCACTCTCGAATCTTTTGCTTCGTTTCTATTACAGGGCACATTAAATTAATTCACGCATGCCGTTCAATTTATTAAATTTGTCTTAAATTGATACAAGTGTTAATATAATCTTTGACCCTTTAAATTTGCCGTCATTTTGGTTCATCAAGTTTCAAATCAAAGGTTTTGGTTGGTTTGTCATATTTTATTCCGTATAAAACGTTGATCCTTATAATTTAACAAAAATCTGGACTATTTTGTCCCCTAAGGATCAAAACCTCTTGGTTTGAAACTTGAGGGACCAAACTCAAATGAGAGCAAACTTGAGGGAGAAAAGATTGGGTCAACCCTTAATACCATTTTACAACTTTACCTCTGTTAATGAGAAATTGATGGAGAGAAAAGAAAAACACTGTGCGTAGGACTTATATTAATCCTTTTAGAAGGTGCCTATAATAGGGACTAGAGAGAGTATTTTTAGCTTGTTATTATCATGGTATTAAATCAGGGATTTAGGTTGATATTCTTGTTGTTGTTGAGTCATGAAATTTGTAGGCAAACTTCCTTTTTTAAAATGATGTTTTGGTGGTTCAGGCATATGGAACGTGGAGGTGGATGTTAGGAGTGGCATCAATGCTTGGTTTGATTCAATTCATTCTAATGTTTTGGCTTCCAGAATCACCTCATTGGCTTTTAAGAAAGGCAGGCCTTTGATTTATCAACTTCTTGTGTTTTTGTAATTGTTAATTCATGTCATAACTCGATAAACTTGTATTCTATCTTTTGAATATACAAGGGAGGGATGAAGAAGCAAAAGTGATTTTGAGGAAAATTTATTATCCCAGTGAGGTTGAGGCTGAAATTGAAGCTTTAGAAGAGTCATTTCAGAAGGAAATGAAGGAATCAGAATCTGCAAGTAAGGTTGGCATATGGAAAATGCTGAAGAACACAGCAGTGAGAAGAGCCTTGTATGCTGGAATAGGGCTTCAAATCTTCCAACAATTTATAGGCATCAACACAGTTATGTACTATAGCCCCACCATTATTCAACTCGCCGGAATCACTTCGAATCAAATCGTACTCCTTCTATCACTCATTACATCCGGCTTGAACGCATTCAGTTCCATCCTCAGCATTTTCTTTATCGAGAAAATTGGGAGAAAGAAGCTTGTATTGATCATTCTAGTTGGTTGCACACTTTCCCTTTGCATTATCTTTTCTCTATTCTATGTCACAGAAACTCATTCCCCTACTATTTCTCCAATTGCAACCTCTCACTTCAGTGGAACGTGTCCTAGTTTTGACATTGCAATGAAGTCTAATACTCCATATGATTGTAACAAGTGCCTCAAAGCTTCTCCAACTTGCAGATTCTATGCGGACCCGTCTAATAAGGTAACCTATTATCCCTCCCCTATCATGATATGATTATCGGATTGGGTTATATTCGAGTATTGTTGGGCCCAACTTATAGTAGCTATTTCGAAGATATGTTTTCTGCACTCACACGAACTTACTCTAATATATGAAAAATTGTGAATTGTTGTGGTGTAGCTCTCACCTGGGGTGTGTTTGGTGTTAAATTCCAACTCAAAGAAGCAATGCCAGGCACAAAGTTCTTGGTACACATAAGGGTGTCCTTCAAATTTAGGTTGGCTTGCAATCTTAGGGCTTTCACTTTATATCATATCTTTCTCACCAGGAATGAGGACAGTTCCTTGGGTTGTGAACTCAGAGATATATCCATTGAGGTACAGAGGAGTGCGTGAAGGCATGGGAGCTACAATAGTTTGGGTTTCAAACCTTGTTGTGTTTCAACTCTTCCTGGTCATGACTAAGAGTATTGGCACTGCTTGGACTTTCATGATCTTTGGTTTTGTTTCTTTCATTGGAATATTCTTCGCCCTCATCTTCCTACTAGAAACTAAAGGCCTTCCCATTGAAGAAGTCGAGGCCGTGCTTGAACAAAGGCTTGTCCACTTCAAGTTTTGGAAGAAAGAATCCTTCGCATGTGCTTGTTTGAGAGATATATCTATGTAGGAATGCAAAAAGGTACATTTGATTTTTCTAAAAGTGTGTCCAACACCAAGTGTTTTTTAAGTATAAAAGTGACATGTGGTTACAAAAGTCACATATTCCGTTACTTTATGTTGGTGGTGCTCAAAGTCACTTTAACCGAATATGTGACTTTTGCTCCACTTTTGTAACCACATAGTTATTTTTGCACTAAAAAAATGCACTTGGTGTTGGCCGCACTTTTAGAAAAACCACATGTGCACCTTAACCCATCTATATATGCATTTTGTTTAAAGTTTGAGACTTTTCTTTTTCCTTTTTCTTGAGTTTGACAGAGAGAGAGGTTTTATATTGATATTAATTCCCCGGGGCAACATCTGATAGAATTACTATGAGTTTTTAAGGAAGGGATTAAACAATCCAAAAGTTTTGATGACAAATGAACATTTTTTGTAATGGAATTTGTTATTACATACTCCTCAATTGTTATTGGATTTTTTGGTGATTAAATTCATTTGTCAGGACCTTATAACAATTCCCGCTTACAATGGGTTTATTATATTGCTTGACACTTGATGTATTTAGCTTCTTTCTTTTAAGTGAGTTGCTGCAGATAGATAGTTTTTGCTTTATCTACTTAAATTTTATGTAAATTTAAATCATATTTAGTTATTTATGGTTTCCCAGTTCATCATCGTCACTATTTGTGATATGCGCGATTTATGACCTAAAATTCCTCCCAATTGATAATTATTGTATTTTTAAATATTGAATTCAAGTCAGGCGCTTTATAATTCAAATATTTTAAAGCGCTAAAGATATACTTTTAGTCCTTTTAAGTTTTACACAAGGCATACTTTTGGTCCTTAACTTTATAAAGTATACTTTTGGTCCTAAAATTCTAACACCGCTAATATTGCTAACTAAAACGATTTGACGTGTTAACTCAGTGATGATTAATATCATTTAATTACACAAATTTTATATATTTTTCAATTTACCCATATTTTTAATTTAAGTTTAATAGTATTTAATTACACAATCATCATTTAAAATTACATTATTATCACTTGAGTTTGAATTTTCCGTTAAGAAATTAACGGTGTTAGAATTATAGACTAAAAGTTTACTTTATAAAGTTAAGGACCAAAAGATATACCTCATGTAAACTTAAAGGACTAAAAGTATACTTTAGCCTATTTTAAATTATTAATACGATCGCATATTTTAGTTGAGATTTCATTCTAAATATGAGCTAATTTAATAATATTATTATTATTATTAAAAATAAAGAATGGCTTAGTGAAGAAAAATTCTGCTGAGATAATTATATTATTAATACGATCTCATATTTTGATTTAGATTTATTCTTCTCTCTCTTTTTTTTTTATATATATATATACAATTTAGATTTCATTCTAAATATGAGATAATTTAATATTATGTTTTTAAGAAAAAATAATAAAGATTGGCTTAGTGAAGAAAAATTCCGCTGACACAATTGAATTAGTACAGGCTTTCAATAAGATTAGCCCAATAAGGGTTTGGGCCCATTAAAAAGACGTGGGCACCCGCTATTTTGGCCCATCATTCCCCAAAATGTAATCTAATCTTAATATATATCTTACGCACACACCCAATAAAATAAAATGATGGAATCACTTTCCCTCTTATCCTTTGAATAGGCAGGGAAAGCCCTCCCTCCTCAACCGTTTAGATTTAATTTGGATGCCTAAATTTTTTTTTTTTACTTTCTATTTTTTTTTAAAAAAATTAATGGATAGAGAATCTAAAATAAATATAATCTTTTAACTAACATTTTTTCAAAAAATGATTTTTTTTATTTAAAAAGAAGCAGTTAAAAAAAATAAAATCTGGACTGTCCAAATCTGATCTGGACGGCCCAGATCAGATAGGGAGATGGTGCGAAAGTGGTTCCATAAAATGACACTCTTACCATCCCAAATAAAAGGGTTAGTAGTTAGGGGTTGGTTTTGATTCTAAATATAAAATAGTAATATATTTTATCTATAATATTTATCATTTTTTCGTCACACTAATATATATGATCTAATGTTATTTAATAATATTTTAAAGATATTAAGTCACATTTATTATAATTAAATAATTTATCTCATTGAAAAAATTATTTTAGGATCTTGAAAAAATAATTCGGAATCGATGGCTACTAAAAATATATTTTAGGATATTCTTTCAAGATCTTAAAATGATTTTTTAATATCCTAAATTATTTTTTCAAGATCAATTGAAGTATCCTTTAGTAGTCTGGCCAAGATCCTAAAATATTTTTAAAAAATTCTAAAATAATTTTTTAAGATCTTAAAAGAATTTTTTAGTACCATTTAGTATCATAAATTATCTTTTTACTATCTGACAATATCTTTATACAATATCTTAAATATATATATATATATTTTCAAAGAACCAAATCCAGATTTAACGGTGATGTGGTATGATTTTTCAGGGAATGTCACTGATGACGTGGACCCGGTTTATGTGAGAATTTCTCTCTAGACTTTACGCGGACTACGTTAAAAAAAGTTTAATTATGTTTGGTTTGAGGGAAGGGAGTGGAAAGGAGTAAATTGATCAAATTTTCATTAATGAGAATAATATTCTTTTTTGTTAAGAGTATATTTTGAAATATTGAAAAGTTTTAAGTAGGCGATTTAGTAAAGAGAAAGTAAAAAATTTCTCTCTCTCATCTCACTTCCTCCCTCTCCCTCAAACCAAACATGCCTAATTGATATCTATTTTATTTAAATTTGACCAAAAGATATAATATCTAGTCAATTAATTAATTAATTAAATTTGAACCAATTCTTCTCCCTCTCACGTCTATATATTCGGGACCATTCTAAGCGTTAGATTTCCTCGAATCTTTTCTCTCATTTTCTTTTCAAAATCTCATTTCCACCCTTAAATGAAAAAATGGATGGTTCAGATTTAATATTTTCTAAGATAATGATAATAGTGTTTTATAAATTAATTTTTTTTATTAATTTTATTTATATTACAAGTATAAATTGTGTAGATCATGATTTAAAAGTTAAGTTTATTTATTCATCTATAAAATAATAGTTTTATAAAATATTAAATCTGGATGATTAAAAAAAAAAAAAAAAAAGGTAGACATCATATGCTAAGAAGGAAATGAAAAAAAGGATTGTGAGAGAATCTAAACCGGTATATATTCCTCTCCCCTCCTTAAACTTAGCCCGTGCTGTGTAATTCATTAGTGATCATGGAAGGAGGAGTGCCTCAAGCTGATGCCTCTGCTTTTCAAGCTTTATTGTCTCTTTCCACCAAAAATCCTTATGTTCTCCGTCTCGCTTTCTCCGCCGGCCTCGGCGGATTCCTCTTTGGCTACGACACTGGTACGCCTCTGTCTCTGTTTTTCCTTATTTCCATCAAATTTACCAGATTGTTCTAAACGTGTTTCAGAACGTAATGTACTTAATCATTCATGTGTTATTACTTGAGTCTCTGTTTTTTCTTATTTCCATCAAATTTACCAGATTGTTCTAATCATATTTCAGAACGTAATGTTCTTAATCATTCATGTCTTATTACTTGAGTCTCTGTTTTTTCTTATTTCCATCAAATTTACCAGATTGTTCTAAACGTGTTTCAGAACTTAATGTACTTAATCATTCATGTCTTATAACCTGAGTCTCTGTTTTTATGTGTTGATTAGTGATTATTTATTTATTTAAATGAGTGGAAAATTGTGGCTTCAGGGGTGATATCTGGTGCTCTGTTATACATCAGAGATGCTTTTCCTGCTGTGGCAAAGTCCGCATGGTTGCAGGTATTCCATTCTCTCTCTGTTTTTTTTTTTTTTTAAAAAAATCTTTTGAAAACAGAGCATGAGTGGATAATCATTATCTTCAATTCAAAAAACAAAATAGAATTATTTGCTTCCATGTTTATCTTTTGTTAAGATTCATCCCGGTAAAAGAGGAAACTTATCTTTTAAATTTAAGTAATTTAATTACTGACTAAATCATAAATATTTGTCTATTCATTTATTAGGTTCATCAGTATTTTCAATGTCTTGGTTCATATTTTTCAAATGTATCTCATTCACCTATTTAATGAATAATTTTAATACTTACTAAATAAATGTCCTTTTACTGCCCTCAATTAATATCATACCTTACATTCTATTTCATCCTTTTTTTTTCTCATTATTATACTCTTTCTTATTCATTCATGAATATGGTCATTTTTGGGAAAAAAATTATATTTCCTACTTATTTATTACTTTTGATTATTACCTTCAATCCTAAATATAAGACATTGACTTTTAAAATAAAAATAAAATAAGGAAGCTACATAAATTACTTTAGAGTATTTACCTTCATCTTTTTTTCTTCAAACTAATTTATGTGGCTTATAAACTAATAAAAAATCCTATAATGCACAACATATACTATAATTAAGTAAGTTATTTAGCCTCCCTAGCCTCTTGAAAACAAGTCAATTGAGTCTTATATTTAAGACGAAATGAAGTAATTTTAACTATTTTTTAAAATCTCATGATTCAATTGGAGTACTTCTTAATTAATACTCGTATTACAATTCGAGATATGTGGTTAAAAAGTAATCAAAATTAATCAAATTGTTTCAACAGGGAGCTGTGGTGAGTTTTGCACTTATAGGTGCAGTTATTGGGTCTCTAGTGGGAGGATGGTTCAATGATCGATTTGGAAGGAAAAAAGCCATAATTATTGCAGATTTTTTGTTCTTTGTTGGAGCTTTGATTATGGGTGCTGCCCCTAACCCAGCAGCACTTTTGGCTGGTAGATTTGTGGTTGGTCTTGGTGTTGGAGCTGCTTCCATGACTGCTCCACTTTATATCTCTGAAGCTTCTCCCACTAAAGTTAGAGGAGCCCTTGTTAGTCTTAACAGTTTCCTCATAACTGGAGCCCAATTCCTCTCTTATGTTATCAATTTGGGCTTTACTCATGTAAGTAAAACACCCTTCACTCTCAAAAATCTTTTAGTTGGTTTCTATTACACATGCCGTTCAATTTATTAAATTTGTCTTAAATGGATACAAGGGTTAATATAATCTTTGGTCCTTTATGTTTTCCGTCATTATGGTTCATTAAGTTTCAAATCAAAGGTTTTAGTTGGTCTCTCATGTTTTATTCCGTACAAAACCTTGGTCCTTATAATTTAACAAAAATATGGACTATTTTGCCCCTGAGGATCAAAACCTCTTGGTTTGAAACTTGAGGGACCAAACTAAAATAAGAGCACACTTGAGGGAGAAAAGATTGGGTTAACCCTTAATACAATTTTACAACTTTACCTCTGTTAATGAGAAATTGATGGAGAGAAAAGAAAAACATTGTACGTAGGACTTATATTAATCCTTTTATAAGGTGCATAGGGACTAGAGAGAGTATTCTTAGCTTGTTATTATCATGGTATTAAAACCTGATTCAGGTTGGTATTCTTGTTGTTGTTGAGTCATGAAATCTGTAGGCAAACTTCCTTTTTTTTTATTGATGTTTTGGTGGTTCAGGCAAATGGAACGTGGAGGTGGATGTTAGGAGTGGCAGCAGTGCCTGGTTTGATTCAATTCATTCTAATGTTTTGGCTTCCAGAATCACCTCGTTGGCTTTTTAGACAGGCAGGCCTTTGATTTATCAACTTCTTGTGTTTTTTTCTATTTGTTAATTCATGTCATAACCCTACAAACTTGTATCCTATCTTTTGAATATATAGGGGAGGGAAGAAGAAGCAAAAGTGATTTTGAGGAAAATTTATGATCCCAGTGAAGTTGAGGCCGAAATTGAAGCTTTAGAAGAGTCAATTAAGAAGGAAATGAAGGAATCAGAATCTGCAAGCAAGGTTGGCATATGGAAAATGCTGAAGAACACTGCAGTGAGAAGAGCCTTATATGCTGGAATGGGACTTCAAATCTTCCAACAATTTGTGGGCATCAACACAGTCATGTACTATAGCCCCACCATTATTCAACTTGCTGGAATTACTTCGAATCAAACCGCACTCCTTCTATCACTCATTACATCCGGGCTGAACGCATTCGGTTCCATCCTCAGCATTTTCTTTATCGAGAAAATCGGCAGAAAGAAGCTCGTATTGATCAGTCTAGTTGGTTGCACACTTTCCCTTTGCATTATCTTTGCTCCCTTCTATGTGACAGAAACTCATTCCCCTACTATTTCTCCAATTGCAACCTCTCACTTCAATGGAACATGTCCTAGTTTTGCCATTGCAATGAAGTCTAATACTCCATATGATTGTAACAAGTGCCTCAAAGCTTCTCCAACCTGCGGATTCTGCGCTGACCCATCTAATAAGGTAACCTATTATCTCTCCCCTGATTGGGTTATATTCAAGTATTGTTGGGCCCAACTAACAGTAGCTATTTTGAAGATATGTTTTCTGCACTCACAAGGACTTATTGTGATATATGAAATATTGTGAATTGTTGTTGTGCAGCTCTTACCTGGGGTGTGTTTGGTGTTAAATGGCAACTCAAAGAAGCAATGCCAAGCACAAAGTTCTTGGTACACAGAGGGGTGTCCTTCAAATTTAGGTTGGCTTGCAATCTTAGGGCTTTCACTTTATATCATATCGTTCTCACCAGGAATGGGGACAGTTCCTTGGGTTGTGAACTCAGAGATATATCCATTGAGGTACAGAGGAGTGTGTGGAGGCATGGGAGCTACATCAGTTTGGGTTTCAAACCTTGTTGTGTCTCAACTCTTCTTGGTGATGACTAAGAGTATTGGCACTGCTTGGACTTTCATGATCTTTGGTTTTGTTTCTTTCATTGGAATATTCTTCGCCCTCATCTTCCTACCTGAAACTAAAGGTCTTCCCATTGAAGAAGTCGAGGCCATGCTTGAACAAAGGCCTGTCCACTTCAGGTTTTGGAAGAAGAATCCTTCGCCTTCGCCTTCGCCTGTGCCGGTGCCCGTTTGAGAGATACATCTATACATGCATTTTGTTTAAAGTTTGAGACTTTTCTTTTTTCTTTTTCTTGAGTTTGACAGATAGAGGTTTTAGACTGCTAGTTTAATTCCCTGGAGCACCATTTGGGAGAATTACTATGAGTTTCTAAAGTGGGATTTAACAATCAAAAAGTTATAATAGAACTTGTGATTACATACTCTACTTTTCAGTTATTATTGGACTTTTTTGTGATTAAATTCATTCATTAGGACTTTATAATATTTTGGGAGATAAGTTGACTTTTATATTTTTAAGTGCATGTTTGAAAACAATAAAACCATAGTTTCAAAAGCTTTTTTTTTTCTGCAAACCGAGACAAAACCCATTTTACATACTTATCTCGTAAATCATAAAAACTATTCATCAAAAGCTAGTTCAAACATACACTTAATAATATGCGCGATTTATACAAAATATTGAATTCAAGTCAGGCGCTTTGTAATTCAAATATTTTAAATTATTAATACGATCTCATATTTTGATTGAGATTTCATTCTAAATGTGAGTTAATTTAATCTTTTTTAAAAAAATAAAATAAAATAAAGATTGGCTTAGTGAAGAAAAATTCCGCTGAGATAATTAAATTATTAATACGATATCATATTTTGATTGAGATTTCATTCTAAATATGTGCTAATTTAATATTAATGTTTTTTTTTTAAAATAAAGATTGGCTTAGTGAAGAAAAATTCCGCTGAGACAATTGCATTAGTACGGGTTTTCAATCAGATTAGCCCAATAAGAGTTTGGGCCCATTAAAAAGATGTGGGCACCCGCTATTTTGGCCCATCATTCCCCAAAATATAATCTAATCTTAATATCTTACGCACACACCCAATAAAATGATCCTCTTACCATCCTAAATAAAAGGGTTAGTTACGGGGTAGTAGGTATTGATTCTAAATATAAAATATTAATATATTTTATCTATAATATTATCATTTTTTTATTCAATTTAATATTTATGATCTAATGTTATTTAATGATATTTTAAGGAAATTAAATCACATTTATTATAATTAAAAAATATATATCTTATTTTCTTAATCTACTCAAATTTTTATACAATGAAATGGTAAATTTGTAATATCTTTACATTTTTTTTTATTATAAATTAATTTTTATAATTTTTCAAGGAGTTGCATTTGTCATGCTCTTGTTGCAGTCCACCTAATACCTATACAAAGGGGCTCATTCCCTTAACTCCTATAGATGAGAATTTGACTTCCATGTCATTTTTGGCAAAAGCAAAATCCAAGTAACTTTTTTAGACAAGGTTTTCCTCCCTTTCCTCCGCTCATGTCCTTTTCACTCAAAACGGCATTATTTTGGTGCAAAATCACATTGTTCATTTTTTTAAAAAAAAAAAAAAATAGCATTTATTATTCTATAGTATTTTTTTTAAGATCAATCACTACCCTAAAATATTTTTCAAGAGATCGAAATATTTTATCAATATCAATCCTTTACCATCCTATAGTATTTTTTTTAAGTACCATTACCCTAAAATATTTTTTTAAGATCCTAATATAATGTTTCAAGATCATGAAATATTTTTCAATACCAAAATATTTTTTGAAGATCCTAAGATCCTCAAATAAATTTTTAATACCAAAGTCTGAAATATTTTTTCAAGATCATAAAATAATTTTTAAGGATTATAAAGTATTTTTCAAGATGTATCTTGATTTTTTAAGATTATTCAAGAGCCTAAATATTTTTTTAAAATATTAAAATTTATGATTTTGAAAATATTTCAAGATATTGACGGATACTTACGTAAATATTACAGGATGATAAATGCTATTTTTTTTTTTAAAAAAAAAAAGAATAATGTGATTTTGCATCAAAGCAGTGGCGTTTAAAGAGAAAAAGACGACAGCGGAGGATATAGGTAAAGGAAAAAAGTCGCCTACAACTTTTTGACTTCTCTAAATCTCAAGTCAACTCTTCTTAAAAAAAATAATAATAATAACTTTTTATGTGTGTACGTGTAGTGTGTGTGTTTGTAAATGTGGTAGAAAGTACCAGTAGAAACATTTAGCCTTGAACCTATGACTTCATATCTTGGCCTAGTTAAAAATTCGATATTCCATTGATGTGATTTGGAATTCGATATTCCATTGATGTGATTTGGAGAATTTTTATGTTTTATAAGGTTTGATAGATGCAAAGAATCTTTTCTCCAATTATTTGATAGACATTACATAAGTCAATCATTTTCTCTCATTATTTTATTTATTTTTCAATTTAAAATTTACCAATCACAACGCCACTCTATTTGTTTTTTTTATTGGTCCCAACTTTTGACTTTCAATTCGTACATATTATTGACCAATCTAAATAACTGAGATGAAGTGATGACACTATACACCGTCAATCGTATTATGACTTCTCTGTTATGATGTGATGTTTTCTTAAATTTAAAAAGAGAGAAATGACAATTTTTACAATTAAAAATCAAATGACTTCAGAAAATTCAACTTATCACTAAATACATAAATATCCAATGAAAGGCCACTCATAAATATAAAAACGGTTGATAGTTAATTTAAGAAGAGTCAATTGTAAATGGAGACCTTGAGCAAAAAAAAATTGTAAATGGAGAGATAGTATGATGAATTTATATATCAGGCCTGTTTGAATTGACGTTAGAAAAACTCCTTCATACAAATAGAGGTAAAACTCCTTCACAAACTTACATTATAAGAAAATATACTTCTCATGTTGTAGGAGAAGTGAATCCTCATGTCATAGTTACTTTGATTTTTGTGTTTGAGTTTTTTATTTTTATTTTTAAAGATGTGGATCTCACCATTTCACGTTTTAAATACAGAAGAATCTCTTCTTCTCAAATACTGCAATATGGTAAGTATAAACCCCTACATTATATATCGTAAATCATGTTGGAAAAGCAGCTTCTACGGCTAATCCAAACAGATACATTATAAAAATGTTACTTCATAAATTTGTGAAAAGACAACCAGAAACAAATTGATAATCTCATGAATTTATGTATCTAAAGTTCTTGGGAAAATATAGAATGAATGAAAAAAAAGCAAAAAGTCCCAAAAATAAGTTTTCGGGGAAGTTTCACTAGTGTATCTTCCTAATTTTTTAGATTTTAAAAAATTAAAATAAAATGTGACACAAGGTCTTTTTCTATAGGGTAAAGGTACAAAATACACATATGCTTTGCCTTCAGAAGCACTCAACACTAAGTTTTTAGGTATAAAAATGCACACGTGTGTAGTTATAAAATAAGTGTAAAAGTCACACTCACTATTAAATGTAAAGTGTTGATCGTTAGTTTGACCCAAAATTGCTGACATGGAAGCTGAGTTGGGTTAGCAATTTTTGCTTTGTCGGAAACTTCGTGGTGTTGATGCAGCCAAAAGTTTCAGGGACACTGCCATTTCTCCTTTCTTTCCTTTTTACTTTTTAGAGTTTGAGCTCACCTATTCATGTCTCTCTATCAAGTCACTCACTACAGACAAACAAGTATACAACAATCATTATCCCACGGCCATTAGAGTAAATATGGTTACGACCATCCCAAAGACAGAGCATATTGAGCTAGATTATTATTCACTATTAGCGCTCAGAATCCAGAAACTTCATGAATATGCACTTCTTGTAAGCTCGTAGATTAGATTAATATGTCTCTCTGTCATATTACACTGAATTGGAGAAATTAGATAGGGACGTCAGAACATGTTACAAAGGAGATGGAGAAGGAAGGGAAATCAAAGAAATAGTACTAAAGTCAAGTCATTAATATGTTGATTTCTATCAATGAATCATCTTCAAGAAAGCCACACATGTAAGAGAAAGGTCAATTTTTTTTGAATATGTCTCACGTGAAACAGAGACAGAGGAGGGTTCCCTTGTTTCGCGTTTTAGCTCAACCTGAGATGGAGGAGAAGCCACTTTCTGACCAAACCAGTGGCGAGCTTCGAGCTTGATGAGGCGATCAAAAAACCTCTTGCTCTATCTTGCGTCCCTCCAAATCTGATCCCCTTTCCCCACTCACTCTTGCTGGAATGAGTAGGCCTCCCCTTTCTTACTAGAGGTTGAATCAAATTGTAGTAGCTATTTCAGTTGTTGATGGCAGGGTGCATGCAATTTCGGAAGAACCCCAGCTGCTAAGATCCCAAGTCCCAAACAAGATGTTGGAGCAAGGGCGGCTCCACCAGTTATCTCCTTCTACGACATGCTGTTGTCGTCGCCATATTCTTTTTTTAATAAAATAATTAATTAAATAGATTGCTGGAACAAAGAATAATTAACTCATGTTTAGCGAAAGGCTTCAAGGGATTCTATTTTCACTGTGAGGCCAATTAAAAGCGGCGTTCGTGCCCCATACCCATGGGTCACTCACTGCAGAGCATTGGCTTAGGAGTTCGCCGGTTGGGTTGGTCCAACCAAGAAAGACAAGGGGAATACGGCTTTATCATTCAGCATCCTCTGTCTTCTATCTTTTCAAGCTTGAATCGGCCCACCCAATAAAGAAACTGAATGAACCACCGACAAAGAGAAGCTTGATGAGTTTGAGAGGATATGTCTCGGGGAATCCAAGCTCCGGTGAAGAACCAAACCCATGGCGAATATCGGTTGCTTTGTTTCACTGAGATGACCGTCGTCAGAAGAAGATCGGAACTGGGAGCAGAAACTGGTATGGCGGTTGAGAGCTTCTTCGAGAGTGATAAGGTGGTCTAATCTTACAACCTCGTCCTTGACAACTTCCTTGAAACCTCTGACGAACAGGAGAGATGTAAACGGTCAAACTAATGGTCAACGCTTTATATTTAATAGCAAATGTGACTTTTGCACATATTTTATAACAACATGTGTATTTTTGCACATAAAAAAAATACTTGGTGTTGGACGTTCCTGAGAGTAAAGCACATATGCATTTTTACACCTTTACACTTTTCTATATTTTGAAGGGAAAACATATTTAAAGATATTATACTTTTCTTCCATTTTTAATTTAATTATCTACTAATTAAATATTTCAATTTTGCTCTATTAGTATTACTAACTCCTGTAGATGGGCTAGTAGCGCTAATAGAAAGAAGTTGGAGCACTAATATTGATGGTGTTAACAAAGTAAAATTAATGATTTAACTAAGAAAAAACCAATGTTCTCAGATCCAGATCATATTGGAAACCGGTGGTAACCGATCAAGAACCGTCCGAGGGTCAAATCGGTTCACTTTTTTTTTTTTGGGAAAAAAACAATTTTTTTAAAAAATTTCTTTTAGAATTTCATATTAATAACTCTAAAATCTTTCATTTTTCACCGGTTTGGCCCCGATTTGACTCTAGTCTAGCCCATTGATCCTTAACCTAGTATCCCGATCAGTCTAGTGACCTGTCCGGGTTTTAGAACCTTGGAAAAAACACAAAAATACTGAATTAAAAATTAAAGAAAAGTATAAACTGAGTTTTCCCTATTTTGAGATTAGATCTGTTTTTTTAATTAAAAAAAAAAGAGACAGAGATTCCAATTCATAAATACACAATGGCCCTATTCAACTGAGTAGGATTCCTCCTATACCATAGGTAAGGTACATTAAATAACAAAAATCATGTGATAGTCACATAAAAAAATGAAATTAAGGCCAGAGAAAGTATAAATAAATGAAATAAAAAGATTAAAGAAGAGATTAAAAGGGTTAAACAGCTTTATTAGGACACATGGTGGGTGATACCCCAGAAAGGGAAGCATGCTGGGCTTTCAATCTCTCAGTCAGAAAATCATGATTAGAAAGCAATTAATATTAATGAAAGTGCCAATTATATAGAGTCGTACACACACATGCTGATCCTGTTGGAATTATTTCAGCAAATTATTATTATTTCACCATTTGCTACTGTGTGCCTGCCTCACCAAACCCACCAAAGTTTTATTCTACTCTTCAATAATTAATTTACTCCATATTCTTTTTATTAATTCAAAACTTAATTAATTAAACTAGCTAGTGGAGAAATTGTCAGCCTTTTCTAGAGCAACATGATTATATTTTTTTTTTCTATGACTTAAAAATTTTGGTTACTTTGTTATATTATTTTTTTCAGGGTTATTATTGGCTTTTAAATAAAATAAACTATTGATGAAAATATAGCACTATGTACTATTCGGAAGTGGCAAATATTATGATGTAGTTGTGAGTGAATTATTGGAGGGAAAAGAGGGTTGTAATCAATTATGGGATGATGGAATTAATTAATACTACCTCGGGTCCTAATTATAAGACATAGTTGACTTTGTTTTGAGAAATTAAGGAAGTTAAATAAGTTACTTAATCATTTTATATGTTGTGTATCTTTAGATTATATATTAGTTTATTAGTCAAACTAATTACTTTGAAGGAAAAAATAAAAATAAAAATACTCTAAAGTAATTTAATTAGTTTCTTAAATTTCTCCAAAAAATCAACTATGTCTTCTAATTAGGACCGGAGGGAGTACTAATTAATGAATTAATCTTAATCTTAAATGTAAGGTTTTTTTTACCAAAATAATATTTTTTTTAAAAAAAATTACCAATTTAGAGCACTTTTGAAACTATTTATCAAATTAATGCGACGTCATCAATTGCATTTTACGTTCTAGCGGGACTACACACGGTGGTGGGAGACAAGACAACATCATTTGGTGGTGCGAGACGAGCCTTCGGGAAGGCGTCAATGATATTGACGCCTTCAAAGGCGTCAATTTTTTTTTTTAAATATAATTGTAAAAATATATTTAAAATTATAAATAATAATTCTATTTACTTATAAATAATAAAAATAATAAATAATAATTTTAATTGATAATTAAGAAAAATAAAATATTTAAAATTTATTATAAATTTTAGAATATAAGACTAATTAGTGAATTTATTATAAACCATAAGATAGATGACTACTTAATTAGATATCTATCTTATGGTTTATATGACTAATAAATTCACTAATTAATCTTATATCCTAAGAGTTATAATAAATTTTAAATATTTTAATTTTCTTAATTATTTTTATTATGTATAACTAATTAAGTAGTCATCTATCTTATGGTTTATAATAAATTCACTAATTAGTCTTATATCCTAAGAGTTATATAAATTTTAAATATTTTAATTTTCTTAATTATTAATTAAAATTATTAATTTTTATTTTTATTATTTATAGGTAAATAGAAATATTATTTATAATTTTATATTTAAAAAAAAAAATTGACGCTTCTTCCCGGCGTTTGTACTGTTTCCCACCACTGTGTAGTCCGCTAGAACGTAAAACGCCATTGATAACGTCAGCATTAATTTGATAAATAGTTTCAAAAGTGCTCTAAATTGGTAATTTTTTTTTAAAAAAATATTATTTTGGTAAATCTCCCTTAAATGTAATATCTGAATCTATTTTATTTTTTAATTATCATTTTTCATACACAAAATTTGACAAATTAAGTCGGCACAGCTTTACAATATGATATCACTAAAAACTAATTATAGACAAATATATAAAAAAAAAAAAAAAAAAAATCGTGAAAGCATGGCTATTTGTGTGATTAGATCAGTAATAAGTAGAGTATGTGTGTTTCTATCACTTTGTAATGTTTAAATTTATCTCTAAAGTTTTTTTGGAAAATTTCTTTAAAGTTCAAGGAGTTGTTAAAACCCTTAGATGAAGTTGTCAATGCATTACTAAAAGAGTTATCAATAAACTTTTTTGACATCATACTTTTTTCTGAGGCTTTTTTGACATTTTCTTGGTGCCTTGGAATCTTAAAAGGATTTTAAAAAAAAAATTTTTTAATGGTGAGAATGATAATTTTTAACTTCCAATTGATGCAATGTAACCTTAAAATTTAAAAAATGGTGCGATGTCGTCATAGAAATAGAATAGCATGTGATGGAGGTTGAAGATTTGTTGAACAATTTTGATTAAGATTAAACGAATATATAATTTTCTTAATGAAATGATTTTATTTAAAATTTGAAACTAATGATGACCTTGTTTAAGGGGCTGCCTGCCTTGTTGAATATGCACCTATACTTAATTTTAATTATTAATAATGTTACGGATTCAAATATTGGGCCTAGATGTGACGCGGCCCAACAAAGATGTGCTTCGACGAAAGTCTTTCTTAAGCATTAAGAACGCTAATGAAACCCAGCACTAATCCCGATAGTACATGTAGTGGAGCAGGAACATGTCAGATGGTGGAGCAGAGTGTAGCAGGCTTGGAGGCGCGCACAACACAAGACTTGAAACCCTAGAGGTAATCCCTATAAATATGAGATTACCCACCAGGTGCAGAAAGGAAATATAGTAATTAGGTCAACTCAAGATAATTCATCTTGAGCCTACATATTTCTATTTATAATGAACAGTAACCAATTACATAGTGACATGTGTCCTTATTGGACTATGCTAGAATGCAGTGTTTCTATTCTACTAAGACACTGTACAGTAATAAAATACAATACACATAGAAATAATATATTTCTAACTTCCTCATTTACTTAGAACCCTTTTTCCTTGTAGATCCCTTTTGAGTGGTCCTGGTTAGAATTTGATTCTGTTGAGCTCTTTTTGTTGGAGATACAGTGATCCCAAGTTTATCTCTGAGAGAACTGAACCTTGCATGACTCAACGGCTTAGTTAGGCAGTCAGCAACCTGAGCATCTGTTGGAACATAATGAATATTCAGAGTTTTAGATAGGACTTTATCTCTTACAAAATGTATGTCAATTTCGATGTGCTTCGTCCGTGCATGGTGGACTGGGTTTGAAGCAAGAGCTGCTGCACTTGTAGATGACATAATTATCACTGGAAGTAGTTCTTATAGTCTCAAATGCTTCACTGCTAAATTGAACAGCATCTTCTCCTTAAAGGATCTTGGATCCCTTCACTATTTTCTTGGGATTGAAGCATACCGGGACACATCTGGTCTCTATTTGACACAAGGAAAATACATCTGTGATTTACTGGATAAGTTTCATATCACTAATGCCTCTCCTTGTAACACACCAATGACTGCAAATAAATCTCTGTCTGCTTATTCAGGAGAATTGCTTGATAACCCCTATGAATATCGTACCGCTGTTGGTGCTCTTCAATATTTGTGCAACACACGGCCTGACATTAGTTTTAGTGTTGGTAAACTAAGTCAGTTTCTTTCACAGCCCACAACTGAGCATTGGAAAGCAGTAAAGCGAGTTTTAAGATACCTCCGAGGTACAGTTCACTATGGCTTGCACATCAAACCATCAACCTTTCTTGACCTTGCAGCATATTCAGATGCTGATTGGGCATCCTGTCCGGACGATAGGCAGTCAGTTGGAGGTTACCGTGTCTTCCTGGGTAATTCTCTTGTGACTTGGTCCTCTAAGAAACAATTGGTTGTCTCACATTCCAGCTGTGAGTCTGAATACAGGTCATTGGCAAACACCGCTTCTGAGCTCTCTTGGATCAGGTCATTGCTGTCTGAATTAAGCCTCAGATTACGTAGAATACCAACCATATGGTGCGACAACACAAGTGCAGCAGCTCTTGCTTCAAACCATAAAGTGCCTTAGACAACTTACAAACAAAATCAGGCCGAGATGAATCAATAAACCCTTCCGGTTGTTTCATATAAACAGGCTCAGTCAATAAACCATATGGTGCGACAACACAAGTGCAGCAGCTCTTGCTTCAAACCATAAAGTGCCTTAGACAACTTACAAACAAAATCAGGCCGAGATGAATCAATAAACCCTTCCGGTTGTTTCATATAAACAGGCTCAGTCAAGAAGCCATTAAGAAAGACATTATTTATATCAAGTTGCTTGATGTCCCAATTCAAAGCAATTGCAATAGTCAAAATGATTCTGATAGTAGAGGATTTTACAACAGGACTAAAAGTCTCATAAAAGTCAATACCTTCGGTTTGTTGGAAACCTTTTGCAACGAGCCTAGCCTTCCTTTTAGTAAGAGTCCCATCCGAGCCAAACTTTGATTTGAACACCCATTTGTTGTCAACAACATTTTGGGTAGGCCTACGAGGTACAAGAACCCAGGTGGAGTTGCGTTGTAACGCATTGAATTCTTCAATCATAGCTTGATGCCAGAGGGGTGAATCAAGTGCTTCTTTAGCTATTTTTGGGGTATATTCAACAACAAGAGATAGGCCCACATATGGAAACTTTGGTTTAGAAATACCATGTTTACTGCGTGTCTGCATCGGGTGAGAATTAGGAACAATAACAGCATCAGTCGGCATTGGTAAAGCTAATGGAGAAGGCAGTAGTGGGGAACCAGCTGTAGGGACATCAGAACCAGCTGTAATTGTGACTGGCTGATGCAGAACAGAATCATTTGCAGCAGCGAAAACATCAGAGGAAACAGTAGTACGTGGTTCACTTGTGCGGGAAACACTAGCACTAGTGGCTGATGGACTTTCAACAGAGGGACTTGTAGCAGAGTGATGCAGATTCGAAACAGCTGGCACATTAGAAACCCCAAAAACCAGATCTCTTCACTGAGAAAAGGTGAAACACTTGAGAAATTAATAATCTCTGGATCAGAAGACTGCTGAAAAATCACAGATGTATGAGTATAAGGAAAATCATGTTCATTGAAAACAACATGCCGAGAAATATAAGTTCTCCCTGTAGGACTAAGACACTTAAAACCTTTATGAGAGCTGCTATATCCAAGAAAAGTACATTTGATGCTGTGATATTCAAGCTTATGCTGATTGTAGGGTTGAAGGCATGGAAAACAAGCACACCCAAAAGTCTTTAAATTCTTATAGTCTGGTTTCCGTTGATATAGAGTCTCGAAAGGAGAAATATACAACAAGGTTGCTGTTGGCAGTCGGTTTATGAGGTAAATAGCAGTAGAAAATGCTTCCCACCAATAGAATGTAGGCATGTGAGCATGAGCAAGGAGTGTGAGTCCAGTTTCAACAATATGGCGATGTTTGCGCTCAACCCGACCATTTTGGGCTGACGTGTGTGGACAAGAGTGTCTGAAAACAATTCCACAATCATCAAGTAAAGGTTGGAAACTTCTGAATTCACCACCCCAATCACTATGAAGATTTTTGATTTTTCTCTCAAAAAGATTTTCTACCATTTTCTTGAAGACTTTGAAGGCTGAGAGGGCTTCTCCTTTGGTTTTCAAGGGATAAGCCCAGGTGTATCTGCTGTAATCGTCAAGAAAACTAATATAGTACCAATATCCACCAATAGATTTTGTAAGAGAAGGTCCCCAAAGGTCAGTATGAACCAACTCTAAAACATGTGATGCATGGGACTGAGATGTAGGGAAAGGAAGTCTATGAGATTTGCCAAGTTGACATGAGTCACAAAATTTGAGTATTTCATTAGAAACAAAAGAGATATTACAATCAGTAAGAATTCTCTGTAAAATGTCTTGACTTGGATGACCAAGTTTTCTATGCCAAAATTCTAAAGTAGACAAGTGAGGACTAGTCCTAGAACATTTGTTTGTGACTGAATTAAAACAAACAGCAAACTTCCGAGTAGGGACAACTTGATTGTTAATCTGATAGAGGCCGAGAGTAGATCCTTTGGTGGCCTTTCCTTGCAGCAGAACATTACGCTGCCTCTTGTCCTTCACAAAACAGCCATTAGAATCAAGTTCAACAAATACATCATGATTATCTTTGGTGAGTTTAAAACCACTAATCAATTTCTTAGCCATCCTAGGTGCTACAAGGACTTCATTCAGACTCAGAGTTTTCAGTGCTGAAGATTTATCACATAATAACTTTGCATTACCAGTTCCAGTCACAGTCACAGAGGTTCCATCACCAACTGAAATAGAGTTTATACATGGGTGTGCATCTGGTTCAACGTTGTTAGTATTGTTGGTGATATGATGGGTAACACATGTATCGAGATACCAAGCTGGATCAGTTGGAGTGTCAGGAGTGGCCAGATAAGCAGTGGCGTTGCGAGGACTTTTGAACGTACGATCAAAACGTTTGAAGCAATCAGAGACTTTATGCCCAGGTTTATCACAAAGATGACAGAATCATGTGTCAGGTTTGTGATTTTGACCACCTCTTCCTCCAGAACCTCCACGGTTGTTTCTTCCTCGGCCTCGTCTGCCTCCACAGCCACGCCCTTGTTGAACACGATTCTGATTAGAATTGTTCTGATTAGAGTAGGTGGAGTTGTTGTGTTGATACGAGAGATTTGCAAAAGCGAGAGAGTGATGTGGTTGAGGTAGAGCTAAGTTGCTCCAATCTGATTCAAATGTAAAAAGCTTCGATTGAAGCTCGGCCCAAGTGAGTGTATCTTTCTCTGTGAGAAGAACGACGATGGGAGTATATTCAGAGTCCAAGCCGGCCAGAGTTTGTGTCACAAGGTCCGTTGCAGACAAGGGACAGCTGGCTAAAGTAAGATTATCCGATAGAGACTTCATCTTAGCTAGATAATCTCTCATTTTTAGTGAACCTTTCTTCATTTGTTGAAACTCACTCTTTAAGAAGGTGATCTTGGACTTAGTGTTAGCTCCAACGAACTCAGTCACTGCTTTCCAGAGTGCAGCGGAAGTCTTGCAATTCGTCATTTGTGATGCTATATCAACCGTCATCGTGCCAAACATCCATCCAAGGAGGATTTGATCAGTGGCCAGCCAATCTTCATAAAAAGGATTTTGACAAACCTGCTCAGCCGAATCAAAGATGTACTCTGGTGGAGTAGCCTGAGTGCCGAGAACGTGACCTTCGAGTCGATGACCACGAAAAATAGGCATGATAGTAGATTCCCAAATAAGGAAATTATCACCGTCCAACTTGACGGGATTACCTTGATGAAGAGAGCTCAGAAGAGGAGTGGAGCGAGTTGTGACCTGAGGGGAAAAGTGAGAGCCGGTAGAAAAACCTGGAAATGGAGCATAGCCTGGGTAAATATGTGAGTGAGCTTGATGAACGAGAAAAGCTGATGGGGAAGGCATGGGCGACGGAGGAACAAAAGTAGAAATTGGAATAGTAGAGGAGATGGGATGTGCCGTCGGGAAATCTGAAGAAGAGGAAGGGGCAAAAAATGAAGTCGAAGCCGAAGGAACAGAGGAGAAAGACGGATGGAATGGGTAGGAGGGAAAGTGAGGATGCGCGAAGAAGGAGGCCGGACGGGTGAAAGGGAAGGAGCTTGGAATCGTGAAATTAGGGATAGTGAAATTAGGGTTTTGGGAAAAGGTGGAATGAGTTGGTGGTGAAAAGGTGGTGCCTGTCATTGATGTAGGAAGGAGTGAAGTGACAGTAGAGTCCTGAGGTGTCGCTTGTTGGGTGTGGGTGGTGGAGAGGTTAGGATTAGGGTTTGTGGTGGTGGCTGAGACAGATTGGCTGGAGAAATTCCCAGATGATGCCATTTCTAGCTTTTACTGCTCTGGTACCAAGAAAGGAAATATAGTAATTAGGTCAACTCAAGATAATTCATCTTAAGCCTGCATATTTCTATTTATAATGAACAGTAACCAATTACATAGTAACATGTGTCCTTATTGGACTATGCTAGAATACAATGTTTCTATTTACTAAGACACTGTACAGTAATAATAAATACAATACACATAGAAATAATATATTTCTAACTGGTGCACACATTCGATTCATATCATTTTACTATACTGTTACACTGTGCATACACCCCACCCCCTTTTGTCAATCGCCATTCTCGTATAACACAGTGATCAGTTGATACTCTTTGGTGTTTTCCTCATAGGCACCACTAAATACTCACATTCTCTTCGGTATTGCTTATACACTTATCGGAGAGCACACAGATCCTATATTAATCAGATACTAACCCAAAAGTTAGACATTTGTGTTCATAGAACCGAACAAATAATAATTATATTGTTTTTGACAAAAACAACATAAATTTCTATGGTTTTGAATATTTCAGATAAAATTTAATTACGTACGTGAATATTTAGTGATGTTTAGTCATTACACGTGGCCCTGTTCTCCAAATAGAGGGAACCTTGTCTCGACTCACAAGGACTTGGTCGCACCAAAACGGTTTTGATCCTTCGTCACTAAAACATTTATTCAATTTAATTTATTTTTGTGATATATATATACTGAACTCTCATGTGATATACTGATCTCTGTTGCTTATTTAATTACTGTTTATTTAATATTTATTTTGGTTTGTCGTGCCTCTGGTATTAATTAAGTTTGTAGATAAGACTTTGTCGTACTACTCGTTTTATACTCACTTCTTTTCTTTTATATTTTTTATTTTATTTTTTCTGCTTTCTTTTTGGGTACAAGACAGACTTCTCTAGTGGATCTGCGAGATTGTTTTGTTTAATGTGGAATTCGGTGTAAAAGCATGTTCAGTTTCACATGTTTTCAATTTTTCATCTCATTTATATTTCTTTATTAAAACCATTTTTACCTAATGCTATAAATTTATAATTTTAATTTAAATAAAATGTTGATATAGAGCATTGTTGTCAAACTTGTAAGTTGATTATATGAGTTTACCGTTTTTACGTTCCTAACTTACAAAAACGAGTCGAGTCACTGGTAAACTTGTGTCATTTATAAATTCGGTTAAGTTCACGAGTTTATACACTGAATTTATTGTTTTTACATTCTAGCTTGCAAAAACCTGTATTAACTTACTCCTAAACTCATATTAATTTTTTTATTTGATCACGCTTGCGGCTTTATAGATAAATTTTATAGAAATTTCTTTGTGAAAAATGATAAATGATGAATGTTGATGGATTTAATTTCAATTACTTAGATTTAAAATATATTTAAATCAAATTTTTGTCATCTTTATATTTTAATTATTTAATTATACACTAATAATACCTATTTAATAATAAAAATAAACTGTTATGAGTTTATAATTTGAGTTCACGACACGAGTTTATGTCACTATCACGAGTTTACTTAAACTCGTGAGTTTGACAACCTTGATATAAAATCCAAAACAACATAAAAAATTGAGTGTGTTTTGTGATAAACAAATCTCAAGTACATTGTACCAACAAGTAAGGCCATGTTTGGTACATGGGAAGATTTGAGGAAGGAAAGTAAAGGAATGGAAGTGAAAGGAAAGAAAAAAAGGATTAGGAGGGAACTTAAAAATGTGAGTCGTTTGGTATACTAGGGAATGGAACTTAAGTTGAGGGAAAATGAAATGTTTGGTATGAAGAATTGAGTGTTGGTTAAGTGGGAATGTTAGGTGAAATTCCCACAAAGCCCCTAAACCGTTCGAATGCTGGCGTTAGGTTCGAACATAAAACACTAAAGGAACAACGCGTTCGAACGAAAAATTGGACAGTAACCAAACTTGTGTAGCTATTTATATCATAACATTCTAGGAACAACAATATAACAAAAACAAAAGTAGGCATTTTTGACAGAAACAATAGTAATATAAATGTAAGACAGTAAAAGATTGGTGAACACATTGTCGAATTGGAGGCCACTTGGCTTTTTCGGGGAGGGTCGGTGGGTTTTGGTGATGCCTGCCATTGAAGCATAGAAGCAAGCGGCCATGAAGAAGAAGCAGGAAGAAGAAGAACTGTGCGCAAAGATTGAAACTTTTTCAAGGCCAATTTTGTCACAAGATTTCACTCTCCCAGAAGATTTTAGCTTTCCCTCTATTTTCGGATAGAATGAAGGTTCCCACATTTGAGGGAACATTGGCAGAGGCAGGAAGTCATCTTCCTAGGATAGCAACGCACCAAACGCGTTTTGTGATGGAAGATATGTAATCTTCCCTTTCTTTCGGTCTATCTTCCGTGTATCAAACGGGTCCTAAATAATTTCGCTAGTAGGTAGTTGAACCAATGGTTTCAGGTTTAAACTTTTTGTTAGATACTTGTTGGGAGATCTTTGTTGCTCTTATTGGCATTTTCTATTCACCCAAATTAGTTGGAATTTAAAATAATTTCTAAATATCAGGCCATTTGGTAAAAAAAAAAAATACTACTCCCTCCGGTCCTAATTATAGGAGCACTTTTGTAGTGCAATTTGCACTATAAAAGTGCTCCTATAATTAGGACCGGAGGTAGTACAAGAAGCTTTTTTTAGCACTCGTATCTTGGCCAACCCCTCGGGGTGTTAGTGAATTAAAAACCAAATTAATTCAGATTGGGTCATATTAGGACCTATATAGGCGGTAACCTTACCACATAAACTGCTACATTCACAAAGGAATTGACCCGTATAACCTCTGATTAAGGTGGAATAACTTCTACCAGTTGATCCAATCCATGTGTATTAGATGCTTGTTTTAATATAGATGTAAAAACATTAATCTCCTTTATTCTTTATTTTTTTTCCAAACTACCCTTACAGTTAAATTCATATATGATATATAAGCTATATATGTTGGTAATAGTCCATTATAAATTATTAAAATAAAAGGCATTCTAAGGAAACCAGTACATATTTATTTTTTTTAAAATAATATAATTAACTTGCTGAATTTTTTAAAGGGTTAAACTAAGAGGCAAATTTGCCCCTGAAGTGTAAAAAATGTATCAATTTTGTCATTGCTAGTATCCTAGTTAATTTAACCGTTAGTTGACCAAATATGTTGAGCTAACAATTCATATGTCATCCACGTCATTTTTGTTAAGGTTCAAGTTTGCATCGGAAGTCCATGTGTCACTTACTTCATCTTTTTTCAAAGTTATATTAAAAACTTTCGGAGCAAATTTGCACCTTAACAAAAATGAAGTAGATGACATGTGGACTATCAGCTTAACATATTTGATTCAATAACGGTTAAAATTAACTGAGACAACAGTTGGGGAAAATTTGCTCCATTGTTTACATTTTCGGGGCAAAATTGCCCCTGAAGAACTTTTAGGGTAAAATTGCTCCTTAGTAAAAAATTTCGAGATAAAAATGCTCCTTAACCCCTTTTCAAATTTATTTAAAAAGTAATAAGATGAAAATTGTAAGGTGTGTTATTTGCAGAGTTGGGCAAGTACATTGCATATCAATGGGGGCATAAAAGTATTTAAGAATAAGATTTGGTGCCAAATAGACACATCATGTTGTGCGTGCGGAGGGACAACTAAATATAATGCCCATATATAATTAATTAATTAATCAAATCATAAAACCACTTTATGTAATCTTAATTAAGCATCATGATTAGACTTTATTAAGCTAAGGTTCCAAAAATATCATCTTATTTTTTTTACATAAAGTTGGCTGCATTATTGGAGATGCTCAGTTGTAATGTTCTGATCTGCATAATCATCTCAGTGGAGCTTTTACAGTTTTTCCTCCCACCCTTTTCACTTTCAGGTTTCTACTTATATTTACCCTTATACCCTTCCCTCCTCTTAAAATTACCATCCCACCCACTCAATCATTAGGGCTTTGACTTGGTCAAATGGTTATATATATATATATATTAAAAAAAAAAAAAAACTTCAAGGTCGTTATATCCATTTCATCAAGTTCTTCAATCACATGTGACTACGTGTCATATTTTTGAATTATTATCATTTAACTATAAATTCATATAAAAAAATATGACAGATGATTATATATGATTGAAGAACTTAATGTAATGAATATAAATAACTTGATTTAAGTATAATTCTAAAAAAAAATTAGGGAACTCAAATGCCATAGAATTCCTTTTTCTTTTGTGTGTTTTTTTTAGCATATACATGCATGTATTCTTTCTTTTTCTTTTGCTAGGAAAAAGTTTAGGTGGGGGTAGACACCTGCACTCTCCACTCGAGCCGCGTCCTCCCGCTCCGAGAAGCGCTTTTACAGAGATACTTACAAATCGCCCACCAATGGCGCCTCACATCGACCAACGCCATCGAATCTCCTCCTTTTAGCAGAAAAGACCAACGCCTTAATTAGCCAACTGTATTAATCCTCATTGGCTACATGCATGTATTCTAGCGACACCAACGTGTGAAACTGTGAATCAATTATGTATTGTCAAAACCCACCACCCCCTTATTTTCGTAGATAGAAAGAGATATAAACACATCTATTGTGATTTACACACACATACACATACTATTTAAAAATATAGACTAACGTGTGATAGTAATATTTTTAAAAAATAGAATAATTAAATTCGTCATGCTTAAGACAAACATTGAAATAAAAATGTGAATATCACATAATTAATGAAAAATATATTTCATAAGAATATTATTACTCCTCTGTTCCATTAAGATATATTTAAGAAATTGATCTTGGTTGTAAATATAAGACATAATTTTTGTATTTGTCAATCTTTTCCTAATTTATCCTTATTGATGTTTCTTAATCATAATTAAGGAGGAGAGGGGAGGACTGAGGAGGGAATTAAGGGAGATAATGATGGTATTTTAAAAAATACATGTCATATTAACTAGCTTAACTAACTTCATTAATCTAATCAAATTAAGTAAATATGTCTTATATAAAAGGCTAGAGGAGTATCATATTTTGACTTCGGAAAGATCTGTGAATATTCACTTGAAGATGCCAATTTATGTGCCTTGTGTGTGTGGAAACGTGAGGTCGATAGTTGTGGTATGTTATGGCCACATATATATTAGGAAAAATTCTTTTCAGATCCTAAGAGATCAAGAAAATGTCAAAAAAGTTCAAAGGAGAATTCTAATATCAAAAAAGTATTATTAACAACTCATTCTGTGGAATTAACAACTCCATCTATGGAATTAACAACTCTTTAGGATTTTTCTGACATTTAAATTTCCCTTGAGACCTTTTTGATATTCTCTTAGTCCCTTGGGACCTGAAAAGAATTTTCCCTAAATATTATTTGTCCATTTGAAAACAAAAAACAAAAAACCAATGCATCTAGTGAACTAGTGTAAATTTAATCTTTTATAATCCTGTGATTATTGATGTATTCCAATATAATTTTGCGAATAAAATAAAAGAATGTGATTTTGGATATACATGTACTCCCTTTTGAATTTAACTATACTCATGTTTATATGTATGTATTTATGTACATATACATATATGTGTACATACATATATATGTGTGCAGTTGTTATTATCATTGCTAAAAATCCAAATTGTAACAAAACTATATACAATTAATTGAATCATAACCCATCTTATGAATTTGAAATTTATAACAAATAAAATGATAAAAAAGATTTTTTTTCCCTATCGAAGGGTTATATTTTTTTTTTCCTAACTGAAAAATATTATCACAACGTCAAGTTCTTCAATCCCACATGGGCACATGTCATATTCTGTGTATGTGGATTTATAATTAAATAATAATATTTCAAAAATAGGGCACATGATTAAGCAAGCTTGAAGAATTTGACATAACTGAAATAATTAAGAAATTTAATTTTAGTATTGTCCTTCATAAACAAAGGAAATTAAAGAAAAATTAACTAGCTGGATTATGTAGTTCATGACATGGACATAAATAAAACACACATTAAAAAAAAAAAAACATGTACATGAAAAATCAAACTAAAGTTTATTCATAAAATTTAGGTGGCCAGATTTGAATTTGAAAGTCCTTATCATGACAACATAATCACAAGGGGAAGGGAATCCAATTTTCTGATTTTTCTCATAACACATAAAAATGATGAACAAAATTATATGGCAACGTCATATTAGGAGAGAGTAATAAGTAATAATTCAATCAAGATAAATGTTTGCTTATCTAAACACACACACACACACACATATATATATATATATAGGAAAAGTATTTTTCTAATGACTGGAAATAAGTTTATTTCCAGTGTCTCCTAAAACTACGTTATTTTGAATTAATGAGAGTGTGTTTGTAATTTTAGGTGAATTAATGAAAGGTGTTTTGGTAAAATTTATATGATAAAAAAGTAAACAAAATTACGTAAACACCATTCATTAATCCAAAACGACGTAGTTTTAGGGGTGTTGGAGATAACTTATATTCAAATTGGAAAAATCCTTTACCCTATATATATAAATTATATATATATATATATATATATATTTTAGTTTTAAATGTAAGACATAGTTTATAGTGTGATTTACAATACAAAATATATCATATATTTAGGATCGGAGGACTATATATAGTCGAAAGTAGGAGCATATTGGATATTGTTACTCATTAAAATGACTACATTGTTTATTCTATAGGGAAATCCATGTTATATTCCTTACTAGTTACCACAAATTTGTCATTTTGTGATATACTAATACTAGGCTTAAACTTAGGTCTCATGTTTAGCCCCCAATTACACAAAACACACATTAAACCGGGGAAAAAAATACACATAAATAATATTTGTTTTTTTTTTCAAAAAAAAAAAAAAAAACAAAGAAACGTGAATCAGGCAAGCTATGAAAGGTAGGATAGATGGGAAGACAAAAACAAATAGGAGTCATGGAGGTTGGAATAACGACAAAGCATATACATACAAACGATATACATGCATAGGCTCGTCTTTGAGTATTTGAATGTTGTGATAAGAATTTAAATTATTTTTAATTTTTTATTCACATCAGTTGACTCTGGGTTGATTTTGAACTAACCCATTAACTCTTAACCCTACATCGACTAGCTTTAAGGCTCATCTTTGATAACTTTGAATGAAAATAGGGTTAATACCACATTTATTTCCTTAAATTTATTCTCATTTTGATTTTGATTCCTCTATGTTAAAATGATATAGGCTTTTATTGAGTTATGGACACCAATATCTCGAACAAAATAAAATTTTAAGGATTAAAACATATTATTTAAAATTTAAGGGATTAAATTAATATAAGGGTAAATTTGAGGTATATTGTCCTCAAAAGATATTTATAGGACGAGCAATGACTAATGAGTGAAGCGAAGGGGTGAGAGAGTAAAATAAGCAAAAAGGGAGGGCCAAATTGTGAAGATGTGGCCACTCGCATAAAATCTGGAACGGCGCTCTGTCTGTCTTTCTCTCTTTCTCTTCCCTTTCCCGATAAGCCCTGCTGTGATCTTTGGTTTTTTTTTTTTTTGTTAATGCAAAAGCAATATGGATTTTGATTCAGAAACCCACCTTCCAACAAATCAACCCACCCACCATCTTCCTCACCTTAATTCATGATATAATCCTCTCTTCATCCTCATTGCTTTTCAATTTCCTTCCATTTTCTCACCCACCAAACAAGCCCCGCAAACCCTAGAACACACTCTCTTGTGCCTCATCTCTTGGCAGAAAACACTGTAAGTGTCAATCTGAACTCCAAATTCACTTCACTAACTAGACAGATATATATTTATATTGCTTGTGTGCTTAGTTTAGTAGAGGACTTTAGGTCTTGTGTAGGCTCTAGACTTGAGAATATTGACAGCTAGACTGCTAGAGAGAGAAGGGGAGAGACTAAAATAGCTTCTTTTTTCCTGGCATCTTGTGTATCTGAAGGTTTAGATGTAAACAAGACCAATTTGAGCATATAGAAGTTCGAACTTGATTTGAAAATTTAATTTCTTACAATGAGCTTGAGCTTATTTTCAGGTTTTTCCCTGATGATTTTTTGTTTCCTTTTTTGCTTCGTTGATATATATAAACCTTTAGGTACACACAGATCTGTGAGCAATGAGATCTGCCCCATAATCCTTCAAATTAAGGAAGCTGAATCTGAACTATATTTCATGGCAGTATAGCTCCTATTATTAAGGGCGGTGAAAGAAAAGCTATATAAATGCAATAGGAGCTTAAAGAGGTGACTCAGATCGGCAAAACCTTGAGCAAGTCTTGGACTTTTTGATTGATAATAACAAATCAGAACGGCCCAGATCGGAGGTACGTCCTAGATAGAAGTGTTCAGTAGTGTTCATTGCTAAAGCTGAGAGAGTCTTTAATAATCTACACTTAGGTTTTCGTTATTAATAAATATACTACCGTCTGATCTTATCTGTTGTGTAATAACCAACAAGGGAGTCTGAGTATGTGTACTTGGTTTAGTTACTACGTATTAATTAAGCATATCATTTTGTCTTTCAAAAAAATTGTTTTTCCTGTGATTGTTATAGTTTTATTTATTAATTAAATTTTGTGTGTGGTTGGTGAAGGTGAAGGTGAAAATTGAAATGCTTTTGGTTTTTGCAGGAGCTGCTGAGTCGTCTCTGAGACAGGCTTTGCTTTTGAAAGCCTTCTCTCTCTCTCTCTCTCTCTCTCCAACTGCAAAAAAAGCTTGAAGGAGGGCCTATCTCCTCCCTGACTTGGACTGTGATATATCGGAGCGTAAAAAAAGACCTTTTTATCACTACAAAACCCAAAGTACTCTGAATTATCGTCATCAATGCAAAGGACACACCAACCCCACCTCCACTCTCCCTCTTCCTTCTCTATCTAAAAGAAACCCTCCCCTTTCTCTCTCTAAAGTGTGAGGTTAAGAGAGAGCAAAGGAGTGTTTTTCTTTTTCTACAGCCTGAGCTTCCCGAAAGGCATGATTGTGGTATGGAGGAGGATGGGATTCAAGGACAAGCGTGTAAATTCCCAAGAATTGAAAATGGAACTGCAAGAAACGATTCCTTCAACAACACCAAGATAGGTTCCAGTATTAAGGAAGAAAATGGAGATCTCCTCAGAAAAAGAAGTGGCGGAGGAGGAGGTGGGGATGGAACCAACCACCGATTTCACAGCTGGAACCACCACTCATCTCGAATCATTAGGGTTTCTCGTGCCTCCGGTGGGAAAGATCGGCACAGTAAGGTCATGACTTCCAAGGGTTTAAGAGACCGAAGGGTTCGTCTCTCTGTAACCACAGCGATTCAATTCTACGACCTTCAAGATCGTCTTGGCTATGACCAACCTAGTAAAGCTGTGGAATGGTTAATTAAAGCTGCTTCTGATGCAATTTCTGAGCTTCCTTCTCTGAGCAATACCTTCCCTGAGACCCCAAAACAGCCCAGTGATGAGAAGAGGGGCGGTGATAAATGTGGAATCGGTTCAGCTGATGCAGAAGAAGATGGTGAAGCGAGTTTCCACCACCACCACCAGAATCAGAGCCAGAATCTTTCCTTGTCCAAGTCTGCTTGCAGTAGCACATCGGAGACGAGCAAAGGCTCCGGCGGCTTGTCCCTTTCGAGGTCGGAGATTCGGGTCAAGGCCCGCGAGAGGGCGAGGGAGAGAGCGGCGAAGGAGAAGGAGAAAGAGAATGATGAATCTTGCAACAATAATAATAATTTTGCTCATCATCCCCATAATAATAATAATAACATTGTCATCTCCATGGCTCAAACTTCTTCCTTCACTGAGCTTCTCACCGGTGTACCTGCTGTGACTACAAATCCCACTGGGTCGGGTCACCACCACCACCACCATCGGAGTGATGAGGCTGATCTGTTCAACAAAGGAGCCAGACATCAATGGAATATAGCGCCAATGGACTACTTCGGCGCCGGGATTCTGGGAGGTTCTTCTTCGACGTCGCCTTCAAGAACTGGCCAGCATCATCATCAATCTTCTGGGTTTTCAGGGCAGATCCAATTGGGGAACAATCTTGCTCAGGCAATGTCGGTTGCACCACCTTTCGGAGTGCAAAGTGAAAACCAGCACTCAGATCAGCTTCAGCATTTCTCGTTCTTCACCGACCATCTTATGCCGGCGGGGGTGGTGACGTCGTCCTCGCCGGTGTCGCAGGCCCCAAGCGGCGGCGGTGGGGGGAGCGGCGAGAACAATCTCAACTTCACAATCTCTTCTTCTTCACATTCCGGCGGCCTTGCTGGTTTCAATAGTAGGGGGACCCTTCAGTCCAATTCTCCGTCTCTTCTGCCTCATCATCTGCAGAGGTTCTCACCTTTAGACGGATCATCCAACTTACCTTTCTTCATCGGAACTGCCCCAGCTCCGGCCATGGAGAATCACCACCACCACCAACACCAACACCATCAATTCTCGCCCGAACTAGACGGCCGCTTGCAACTCTGCTACGGCGACGGAAGCCGACATTCAGACCAGAAGGGGAAGGGAAAGAACTGAGTTCCGATCGACAACACCCCATTTCTGGTGATCCATGGTCTTCCCGGTAAGACAAAATAAACATTTTTTAATTAAAAATTCTATCATTTTTCTGTCTTTTCACTTTCTACTTACGTACAGTCAAGTAGCTGGCATAGTAGTAGATAACTAGATATTATAATTAAAATAAAATGCTTGTGTGGTGGATGAGTGTGTACTGTTTGTGCTTAACCGTTTTAGTTTGAACATGCTAGTGAAGCAAACAGGAGTTTAGTTAACATTTTTGAATATTTTAAAAAGAATCAATAGGACTTGGCTCCTATATATCTTCCTGGTGGCTCTAGGTCTGGCAGAGGTAGCTCTGTGGGTAACAATGATGTCAATCAAGAAAGAAACGAGGTGGGTGTGATTGTGTTGAGGTTGTCGTGTCGAAGATTAGTACGAGTAAGTGGGTGATGCGTTTGTATGTCTCCTCGTAGGAGTTTGAGGTTGTTGTGTTGCATCTTGTAAGGTTATAAGCTCATGAATGAAGGCAATGGCGGATTTTTAGGTCACATTCACTTTGTGCAGGGTACGAGGTTAGGGAAAGTAGGCCTACAAATTACAAATATATATGATATATTAGGGTTCTGCAATCCCAATTCGTTTCTCGCATGACTCTGCTCGGCGCATTGTCTGCTACTTCCTGCCGCTCTATGTGTGCCTTGTTTTTACTCTGACATTACTGTTGTTACTGCTACTGCAAATTTTATATTCTTTTTTATGATCTTTTTTCTCCTCATGATCCAATCTGGACCGTTGATTGGAAAGGTGAGAAAAAACTCAAATAGTATTATGACCTTTCAAATTGATTGAACAGACATGATTTAAAGATTATGATAGATAATGAGAGAAATTCAACCCTACTTTTATACTCTTGGAGGTACAAAACTCTTCTATAAAAATCCTTAATTCATAATATAAATCATTTAAAAAGTTATTAAGGCGTCATTATTTTTTAATTTTATCCTTATTTATTGGTGGTACACATTGTATATTGAGAAAGACGAAAAAGGTGAGACAGATTTAAATAGGGGCAAGGTTGGATTTATTTATTTTTTAATTTAAAGCAAATTTAATGAGCTAACATATTTTCTTTGATCTCAGTGAAGTAGTTAAAAGTGACTTATATTTTTAAATTTGGTTAAAATTTCTTACATATCCCTCTTCCATATTCTTGAAAATGATACCATCTTTCCTTAGTTAGAGGAGCAACCTCTCTACATTCTCCCCCAACTTCCCATATCTTCTTCACTTTAAAAATATAAAAGATGCCTTCATTATTTATAACAAAATTTATAGTTATAAAAAGAGACGAAAGGTGTATTGTATTTGTAACCGTGATTTTGCACCAAATATCAATATTAATTATAAAAAGATCATATCATATATTATATGCATAAACGTGTCCGATTTACAGACAGTGAGTGCGTGTGTCAGTGTACCTAAAATTTATTTTATTAGAATCCATAGATTGTGTGTATATATGAGTATATATTCCTATTTGGTTGTTGTGATTGGTTTAGGATTCAGAATTATAGCATTAGGTGGATGCACGTAGACACATTTTGTCTCCTTGAGCGTGAGAAGCCAAGGAGTCACAATTCACAACCTGTTACATGTATTACAGACAATATTATTATGTTAAAAAACCCAAACCCTCCTAGTTTTTAGGCAATTAGGGTAGGCTTAACTGTAATGCACTAGGTAATTAATTAATTATATGTATAGTTTCATCTTTTCATTGCTTCTCTCTCAAGAAGTAATATAATTCATGATTAATTAACTACTTTAATACAATTGTGTAAGTCGATCCAGTATAGTAAACTGTCCCAACACCCAAATTTCAAAATAGTAAAGGTTGGTCCAATCAGTAAAGAGATTGGCTCATATAACTATAAGGCTGTGAGTTCAAATTTAACTGTTATAAAGATCTTTTTGGTGGGTGATCTGTAAATACATCTATAAACGCTCTTTAAACTAGGAGGCATGTCCTACCCTGGTAAGTCCCTTAAACCCAACTCACCTAAACTTTTTGTAAAAAAAAAAAAAAAAATTTGCTGGGTTATATTTATTAGTTACATATTCTGTAGGCATGTATATATTATGGGTTGAGGGCAGGTGAGAGATACCATTTCTATCTTGTGTAACCTATATCAACTTGGTCTCAGCTGTTTCATAACGTTTGATTTGACCATGAAGCCATCCATAGAAATTTCGTTTCTGGTTTATTTTGATTTACTTTCCTCAGAATGATAAGAATTTGGTGTCCTTTTAACAATATATGTTGCGTCATAGTGGACTAATTACGAACACTAACATTGATTAATTAAAAGGATCGTTTCAAAAACACTAAAATAAAATAACCATAGTGAGGTTAAATAGACACTGTAATTAACAGCACCTCCTGGGAGAGACCATTCCCTGATTTGTTGGAATCATTTATGTTTTTTATCCTAATGATACAGTTAGTTGGAAATAATCTTGCAAATTATGTACTTTCTAGTCCTAAATGTAGACGGTTTATTTTGATTCTAAATATAATAACTTAATCAGTAATTTATCTGCTAAATTACTAATTAAAAGTCAATATGTGTATGAATAAGGGCCTTGATTCCATTTTTAAAAAAGAGTTTCTGATTTAATTTATTCGTGTGATAATTTTTGTTCAATTTACTAGTCATCACCCTTAAACTTAGATGTCAACTTTCAAACCGAATGAGTAGGGTAAAAGTATTTTTTATTTTTAGGGTCTAAAAGTAGGATAACAATGTTAAGATTTCATTCAATTTATTGTCTAAGATCGAATAAAAGATAATGGTGCAACTAAGATTTTTTTTTTTTCAAACTCCTATTTTGAATGTATGCTGGACTAGAAGTTGGTACAAATAACAAGTTCATTGCTGTGCCTTATTGTGAAGCCCATGATTAATTAATTTTTTTTTAAAAAAAACTTCCTTTGTAAAACTTTGTATAAAAAATTGTTCAAACTAGTATTATGGTGAAGAGTTTAAGGTAAATCCTTGATTATGGCAAGAGGATGAATATGCCTGACAGTAATGATGTATTTACAAAATAATGTAATTGCTTTTGAGGAGGTCCTTCACTCTCTAAGAACCCTTCAACTTAACATTCCCTCTTGTTATTGAAATTCACATACCCTTGTGATGAAGTGCGTGCGTGTGTGTGTTTTCTTTACTTGTTTACTCTGAGAGTAAGATTAATTTAATTTATTGAGATTGATTCCCAAGTAACTTGAATAACATATATACTGATCAAGAATGCAAAACATAATTAGGAAAAAAAAATCATTCAGATTGAAATGAAATCAAATACACGAACTGATTAATACTATCCATCAAACTCTTCTTCATGTGATGACTGCCTCAAAGAGTATGAGTATTTCACATGTTAAATGGGTTTTGTTTTTTGATTTATTTGGCTGAGATGGATAAGTAAGTAGTGTTATGGAATTTGGATGGGTTTAGGAAATTAAAGAATAGGTTATGTTGTAGAAAGCTGAAAATTTGAGAAGGTCTTTGGTCATCAAATACAATATAGTTAATCAGTTTAACTGATGATGTGATAATTCAAGTAGGAAAAAACTTGGAGTAAAATTACTAATTTGGGATTGAAATGACCCAACAAAGTCATATAATCCTTTTGTCCTTTGACAGCCCTACTGCTATAATATTGGTGAGGTTAAGGTTACTATAAACTCTACATTAGAATTTCATAATCCTTTTACAAGGACTATATGGTTAGTTTCACGGTTTAACAAATGCTTCTACAGATGCTTCCACCAATTAGGTTCTTGCTCATGGGCAGGAAGATTCAAACCCATGCCCTTATAGAGTAGCTCTAATCATTAATATAAGACCTAGTTGACTCTTTTTTAAGAGATTAAAGAAATTAAATAAATTACTTTAGAGTATTTATCTTTATTTTTTTTACACCAAACTAATTTTTCCTGACTTATAAAATGAGATACAACATATGTTGTGATTAATTAACTTATTTAACTTTCTTAACCTCTTCAAAAAAAAAAAAAAAATCAACTGGGTCTTATGTTAAGAATCGGAGAGAGTATATGAGATTGGTCCTTATCTAGTGGACCAATGTTCACTGGCACTTTATGAACTCCCTTTGGTGACTTATATCCAGTCACTATTGTAGTAGCTTGAGAACTGAAAGTAACTACAATGCCAAAAGCAACATGTGGTTATAAAAATAAATTTGATTTTTTTTCCCTGTAGTCTTCATGCTTAAGCTGGAGTAAATAGATACATATTTTTTATTTTTTTCACATGTAATCTTTAATACGATGGTTATTAATTAACTGTATCTGATATGGGTTTATGTCTCTCTTGAAGTGTTCTATTTGTTCAATTCATTATCAATTCTTAGTCCCTAGAAACTGGTTTTCTCTCACAGATGAAGTTTAAGGTAGTTTCATCAAATGTACAGTGAGCTTAGTAGATACTTGTCTACCTACCTGAACAGGAGTTACTATTAGAATTTGAATCTGCTTCTATATTCAAGTAAATCCAGTTATAAGCTGCATATATTAGAATTTATTTAATCCTTTAATTTTCCACTGAAACCTGATTTGTGTGATGTTTTTGTAATATAGGGACCAAAATAAAAGCGAGAGTAGTAGAAGCAAGCTGCTATATATGGCAGAGCCTAAATGGGATTTTACAATGTTGTCATCAATTGTTGATACTCATACATTGATCATTTGGGAGTATCATTGGCTTCTTCTTAAGTTCAGTATTTGGATATAATTAATTATATATTTATTAATTATTATTAATCTATGCGTGCTGCACATCCATCTGTGTTTCTGGTGAAATGTAAGAGAAAAAATTGAAGTTATTCTTTTTCTTTTTTGGCTTTCTGCTATTATTTTTGAAAATTGTCTATATGGCCATTTCATTAGTGTGCGAATGAATCAGTCCCTAAAAGAAGCCAAACCTCTTGTGATTTTAACACTAATTTCTCCTTTTACAAAATTGTTGCACAACATACATTCCTTACTATAAAATTGTTTCTCCCTCCGCCGGTCTAAAATATAAATTCGGGTTAAGGTGCAACTAATACTCTGAAGTATTATTTTACGTGCATCAAATGCTTTGAAGTAATTTGTGGTGCACCCAACACCCTAAAGTATTTTTTTAGGTGCATCCATCATCCGAAATACTTTTTTGTGCAATTTGCATTAGGATGTTGGATACACCTTAAAATATACTTTAGGGTGCTGGATGTACAAAAAAAAATAGTTTATGGTACTGGACACTGGATGTACAAAAAAAAAAATTATGGTACCGGATGCACTTGAAAAAAAAATACTTCATGGGACTTAATGCACAAGAAAAAACACTTCAGGGTGCTAGGTGCACTACAAAAATACTTTAAAATACTGAATGCATCTAAAAAAATATTTCAGGGTGCTGGTTGAACCTTAACCATATAAATTACTGTCAACTATTGTTATTGGAACAAAGGAATAATGGTAAACTCATTAAATTGATAAAAAAATTTAAACATATGAAATGAAGTTTTGAAAGTGGATGAAAATGTGATAAGCTATATAATTCATTTTTCCAATTCTTATTATAATACTGAATTTTTTTATAGAGAAATTAAAGAAGTTAAATAAATTATATTAACTTACTTATATTATTGTTTTCCTTCAAACTAATTTATGTGATTTATAAATTGATATATAATCTAATGATACACTACATATTCTATGATTAAGTAATTTATTTAACTTTCTTAATCTCTCTAAAAAAATCAACTAAATCTTATATTAAAGACTTGAGGAATATTAATAATTCTTCAAGTGACACATATTATAGACCAAATTAGTCTTTTTAAATATGACTAATATTTTGGACATGAAAGAGGGGTATAAGCAAACTTCCATAATGTCCATGGCTGAAGGGTCAAAAACTCAGGTAACATGCCATAAAAAGAATAGTGTCTTGGGGAATTGGGCAGTTAACTTCATTTAATATTTTATATTTTGGAGCTAAAAAAAGGGATGAATTATTTGAAGGTGTGCTTCAATTTCAACAGTTTCAAAGCTTGAGAAAGAAGAAGCAGTAATCTTTATGAACAATGCATGTGCATACAGGGTACAAGTTACAGTATCCCTAAAGTATTGGAGAGTGCTCTTTATGCACTGAAACAAGGAAGCAGAAGAAGAAGAAGAAGAAGACAGAAGCATAAATTTATTTAGTTGAATTCAAGAATGCATTTAATATTCACACTTCACAGTAGCATCTTTTCTTGTTGCCCTGTGCCTCTCTGCAAAAGTGTTGTGAAAAAGCAGCTGTGAGAAAATGATAGATCAACACAACTTTTGCTGCTAAAAGGAAAAAAATAAAAATAAAGCCATTGCCTTGATATATGTGAGACTTTTCTTCCTAAGGTCAATGTTACAAGAGTTTTTCCCTTCCCTTTTTTCTGTCCTCTCTCTAATTTTTTTCCCCACTAAAATTATTGATTGAGCAAGCAGGGGATCAATACTCCTCCAAACATTTGAGAAAGTGGAGGAGCGTTTGTTTGGGAGGGAAAAAAAAAACTTTAACTTATAAATATGATGACAATAATTAAGGCAGTGTAAGGACAATTAGGTGATATAGTACCAATGAACTTAATCTGAATCCTATGAATGTCGAGTCATATCTCACGATTCAATTAAAAAACAGGTGGGAAAGATACAAATTTGTTTATGTATCTTACTTATTCATGTATCTTGCGATTCCATTTTGGGTGAACCAAATTGTACAAGGATCAGGTCGAATCTAGCATGACCCAACTTTAGAAAACCCCCTTTTTTTGTTTTCATTTTCTGATTTTGTCCAGATTTATTTAAGAATTTCCTTTTACTTCTATGATTATATTTGATTCCCTCTCACTTATCCCGACCCCAATCAAAACTTTTTTTTTTTCTGAAGTGTTATTTGACTTTAAAATGCTAATATGTATAAACTTTTGATGTTCTCTGATGTAAAAATTACATTAATATCATCCTTAAAATTGATCATGAATATTACTATTCATGATTTGTATTCTGATTTTTTTGCTCAGAAATTTGTATTCTGATTTGATAACCCTACTCTAAACACATTTTTGTTCCAACCAATAAAAAAAGAACTTGAAACATGGTATAAAAAAACAGAACTTGAAACAAATTCCATGTCCTACTAGGCCTTTCTTTGTAAACTGAACTTAAGGCCCGCCAGAGCACCTTCTTCTATTTTTTAAAATTTGTATATACATCCCAAAAAAAGTTGAAAAGGACAAATTAAAACTCATTAAATATATAATTAATGAGGAATAAAAATAAAAAAAAACTCATTAAATATTTCAGAAACTCTTGTCAGTTTTTTATAAAAAGTAAAAAGAACTAAAACAACTTAAATTTTAGGCTCATGTATTAAAAAAACATGAGGGAGTAACAAATTTGACCATCCTGTGAGAGATTATTCAAAGGAAAAAAAAAAATAGCAAGTGAGATGTTTGAAAGGAACAAATAATAATTAAAAATAATGGAACACAAACAATTTAAATTAATTTCAACTTATTTGTCACTGTCTTGCTATGAAAATTATTGAGTGGTTCATACTTCCCAACTTATCCTGTAAGTAACCTTCCCAGCTTAGGTGCATCAGCCTACAGGCGTGCTTGAAAGTGACATTATTTGGCCCTTTATTTGAATGTGCCATAGACATGGCATCTTTTGTAGGTTCTGATTCTGACTATACTTATCATATTAGATGGGAAAATTGCACCTAGGTTATATATATATATGTAAACTTATCATATTAGATAAAATGATCCCTCAAAATCTTGAAAAATGATCCTTTAAAATCTCAAAACTGCGATGAAGTTTTGTTTTGCAATATTTTCGATGTGAAAAGACACAAATACCCCCATGTGTTTGTGTTGTCAAGTCCATGCGTGTTTTGAGAAGTTCGTGATAAGCGTTTATTGACAATGTCAATATGTCCACGCGGTGTTGACAAATGGCGTGTTTTGATAAGTCCGTGAGAATGTTTTGGCAAATCCGTGTGTTATTAATGAAGTTATGAGCCTCCATGAGGATATTTATATCCTTTTACATATGAAAAATATTGCTAAAAAGTCTCACAGGACTTCATCGTGATTTTGAGATTTGAAGGGACTATTTTATCGTATTTTCCCTTATCCGAGACTTAGGTGCAATTTTCCTTACTATATTTAGAATCTAAATAATTAATTTTTTTTTAACAAATCTATTTGTTCTTCATTGACCAAACATAAACATGATCCAGCTCAGCCTGATTGATTCTGTTTAGAATGAAAAGCTATCTCCACTGTGTTGAAAATGACATCTTCAAATTTTTAAAACACAAGCTTTACCAACGACTTTCTCCTGTTTATTTCTTTAAACAGCGTATACATGTTCCACACTTTCATCCTAATCTAATTCTGAAAGAGATATTTCAGAATTATACGGCCAAACAAGGGCTCATCCCTTCTGCTGATGACGGTGTGGTTCTATTGACATCTGCTCCCGATGGCTGCATTGATATGATTCGGAAGGATCAGATGGCTTGTCTTCACTAGCTTCTTTCTTCTTGGTTGTATTAAGAGGTAGATCTTCATGCCTACTCCCTTTACCTTATTTTCGAGCTTGAACTGCATTGTTTCTCAAAAAAAAAAAAAAAAAGAGAGAGAGATATTTCAACTCTGCCACCAAACCTGTCTCCAAACACTACTTTAATTCTCGTTTACATCATTCCTGGGACATATTTATCCAGCATTTGCAATCCCCCAATCCCTGGCTTATTATTACACAAATCACATACTACCACCATGAATGACTTAGGTAAATAGTCTCTCAGTTCTTTTTTTTTTTTTTAAAAAAAAAGAAATAATTAATTGAATTATGCTGTTAAAAAAAGTTGGTTAAAATTAGCTAAAAAATGTAACTTCTTGTTGTCAAATATACCCTCATTTATGTCATAGAGCAAATGTGTGGGAATATAAGAAGTCTTCTATAAGGACAATTTGGTAAAAAAAAAAAAAAAAACAGGATAATTAATGATTTTGTCCCTGTCTTGCAATGAAAATTATTGAGTGATTCATGCTTCCCAACTTATCCTGTAAGACCATGTTTGGTACAAGGAAGATTTTAGGAATGAAAGGAAAGGAATGAAAGATGAGGAAGGAACTTTTAAATTTGAGATATTTGGTATATTAAGGAATGAAACTTATGTTAAGGGAAAATGAAATTTTTGGTATGAAAATTTGGATGGTGGTTAAGTGGGAAGATGAGGTGAAAAACCCAAAATGCCCATTAAATAAAAAAAAAAAAAGGGGGGGGAAATGAGTACTTCTTTATTTCGTTTAACAGTCCAACATTAACGAACCCTACTAAATCGCGTGATGGTTGAGATGCAAAATCCAAGCAGACGTCCATGGGATATGAAATTGCGACAACGATTGGCTTTTATAGGTGACAAGGACGACGGAGATGGAAGGAATTACAGGGGGACAGGGACAGTAAGTCAATTAGTAAATGACTCAAGGCAATTTGTGTTTTTAACTTGACGTTAAAACATATATGACTCCAGTCAATATTGCGCTGTTTCAAAATGAGAGTTTTTAACTTGAAGTTAAATAGCAAATGACTCAAGGCAAATCGTTTTTAACTTGAAGTTAAAAATAATTGACTCAAGGCAATATCTCTCTGAACATATCTTTTGAACTCAATTTGCGTTTTTAACTGGAAGTTAAAAACTAAATACCTCAAGTCAATAGCGTTTTTAACTTGAAGTTAAAAACTAAATGCCTCCAGTTAATAACGATATGCTCCAAGACATTCGCTGTTTTAAAATGAAAGCTTTTAACTTTCACAAATGAAGTCATTGCTTCAAGTCAATGACTCAAGGCAAACATTTTAACTTGAAGTTAAATATTGTTCTCTTCCAATTTGTGTTTTTAACTTGAAGTTAAAATATACATGACTCAAGGCAAATTCTACTCAACACACAACCATACAAAAACGCAATCAATTTAACACTCACCCACCTTGGTTCACAAGCTACAGGAAAATCAATTAACACTCACCCACCCTGGTTCACGAGCTACAGGCAACATGCCATCGGGCAAAATTTCAAACAAAATCAACACCCATTTCGACTTACCTGGATTTGAGAATCGTCTCCCTTCCTTAAAAAGTTGTCCTTCGACTAGAGTCGTTAAAGCAGCCTTTGCTCGTCCTTGTCGCAGCTCTTCCTTCTCGGGTTGCAGGTGTTATAAGCTGATATGTTTACAGGGGCTTTTTCGTCCCTTTAATTGCCTCTCCCAGGAACATTTTTGAGATCCCGCCAATTTGAAAGGGAACTCACTTTCCCACGTTGGTGGGAACTGAGCAGCGCGCGGGAACTCTACTTGCCAGAACTTTAGCATGCCAAACGGGTTTTTTGAGGGGGAACTGGCCTATATTCCCTTTCCATCGGCCCAATTCAACGTAACAAACAGGCCCTAAGTAACCTTCCTAGCTTAGGTGCATCAGCCTACAGGCGTGCTTGAAAGTGACATTATTTGGCCCTTTATTTGAATGTGCCATAGACACGGCATCTTTTGTAGGTTCTGATATATATACTTATCATATTAGATGGGAAAATTGCACCTAGGTTCCGAGTAAAGGAATTTATGATAAAATGATCCCTCAAAATCTTGAAATTGCAATGAAATCCTGTGAGACTTTTTTGCAATATTTTCTAGATGTGAAATGACACAAATGGCCCCATGTGTTTGTGTTGACAAGTTCATAAGCTTGTTTTGAGAAGTCCTTGATAAGTCTATGTGCATGTATTAACAAGTCCATATGCAGATGTTGACAAATGAGCATGTTTTGATAAGTCCGTGTACCTGTGTTGGCAAGTCCATGAGCCTCTATGAGGCATTTGTATCCTTTTACATATGAAAAATATTGCAAAAAAGTCACATGGGACTTCACCACAATTTTGAGATTTCAAGGGACCATTTTATCGTATTTTTCCTTATTTGAGATCTAAGTGCAATTTTCCTTTGTATATTTAGAATCTAAATAATTAATTATTATTTTAACAAATCTATTTGTTCTTCATTGACCAAACGTAAACATGATCCAGCTCAGCCTGATTGATTCTGTTTAGAATGAAAAGCTATCTCCACTGTGTTGAAAATGACATCTTCAAATTTTTAAAACACAAGCTTTACCAACGACTTTCTCCTGTTTATTTCTTTAAACAGCGTATACATGTTCCACACTTTCATCCTAATCTAATTCTGAAAGAGATATTTCAACTCTGCCACCATTCCTGTCTCCAAACACTATTTTAATTCTCGTTTACATCATTCCTGGGACATATTTATCCAGAATTTGTAATCCCCCAAGCCCTGGTTTTTTTATTGGTATCCCACCCGGTTCATCAGAACCTTTGGCAAGCCCTAGTTTTTTATTACACAAATCACATACTACCACCATGAATGACTTAGGTAAATACTCTCTCAGTTCTTTTTTTAAAAGAAATAATTAATTGAATTATGCTGTTAAAAAATTTGGTTAAAATTAGCTGGAGCCCATAAAGAAGTAAAAAATGTAACTTTTGTGTGTGTTATGTGTGGGGCAGACAACATGTGTGGGAATATAAGAAGTCTTCCATAAGGACATTTTGGTCAAAAAAATAGGAGGTTCAAAGGATAATTAATGAATTTTTCCACTTTTACCCCTAATAGGAGAGATAAATTGGTACTAACACGTATTAAATGCATCTTTGAAAATCATCTTTTAATAAGGGTAAAATAGGTAAACTTTATTAGTTTAAGACACTTTGAATGACTTAACTACCATTCATTGATTAGTTGATGCCTTATAATGAGAGGAGAGAGAGAGAGCCCAACTATCACTATCATTAGACAACATTGGTCACACTACTAAATGAGATCTTATGGGCAATTATAAATGCAAGAGCTTCGATTAAAGTGTCCTCACCTAAGCCTTGGGGACCACCCTAACCAAATTAAAAGCCACCAAGCTGGCTCTTTCCACACTCCATTAATCAGCAACCAATCTCATAGGGTTGACAACCCTTAAGCTTTAAATGATAAAAGTAAGTCAATTTGTATGACCTCTTTACACAAATCAGTAACCCACAAAAACCAACAATCAATTTGGTTACTCCTCTCTTTTCGAGAAATTCAGGGCACTTGGTTCAGCACATCCTCCTCTCAAAAGAGATCTTGGAATTAAGTACTGTGCCAATGGAAAAAATTGTCATTTTATAAAAAAAGGTTGCCTTCACATATCCAAAAAAACATTATAAAATGCCTGCTAGTTTAATTCTATATCCCCCCCCCAAAAAAAAAAAAAAAAAGCGGATTATGGGGCTATTAATATGAAGCAGAATCAAGCTGCTTAACCACTACAGTTTGATATAATTGGGTATCACTTGGGGATTACAAATTTAAAATATTATATGCACTTAGACATTAGGGGAGGAAAAACCCTTCAGATCATACCAAGGCAGAGAACAGCCTCGGTTATAAAAGAAAAGGGAATCTAAATTGCAGATACATAGGCCATGGAATTTAATATCTGATTCTTTTTACATCTATTTATATGCTTGAAACCTGAGCAGGTTCTTCTGACCAGTACAGATGAAGCAAATCGCATTGTCCACTCAACTTGAGATATATATTTCACAAAGGATACCAAAAACAATACCTAGAATATTCACAGATGGAAGAGTAAATGACTTCGAAGCTCTAAGCTTTTACAAGATCATCATATAGTTGCACGTGTGCCAGCACTCTTACAAGCATTACCTCTAAAAACAATCAGCAAAATGCATTTAGTCATCAGTTCAGATAAAGATAACCGAATGACACCTGCCGCATTATGAGACATTCAGCTCTAGGATGAACTTTCAGAGGTAGAAAAGAGTATTATGATCAGGCAAGGGACCTGCCTTCACTCCACTCCATGGATATGCTGAACTTTTGATTCCTTCAGTCATGAACTCCAAGTTCCCCTATTCATTCACTGAAAACAAAATCCATTCCTAAATAAGTAAATAAGAGTGGTAAAACTTGCTTATAAAAATAGGCTAACGCCAAATAAAAAATCCCAATAAAAAGGAAAGAATCAGTTTATCAGAATCAAATGATGGTATTATTCCAAGCAAATCATTTCCGGATATTCGGTGCTAATTAATACTGAGTATGCTAGCAGACATATATACAACAGAATACAATTCATTCATCTTTTTCACATGTTGAAAGACAGAAGATTGCCAAAGTTATGTTTCCACATTATGCCACTTCTAAAGCAGCAAACAAAAGATATTAAACTAGTCTATCACTCTCAAGCAATTAACAAACAACTGATGTGGTAAAAGAGTGAGAGATCTCCTATATCATTAACTCTATTGTAGAATCCAAAAACCATATCTAAACCTGACACAACCTTATGACAAAGACGCCTTTCAAGCATGGGGGGTTCTGGCAGAGTCAAATAGCCAGCGAAAAACACTCACAAATATCTTCAACTGGCAGTTCTTTAGCAACATCTTATAAACGTTGAATTGGAAACACAAAATTTGCACAGTAAGGGCAGAATTAAATTTACCTTATATCCTATTGCTCGCATTAGAAGGAGTTCATCTCAAGACAGTAAGTCCTCCTCTTCACCAGCATCCTAACAGCAGTCCCATAAGGCTCTTCAAATGCTGTAGAAACCCAAGACAAATCAGACATTTCCTTCTTCCCCACCACCGATTGCTCACTTGGCCTAATTGCAACGAGCGTTGCGCCCTTCAAAACAACCCCATTTGGCAATTCTATGTGGGGTGCATACCAAAGCCTCATACTAAGGGCAGGCACAAGAGTCCTCTTTGAAGCTGAAGAAGCTGAAAGAGGCTTCACCCTCAGCTCCTCTAGCTGATCCCTATTCATATGTAACACACCCTGCCCATCAGCATCTGTTAAAACTAATTTGTCTAATGTTCTATGCCCTGAAATGATTGGCTGCAGCAAGTAGTGCCTTGCTGAAGCAGCAATCAAAGAGCTGATTGTCCATACAACTCTAAGTTTCAGACCCCCGTTTGTGTAAAAAGATTCAGGTATGCTTCCATTGTCATCACCACCATAATTGACGCATGAGGCGTCAGAATTCCCATCCTGAGAATTCAAAGACTTTGTCGGGTGAATGACCGAAGAAGCGCCTAAGATTACACAATTATCCAAAGTAGACCCAAAATCAGCTCTCCATTTTAACAAAACCCCATCATCTATTCCTAATTCCCCACTGGGAAGCTCGATTCGAAGAAACCGAATCTCGTTGAAATTCTTCAAAACTTGAGTAGGCGAGTGATGGGTTACACCGCCTTGCTCGCCTTCCATGTCTTCACTCCCAACGGCAAGCGAGGATGACGAAGAAGACGAAGAACCTGAACTCAAAGAAGCCCTTCTGGGACCTAACAACTGACCCAGAGCTTGAAGGGGTTTCACAATCCCACCGAACACTAACCGAAATAGATTCGAGAAGGTGCCGCGAGATTTGTCCGACGAAGCCGCAGAAGACGAAGAATCGTCGTCGGATATGACACAATCCACACGAACGACGACGTTTTCAACCTGGGGCACTAGAGAGTGAAATCTCCGGGAAACCACACAACACCGACCAAGGGCCTTGACATCGCCGATCCTGTTGAAGACCAGGAGAAGCAGAGAGTCAGGGAGGCGATCAAAATGATCAATTTCGACACCTTCGGGCTCCGGGTAGAATAGGCAGGTGGGATCTGGACGAAGGGTGGACATTGCAGAGAGTAAAACGACAGATTGTTCAAAAGACGAATTGGGAAGCATAGCAGAGATCAAGCTCAGAAATTTCGATGGTGTTTAGGTATGAGACTCGGATATTTGAAGGAAGTGAGATTAAAGCAGATCTACATGGTATTAAATTGCGCCGGAGAGAGATGAGGAAAATCAGAATGTGAAGAGATGAAGAAGATAGAGAGAGAAAAATGAGCAGAAAGGGAGGAAGGAGAGAAGAATGGAAATGGTGGGGATTGTGATGTAGGGAGAGAGAAAAAGATGCGTCCGTGGTGTATTTTACAGTAAACCATTTTGCTTTTTTTCCTCTTAATTTATTCCTTTCCTTGTGAGTTTGTGATTAATGAATATTTATTCACTATTCATTTATTTCTAAAAAAGTAGATATCTGCAATTGCACGGAATTTAACCAAAACAGAAGTTCCTCTAGAGAGAGAAATCTAGAGAAGGCCCCCGGAATTTCCTTCTCATTGGGTAGAGAGCATGCTCTCACCATCTCATCGTGGCGAGTCCCACACCGGCTAGAATGAAAAAGGTTTCTGACGTAAATTACTTTCGGTCCTAATTATAAGAATAAGTTAATTTTTTTAAAAAATTAAAAAACTAATTAAATTACTTTAGAAAGCGTTTTTTTTAATTTTTTTCTCCAAACTAATTAGTTTGGTAATAAACTAATATATAATATAAGGATACACATCATATGATGTGATTAGGTAACTTATTTAGCTTCCTCAATCTCTCCAAAAAAAGTCAACTCGGTCTTATAATTAGGACCGGAGGGAGTAAGTCTCTTTTGACCAAATTACACATACTAAGGAGAGTTAGTTAGTTTAATGATTTTATGGTGAATTGTCAACTTTACCCTCATTTATAATTGGGTACATTTCTACTCTTTCTTTTCTCTCTGTTTTCATTGGTACAATTAATATGGGCAAAATTGTCACAATTTCATTTATTTGGTCAAAAGAGACTTATAAATATGATCAATTTTTTTGGTTAAAATGGACTTATAAATAGAACCAGAGTGGTATATAACATAGAGTGCCTCTGTTATCATTTAAAGAAGCGTTACAATGCGCATTCTTATTGAGTTCTTAATAATTCCTACTCTATGCTTTCATTCTAGCGCCATAATTTTCCTATTTCCTATCCCTTACCATTCTAGTTCTATTTATAAATTCATTTTGATCGAAAAACAGTTGTTCTTATTTGTAAGTCTAGTTTTATGTAATAAATGAGATTACGACAATTTTACTCATATTAATTGTATCCAAGAAAGTTAGGAAAGAAGAAACAATTGAAAAATTCTCAATCGGCAAAGTTGACAATTTACCCTCATAATCATTGAGTTAACTACCTCTCTTTAGTATATGAGATTTGATCAAAATAGACTTATAAATATGACCAGAGTGGTATTTTGTTAGTAAATAGGTGTCCTAGAGACAATCTGCTCTGACAGAGGAACACTTTTTCTATTTAGTATTTTATGATTTATGTATTTTAGTACATTTTATCTTTATCATATTTATGTCTCGCTTTATGTTAAGGTTAATATGCATTTAAAGATAAAAACTCTAGGAATAGAATAGATGTTAAGCTTGAGGATCTATGATAGGATCATGATCATGAGGACTCAAAACACCAAATGTCTATTGCTCGAAACTTGTTCCTAGTCTTCAATCACCAAGAAAGGGCATTGGTGATTTCGATAAGACTAAGACGACATCGTCGTACTTGTATAGAGATCTGAGTAGGGAACTCATGGAATACAAAAAGCATAATGATGTCTTAGGCGATGTCGTGGGTGGATTTGTTGAAGAACAAATAAGACCGAAACGATCCACCAAGAGACTCCACAAAGATTTGTAGGAAGTATCATTGGATATAAAAGTCTATTAACATTTGGTAGTGTGGATCGTCCTAGACTTGAGGATGTCATCGAAAGACCGTGTCCTAATGTCATACTTTGATTGTACAACTCTATCCGCCTGAGAATGGGGAGAATAGTGTACTCTTGGGTATGACTCAAATGCATGAGTGTAGATGTACATGCCGAAAGGATTCACTGCCTCCTACAAGGGATTTGTCGTTCACAGGACCGGTAGGGCTTGGATGACTTCTAGTTGACTCGGAAATCTGTGCACGATATAGTAAGTGATCATGAAGAGTCATGTTCCATCTAGAGTCAATAGAAGAAGATTCCTAGTTACGTGAAAAAGCTATATTTATTCAACCAAGAGAGATGATATTCTATCTTTGCTCGACTAAATGTGAATGACGCGTAGTGAGGGATGAAGCGACGCGGTGTCCAAATTAGAAAAGGTAGATCACTTGATCAACTCAATTAATTCCGGGGCCACAGCATTACTAGTGTCTTATGTGGTAATTAAATAACTTGAGCTCATTAAAGGAGTTTGATTAGTCCAAGGTTATTTGTGTCGTTGATTAATTGGGCCTAATGGGTCACACACAAAGGTTATTCTTGATTGGTTAAGATTAGCAATCTTGGGTCAATAATTGTTATTGAGCTTTCGAAAGAATGAGTATATTTGGATTGGAGTTGACTACAAGCCCAATCTATTAAAATGGCGCCATATATGGTTATCTAGTGGAAAATTAATTTTCCATTAATAAGCCTAAATATGTTAGAAGACCAAACGCGGTTTTAGGCCATTTTAAATTTGAATTTTAAATTCAAGAGTATATATTATAAAAGATAATTTAGGATTATCTAATATAAATATACCTCCAATAAAGATATGGATAAGATCCATTATCTTGAATTATTAATTCAAGAATTAATTAAAGATTTGGATATAAGATCCATTATCTTGGATTATTAATTCAAGAATTAATTAAAGATCTGGATAAGATCTATTATCTTGAATTATTAATTCAAGAATTAATTAAAGATTTGGATGAGATCCATAATTTTGATTAATTAAATAATACCAATTAATGAGCCATAATTCTTTTAACCCTAAATTAAGTTTTTGACCGTGTAAATTATAAGATTTTGAATCTCATAATTTTCTAAAGAACTAAAAGAAATGAGGGGATAAGCCGTGGAAAAATATTTGAGATTTTATTAGTCTCATCTTTTACAATGGTGACTTGGTGAATCTAGGATTTTAACTATTGGAATAATAATATATTATTATATTATTATTTCTTAGTTAGAAAAATAAGGGATCCAGGTTTTGGCCGCAAAGAAATAATATAACGCTACGAGTGAGTCATATTTTTTTCTACGGCATTCTTTGAAAACCTAGAGCATTGGCCGAATAGGACTCTTAGCCAAAGCAACCAAGAAAAGAAAGAAAGGCGCCATCCAAAGAGAAAGAAATCCCGAGAACGTTGAGTCCTTAACTTTGCGTCGCCTAGCAAGCATCCAAGGAAAGAGAAGAATCAAAGAGAAGGAGTTCTCAAAGCAATCGGGAGATAACCGTGTGTGGATCGGCGTTAGAGGATTTCATACACTTTGAGGTCTTCGGTGATCTAAGGTAATCCTAAACCCCTCACGTATTTTAATGAGTAGATCCTTTCTTGGAATATCTTATGATCTCCCGTAAATGTTACGGATCACATGATCAATATTCCTGGAATACCCATAGTATTGAGATGACTCATGATACCATAAAAGTTATGGGTTTTCATGAGAATCTTGAAGACATTGTACATTTGTGATGGGTTCTTATGATGACATTATAGAAACCCAAGAGTATTTATTTTAAATATGGGTTTTAACTCACGAGGACCATAAGAGTTATGGATTCTCATGAGCGCCCATTAAAACTCACAAATGTGTTCAGTGTTTATAAGTCATGATAACCGTAAAGAGTTGCTGTTATTGATTATAGTTTCCGCTGCAAAAATTAAGGAAAGACAATTTTTTTTTCCTACCCATGAGGTCACGCCTGAATGTCAGGCAGCGACCTAATTTACCAACATATTTATCATTATTAGCTACTTTATCCTATACCACTTTGGTCCTATTTATAAATCTACTTTGACCAAAAAATTTGGTCATATTTATAAGTTCAGTTTTATGTAATAAATGAAATTGTGACAATTTTACCCATATTAATTGCATCAAAAAAGATAGAGAGAGAAGAAACAGTTGAAAAATACCTAATTACAAATGAGGACAAAGTTGAAAATTTACCCATAATCATTCATTGTGTTAATAAACTTTCCTTGATAGGTGAGATTTGGTCAAAATGGACTTATAAATAGAACCAGAGTGATATTCTTCTTTTCTGTTTTCTTTTTTCATTGACCATGTTAAACGGTGCTCCATTCATATTCTTTCTATCATCTCCTAACATCTAATTTTCTTCTTCTTCGCCGCCTTTTTTGCTTAATGCGTTCTCCAATCACCGTTGATCATCTTGCGTGTTCATCTCCTCTCATTCCCATGCGTATCTCTACACTTCTCCCTCCCTCTCACTCCCTCACTTCTTTCTTTTTCTGGGCATTAAACTTAATGCAACCTTTCATCTTCCTCTTCCTGAATCTCTTCTCTATAAATTCTTCCATTTGTTTCTTTTCAACCTTCAATGAATGTCTTTCTCTGTTTTCCGATCCCCTCTTTTTAACCATTCCTTCTGGCTTTCTCTAGTAAGCTTTCTACAATTCCCCAGTTATTCTTTCCTTTTGCCTAGTGTTTTGAATTCCTGAACTTCCCTGTTTTGTGCCTGAAAATGTCTATTACAATATTTTCCTTCCACTCTCCCCCTGAACAAACAAGGTAGTATTAAAATCCAACTCCTTCTTCTGATTAATCAAACGTGGTAATATTAAAATCTTTTTCCTTCCCTCTGTTGAACCAAATAAACCCTTAAGGGGGTGAGTCTCAAGAGTACTAATGTTGAATTAAGTGTATTGCATCAGTTGAATCACAACATATAGATGTTGACTTAGTTTGCTGTGAGGAGAGTGAGTGCTTGTTGGGATCATGTTTAAGACAAAAAAAATTTCACATACTTATATCGTATACCATAAATTATGATTACTATTCCAAACAAACTCATGGTAAGGATCCTTTAATTTCATGAATTATGATTCCATATATGGGTGAGTCCATCCTTTTGGAGTTTCTGAAGAGTTAGTTCAATTGAGTCAATTTACAAACCAAGCAAAATAGCAACTTGTAAATAGGATTAGATAAAGACCCATACCATATATATTGCCCCTTGCATAATAATGGCAGCATATATATAGAAACAAGTGTTCCAGAGTTCTCTTCTTTGGCAAGAAGAGCATTATTTAGAACTTTCCAGATAATTAAGGAGTAAGTTCTTGTAAGGAAGTGATATTGACCAGATCATAGATAGCATTTCAGCCAAAGTGTTAGACTGATATTTAACGAATTTTCTTAAATCCCTTTATTCATCTTCCGTTTGAATCCCGTGTTAGGCTTCTCCATGTTGCAGCCCTATTAAGAGTTCACGGAGCCCGTCAATGTCCTATCTAACTCAATAAGGGGTGGGCATCATTTAGTGTGTGTACGTCAACAGGGATGGATCTAGAAAATTACAGAAAGATGGCACAATTGGTAGGAGATTCGGGGGTAGCGCCCTGAAATTTTTTTTTAAGAAAATTTTTAAATGCATTAAATTAAAAAATAAAAGAATATAAACAAGAGAAAAAAATATATCAAAAAAATATTTATGAAATCAAGTGAATACTAATGATGAAATAAGATAAACAATTATTTTACAAACTTGTCATTTAGAAAAGCAAGACTAAGTCTTATTAGAAATGCGATTACATAAATTACAATGAAAGGTAGGCATTTAATAAGTTCAAATACATATATTTTAATAAAAAAAGTATATTACAATAAAAATATTTATAATGTCATCCTTCTAGACCTTATTTTTTGGAATTCAATCATAATTGTCTTATTATCAATGATATCAAATACATATTTTTCAATATAAGGTATTAAACAATTATTCAACCGTTCATCCTCCATCCTATTACGAAATGCATTATTAATGTATTAAAGGTTAGACAATCATTCAAACATGTATTAAATTTTTTTTTTTTTTTTTTTAAAAAAAAAAAAAAAAAAAAAAAAAAAAAAAAAACTCTCCAATTCAAGGGGCCCACTTGCCCCCTTCTCTAGTATGTAGGTCCGCCACTGTGCGTGAAGCCCCACATCTAAGGAGAGAAACGAAAGACGCATGGTAATGATCTGGATATTTCCTCCTCTTAACGTGTTTTAAAACTATGAGAGGTAATGGGCTCTAAAATAGACAATATAAAGAATGAAACGCTTAACTGATCAGATTATTATCAAACTCAGTTAGCGTATTCAAGGTTCTTAAAAACGAGTTTTTACCTGAAAACGGAAGGGGAATAAAAAATCGTAAAACGTAAAATCGTAACGTAGTAAAATCGTAAAAAAAAACATAAAAACTTAAAAGCGTTTGGAAAATTAGTAAAATCGTTTTAATGAAAAAAAATCGTAAAAACATAAAATCGCAGTGATAAAACGAGTTTTTACGAACCATGAGTGTATTCCAGTGCAATATGTGAATGTATTGCATATTTGAATTATCAGCCATATAAAAAGGGAATTGAGTTCCTTCTACCTAATCTAATCACCCATGATAAGTTTTATTAATAAAACATAATAAATAATATATAGTCTTTACTTTTTACAACTTAATGTTATGCAGTTAGTTTTCTTAGAAATAAATTATATCGCATTTTAATCAGCAAACTTGATGGAAGATTAATACTCCCCCCGGTCCTAATTATAAGACATAGTTGACTTTTTTGGAGAGATTAAGGAAGCTAATTAAATTACTTTAGAGTATTTTTTTTTCTTCAAACTAATAAACTAATATATAATCTAAGGATACAGAATATATAAAATGATTAAGTAACTTATTTAACTTCATTAATCTCTCCAAAAAAAAGTCAACTAGATCTTATAATTAGAACCAGAGGTAGTAAGAAATTACACTTAATTAACTTTAATGATCCTTCAGTAAATAAAACACAGTTATCATGATTAAACACAAAGTAGTGGCAGTTGTAATCTTGAATGAACTTTAGCGATAATAAATATATTATGAAGGAAGACATAGAATCTTGAACTTTATTAAAGATACAATCTTGGGAGGCCATCTCAATTCTTTTCTTTTCTTTTTTTTTTCCATGGCCCTTGATTAGTTAAACATATTTATCTTTAATCATCTTCTTGTTCGAATCATGAATCTTCTGTAGAGAGCTCCTTTGAATCTTTTCTTTTTTTGTGAATTAAAGAATCATATGCTACACTCTTTTTTAATTATTATTTTTTGCCTAGTTATGCAAGACATGGTTTAGATTCGTAATGATGAGCTGGTTTTGAATTATTCTTGATTTGAAACTGATGAGTTTCTAACACATTTCTCCATATATATATATATATATATATATATATATATATATATATATATATTAATTAAGGGTAAAAGATTTCTCCAAGAATCCTAAAACTACGTTATTTTAGATTAATAAATAGTATTTCTGTAATTTTGCACTCTTCATTAATTTACCTAAAATTACAAACATACCCTTCATTAATCTAAAACGACGTAGTTTTAAAAGTCACTTAGAGATAACTTATCTCCAAAGAATGGAGAAATACTTTTCTCATTAATTAATCAAACATTCACTCAAATCTAAACTCGAGATTTTGTGTTTAAGCGTTTTCTTTCATTAAGCATCTTTCACTAAGACCAATGGTGAATAACAAAGTTTTTTATAGAGCCAATTTATTTAAACTTGAAAATAAGTAATTTTTACACAATTTAAAGATTAATTTGAATTTGAATTTAGAAATAGATTATTCCAACGAAAGCTAACAAGAAAGTTTGAATTCCAATCGTTATCCTTACTTCATCTCATATTCCTGATCATATAACTCCACAAAGGCTAATGATTTTGATTTTTTAATTTTTTTGTTAAAGTCTTAATTAAAATATTAAATAAAAAGAGATTAACTGTATTCCCTAATTATATAAAGTACTGAAAATTAGATATTTATCATATTTTAATGGAAAAATATATTGACATAAATAAGCATAGTTTATACTCCCATGGTCCTAATTATAAGACTAAGTTGACTTTTTTGAGAGATTAAGGAAACTAATTAAATTACTTTAGAGTATTTTTATTTTTATTAATAAACTTTTCTCCAAACTAATTTGTTTAACTAATAAACTAACATATAACTAAACTAACATTAAAAAAATTAACAAAGTTAAAAATTTACCCCATAATCATAGCTAACTATCTCTCATTGGTATATGTGATTTAGTTAAAAGAGACTTATAAATATAGGATCAGTGATATTATAATTATGATATGATTAAGTATCTTATTTAGCTTCCTTAATCTCTTCAAAAAAGTAATAATATATAAATGTATAAATGTTGTGCAATATGAAAGCAGTGTCCCTTGGTTATTATAATATGTATAATTAGACCAAAGGATAGGAATGATTGAAAATGGGAGAACATGAGTTGGCTATTATGTCTCTTTGTTTTTTTGAACAATACTATTATGTCTCTTTGGATAATAGAATGAATAAATTGACAGATAAATTAATTAAAAAAACCAAAGGGAAATAAATAAATAAATAATTCTGGGGAAGAAATAGACCAAATCATGCCCAACTGTACTACCAAGCTGTTCATATAATCATACAGTTTTCTTTTGCCATCATAATTATACAATATACTTTTGGCTTTAGTTCTGAATGTAACTGTTTTTTTGTTTTTTTTTTAAATTTATTATTTTAAATACCATTTTTTATACAATCTGGTATCATCGGACTATGTTTGAATATTATAAGGCAAAGTATAAATGACTTTTTCAACCACGCATCTTCATCTGCAAAAGCAGTTTTCAAATACTGCCAGAACTAATTAACTAATTTAAATAGATTGAAGATATTAGTTAAATTAATTTAATATAATATTTTTTAAAAAAATGTTCTAATTATCTTTTTTAATTCCTTTTTAACCTCTCATACTTAATTGTTGTTGAGGGTATATCAGTGAGGTTAATTTAGGAAAAATAGATAAAAATGTGAAATATGTCTTACATCCAAAACTAACATCAACTACCTAATTAAATTCTAAAGTAAAGAACAAAGGGAATATTACTTACAAACCTTATTCAAAGCCTAACATCAAACCTGACCAGGTTTGATTTTAGGAAAATTTATAAGACCCAAATAATCAAGAAAATATCAAAAAGTCGCAGAAAAATTCTAATGTCAAAAAGTCACAAAGAGTTGTTAAAACTCATAAATGAAATTGTTAATCCCCTACTAAAAGAAGTTGTCAATAAAACGTTTTTTATATCAAATTTTCTCATATGACATTTTTTTTTATCTCCCTTAAAACCTTAAAAGGATTTTCATTTGATTTTACAGTAGTACCAGTAATCGAACTTGGATCCTCTGAACCATTTTCAACTAAAAAGGTTAGATTTTAATACGGAAGGGATGAATTATTAAAAATAAAAATATTTATAATAATTCAAAACTAAAATTAAAATAGTATGAGTGTACAAGATGGAGTTGTATATAATTTGGATCACAAATAATTGGGCACATGAAATTCTCATAATTGGGATTTATATCCAACAGATCACTGACTTCTATTTAACATCACACACGTCTTCAGGGTGTGGCCTGCATGTGTGCATTAAATGACACATGATTTTTATTTAAGAGAAAAAAAAATTAATATTCATATCAAAATTAGATTATAAAATAAATATATACCTGTACTGGTATGGAAGTACATACCCAGCATTAAATCCTTGTTTATAAAAATTGGAAATCTTTAACAATTAAACGAATTCAAGCTGATAAATAAAATACATTACAAAAAGTGTGCAAAAAAATAATAATTATATCCATATCGTTTAAATTAATTTCAAAGAATTTAATTCACCTCCAAAAAATCATTATCAACAACCATTCCGTTGCAATTAGAATATGTTTGATTTGTTCAAATTAGTCAAGGTGAAGTTCTGAATACCGGGATGGGCAACCGAAAAAAAAAAGAATATGTTTGATCCGACAAGCCGTCCTAACCACAGTGCTTTGCCTCACCACCCAAGCACTCATTACTGATAAGATTAAATTAGAGTACGAATATGTTTTATATTGAAGCTTTCAAATATCTAAAGATAAGACATAGTTAATGTTTTTAAAAAAAAATTAAAGAAGTTAAATAGGTTACTTAATTTTATTATATATTATGTATAATTACATTATATAACAATTTATAAGTTACAAAAAAATAACCTGCAAAACAAACGATAAATATAAATATTTTTTAGTAATTTAATCAGTTACATTAATCTCCCCAACAAAGACAATTGGGTCTTCTATTTAGATTGGAGATAATATTTTACAATCAGGACCATCAGTTAGGCTTTTTTTAAAAAAATATAATTGTTTTAGGAATTGAAAACGAAAAAGATGAAACATGCATGTTTAAATAATAGACAGAAAATGGTTAAGATCCAAAAATATACATGTGTTTTACCTTGAGGAGCGTTCAACACTAAATGTTTTTTTATGTGTAAAAGTAACTACGTGGTTACAAATTAGGTGCAAAAATATCGTTTGACCGTTAAGTTTGAATTTTTTTGTTGACTGAACTATGATGTGGCTTTTAAAGGTGCAAAATATACATGCGGTTGGGTTAAAAATTCCAACACCAAGTGTTTTTTTTAAAAAATTAATAGTTTTATTTCAATTAAAGGAAAATTATTATTTCTCTAGGTATAATTACTTTGGGAGGCCAAATTTTTTTTCCTGATTTATCATTTTGGGAATGAGGATTTATTCAATGGTAAAAACAGTAAAATTTTTATTTCCATAATTTATTTTATTTTTTTTAAAAAAATCCTTATTAAATTTTCTAGTTAATAATTAATAAATGAGTATTTATGCATTTAAAATTTGATATTATATTACTTAAAAATAATTTTAATTTTTTGAAAAATAAATAGTTAAAGAAATAATTCATTTATTCTATCAAAAAATAATAATTCATTTACTTTGAAAAATTCAACTTTATAACTACAAGTCTATAACATTCCTTGATTTACTTTCATTCATATATAAATAGAAATAACTCATTTAGGGGTACAAATGTTTATATTGCATATTTCTTAATGCAATAAAAATTAAATAATATTATTCGGTTTTGATTGAACAATTATTTAAATAATTTCTGGTTCAACTTGTTAGATCAAAAAATTAAAATTATTTTTAAGTAAATATATTATTTATAATATCAAATTTCAAATGCATAAATACTCATTTATTAATTATTAATTAGAAAAATTAATAAGGATTTAAGAAAAAATTACGAAATAATTTTTTTTCTCTTTTTACCTGTTGAATAAATCCTCCTTCCCAAAATCATAAATTAGGAGAAAAAATTTGACCTCCTAGTAATATACCTAGAGAAATAATAATTTTCCTTTAATTGAAATAAAATTACTAATTAAAAAAAACTTGGTGTTGGACGTTCTTTTGACCAAACCACATGTGTATTTTGACATCTTTAAAAGCCACGTTATCGTCCCGTTAGCAAAAAAAGTTAAACTTAACGGTCAAACGGTAATTTCGGATCTAATTTGTAACCACATAGTCACTTTTATATCTAAAAAAAACACTTGGTGTTAAGGCTCGCGCTCGGGGTGAAACACAAATGTGCATTTTTGCACCTTAACCCAACAAAAAAATATAGATTAACCGATCAGTTTTTTTATTTTGATAAAAGACAAAATGATATGAAAAGTAAAATGTCTTAGAGAGCCAAAGCTAGCATGACAAACAAAATAATTAAAATAACAATTAAAGATAGAAGTCGAAATGACCTGAATAGGTTGAAGGGTGAAATTCTTCAACAAAAACGGAATTTTCTGCCATGTAATGTTGCTTGTAAGATGAAGTTCAAGAGAAAGGCTAATGAATCCTTTGTTGACACAAGTAACCGATGAACTTTTAGTACTTCTTATCAAAAACCCATTTGAAATAATAAAAAATTGTTACCACAAACATTTCTTTGTTTTTTTTTTTCAATGTATACATGAACATTTCTAAACAAAGCAAGACTACATCTCTGATAAAGAGTCAACAGGTTTTCTCTCTTCCTATGCAAATGGTCAACATAGCTACAATTACCAAAAATTGGGAGTTTTGCTCTATTTTAGAAAGTTATACTTCATACACACTTTTCACCTAAATAAACTTTATGATGGCCCAGCCAGGGAAAAGCACCAAAATAAGATTTTTTTTTTTTCAAAAAATATACCTAATTAAAATACATTGAAAACTTTTTACCAGACTAATGCTCACGCCACTAGTGGCGTAAAAGGGGTTCACGCCACACTTTTGTGCATGACATGTGCGTAACGTTTCTTACGTCACTAACTGCAATACTTTGATAAAATATTTGCAATACTTTGATAAAATGTTTCCAATTTGCTTTAATTAGGTAAATTTTTTTATTTTTGATTTTGATTTTTTTGATTTTGGTGCTTTTCCCCCATACACATGAGAGGATAGTTCATGGGTCTCTTTACGCTTTAAGTTCTAACCATTTTTACTTTTTATCTTTACACATTAAAACCCCGAGAAACTGGAACTCTTTATATCACAATCATATTGAACTGTAGCATAAACGAATTAGGTGAGAAATTTAAGGTAAAAAAGAAGGTTATAGACGGTTGGAAAATTTAAATGCAGCATTGAATGCAAATTTAAGATGGGAAGCTGCCATTCCTCTTTGAAGAGAAGATGCGACAAGATGAGACCAAAATAATGACAATAATGATGCTACCTGCAAAAAAGATGGGATCTTCAGAAACATTTCAAATGCAATCGGATGATCAATCATTGTCTCTGCATATTTCTCCAGAAAGAAACAGATATTTAGACCAATGCATTTCTTAACTCTTAAGCCATACTTTTGGTCATGCCCTTGTGGATAATAGCTTGATTCAACCAGAAAAAATTAAAAAAGAAAACCCATAAACCAAGTTAGACTATTTACTATATGAAAGCAGCGATGACCCGTTGGATCAAAATGCCAAAATTCGTTCTTAGTAGATTTCTAGGACCAAAGTGCAAAACACCCAAAGTTGCAGTACAATAAATGCCTTGTGACTTTAAAACAGCTGTGTTGAGCAATACTAGTATAGTATATAATCCCTTGTGTAAATTCTTCACAACACAGAGGGTTCAAAACATTCCAAGTAAAAGACCCCTAACAAAGTGGGCATCTTTCATTAAAGAAAATGACATATACATAATTCATTGTGTTTCATATATAATAAACAACATTAATTGATGTATGTACAAAAAGTAGGCTGCATGTAAGGCTACCACAGGGCAAGTGTAGAAGGAGCTGAAACCCAAACATCTTGATAATCAACATCTACATCTACAAATACTTGTGCTACTTAATGGGCAAACCTAAACATGGTAACTAACAAGTTGATCTGTGACATCAAGTTTCAGTATGCTTCTAGCCCCCATGAACTATATTCCTCACAGAAATAACAGGACATCCCTCAAGAAAAACCTAGCTCACTAATTTTGATACCCTTACTGATATGAGTACTGACCAAAACAAATCAAAGAATACAGGGAAAGAATTGATATACACAGAATCAAGTATGGAGGACTGAGTTTACAGAAACATACAATAATTCAAAACCAAGGAAGGGTTCATCTACATGTATATGATTTGAGTTGGGACCTAAGAAAACTTTAGTGAGCATACTAACAATGAGCCGAAATCAGAGGACAGCTTAAGTTCCCACAATACCAAGAAACCAGATGAATAGTACAAGAAAATCCTGTACTTTACACTTAGCGAGGTAAGGCAAAATTTCAACTTCATCCCTAAAGAGTTTCCAGTTGATAACACAGAAAATATAAATAAGGGCCGGAAAGAGCTGAGTCAGATCAACAAAGGGATCAGAAGCTTTCAGCACATTGATGCTGAGGTTAAAATACAGGCAATCATGGATGAGATAATGTTTAAGCAGAAGATGGCATTTATAGATATGAAAGAATATGCTTAAATGAAACAAGATTATTTGATCTTGTTGCTAATGAAGAGCCATGTTAGTCAGACAGCAAGATCTGAATTACAGATGCACATAGGATATGAAAGCAGCTTTTGCCAGCTAATTTAATTTCGGTTTAGCTAAGATTGACAAAAGTTGAGAAGGGTGTAATGAATCTGATTAACTACTATTCAAGCTTAGTTGAGGATAAAGATAATGATGTGTTGATAGGACAATAATCAAGTCACAGGCAGCAGAGCTAGAGATTAAAACGTTAATTCAACTGCCACCATTGATTGAATTTATGGGAATTGATGAAATCATTTTTAACCACAATGAATTACTGAAAGAGGGGAAGACCTGCCACAAGTCCACAATATGATTCAGGAGCTGGCTAGTTTCTCCAGGTGAGTGGCACCCATCAAAAGACAATAGAATTTACATAAGAAGTTTCAGAAAATCAATCCCAAAGCCTTTTCAGATTATAGGTATATAGAAGATAATACAAATGGTGTGATAAGAGGGGAAACTAGAAGCCCACAAAATCAAACAGAACAAGGGCTATATGCAGTTTGAAATGATCATCGGTATTCCAGGAGTACAAGCTATGGAAAACAGAAATGAAGGGGGAAGAACTAAATTTTCTCCACATTCATGAGGCAACTTCCCCAGTTTTGACTAGTACAAGCAAGTGTAAATCATGAAATATTGGAAAGAGGAGATCGATAGAGACCACATCCATTGGCATTTTCGTGGAAGAAAGTTTTAGATATAAAAAGATAAGAGAATAAGAGGATGAATCATTAACCACCAGAATCAAAATAAAAACAATCACTAGGTTCCTTTGATAACATTAAATGGAGATAAAGATGACTCCGCACAAGTCAAGACAAAACAGTATGAATGGAAAGATCCTGAAAATTTCTAAGAGAACGAAGATGAGGGGCAGATTATGAAGAGAGACAGGGACTAAAACTCCTAAATACAGAACCAGCAATGAATCCTCAAGAACAAGTTACTGTTTCGGAAGAGGCAGGGATCAGGTTGATGCAGAGAACTATTTCTCAGGAAACAACCTAGAAGAACTAAGGATAGGAACAAGGACATGCTTCAAGAATTGTTCATTCCACCTTCCAAACTATAGCACTCCAATAACTCAGGTGGCCATTATAAATGCCTGGATCAAATTTTCAGCAGCACGCTTCTGCTCAGGTGTGCCCGATATATGAGCAATACGATCACCCCGAGAAGATTTGGAGTCAGAAACCTCTACAATTGCTCCTGAAATCTGGAGTGAAACAACTAGGCAATAAGTAGACATTAAATGAGGCATATTTTACAACACATTTTCATCCGTATCTATACAATGTGAATGTAACAAATATTGGCATTCCCAGCTAATCTAAAGTTTATGAATGATTTCTGCTGCAATGATAGTACTTGACATTTGACAACATACAGGACAAGTATATTTATCATGTTTCTTATGTGCCAATCGATAAACATACTATGAACAAAAGAAACCATTTCACTGCATAGTTTGCATACAAGGCTATCATCAGTAAGATGACAAAAGTATGTTGGATGAAATCTGACAGAATACTATTAGCACCAAGCATGTAAAACATCACTGATAAAATAAGGAATAGGGAACTCCATTACTAGTTTTCTATTTAAATAGGCATAAAACTTAATTTCCGCCCTGAGACATGTCACTTGGTATGAGAAAAGTTGGGTATCATATTTACCTTCCCTCAAAAAACTGAGAAAGGATAAGATAGCATCCTATCATATCTCAAAAGTCAACACTAAGAGCTACATTTAAGAAAGCATGATATTGAATTTAAACTTTTTGAAGGTCAAGATATTTAACTTATTCTAGACTATCACAATCAATGGCATACAGCGAGAATATAAGATACAGAATCAAGGGAACAAACATTAATTTAAGGTGATGAATTGACATGCATTGTTTGAATCATGAACTATGTGGGAATATATGGAAATATTATATTATAATTCCACTTTATTCTCTCCTCAATTATCTCCTTATTCCTCTCCTAGATTTTCTCCATCAGTTTAGGATATTTCCTATTATATCTCAATCAGTTTGATTGATTTTGATTTTATTAGATTCTAGGGTTAGCTCTAGGTTTGCCTATATAAAGGCACGTATGTATTCTCTTTGATTAAGAGATTAAGAATAATATTTCTCTCTCAATTTATTCCACATGGTATCAGAGCTAGATTGATCTTGAAGACAAAAGAGTTCTTTTTTGTTCCTCTGGCGCTGGTGACTCGTTCTTTCTAAAACTGTTTCTTCTTCATGCTCCACATAATTGCTTCGAGCATTGAAACTAGAAAGCAGTCGGAGAGGCTGCAAAGCACCGCGCCGGAGCCACTTTCACCACTTGTTTGTTAGTTGTGTCGGCCCATAGTCGCCGTCCATTAAGTCATCCATGATTTCAGCTCTCACCTCGTCTCCTACTTCTTCTTCTCAGTCTAATTGCTCCCTGGGATCTCCGTTTGTCAGACCCAGCATCAGCAATTTATGTCCTATGGGTTCTCCGTTAGTCAGACACAGTGTCAGCAATTTTCCGGCCAACTCCAGCGAAATTTTCCAAATTCCGGCGAGGTTCAGATATACCACCAGCGAACCAGCACCTCCTTCTCCGTCCTTCCTCGGCAAAGTCGCAGATCGAAGCAAAGTAGAGAAAGAAGAAGGTGAAGGTGTCTGCACTCACCGGCGGCATGTATCACCGGAAATGAAAGCCGGCAAGTTTGAACCAGAATCAGCGGCGCCTGTCTCTTCCTCACGATCGATCGCCGGAGAGTTCGAAACGTAACCATCGACGCCGTCCCTTCCTCCTCATCGGCGAACCAGCTCCACCGTCCCTTCCTCGCCGTTACCGCGGATCGAAGGAGAACGAGAAAGAGCGAGAGAAGATGAAGGAGTGTCCGGTTCTCATGCGGCGTGAAGAAAATAAAAGGAAGAAGAGAAGGTAGTGAGATGAATGAGAAAGAGGAAGAAGTCACGATAATTTAGGAAGAAGTCCTGACCTAAATTATTGTAATCATTTAAAGCCTAAGAAGGGAGATCAAAACGCTGCAGTTTTTGGCAGAAGACTAAACTGCCATTTCAGAAATTCGAGACCAAACCGTCATTTCTGAAATTCGCAGGACCAATCTGTCATTTATCAAATTGAGGGACCAAATTGTCATTTCAGAAACAAATGGGCCTCTGAGACTCAAAAAGGAGTACAAGTCCAGACAAAATAAACAGACCTCTGAGACTCAAGAAGTACAAGCCTAAGGTTTTTGAAGACTCAAGCAGTTATGGGACCTTCATCTTCGATCTTGTCGCAGTCGCTGCCCGTCGATCTTATTGCAGTCGCTGCCCGTCGATCTTGTCGCAGCCGCTACCCATCGATCTTGTCGCAGCCGCTGCCCTACTCCCAAAGTTGTCGTGTATCTGCTGCCCATTCATCTTGTCGCAACAGTAACTCCCAACATCGTCAAGACTCCAAGTTGGACATGATTCACATCCATGATCCAACTTGAGGGGGAGTGTGGGAATATATGGAAATATTATATTATAATTCCACTTTATTCTCTCCTCAATTATCTCCTTATTCCTCTCCTAGATTTTCTCCATCAGTTTAGGATATTTCCTATTATATCTCAATCAGTTTGATTGATTTTGATTTTATTAGATTCTAGGGTTAGCTCTAGGTTTGCCTATATAAAGGCCCGTATGTATTCTCTTTGATTAAGAGATTAAGAATAATATTTCTCTCTCAATTTATTCCACAAACTAAATCCCCATACTGAATAAAAATGCTAAATTTAAACACATAAACAAACCTTTCTGATATTGGCTATATTTGTCCCTCCTTTACCTAACACTTTACCAACAGCATTTGCAGGAATCAACATCTCCAAAGCTGAAGGTGGAGGCAAACTGCGCACAACAGGGGGACAAAAGGAAGAAGTATTAGCATCACATAGTTCTGAAGTTGATCGGGATAAAAGGCTAAGTTAGTTGTAAAACATTAGACTGAAGAATTTTGACGAACAAGATATACTAACCCTCCATACACCTTGGAGCCATATGAGGACACAGATCCATAGCCAGTTTCTCCCATCTGCTACAGACACAAACAATAGATAAGAAATCACCAAAATATTATTAGAAACTAAAACTGGAGGTTACATGTCACATTCACAACAAAGGGGAAACAATTTAAAATGGGCATCAGACATATAATCTGTATTTAGAAATCAATTATGTTATTCAGACACTTCACCACAGGTCAATGAACAACAGCACTCATAAATGAAGAACTGGTGTTTGTCCAAACAAAATGCTTTATGAGAAATAAGTAGCTTTAGAATATTGTCAAAAAAAAAATTCTATTAAAGAATAATTGAAGTAATATTTTCTAATGAAAATTGTACATTCTCACACACCTCTACTTCCGAAGTAAAATTTGCAGAGGAAAACTTTCTATTATATCACATGCAGCCTAGGATGGAATGATAGCCAATACTATTATACTACTATTTAAGATTTGGTTTATTTCCATCCTAATTTTTTTAGTTTTTGGAGAATAAGAGGATCATAAAAATTATGATTTCTTCTTAAGAAATAAAGTATACATCTTAAACGGAAAAATTAAGCATGGAATATAAATAAATAAAAAAATTGAATGAAATTAACTCATTTGTAATTTGTAAATTTTATTAAAAAAAGAACAAAACTATTTTCTCTTTGGTTTAAAGTTTCCTAGATAATCAAATCAAAACCAGAATCAATAAATCAACCACGACACTTACAAAAGTAGTATCAAGATATAAGGTATTGGTGACAGTGCAATGACTTTAGCAATAATGAAGTAAAGAGACATACCGACAAAGATCCATATCCATACAGATTGCTAGAAGAAAGCATGCCCAGTCCACTTCCACTTTCGCCCCTATGATCATAAGCCAGTGGAGTAGAAAGTGGAGGAACTGAAGGCAACACAGATGGAACAGAAAGACCAGTGCCACCTGAGTAAAAGGACTCAGCACCTATAGAGGGATTATGGCCAGTGTCCCTTTCCCTCAACACATCATCTCTGAGCCTTAAGACAATCTGTATTAGCGCATTTCTCACACAGTCAACGCTACCAACCACCTAAATCCAGAACAGCATTGATTAAAATAAGCAGTGAAGCAAAATACCAACGCGAGTGAAATAAATATTAAAATTAAAGAAGAAAGTAATGAAAAAAGAAGCCAAACCTCAATTAGTTCATCATTCGCCTCCGCCAGTTTAGGCTTATCACCTTTAGAGATTCGAACATCTGCCTTAGTTCTCTTTCGAATTTCATTTATGATTGAACCACCTCTCCCAATGATACACCCTATGACTTTTGATGGAACCAGTAGCCGGATTGAAATTGTGGTATCGTCTTCGTCATTTATCTTTTCTTGTAGCATTAGAACAGCTTCGACTGCCATGGACTTAACATCACTTTGCGACTACAAATTACAAACACCATGTCATTTTTCTTACAAATTATTTTAAGCCATCCTCTAATAATGAAAGAACATCTTGATAACTAGTGCATTTCAAGGTTCCCTGATTGAATAGAATATATCATGGACTTCACGAAGTTTGACATCTCACATAATAATCACATGTGCAAGTAATTATTATAAAGGAAAATGAAAGGCATAGTAATGGCACACCTCTGTTGAAGTTATAACAATCAAACACTCATTGTGTTTAGCCTTGGAATCATCAACCTCAATATGAGCACCAGTAGCCTGCCTTATACTTTTAATAGTACCCCCTCCCTTTCCAATGACACGCCCAATCTTGTCAGAGGGGCAGAGCATTCTAACAATTAACTCTTCAGATTGGGAAACTCCACCAACACCAGAAACTATTGGAAGGGCAGATGAGTACAGAGACCACGTGCTTCCTGCATCAGCATAAGCTGGTAGATCTTGTAGGTCTTGTAAATTAGTAGCACCTATTATTGAAGGAAGAGATCTGGGTGGGATAATAGGATCTGAAGCTGGATATAATCCACCAGGCGGATAAATAGGGACGTCAGAGGGAATAATTATACTGGGAGGGAGTTCAGGTACATTTGTGTCAAGAGGAATGTCCTCCTTAGGAGGGAACTTGTACATAATAGTAGAAACTGCATAGAGTGCTTTTTTAACTGCTTCTGACTCACCAGATATCTATTATCAAAATAATATAAGAAAGAATAAATTTTCCCCAAAAAAACTAAGATCATTAAACCAAAGACAGATAGCGAGGATTTGATAATTGAATAAGTTAAGGAAGTAACAATGAAAAAGGACGGGCATCAACATCTGAACAAATTAATAATTCTCTAATTCTCTATTTTATTGGTATTCCATACAAAAAAAATGCATGCATGAATACAGGGTGTTTATTTATGCATCATATTAAACACCTTGCAGGCAACAGGAAGCCCCGCTGAAATTGAAATAAAAACATGATAGGAAAAGTATAAATCAATTAAATGGAAAAAAAATATACATGCTAGTGTCAAAAATAAAATTTGTTTCTTGTGTTTATCCGTGATTCAACTCATGCATATCAGCATCGGTGTCAATCTAGAGAGAGAGAAGGTAGTCAAAATTTCATGCAGTTTAATCATATATACTATGCATTAACCATACATATGCTTGAGTTTCTTAAACCTGCTTAGATCGTTAGGATTTTAATATCATATAACGAGACCACTACTATTTAATTCAACATTTTTCCTCATTTACAGCATGATATATTGCTGCCACAAGAAGACTTTTAGAAACACCGTATAACAAGGAAATAAACAAGAAAGGAAGATGTACTTGCCCACTTAGTACCCATCAGGGGCCTCAGATTCATTTGACTGTCTTACCAAACCATAAATTAACTTCATGCAAACGATATTTTTCACCATTAGCCCCAGCTTCTACTTTGCAGATTAAAAATCAATACAATAAAATACAAATAATCACAAATCCTGGAGTTTCTGATGGGGAAAAACAGACTTTAATGCAACTAAAGCACTATTGTTACCCTACAAGGCATTATAGTTGGAATATGTTTGAAGATAAACCTAGATGTTACTTTAATAATAAAAAATGATAATAAATTAATGCAATAAACCTTTCAATAGTATATTTCATTGTATTAGTAACTAACCATCACAAAATTGTCGAAATCCATGGCACATGAGTGTGTTGGGTCAGTCACATCCTTAGGCATAACCTTGATCATTGTCCTTGTCTTATTTCTCAATTTATTAATTGTAGACCCAGCCTTACCAATGATGTTTGCAGACTGGCTTGATGGAACAAGGATTTGGCATTCTTCCTTATCCTTATACTTCTTTTCAGAATCTCCAACACTTGCCACAAATTTTGCAATGGTAGCATGAACTTTGAGAAGAGCATCTTGGGCAGAACATAAAGGCACCCTGTTGTTGAACTCATCATCAACCCCAACGTCTTCCTTATCCTTCACATAGGAGTAAATTGTTATAACTCGATCCTTAGCACCTGGAAATGGATCAACAACCTTGACTATTGCACTAGTCTCCTGCCTTATTGTATTTATCACTTTTCCACCCTTCCCAATAACACTTCCAATAACTCCATCTGGGCAAAGTATCCTATAAACAACCAATTCATCATTGCCCTTTCCATCTCTGTGATTCATGCGTCTCTTTTGATTTTTATTATCCCCATTACGGTCTCTATGTGAACGAAATCGTTTCCCTGTCTCACCCATTGATATGTATTGGCGTGACTCCTGAAAGTAAAGCATACTTTTAGATGTATCAATAATCACAAAGTCATATGTTTGTTTATTAACTAGGATTCTAATCCGTAACTGCAAAATTGTAGTGGCGGATTAAGTTTCCAAAAAAAATCAATCAGCAATTGCAGTTTGGAATGTCTCCGTGACATCTATATATTTTCTAGCAATTACTAAGGCAACCACAACCTGAATTTTAATACCACGTGTAACATCTCTGCAGATCCTAGGTGAACAGATTAAATGGATATAAAGTAAACCATGGATGATGGAACTTTACATCATTACTTATTTCAAAACGTTTTTTTTTTTTTTTTTTTTGCTAGAATAAACTATTAAACTAAAATAGCACCACTAAACCAACTTTTACACTTATCCCAAAAAAAAACCAAAAAGCTCTCAGCTCTTAGCAATACTATACATAGTCTTCTACACGGTCTACCACACCATAATTCAAACAAATGAAAGAACTATTTTGTAAAGCGATAAAATTTGAAAGAAAAATGCAACCGCTAAACATTTGAGCCACAGTGATGACTTACAGAGGTAAAAAAATAAATGAATAACAACCGCTACACAAACCACCCGAAAAGATTGGGAACAAATTGGTTTTCTGTACAAAAGAAACGTATGATTTTACTCTTCTGCTGATCTTCTTTCTTAATTATCTAACCAACAAAGATTAAACAAAAGATGCAGAAACTAGTCATCTCGAAACAGAAAAATGAGCAAATCCATATGACGATTGTGCGAGGGGAAAAAACACACTAACGAAAACCCAACAAACAAGATCACAATTCAAACAAGGAAAGACCAAGAAGAAGAAGAAATGAAAACCCTAGTACTGCATACCAGACGAATTTGAGAGAAGAAACGCCAATCAAAACCCTAATTCTCAAGTGAGGGAGAGAGACAAAGCAGCTTTTCCTGGCGAGCTTCCTCGGATTCGCTGTATTACGCTGTCCGGATCATAAACAACTGGATATCCAGTTTTTTGGGCTTTGGAACTCAGAAGACCGAAGTAACTGTGGAGAGGGGCAAGTTCAGTAGTAATTAAATTAATTAATATTTATTTGCACCTAAATTAATTAATATTTAAGGCAGTACTGTATTTAATTTTTTTTTTTTTTATCTGTCTTCAATGCTTCATGGTATAAATGTATAATAGCTGAAATAATAAATCCAGTCTCTTTGATTTAGTTTAAAACATCATGTAACAATTATAATTGCCTTTATCTATTTATATATTAACAAATACAAAATAAAATTCATTTTTCAAATTTCATGTAGTGACAAATATATTTAATTGGCTGAAAAAAAAAACAGAGACACATGAAACTTACACAGAAACAAAATATGAATTATGAACTTGAAAAAAAAGGTTCAAATGCAAGTGCAAGTGCAAACAATTCAGAGCTAATTTTCAAACAATATTCTTTATTATTAAATTTAAAAATAATAATCTATTTTTAAGGTAAAATTAATTAAAATTATTGATATTTGAAACGTTAACGTAGTGACTAGTAGTTTATCTTTTTGACCAGGAAGTAGTCCCTAGTTGAGAGATCAATAAAATCTTTAACTATCACTCCCGTTGATTTTTTTATTTTTTTTTTTTTGGTGTCATAAATTTTATTTTTATTAGTTTTAAGGGTAAAGGATTTCTTCACTCATCAAGATAAGTTATTTTCACCCCAAAACTACGTCGTTTTGGAATTAATGAAGAGTGTTTAAAGTAATTTTGTTTACTTTTTTATCAAATAATTTTTACCGAAACACCCTTCATTAATTCACCTAAAATTACAAACACGCCCTTCATTAATTTAAAACGACGTATTTTTAAGGGTCTATTTTTAAGGGTCACTTTGGAGATAAAATTATCTCCAAAGGACCTGAGAAATACTTTTTCCTAGTTTTAATCACATATTTATGCATTAATTTAAAGGGTAAAAGATTTCTCCCGTCACTGGAGATAAGTTATCTCCAGATGACCCCCAAAACTACGTCGTTTTGGATTAATGAAGGATTTTTCCGTAATTTTGCACCCTTAATTAATTCACCTAAAATTACAAACACACTCTTCATTAATTCAAAACGACATAGTTTTAGGGGTCACTGGAGATAACTTATCTCCAATAACTAGAGAAATACTTTTCCCTAATTTAAAACACAAAAAAGTTATCCTAGTGGCAAGTGCATTCCATTCCTTATCAATATTATGAGTCTTATATAAGTACCTCAAATACATAATCAAGGCGAAAGCATCACAACTAAGAAGTTTTAGTTGGTTTCTGAAAAATCTTAGTATTAATTCTTCAAATCTATTTTGCTAAAAAAAATCTTTAAATTTACTCTCATTAATATATTTGACTCACACTTCATTATAAATTATTTAGATCCAATATACTCTTTTCTTAGAATCTAGACGGTATCCCTGCTAATAATTAGAGACTAATCATTCGGAGATTTAGATATTACATGTGTTTTGTCTCTCCTAAAAAAGTCTTTTTTATAGTAAAAATATATTTATAATAGGGAAGATATGCCACAAGTTAAATGCCTCAAATTCAATAAAAGAGGAAATTATAAGTCTAATACAAATTGTCATTTCATTTTTTTAAGAGAAAAAGACGAATAAATACCATTTGAATTTACAAAACCCCCAGAAGCCCTCCAAATTTGTGAATTTGTAAAACAACTAAGAGGTGACAGAGACTTTAAGGGTTAACTTAAACATGTCGAGGTAAAGCAAGATTCATCTCCATTTGCCGTGACTGCCGAAGCGCACATTCGCAATCTTGACCCTTTGTCGTCGACGTTGCACCCGCCGCCTTGGACGCTGCACCGGATGACGGTGAAAAAGGAAAAAAAAAACCGAGACACACGGATTTTTGTGCATTTGCACACTCAAACGAGTGCACTCCAGTGCACTTGAGTGTGCAAATGCACACTTGTGCCCTCATTCTCTTCTTCCTTCACATCACGTCGTCACCATCATGTAAGTCATATTAATCGTCTTCTTTTTCCAATTTTCAACGCGATCAAAAAATTTACGGTTATCATCGTTTTTGTGTCTTAGTTTTTTTTTTTTTCCTTTTTCACCGTCATCCGGTGCGGTGTCCAAGGCAACGGGTGCGGCGTCGACGACGAAGGGTCAAGATTTAGCGAACATGCGCTTTCCAGCGATCACGTCAAAGCTTTGAATGATTTAAGGGCGTTTTGGTCATTTTGCATAAATTTGCATAATCCTCAAAAGTCTTTATCACCTTTTAGTCTTTTTACAAATTCGGTGGGCTTATGGAGGTTTTGCAAATTCAGATGGTATTTATTCGTCTTTTTCCCTTTTTTTAAGTTTAGTTTTATAATAAAATTTTATTTAAAAAAATGTAACCTCAAAATTGACATTACTAAAAATTATTAGGATTATTATATGAATTATTAACAAAAAAAATTATAAGTGCTTCTCATTCTTATAGATAGAGGCATAGGATAATGTAACTACTTATTTTTTGTCACTACCACTTTTTCACCGTCAGATCATAATCTCATCTACTTTTATCATTTTTCTCTTTCCTATTGAGATTATGATCTAACGGTGAAAAAATGGTAATGAAAAAAAATGGTAGTGACAATATTTTATCTCATAGATATAATACTACCTACGGTCCTAATTATAAGACATAGTTGACTTTGTTTAAAGAGATTAAGGAAGCTAAATATGTTATTTATTCATTTCATATGTTGTGTTTCCTTAGATTATATATTAGTTTATTAATCAAACTTATTACTATGAAAAAAAAAATACTCTAAAATAATTTAATTAGCTTCCTTAATCTCTCCAAAAAAGTCAACTATGTCTTATAATTATGACTAGAAGGAGTAACATTTTACTCACTCCTCATCGGACGGTGGAGATCACGCGCCTTTAGAGAAACCAAACGCAAAATCTCGCCTATTCTCACACACCGCTTCTCAAAGTTCCATTTTTCTCTTCCCTTCATCGCAGTGGGGATGGCCATCGCCGTCAAGAACTTGATAGGTTGACATACCTAATTTCGATCGAACAAGTTCATTAGTATTACTACCGCATTTCAATTTCATCGAAACCAAACTTTATACCGTTTTTGGCAGGAGATTTCCGTTCAAGCCCTAAACGATGGAAGGAGAAACACAGCAACCTTCGGCTCCAATTCAGGAGAATAGCTCGGACGGTCCTCGGCAAATCAGTTCGGATCGGGTCAATCGGGTAAAAAAGCTTCTGTTCCGTCGGATGCTTGTAGGCATTAAAGATGGGAGGTTCTTCTTGGGTGGATTCTATTGTATGGACAAGCAAGGGAACATTATTCTCCAGGACGCCGTCGAGTATCGGAACACACGGCGGTCATCGCCTTCTCCGATGGAGCAGAGGTGCCTTGGCCTTATTCTTATTCCTTATTCATGCCGCACATCTTGCCATGTGGATTGTTCAGTGGAAGAACAGTTGTCACTGCTATCACTCAATGAAAAGTGAGTACTATTCTGGTTTACTCTGTTTCTGGATTGAGGATTGTGAATTGATTATAGAGTTTAGTGTTTCATGAATGTTGTGTTGTGTTAATTATCTAGGATTGTGGCCCTTGAATAGGTTTCAATCCATTGGCATGAATATCACATCAGATACGATATGATTGCGGTTCTTCACTATTTTCTATTGTGAAAGAAGGCCCCTGGTTTAATTACTGTTAATTGATTATGTAGACGATTTGATTTGTACACATGATAAAGTAGTTTACGTATAGTCCAATAGTTCGTATCTTTTTCCCTCCTTTTTGTTCAATCTAGACGATTTGCTGTCTGGAAGTTGATGCTATTTTTTTTTTCCTCTCTAGAGCTGCATCCAACTAATACTCAATAATTTTTTCGCAAAACTTGTAGCAGTATAAGGATCAATAAACTACATCCAGCTTTCTAAGCTTATCAAGTTTTTGTGCAAGGGACTGCGAATTTGCCTGTTTCAATAAAAGGAGATGGACAAACTTTATTCTTCTCTCTCTTCAGGAAATGACGTTCTTAATCTCAAAGCAAAGAGCATCATTTGATTTTACTCTGCCTCGGAGACTAGGAATCGCTCACTCGCAAATATTTGTTAGCACATACTAAAATATCAGCGTGATTCTGAATGATTGAGCATGAAGCCATTTGAAACATCTAGTTCTAGACTTCTACCATGCTTCATTTTCATATGGAGAGAAAAAGAAGCAAATAATGCATTATTTTCTTCATTTTATGAAAGACGCTCTCTGCCCCAAAAAGGTAAAAATCTTCACACAATGTGACCTGTGTGGAAAGAGTGGGCTAACACTTAAACCATGGAAGGGCTTGTTCATATGGTCAAAATCAGAGTCATGGCTATAAAGCTTTTTCTTTTTTCTTTTTTTTTAATAATATGGGAATGGGGATTTGAATCATGGGTTTTAAGGTTTGATAATCTAGTGACAATCACAGTGGTATATTGATGGCATGTTTGGATCCTACTTATCTTCCTCCAATTATTTTTACTGATGCTACATTCACTGTAGTAGTTTAATTGAAATGAAGTTACAAAAATGCCTCAGCAGAAAATGAAAAAGAGATTTCACCAAGAAAAAGAAAAAGAGAACAGTTGGTGCTTTACTGAACTCAGCTGCCTTTATTTGTGTGGACTTTACCTATGTGAGGAAGTCAGAATGTTTCCCAGTTCAATTTAATTGACAGGCTTTGATTTGGAGTAGCAGCAGGAAATGAAAACAAAACATGTAGTGTTTGGAGATAATGATAAATGCAAATAGTACCTTAGCTTTAAAATCCCCATAGGTAAGCTTTAAGTATGTTGTATTCTGTTAGGCCTGTCTCTATAGCAGCTATTCGGATCATAGAAATTACAAGCCAAGAGAACAACAGAGAATGGAATTTCCCTACTAGAAACTTAAACGGGGTAGATTTTTCTTGTTATTCTTTTCCATTTGCATAGAGTTGAGCCTCTTAATCAACAATTTATCCAAAAATTGAGTTATTGATGGAGCATAATGACATTGTATGATTCATATAGGTTTCATGAGATAAAATTTTGTTGTTACTTTCCCATCTGTAAATCTGTTTACAGGCATCCGTTTCTCAATGCCCTCTTGAACTGCGGCTTGGTTATGGGCGTTCATATGTTCTTCAGTCCCAAAAAACCTACTCCTCTAATCATTTTAATAAGATCCCCATCTCTTGGTTCTTAACAAGACCCTTTCGAAAACTTAATATAAAAAAATGCTCTGATCTCTAATAGTTTCTTCATCATCTCTTTGTAATATGTAGTAATTAAAGAACAATTTTGGAAAGTTTTCAGAGTTTTGTAATATTTAATTTAACTTTGACTAATTTTTTATAATGTAAAGAAAGTAATTAACAGGAATCTATAAAAAAGATCTGGATGGACTCCCATTTTTAACTAACCTTTATGCTTAAGTTCCAACATTCTATAACAGAACTTTCTGTTGTGATTAGAAAGAGGCATATGTAATTTTGTACTAGTGGTGTGGTCATTGGGAAGGGGCTTTCCTCTTTAGCTCTTTAGCGTCCACTGTTCCTTTTCCTTTGCTATAAAACGGCGCCATTTTGGCTCAAAACATAAGCTGGTGCCTTTTTTTTTGTTGGAAAAATATTTTAGGATACTGACTAGTATTAAAAAGATACTTAAAAATGCAGACTGGTATTGAAAAAATATTGCATGATGTTGAAAAAATATTTTAGAATCTGAAAAAAAAAATCAGGATACTGATTGGTACTAAAAAGACACTTTAGCAAACTGAATGGCTGAAAAAATATTTTAGGGTACTAATTGGTATTAAAAGGATACATCAAGATACTAACTGGTATTGAAAAAATACTTCATGATCTTGAAAAAAAATTTCAGGGTACTGACTGGTACTAAAAATATCTTAGAGGATATTTTTTTCAGATCATAAAATAATTTTTTAAAATCATGAAATATTTTTTCAAGATGCTCAATATTTTGAAGATCTATTTAAGACTAGGTATTATCCTAAAACATATTCTTTAAGGAAATAGGCACCCGCTTATGTTTTGCACCAAAACGGCCGTTTTATAGTAAAGGAGGGCAACGGACGCTAAGGAGAAAAGCCGCTTCCATGGTCATCGGCATAACTTGATTGTGGGCGGATTTCAAGATTTATTTTTTAAAAAAATCGACAGTCATTTACTCTAAAAATGGGCAAGAGGTAAGCCCATAAAATTTAGTTTAAGGAAATCTTAAGGACATGTGACCAAATTTGATAAACCAAAACAAGGATTATTTGCTATAGATGATACAGGCACAGTTCCGGGAAAAGAAAAATAATAACATAAATAAAGAAGATGATAATACAGGCATCATGGGATTTGATGAGCATTAATCCCAAAACTGAGGTTATCAATTCAAAACCTGTTAGCATATGGTGTTCCATACACAATGAGGTATGGCACACTCCTAAGAACAGTGTCAATGGGTATTGCAAAGTTAACACCAGACGACATTCCACTCCCTGCAACACAACATCATCAACATCAACTTCAACCATTCTTCTCATGTTCATTATGTCAAACAACCCACCACTTTTCGTTTTCTTTTGTAATTTGTCAAGCCAATGAATGATATTGGTAAACCAGTATAAATGCTCGTTTTTGCTGTGTTCTTATGGAAGTATGTTCTTTTAGAAGGATTAATTTGGAAATATTGTTCATACCTGTTCTAGTGAATGTTGCTGTGTTTACTCCAATAATATGCCCGTGTGAATCAATCAATGGTCCACCCGAATTCCCTGTTCACATCCATGGAATTCATTCAAGACATTAAACATCATATCATAACCCCTTACTAGTTCCCACAAAATTCAAGGAAGCCAAATTCTGAAAACCACATCATCGCTGAAATTTTATGTTGTAAATTTCACATAAGAATCATGGTGTCAGGAAAAGGGGATTATCAATATTCTATCTAGTGTGTGTTTGGGTAATTCACAAAACCATGGTTTCCAAAAAAGCAACCCAAACACTCATTTTTCTCATAATCATTTTTTCTCCTAAAACCTTGGGTTTGTTATAAGACAACCAAACACTGGTAGAATCTCTTTTTGGCAAGAAAACCATGGTTTTCCCCGAAGCTACTTTTTCGGAAGCTATTCTTTAAAATATATTCTCTAAAATCACTTTTTTTACTTTTTCTCTTAAAGTTATTTTCCAAAAGCTAATTCAAACCCAGTTACATGACAGTGACTTTTGAACCTGCTTTTGGCAATCAGATTCAGAACTCTTGGGATGCTAATGTTACCTAGTTTCAATTATAATGAGTCCTAGTGCAGGGAAAATTTAGTAGAATTGATTGCCCTTTAATTTGTCCAATATATGGTAGGGGACAAGGTATATTTTCTCGCCATTAATAACTTTTATTTTACCCCAAATTTTTTTTTTTTTTTACTGAGAGTAGGATTGGAAGTTTGGGGTTCCAACTTCCAACACAAGGAACTTCAATGAAGGCAAGGCTACCTGCGTTAATAGCTGCATCAGTCTGAATAGCTCCTTTAATAGCTCCCCCATTTGGTGCAGGAATCTCACGACCTAAACCACTAATGACCTGAAGCATTCACATCAGTCAATACACATCAATCTTTAAACATTGAGGTTGATTCAGTCATTACAACTTTGAATCAAGGTAAATAATATCATGTTAACTTTGAAGTTTTGAAAATTACCCCAGTTGTCAGAGTGTTCTCATACCCATAAGGATTCCCAATAGCAAAGCAGCTCTGACCAACACGTATTTCTTTGGATGTACCAAGAACAGCAGGCTTTATTTCGTACTCACCAACATCGACCTGCACATCGAATAAGTAATTTTGAGTGACAGTAGTGGCTTTCAGTGAGGGAAAGTGGAAATGAGTGTTATTGGATTGATCTGTAAGAACAATATTTCCATTTAAATCATTCATGAGAACAGTACGGCTAACAGGTACAAGTCATTGGGAGAATCATGCCCCAAGGCCTTATAAGGCCCTCATTTGTAATAATGGGGAGTAACCCTCCCGATGTGTGACTTATGACATAGGAATTGTGGGATCAATGTACACCTTGAGAACAGCAAGATCGAATGCCGGATCAAACCCAACTATCTTCCCATCCCTGACAAAGTTATTCCCTCTGGCATCAACTAGAAACACCTGTAGACAGTAGTAGTCAGGTATGAATTGCCGCTGTGAACAATTGCTTCTAACATAAATGACAATTAGATATGACTATTGGATATGTGTGGGTAATTCAAAAGGAAACACTCATCTCACATTGCCTCCCGCACTACCTTATTTTAATCAAGTTAATTATTGTAATAATCAAATGATTATGAGTTTAATTGTGTTAGGTTTAATATCCCCCTTTCATCATACCTCCTATCATCAACATTCTTCTCCTTTGAACTTTCGTGCTTATTCCACTTCCCTCTCTACTACCAGCAACATTTGGTCTACTTAATTTTGGGGGATTGCCTGGCAGAGTTTATTAAAGCAATTCATACAGTTTAAACTGCTCTGTTTTATTTTCCCAACAACGACAACAAAGCGGAAAGACATTCACATTAACTTCATCTCCAAGCAAAAACTTCAATGTAATTAACAGCAGAAGGGAAAACCTTACAACGTTGTAAACCACCAGTATCAGTAGCCAATTTAGCAACAACATGGTAATTGGTAACCTGTTCAGCAGAAAAGAAAATTGATGAGTTCTAATAAAGTTTAGTAGCAAATATATGCAATCAAAACAAAAGAGAATATATACATAACAGACAGTCGTTGGCTCCTTATCAATATGTCTAAAAATTGTTAACATGATGCACATTAATTCCATGGGTGACTAGTAATATTTCAAAATATTTTCCCAATTTTAATCTTTCCATAAGATTGAGTCAACATCATAACAAGTAACCCTGATCAAGTGATCATAAAAGATAAACACTTTCATATAATCTGAAGGGGAAAAAAGCCTGGCCAATCACTATTAGTCAACTGATAAATAAGCAGACGTGATCGAGTCTGCAATATGCTAGAACAAGGAGTACATACAATGTGACCAAATTTATCCCAAATGAAGCCTGAACCAGTTCCTTCAACTTTTGCATCTTCATCCTCATTCGCCATGACTTCGCTAGAGGTCTTGGGGACTTTAGTCAATTCAATGTCTTTAATAAAAACAACCGACGGTGAAGTTTCCTGTAAAGATACCAATTTTAATTTCAAGTTTCACACAAAGCCATGCCCGTACAAAATACAAAAGAATGGCCTCTGAACGCAACTGTAAACTGTACAGTGTTTTCCACTTCTACTACCAAATCATACAGATGAAATTGTCCAGAAACGATGAATGAGAATTAAACACAGAAAATCCTTCAGAAACCCGAAAAACCAAATAATTCCAAAATAAGAGTATATATTGAATATGAAAAAAGTTCAACTGATACTAACTTCGACGTATATGAAGCTAAATCAGAGAGCATTGGAGAAAAAGGGAATGGTAAAAAGGACCTGAAAGAGATTTACGATACGGTCTTCTTCTTGCTGAAGTTCGTCTGATAGAAGCTGGGCAAGGGCGAGTGGCGATGAATTGGGATTGAAGAGAAAGAGCAAAGAAGAAGCGAGGGAAACGCAAGAACCAAAGGCAATGGCGCGTCGTCGCGTGGTGGAGAGAGAAAGAGAAGGAAGGGAGGTTGAGGAAGATGACAAAGGGGAGTGAGTAGTTTGGAGAGAAGCTAATGCCATTGCCAACCTTGCCATTGTACTACAGTGAGCCATTGCGTTCCCACGGCCACAACAGAAGCCTCTGCTTTTTCTTCATTTCTGGTTTTTTGTGGATAAGGTGCCACCGAGGCAGTTTGCCTTTTTATATGTTTTTTTATTAATAAAATAGAAAAAAAAATCCTGCAAAAGAATAATAATAATAATAATCCTCTAATATTTAGTTTCAAGAACTACGTTTGGAACCCTAGAAATACTTGATATAAAACTCTTCTCACATATTTATCTTATATATATAAATCATAATTGAAAAATGAAGGCTTTAATCGTTATTCCAAACAAGCATTTGTAATTCAATCTTTTTAATTTTGATTTGGTTAAAATTTGGTCATTAGACTCGATAATAAGCTTGTTTGGGATTACTTTTGGATAGGGATGGAAATAAAGTATTTATTCAAATATAAATTGAGACAAAAAAATTCTTTTTAGGTTTTTTTACTCGGGCTGATTTTGTAAATCAAGCGATTAAAAAACTACTTTTTTTAAGACTCATAATTTTAAAGGCTTCAATTGTACCCATCTAGATCATAAATATTATACACTTTCGGTACCTATCAAAACTATATAAATATAAGCTTTTTAGAATATAAGAATGAAAAAAAAAATTATATTATTAATATAATATAAATATAATTATATTTATTTAATTCCATGTTTGCCCCTAATTAATAAAGGTAGTGGGTTACATATTTAATAATTAATATAATATCGAGTTAGTACAATTAGTAGGGGTAATATTGGAAATTACTTATTTCCACCCCTCTTTTGGACAAAAAGTGTTTATTTACATAAATCGAAACAAAACTTTTTTCACATACTTTTATTAGTTTGTGAGAAAATTACGATTGGTGTACTTTTTTGAAGACTCATAATTTTAAAGGCTTCAATTGTATATCTTAACTTGTCTACCACTGGGTGGCAGCATCAACCACCTTAGGACTTGTTTGGTATAGGGAAGATTCAACGTCTTCCTTAGCAAAAACCATTTGGATGCACCAGGGAAGGTAAGTTCTAGTGGGACATCTTCCCTCATCCATGGGAAGCTTGCTTCTCTCCATTTTTTGGTGGGAACCGATCTTCCTAGGTAAGAAATTCCACATAACCCTCTCTTCTTCAATCAATCCGTGTCTTCCTTGTTCCTACCATGCTCGACGTTCTTCTTCCTCGTTCCCATTTTTCATTGTTCTCGATAACTAGCCCCTTTGTCATTGCCGCCGCCGCCGCCGCCTCCTACTACCATTAATAAAAAACCCAAACCCACAATCTTCTAAACACACACCATTGTTGCAAGTCCCGTTGTCCCTTCTTCAACATTGAACTCTCAGCCAACAACATCGGTGATTGAGAGAATGAGAGAAAGGAATTGTCAGAATCACGCACCGTCCCGTGACATTGACAACAGGGATAGAGGGAAAACCATCGGAACCACGCACCGTTACCACCAGACCACCACCATCATTTCTTCCTTTGTTTCTTGACTGTTTCCTCGATTTGAAACAATTTTTTTTTTTTTTAAATTTGTGTTGTGCGTCTGCGGTGTGGGGTGAAGAAGGAGGAGGTTATTTTTTTTTTTCAAGGGGTATTTTGGACATTTCAAATATTATATTTTTTTTTTTTTTTTTAAATTATCATCTTTCATCTCCATTTTCATACTTACCAAACACTTATTTAAGTTTCCTTCCAATCTTCCCTTTATTTCCTTTCCCTTTTCAAACTTTCCTTGTACCAAACAGGCCCTCAGTGTCGAGTTGCCCCTCTCTCAACTGCCTCATCCATCATCTTCTTTTTTAGTTTCTTTGTCGGGGGTAATTTTATCTTGTAGCTTATGAGCTGCAAATTAGGGGGGCATTGGTGTTATAAAGTAGCCATGTACTGGGGGACACAAATAGGAGGATGAAGATGATTTCTCCTTTGTCACAAACATTAATTCATCTAAATCCTTTAAAAATATCCATCGACCATTAAAAAAAAAAAAAAAAAGAAAAATGAGAGGGTTGTTTAGCCATTGTCTCTTACACAAGACCCTCCAGTGGCAGACAGAGCCATTTGAAGCAAAAACGTTGTGTAATTCTTTATGGAGACTTTTGTTAAACTATCAAATATTAATTGAATTGACTTAATGACATTGATATTTCTGTATCATATTGATTTTTTTGCTAAAATGATTAACTTTAGTTGATTTAACCATCTTAATATTTTTACATCATTTTTAAAATTTGATATATACTTTTACACTAAAAGACACTCTATGGCCTCGTGTCAACAACAAAATTTTGTGGTATTAGGTCCACAAAAATTGTATGGGTATTTGGACGTTAACCCATAACCAATTTATAATTGGGTTAAGGTATAAGAATGTACATAAACTTTTACTTAAAGTGTGTCTAGCATTATATATATTTTAAAGGTGCATAAATATCCATAAATATTTAAAATGACAACAAAAAATATCAATACCGTTGAATATAATTTAACACTATTACATATACATATGTAAAAAGGGTGTGAGCAACACTTCAAAAAGTAACAATATTATGTTGAATTTAATGGTGTTAGCATTTTTATTTCCATTTTGAATGTTCATAGGCATTTTTGCATCTCCGGAAAAGTATATGGTGTTGGACGCACTTTAGGTAATAGTTCATGAGTATTTTTACACATTCACCCTTTATAATTTAAAAGAACAATTGCAATTTTATTTGTTTATAATTGACAATAACTAGCCGGTAAAAAAATGACAATAATAACTAAATATTTGTAAATAATTAAGGGTTAAGGTGCAAAAATATACATGTGCTTTGGTCAAAGGAGCGTCCAGGAGCAAGTGCTTTTTTTAGGTGCAATAGTGCACACGTGGTTACAAATTAGGTGCAAAAATACCGTTTGACCGTTAAGTTTGACTTTGACCGTTAAATTTAACTTTTTTTGCTGACCGGATGATGACGTGACATTTTAAAGGTGCAAAAATACACATATGGTTTGTCAAAAAGAGCGCCCAACGCCAAATTCTTTTTTGTTTAATTTAATAATTTTACTTCAATTAAAGGAAAATTATTATTTCTCTAGGTATTTTTCCTAGAGGCCAAATTTTTTCTTTTGATTTATCATTTTAGGAAAAGGGATTTATTCAATGGGTAAAAATGGTAAAAATTTTATTTTCATAATTTATTTATTTTTTTAAAAAATCCTTATTAAATTTTCTAATTAATAATTTCTAAATTTTCTCCTTATTTGGATCTGGCTAGCGTCCTGCTGCCATCCAATACTTAAAACTGTGCCATTTTGGCGCAGTTTTAAGTGAACTTTGCTTTTTCTTTTCTTTTAAAAAAAAAATATTTTCAGGGTATAGAAAGGTACTAAAAAGATACTTCAGGTACTGAAAAATTACTTTATGATCTTGAAAAATTATTTTAGGATCTTTAAAAAATATTCTGAAGTATATTTTTAGTACCAGTTAGTACCCTAGAATACTTTTTTAATACAATTTAGTACCCTGAAATATTTTTTCAAGATCCAAAAATAATTTTTCAAGATCATGAAGTATTTTTTAAATGCCACTCAATATCCTAATTATATTTTGAGTACCAGTCAGAAATAATTTTTCAAGATCATGAAATATTTTTTCAGCACCAGTCAGTATCCTGAAGTATATTTTTAATACGAGTCAAGACTCGAAGTATTTTTTGAAAAACCTAAAATAATTTTTCAAGATCATGAAGTAATTTTTCAAGATCGATCAAGAGTCGCAAAGTATCTTTTTTAGTACTCGTTAGTACCCTGAAAATATTTTTTAATTAAAGTAAAATTATTATTTTTTTTAAAAAAAAATTGGTATTAGGCGCTCTTTTTAACAAACCACATGTGTATTTTTGCACCTTTGAAATGCCACGTCATCGTCCAGTCAGCAAAAAAAGTCAAACTTAACAGTCAAAGTCAAACTTAACGGTCAAACGGTATTTTTGCACCTAATTTGTAACCACATAATCACTTTTACACCTAAAAAAAGCACTTACTACTGAGCGCTCCTATGACAAAAGCACATGTGTATTTTTACATAATCGAATAATTAATTATCGATTCAAAAACTCTTCTGCCGTATTTAGGGAAAATTACGCGCAGGTCCCAAGGAAGATAAAAAAATACAATTAGGTCCCTTGAAATCACCAAATTACACATAAGTGTAATTATTTGTGAATGTAAAATTACCATGTTGGACAAGGAAAAAACACGCATAAATTATTGAAAATTGCTCAGTCTGTCATCTCCCTCTCAACAGCTTCGACCAAGAGCCGTTCGACGCCATTCGACTAAGAGACCTGCGACAACGTTCGAGCGAGAAGGAAATTAGCGTCTTTGTTTTTCCCCCTTCCTTGTTCGTCGCCGATGGGATTGTGCGAGACTCCTTGCATCTCTCATTGCTGTGGGTGCTATTAGTGTAGGAAATTTCTTCCTTAATCGTGTAAGTGAGTGTTTCAATCAAAGTTTTTTAGGGTTATGTGAAATTGTAATTTTCGCTTCCTTCCTCTTATTACTCTTAGCAAAACGAATTTATGATTCATTTCTTCATTGCTGTGCAAAACAACTCTTTGATAGAGTTTATTATTGGGTATTTAAGACGTGGAAACCAAGGACCAAGATACTGATCGAAAAGTGAAAAGATACTGACTCTTCTGGTTTTCAAAGTTTGTTGTCAATATATGTTTTTTCTGTTGTAAATATAGCATTTGTTGTTGTAAATATAGCATTTGTTATTGTAAATATAGCTTTTTTACTTTTGACGACTGTTTTTAAGAAAACAGTCATTAAAAGTACTTTTTTTTATGAAGAAAAAAAAAAAAAAACGTTAAAAATCGTTTTAAAGAAAACAAAAAAAGTATTTTTAATGACTTTTTTTTCAAAAACAAATCATAAAAAAATACTTTTAACGATTGTTTTCTTAAAAACAACGTCAAAAGTGAAAAAAACTATATTTACAACAACAAATGCTATATTTACAACAGAAAAAACCTATATTAACAACTACATTTGAAAACCTAGATTTTTTCATTTCTCACGTCCATAGGCTATTTACAACAACAAATGCTATATTTACAACAGAAAAAACCTATATTAACAACAACCTTTGAAAACCTGGATTTTTTTTTTATTTCTCACGTCCAGAGGCTATTTACAACAACAAATGTTATATTTACAACAAAAAAAACATATATTAACAACAACTTTTGAAAACCTAGATTTTTTTCATTTCTCATGTCTAGAGGTTATTTATAACAAAAAAAAAGTATATATTTACAACAAACTTTGAAAACCAGAAGAGTCAGTATCTTTTCACTTTTTGATCAGTATTTTGTTCCTTTCTTTCTCCCTGGTTTCCACGTCTTAAATACCCAATAATAAACTCTATCAAAGAGTTGTTTTGCACAACAATGAAGAAATGGATCATAAATTCTTTTTGCTAAGAATAATAAGAGGAAGGAAGCGAAAATTAGAATTTCACATAACCCTAAAAAACTTTGATTGAAAAACTCACTTACACGATGAAGGAAGAAATTTCCTACACCAATAGCACCCCTAGCAATGAGAAATGCAGGGAGTCTCGCAAACTCCCACCGGCGATGAACAAGGAAGGGGAAAAAACAAAGACGCTTAATTTCCTTCTCGCTCGAACACTGTCGCAGGTCTCTCGGTCAAACGGCGTCGAAGGGCTCTCGATCGAATCTGTTGAAAGAGAGATGACAAACTGAGAAATTTTCAATGATTTATGCATGTTTTTTCCTTGTTCAACATGATAATTTTACATTCACAAATAATTACACAAAAGTCCCTAGGGACTTCGGTGTAATTTAGTGATTTTAAGGGATCTAATTTTATTTTTTTGGTCTTTCTTGGAACCGCGCGTAATTTTCCCAAAATTTTATGTTGTAAGCCGTAAAAGCTGTTAAAGTTAATTCAAAGATATGATGATGATTGTAACTGAACACCCTGACAATTCTCATTATGATTATTGTCTCTTCCCCCCAGCTTTTCCCACCTTCCCTCGAAAACTCTCACTGCCATCTTCAAAATGGCAAATTGCGGGAAGCAAAAAACACGACAGCTTGGTTCTCTCCCTCTCTTTGCAGCCTTAACGCTGACACAAAACAATGACACAAGGTACTTCGCTTCACGTTCTTTACTCTTATTATCAGCGACATTCCGCAGAGTTCATTGAACCTTGCCTGTTATTTTTGTCTCCATAATCTCCAAACCCCTCAAATTTAAACACCTCTCGGTTTGGCATTTTCTCAAATGGCTTCTGTGCATCTATTTCTCTTTGGCCTCCTGTTTACAGCTGAAGCTTTGGTGGCAATGGAAGAAGAGGAATTACATGGACTTTTCCAAGTAATGGGTGCTCTCCTAGAAGATTCTGATTGGGGCCATGAACATCCACAACCTTGTACGGACACTCCATGGCCTGGTGTGAAATGTGAAGTTAGTGATGATGACCCACAAGTATTTCATGTCACAGAAATCCACATTGGTCCTGATATTGTATCCCCACCACCTTGTAAATCTTCTGCTTACCTATCTGGGTCGTTGTTAAAACTACCTTATTTGAAAACCCTTTCAATTTTCAATTGCTTTGTAGCTTCCCCAATCATGTTACCTGCTACACTTTTTGGATCTCTCTCTTCCTTGGAACACCTAGCTTTGCAATCTAACCCATCCCTCTCTGGAGAGTTACCTTCAAGTTTGGGACTGGTTCCTAGACTTAGAGTCTTGAGTCTGTCCCAGAACAGCCTACAGGGACAAATCCCAGCACAGATTGGTGGGTTGGTTTGTTTGGAGCAACTCGATCTGAGCTACAATAACTTAAGTGGTCAAATCCCCAAGGAAATTGGTGATTTAAAGAGAATGGCTATCTTGGACCTGAGTGGGAATGAGATTGAAGGGAACTTGCCTTATTCTCTTGGGCAACTTAAAGATCTGCAGAAGATTGATCTGAATTCTAACAGGCTTACTGGTGAAGTGCCTTCAGTTTTGGGAAAACTCAAGAGGTTAGTATTGCTTGATCTGAGTCATAATTTTCTAAGTGGCCCTATTCCTGAAACACTATCTAGTTTAGAGGTTTTAGAATATCTTGTCCTTGATGGCAACCCCATAAAAGCTAGGATACCCTTGTTCATTGGCAACCTTAAAAAGCTCAAATCAGTGAGTTTCTCAGGGTGTGGTTTGATTGGCTCCATACCCAATTGTTTTTCTACCTTGAAGAACCTAACTGCTCTTTTCTTAGATAACAATAGTCTCAGTGGACCGGTTCCTCCAAATTTAGGTTCACTCTTAAACTTGGATCAGCTAAATTTGAGCCACAACAATCTGAGTGGTGTCATAGAACTTTCTGATGATTTCATTAAGAAGCTTGGTAAAAGGTTAGACATAAGTGGAAACAGTGAGCTATGTACAAGCCATCATCAACCAAACAAGGAAAACCTCTCATCATACTTGGAAATCCCTGCTTGTTTGAGCTCAAAACCCAGAAATGGCAAATCTTTTGCTGATGAATCTCCAGAGAACCCTGCAGAGATGAAGCCAACTCAGTATATCAGCAGCACAAGCTCAAACTTATCATCATCATGGCTGGATCTACAAGTCATGCTGTACACTTTAATTACTAATTTTGTCATCTGCTCCCTCTTCTTCTTGTTGTAACCTTCAGAAATTAATATTTTATAAAGTGATTAACTCAAATTCATCTTTGGATACTAAATCTTTATCTCATTAGGTTGTATTCATAGGTCATTTTCTTGCTAGGCACCATCTGTATATAAAGTTATCTGTCTACTATATGGAGCACATTAAAGTAAGATTTGACAATAAAATACACAACTTTAATGTAGTAGGTCCTCCTGAGTCCTAATCTTGATTTGCTGAAGTGGTTGAGTTTACAATTATCTACTAATGGTTTACAAACGAAGTGAAATCTGACAAAAATGGCATGCAGTACTATTTTGATGGTTCCTGGTTGTGTGGAAAGGGAATGATGAAAAGGGATTAAAGTTTGGAGTGTTGTGTTTGATTTGATGTGAGGCTAAGGAAAAAAAAAAGCATCGAGTATTGTCCTTCTATCCAAGTCTCTCAGGGCAAGTGGTGTCTCTGCCCCTGTCATGTGGAGCAGCCTTTGGGGAAAGGAAGGACACTTGAGTTATTGTTTTTTGGTATAGAGAGAGCGACACTGGGAATCTTAACAACAGTTCCCAATTTTTTACCTACTGTCTCCTACGCTTTATTGCATGAGCAGCCTGAGACCGGGACAAAATTTTTAAATAAGGTTGTAGTATCTCACAACTCTGAAGATTCCTATTTTGTTCATCCTTCATTGAATCACTTTAATCTTTCTTTTTTTCAACATTACTTACAGCATTGAAAAGATAGAAATATTTCTTAGAAAATAGATTGATGAAGTTTAAAAACTCATAAATACTTTCAATGTAATTGGTACATAAATTATGAAGAAAAATGGTTTGCCTTTCTTTGCTCCCTTGATAGGATACCAAGTCATGGGCAGTTAGGAAGTTATGTTCTATATGTATTTGGATAAGGCAAATTAGGAGAAGTTATGTTTTATGTCAGTTTTATTGTAAGTTAGTTATTTAGGGAAGTCTGTATCAGTTTGGTTTGTCGGTTATGTATCCTTATATATATCCTTTTAGGTTGTAAACAAAGGTTATGCAGATAAATATATGAAGAATTGTATTGTGTCTTTGGTCAAGAATTTCAGATTCTGGTTCTTGAATTGTTCTATTAGATCCTAATTCCCATGATCTATCATTTGGTATCAGAGCATCTTCTTTCTCTGGGACCAATTATTGTGCGTTATGGGAAATGATCATAAGAAACATCAATCAATGGATCAACCCAACATAAGCCTGGATGCCGAATCATCAAAGGAACAGGAAACTCTTCCACCAATTGATAACTTGGCTCAACTAATGGCATTTTTGTTCGCCAAAATCCAGAATATCGATGCCGAGATGAAGGAACTCAAGCAACAAAAGAAACCAAATTTTCATGAAGAAACAGAATACAGAGAATTGAGAAGTCGACAGGAAGAATATGAAGATTTTGAAGGAGACAACCTCTGGTGGAATAAACAACGATCGAAGACCTTGTACAAAGATGGAGTTCCCCAAGTTTGAAGGCGGAGAGACCCGAGAGGATGGATTATGAAGGCCGAAAAGTATTTCCGATACTACCAAACTCCTAAAGACGTCAAAGTAGAAGTAGCACAAATCGGCTCTTGAAATTGAATCAAAATTACAAAGCCAACCAATTTTGCGTCCTCCACAGCGTTCGGCATATTCCAGAAACAATTATTGGAATAACAATTTAAATGATAACCAAGATATTATGCCACGTCAGCATTATAATGCACCGAGAGATACAAATCTGATTCCAGCGCAAAATACTTTGGGAAATTCGGTCAGTTACGCAACTCATCCGAAGCGACAATGTCCAACGTTTTCAACGGGATATTCGGGTCATTCAAAAAATTCGAATCTCTTGCTCAATCACCCAATATCGGACGCAGAAAGACAGGTTAGGAGAGAGAAAGGTTTATCCCATCGTTGCGGCGACAAATTTTCGCCTGGTCATCGCTGTATCAACGCCACGCTGAAAATAATGGAAATTGCTGATGAACAAGACGACAAACAATTGCCGCAACCTGAAGAAAGTTTCGATAATGCTCCTTTGGCTGAAAAATGGCTACACGCAATTCTGGGAAAAGACTCGGAAATAATGATGAGAGTTAAGGGACTGATGTTATCCAAAGAAATCCTTATCTTGATCGATAGTGGGTCAACCCACAAATTCATCTCCAACTCTGGTTACTATACTACACAATTTCCTCATTGTCGCCTTGAGGACAAGGCTCATTTTCAAGGGGAGGGTAATGATAGGATACCAAGTCATGGGCAGTTAGGAAGTTATGTTCTATATGTATTTGGATAAGGAAAATTAGGAGAAGTTATGTTTTATGTCAGTTTTATTGTAAGTTAGTTATTTAGGGAAGTCTCAGTATCGGTTTGGTTTGTCGGTTATGTATCTTTATATATATCCCTTTAGGTTGTAAACGAGGTTATGCGAGATAAATATATGAAGAATTGTATTGTGTCTTTTGGTCAAGAATTTCAGATTCTGGTTCTTGAATTGTTCTATTAGATCCTAATTCCCAGGATCTATCATCCCTAAATTTTATTTGATATTCCAATTTCCATCCAGGTTTTTTATGAAAATTGTGTAATTGCATGTTTAAATTATATGGTTTGCCTTTCTTTGCTCCCTACACCACATTCTATTTGACTGGATGCCTCCTTATTTTTCTGTTTTATGGGCACAAAAATGTTTTACCTTTACAAAATTATTTTTCATTTCATTTTATTCCATTCCGTTTTGATTTATTTTAGTAATACAATACGTTTTATATTTTTCACTAATCCAATCAGTTGGGTTGTTTTGCTCCAACTAGTTGACATCAAGCACCTCCTTAAATTTTTCTTAAATGTGGGGTTGTGAATTCGACTCTCCATAAAGATGATGGGCGCGTGACTTATCAAATCGGCTAGACTAAGGAGCAAGTAGATTTCCTCGTAATCTCTTCTCTCTTTTTCTTCTCAGAATCTCATTTCCATCCTTAGATAAAAAATAGACGGTTCGATTCAATATTTTCTAAAACAATGATGATAATGTTTTATAAATTAAATTTTATATTAATTTTGTTTGTATTACGGTATAAATTGGGTAGATCATGATTTAACAATTTAACTTTATTTATTCATGTTCAAAATAATAGTTTTATAAAATATTAAATCTGGATCATCTATTTTTTTAAATCGAGGGTGAAGATTAGATCTTAAGAAGAAAATAAGAGAAAGGATTCTGAGAGAATCCAAACCCACGAGACGAACGGGTAAGGTTCTCATAAGTCCTAACCACTAGAGGTGTAAGGCAAAACAACAAAACCGGATCTCGCTTCTCTTATTTTCTTTTCTCATACACTCTTATCTTTTACCCCTTTCATGATCATTGGATCAAGATTTAATCATTCACATTAATATTTTATAAAAATATTACTATAATAGAGAAAAGGGTGGGAAGAAAATATTTAATATAAATAATTAGATTTTGATTCAATGGTCATGAAGAAGGTAAATAATGAGAGCTGATAGAAAAAGAAAATGAGAGAAGTCAAGTAAAAAAAAGGGAAATGACAAAAAAATACCATTTAAACTTTAAAATCTTGTTGATAATAACAATAATAAGATTAACAAGAAATTTAAAGCAATTGATAACTCATTTTATTAGAAAAAATGTATTTTCTTAAAAAATTTTATTAAAAAAAACCACTAGAGGCGAATATATGAGCCGTATTCATTGGGCTTGGGCTCTTATTTTTATTTTTATTTATTTATTTTTTTTAGCGGAGATAGTTTATTAAAAAAAAATAGGTTAAAGTATCATTTGGTCGCTTTATGTTTATCTACCCAGTATCATTTTAGTCCCTTAAGTTTGTAAAAATCTGCGTTTGGTCCCTTAATGCTAACACCGTTAGTCATTAACGGAAAATACAAACTCAACAATTTTAAGCGATGAGTATGCAATTAAATCTTGATTAAGCGTCTTATATGTTAGTATTTTAATAAATTAATATTTTAAATCATATTAATTGAAAAATATTTAATTTTCTTCGACAACAAAATATATATTTAATCTTCACAAATTGTGAAAAACCACAAAACATCTGTAAAGATTTTTTTTTTCAATTAATAGGATTTAAAATATTAATTTATTAAAATACTAACATATAAAGACGCTTGGCAAAGATTTAATCGCACAATCATCACTTAAAATTGTTGAGTCAGTATTTTCCGTTAAGTCAACTAACGGTGTTAACATTAAGGTACCAAATGTACACTTTACAAACTTAAGTGACTAAAACGACGCCATGAAAGAAACATAAAGGATCAAACGATACTTTTAGTAAAAATAATAATAGTAGAAGCACTGAAACGACACCGTTATAGCAGTCTGCGATCTGCCTTTCGCGATGCTGATTCGCAACCCAGGCAGACACTTTGGTTCGCGGCTGAAGGAAGAAGGCGAAGCAGAAGAAAGAAGAAAATGAGCGAGACGAGGCCAGTGCCAAGGAGAGAGAGTCCGTGGGGAGTTTCAGAAGGATACCATCGTGAGCCTAAGGCTCACCGATGCAACGACCGAGCTGAGGATGTCATTCAGGTACAATTTACAAAACCCTTTCTCTATTTCCCACGCTCTTTCTTTATTCCATTGATTCAATGTTTTTATATCGCTGATTATACAATTTGGATTTGAATTTTCCTTTTAATCTTTAATTTTACTGGATTATGCTTCTTCCTGATTGAATCCGTGGATTATACTTGCATCCCCTCCCCGGGAGTGAATTTCGCAGAGCAGATTATGGGAAATGTCGGAATAGTAGCCACAGGGATGATGGGGCTTATTGATCATTATTTCTCGCGACGGTCCTTGTTAACTATGGAACGAAATTTGTGTGTGGCTAGATTGACTTAATTTGCAGTCAGCATTTTCACATTGAGATTATGATAAATCTTTATGGGAGAGAAGGGGGCAGGAAGGGAATGTTTCCCTTTCACCTCTCTCAAAAAGATCATTAGATGTGCATTTGCATTGAACTAGAGCAGAGACCAAAACTTAATGAGTGAAGAAGGTAGGCAACCTTAAAGAAATAAAATGAATTTACTTGTGTGATTCAAAATTGAGTGTCAGATACCTTTGACTTTGGGTTAGCTACTTAGCCAGGGCTCATCCCTTGTAATAAATCCTAGGTGATCTTTAAGGCCACACACTCCTGGCATTAGTTTGGTGCATATAGAATTTTACTCCTGGATTCCTCCTTAGATGAATTATGGCGAGTCAATTAAGAGAAGAATCATCCCCTTGTGAAATCTGAATTGATCACTTCGGGTATAGTCTTGATGATTTTTTTCTCATGGCTTTAAGCATGTGTCAATTTCTGCATGTTCACTTTGATTTTACAATTTTGTTTCCTTATCTACTGTATTTGTTTTATGCAAACTTGTTACTGTCATGTGAGTTTCAAAGGTAAGACGGAGCTCATTTAATTTGCTTGTTCGGTTGTTCCTTAGGCTTGCTTTGAGGGAAACCCATTCAAGACAGTTCCCGGACCTTTCAAGCTCTTCTGGCAGTGCATGCGCTCAAAACCTGGGTGAGATATTTTCCCCCATACAAATCTAAATCTTAGTATTATATCTTTTTGTGCTCTAGACTTTGTAAGTTAACTGAACATTAAAATCATAGAAACCTACCACCAGTGATATGTAACATATTAATGCGTTTGTTTATGTACCATCTGCTATAGCTCTATAAATAGTAACTAGAAGTCTAGAACTCTCAACACTTACAGTGCTAGCTTTAAGGGCTAAGATTTCCCTTCACATTTCAATTCATATTTAGGTAAACTTTCCTTTGCCATGAAGCTCTCCATTTACACCTTGTTTTTTGCCTTACGGTACAGTAGCTTATGACATGTTTGGCAATTGCAGGGAAGAACCAACAGAACCTTATACTTATTTGCAGTTGGATCCTCCAAAGAGAGAGGTGAAACTTGAGTAATGCAGCTGCTACAAATGCCTTAAGAACAAGTTTGGCCGTGAGTTTCTTTTGAGATCCATAAATTTCAACTACCGCTTGATTGTGGATGAAAAGTAGTTCATGGCACCAATGGAGATACTGTTTTCTTCATCTTCACTGCAAAAAAGTCGAATAATTAGTTTGTTTTTTAGTAGAGCATTAGTTTTTACATCTCTGCTATTTATCTAAATACAAACTGGACACCCTGTGCCTATTTGATCTACTGTTGGGAGTTGCTTTCCTAATAAAACCTGCCAAGGATAGTCTAATGAGAAACCTTTGATGGTACAGGTTTTAGATATGTTTGGCTTGACTGATATTTCAAGTTTGTTACATTGGATGTCATATATCATATCTCTACAAAATTAAAAAGCTTGATGAACTGCATAAATCCTATGGCCCACCCTCACCCAGTGTATCTCAAGATGACATGTATGCTACAGAGTTGAATGTGTAGTAGTTCTTCCCTAACCTTGGCAATAAAACCAGAAAATCACATTCAATGACTTGTTCAAAACTGAAATGTATATCAACACCCAAGCTTATACCCTTACCATATGTCGTTTCATTCTGATACTGATCTTTAGATTTCTTATATATTTATAGCACAAAAGAATCGTATTTAGATAAGTAACCGGTCAGTGTTGTCTCTGTGTTTTACCTCATTCTTTGTTTTTTAGTAAAATAGGTAGAAGCAAAGTGTTCAAAGAAAAATCCCACAAGAGCCATATCTGAAGAACCCTTACTCTGGCCAAGATAGTCTTGGCTAGTACTGAAAACCCCACTTTTTTTGTTGTTTTTGATGGGCCTTTTGGGAGTGTTTAGATGGGCTTTTAGCCTATTTAGCTTAAGGGGAAAAGGCCACTTTAAGTCGTAACCCATAAGCACAAGCTTATGGCTGCGGCTTTTGCATTCCACTGTAGGGGAGAAATAGTATTTTTTAATGGGTCCCACCTTGCTTTAGTGGAGAAAGAATAAAATTACCGAAAGACTCAATAATTTTCTGTTTATAAACAATCCAAAGAATGAAAAGAAATTACATAAAAATTTTAGAGAAAATTGGGGAAAAGTTTATATTAAAAATTAAATTAGTGAGAAGGATCTAATAAATTTTTATATTAGGTTCTTACCAGTTAAATTTTCAATGAAGATTTTTTGTTTATTTCAATTCTTCCTAAAATATAAGTATGGTACTATTTTGAAAAATTTCCCAATAATTTTTTTTTAACTTTAATATTTCTTTTAAAATTATTACAATATATATATTTAGTAAAATTTATGTTCTTTTCAGTGTTTTTGCATCTAAATTTGTTTTTTAAATAATTATCTAAGCAAATTTCAATTTTAAAAAAACCACCTCTATTACTGTCTATCCAAACATAAATCACATTATACTATATGACTTTACACAATCTGCAGTTTCCAAATGTCATATTTAAAAAAGTCATTTTTACCACTGCCTATTCAAATACACACAAACATGGCAATATTAGACTCAAGTTTAGGACATCATCCAAGTGTAACGGATAGCGTTGTCACTAAGACAACTTGTTCACATTCTATATAACGATAAAAAAATAATTAGGAAATGATCAAAACTTGGTAGAAGCCACAAGTTACATTCCCAAAATCCCAAGTGAATTGTGAAACTCATGAGTGTGAAAATTCAAATAGATAGAGCTGGTAATATGGCCGAACCATCGGGTTTGGACTAACCTGCTACGGGCTATGACCATATGGGTTTGGGTAAAAAGGAACCGCATCAATTATATGGGTTGATATATAGCCAACCAAGCTTATTAATCTTTGGGTTGGTGAGTTAGCCCATTCAACCCATATGATTTTCCTTTTTTTAAAAAATATCTTTTTATACTACGTTTTCCAAAATTTTATAAACAATGTACTGAATTTTTTTTCCTACAAACCTAAACCAAAAAAATAAATAAAAATACATTACAAAATCGTAAAATGATAATAAAACATTTCATACATTATAAATTAAGCATTCATCATAAGTCCACATATTACAAAATAAACATAAATTCAAAAGCCATCATTAACATTCAATACAATCAATTATTAGTTGATATTATTGGTGTTAGGTTACACAATACACTTAGGAAGTCACATATTTTTTTTTATATAAAATAAATAAAAAGGTCCAACCGACCGTAGGTTGGGCCCATATATGTTCAAGGAAAACATGACCACATCAAAACCGTTTCACTTTTGCAAAACCCAAACCACCCATTTTTTCAGGTTATGAGTTCAGCCCATGGTTAAAACCCATATTACCAGCTCTACTAATAGAGAGACACATCCTCTTATATTTGGCTTTTATTGGTATACAAAATGAGGTTGTTAAATCCCATACAAAAGAACAAATAAATCTCTACATCTTTTGAAATAAAGTCGGTAATGCTTTAGATATTGACTTTTTTAACTCTTTAGATATTTAAGAATTTGTTCTCATATGGCTGCATCTTTTGACATCTTGACCTCATTTTGACTTTGAGATTGATATGAATTTTATGATGCTTTATTTGATCTAGCTTGGGAAGCAAGGATTAAAAATGTCAATATCTAAAGTACTATCAAATTCGTTTCAATCTCAAAGTCAAAAGATGCAGCCATGTGAGAACACATTTTTTGCTCTTAATTACTTTTCTAACTGTAAGGAAGATATGAGCCTTAATCTTTTGAGACGTTACCAAGTAAAATGGATGTAATTACGCCAATGAGGATTGACACAGTTAGCTAAGGCATCAGCCTCCATCTTAAAAGGGAGGAGGTTCGATACCCGCTGGTCGATGTAAGGGCCTTATTAGTGAGTGATCTGTAAGTACCACTGTAAGTGCTCTTTCAGCCTGGAGGCATGTTCTAGCCCTGGTGGGGTACTGGTGTCTACTCCCACCTAAACTTTTTGTTTATAAAAAAATGGATGTAATTACTTTTCGGAGAGTAAAATTTCTTCTCTCTATTATATATATATATATATATATATATAAACTAGAGTCCAGACCAAAAATAATCATTTTTTCTGTCCAGACTTGATCTTTTGATTTCAAATACTTTAATTTTAGGGTTAAGGTGCAAATTTACCAACTAACTATTTTCCTATTGGCAGCCAGCACAACGAACTATTGTCGGGTGTAAGAGTAGACACAATCAATTTATTCGGGAGTAGATATAGTAACGCCGTTAACTCAAGTTAACTTCCGCTATTTTTTGCATTATGGATCTCACTAGTCTTATCACTCTCTATTATATTAATATACTTTTAGAAAGGTAAAGGTGAAAATTTAGCAATAAATTATTTCTCTATGGGCACCCAAACCCAACACAATTATTTTTCATAATAGCATTTATCAGATAAATATGGGCATTTACATTAATGCCCTTACTTTATTTTCTTATAAGAGCATTTATAAGACAAATATGAGCATTTATAAGACAAATAAAGAGATTTGTATGACAAACAAAGGGATTTAAACGAATACAAAGAGTTAAAAAAAAATTTGGTCATTCACATATTTTTTTTATAAATGCCCATATTTGTCTTTTCACTACAAAACTTTATTTTATTTTGACCCAACGGGTTGCAATAATTTTTTTAAAACTCGCTGTATTTTTTTTAAATCCTTTAATTTGTCTTGTAAATGCTCTCATATAAAAAATAAAGTAAGGGCATTAAGGTAAATGTTCTTATATAAATGTTCATATTTATCTTGTAAATGTTCTTATAAAAAACAATTGTTTTAGGTGTCCATTGGATAATAATTCATTGCTAAATTTGCACTTTAACCCTTTTAAAAATATATTAAAATAATATAGTAAGAAGATTGGTGGGACGTATAGTGCAAAAAATAATGAAAGTTAAGTTTTATTAACAGCATTACTATATTTGCTCTCATATAAATTATTTATGTCTATTTTCACATCCAAAAATAATTAATTGTGTTGGGTACCCATAAAAAAATAGTTGGTTACTAAATTCCGAACTTTACCCTTAATTTTATTATTATTAATGGACCAGGATGGGTGAGTCAAACATGCATGTAAGGTCAACATCAATTCACAATATGTAACTAACATATGAAAAAATTCCTATGAAGAAGTGGAAAATGAAATTATGGTATAGTGCTGATTTGAGGGCTTACTAATTAAGAGTCACTGTATATATATAATAATTTGGTCCCCACCTTAACCTTTGACTATCCTTTTTTAAGTTGGTGCCCCACATGTTTCACGAAACTAGCAAAGACGTTCACACATATGTCCCTATTTTTAATTAAATATCATCAACAGTTGTTTGTGACTTTAAAGACGGTCACCAAATCAATTTCAATTACCAGGAAAATAATTTCAAGTTCTATATCCCCCGTTTCAAAGTCCCTAATAAGAAAAAATAATAGAAAAAACTTTTAAATTGTAAAATCTCAAATCAGGTTTGTTATATAAGAATTGATAAGGTAATGAAGAGATTTGATAAGCAATTCATAACTCACTTCAGGAAAAATATTTGATTTAGGATTTTGCAATTTTAAAATTATTTTTTTATCATCACCTTACAATTTCAGCAAAATATTACTACTTGTTATTGTTATACCATTTTTCCCTTCAATTAATAAAAAATATTATAGATGGAATTAATATATATGGATAAATATTATTAGCACTATTACAAGAATAAAGATAGATAGTTTATTTAAATATGAGTATATGGAAGGCCAATTAAATATCATGAGATATTGTGTCGTGGTGGTTGAATCACATGTTCACATGTTTTTGGAGTGTGGTTCATTTGATATTATTAGGTGAGTTTAAAAGTAAACGAAATTAAATTCATTAATTGATAATGACCGGTCATCATCATGGTGTTAATTAATTAGACGAATGACTAATATGTCACATACACACATATGTAGGTATACATATATACATATCACTCTGGTCATATTTATAAGTCTTTTTTAACTGAATCATACATATCAATGAGAGGTAGTTAGCTCAATGATTATGTGAAAAATTTTCAACTTTGCCTTTATTTATGACTTGAGTATAGTCACTCGCAACCTGGGGAGCATAAGTTGTCAATTGCTATACTCAAGTCGTCATTATCTTTATTCAAATTGTCTATGATGTCAGATAGGACTAAAGAAGTTCATGTGGTCAATTTCTATATTTAAGTAATTAGTCTCATTACTTAAGTTGTCACTGGTGAGCTTCGACCGCCGGAGGCCCGTCTGTTGGGTGGTGCTAGCTGTCAAAGCTTCAACGGCGGTGAGGGTCCTTTCCCCCCCCAAAAAAAAGACAGCCTTGATAGCCATTTTGGTAAAAGCACAACATTTCAAAAACCCATATTCCTTCTTTAAGACTTATATGTAATTTCCATATGTTCACAGACTTTCAAGGGCTTTCTTAATTCACATGATTTTTATGTGTCTCTTTCCCAACTATATATTCCATTTTTTTTATTTGAAGCATGCGGAAGAAACGTGAAAAAAAGAAGGAAAACAAAACTTTAATGGATCGAGGATGCCTAAAAATCTCAGTCTAAAGCAATCCATACATACAATATATATATAGAGAGAGATCAAATGTGTTTTTAAGTACTATTACAAGAATAAAGAAAAAGAAGATAAGCTAGGTGATAAATAGTGTCCAGAAATAAAACTGACAGATATAATACAAAAAATAAAAAGAGAAAGTAATAATCAATAAAGAAGAAACTGCAAGAGTGTGTGAGAGCCAAAGGGAGACTGAAAATATATTGAAGAAATTAGTAGTGAAGTGGGATAATCAAGAAAATGATTTAATTAATAAGAAATTCTAATAATAACTTAAGATCATACAATGACAAGTTCTCACCTCATTTATTACTGATACTTCTTAATAATTCGTTAAGTCACATCTTTAGGATCTCATGGTAAATTTGACCCTCTAAAAGCTATTTTGATAAAAACATCCAAACACTTTTTTTTTTCAAAATCATTCTCCAAAAGCTAAGTTTTACCTTGTAAATGGTGAAAATCATTATCCAAAAGTAACTCCCAAATGGACCCATTCTCCCAATTAAGGATGGTAGTAAGGGGAGGAATGGAGGATTCGAGCCTTACGCTTCTGAAGGAAATGTTGGAGAGATCTCTTCATGGAAAGTGAAGTGTTGTTGATGATGTTGTTGTTGTAGTTATTATTATTGTTAGTAGTAGTAGTAGAAGGGCTATGCATCTCCCTCTCATGACTCTGACTCAGTGATCTCTTCATCATCATCATCTTCTCTTCCTCTGCCATTTCTTTGCTTGCTTCCTTCATTATCCACCACGCCTGCATTCATTCATTCCCATTTATTACTACTACCTCCTTCCTGGTCCTTAATTATAAAATCTAGTTGACTTTTTTTTTTGGAGAGATTAAGGAAGCTAAATAAGTTACTTAATCATTTCATATGTTGTGTTTTCTTAGATTATATATTACTCCCTCCGGTCCTAATTATAAGACATAGTTGACTTTTTTGGAGAAATTAAGGAAGCAATTAAATTACTTTAGAGTATTTTTATTTTTATTTTTTTCCTCAAAGTAATTAGTTTGACTAATAAACTAATATATAATCTAAATATACACAACATATAAAATGATTAAATAACTTATTTAGCTTCCTTAATCTCTCCAAACAAAGTCAACCATGTCTTATAATTAGGACCGGAGGTAGTAGTTTATTAGTCAAACTATTTAGTTTGAAGAAAAAAATAAAAATAAAAATACTCTAAGCTAATTTAATTAGCTACCTTAATCTCTTTAAAAAAATCAATTAGATCTTATAATTAAACTAGAGGGAATATTTGTTTGTCATATACGAGTAGCTAGCAACGTTGTAATTAATGACTCTTAATAATATAATACTAGAATGACAAAAATTCAAATTGAAAAATCTTTGAATTAAAACTCTAAGGAAGTTTCGTGGAAACTTTCTTTCAAATAACCCCTCACATCAACCACAAGTAAATATAATAATAAAATATCTCCATATTGTCTTGTCTCTTTTCCCTAACTCTCTTGTTCATTTTCCCTTTCCTCTTTCATTATTCATTTTCAAAATATTAGGAAGAAAATAATTCTTCACATCACATTTGGAATTCAGATTAAAAGTAGCATCAAAATAACATCCATTAAAAGTTACAACTGGATGCACTATAAATATAGATAAGATTAGGGTGCTGTATATTACTTTGAATCTAACAATATATCAACATTTAAATGCATTCTTTCTATCCAAAATGATAAATAAAAATAATGACACAAACAAATTAAAATACTAGAAAATTTATGTAAAAATAGAGAAGAAAAGACACAGACCTGAAGGTGGGTGACATCAGAGACGCAAACCTTGCCATCATAGAAAATTGTGAGCTTCTGTTGCTGCCCTTCATCCTCTGCAGCACTCATCTCTCTCTCGTTATTGTTATTATTGCCTTCTCCCACCCTTCATCATTTAAAAAAAAAACACACACACACACATCATCATCATTATGATTATTATTATTATATACCATGAGTATGCAAAACCTAATCAAATTACTACCCACAAGTTATACCAGTCGGGATAAAAAAAATCAGAAGCAAGAAAAAGCAAAAAGAGTTAGAGAAGTTATAGGTTAGATCTTACATGGGGTGGTGGTGGCGGCGGCGGCTGCTGGAATCGTGAGAAGGGAAAAGACAAAGTTCTAAGTTGCAGTTTCTCCTCATCTTCATAAACGATGTCGTTCAGGGGAAGTGAAGAAGAAGAAGAAGATTGAAGAGGGTGAATTGAGGAGCAATAGATATAAAGAAGAGAGAGAGTGTGTGTGAAGAGAAAAGTGTACTTGGGAAACACGCAAGGCACAGGTCGCAGAATAAATTGTACAAGGGCGAAAGTTGAAAACTTGAAACGGTGGGGAGTTTGGCAGACACAGACATTGTGTGTCTTGTAGTTTTGAGCACGTGTTCCACTTTTTTCCTTAAAAAATATGGAGGTATCCGTCACTTCTTTTCATTCCGCCTCGCCGTCTTCCCCCTTTTCCTTTGAATTTCCCCTCTCCAACTCACTATGACATTGCAAAAGTGATTACAAGGTGCACGAAGAATGAAACATATTCACCAAAAAAGTCCTAAAGTAAAGCCACCAATACAATGACAAATTTTAATGTAGGAAATAAAGGATAGGTTTATAATGCTCACTTATTATTATTATTTAGACTTTTTAGTAATTATATTTTTTATCTCGAGACTTTACAATTATACTCCCTCCGGTCCTAATTATAAGAGCTAGTTGACTTTGTTTGGAGAAATTAAAGAAGCCAATTAAATTACTTTAGAGTATTTACATTTGTATTTTTTCTTCAAACTAATTAGTTTGACTAATAAACTAATATATAATTTAAAAATACATAACATATGAAATGATTAAGTAACTTATTTAGCTTCCTTAATCTCTCCAAAAAAAGTCAACTAGCTCTTATAATTAGGATCGGAGGTAATACTTCTTAGTAAATTCTCTAATCCTACATTTATAGGGCATAGAGTGTATTAAGAGGCTTGCCCGCTTGTATTTAAAAAATTTCGTTTTAGTGTGTAGTATTATTCGAAATTTCATAAATTGGATACTTCTTCATATTTGGAATTTCAATTATTATTTATGTAGAAATTTCCCATAATTTAAACATAATCTAGTTTTTTTAACTTTCCAATTATCACTTGTTCCTTACTAGTAAGTAAAAGTAATAAAATTTGAATTTATTTAATTTTAAACATTAGAACTAATAAGATTTAAGGTTTTTATTAGTCACCGTGAAATATGTTAAAAATGTCTTGTAAATAGTGTTGAAAGAATAAGTGGAATTAATTTTAATGGCTTTATATTTGTTTTGGTTGGTATATCATTTCCGGATTATATTTTGCTTTTCTTTTTCAGTCTCTTGTTTTAAGTGTATAGCCTTAATTCATGTTTTGGTTTTATTAGGCAAGAGGAAACAAAATTGGGTTGGGATTTTCAATTCTTAATCTTACAGCAGATCTGACTTTTACCTAAATGATATATGAAACTGCTCAATCTTGTTGGGTCTACTCAAAGAGCATGCCTTGCAGGACGAAACCATTAATTATAATTAATAATACACCATGTGTTGACACTTGACAGTAGTTCTATTTTTTTTAAAAATTATACTTTTACCCATTTTTTTATATAATGCATTTCTAACCTCATTCAAACTCATAAGTTCCTGTTTGGAATATATCTGAAGAAAGTTTGTAATAGGCTGGTAATATATATGTGTGTGTGTATATTCTCAAAGTGTAAAAATTATCAATTTTAAAGTTCAAATCTCTATTTAGTCGAATCAGAATGTCTCTTATAAGAAGATGCATGTGTTTAAAAGACAGAACGTTAGTCAAATGAAAAAAACGGCAACAAACATTAAAGAGAAAAGGATAATATGGGCAACAAAAAATTGCTTGGTGATAGTGTTTCAGTGGTTGTTCACCTAATTATTTTCTTTTATTGGGCACGTGGTATTTGAAGGAGGAGTAATTTTTGATGTTGCTACCAATTAACTTCCACGTGTCACCATTTAACATCACCATAGGAAGGCATAGACTACCTAGCAGCAAGCAAAGCCACCGCTTCTCTCCTTATTAAAAATGACTTTAGAATATTTTTATTGAAATTTAAATATTTTGAAACTAACTTCTTATTATAATATAATTCAAATAAGTTTATATCAAACGATTTTTTTTAATAAAAAATTTATTTAAATAGAAATGACATTATATTAATTGACTTTTAGTACACTATCTTTGTTTCGAAAAATTCAGTTGGTGTTATGAATATACTAATTATGTGGATGTCCATTGACTCTTGTTCCTCAAATAATATTTACGGATCTACTGTTTATACGGAAGCACTGTTCATGTATACGTATTTACTATTCACATATACGTATTTACTATTCATGTATACAGTTACTATTCATGTGGGGCCCACGCGAACTTTCTCTCAAATTCCAGAATGCACGGCGGCGCAGACACGGTTTGAATAATTGAGATTTTGGGGAAAATTACAGCTAATGACCCGTGGAATAATTACACTTAAGGACCCATTTTTCTTCTATAAATAGAGGTCCATTGTAGCATTTTGAATACACTTGAATGAGAACTCTTCTCTCTCTCTCTCTCTAGAATTACTCGCTTTTATTCTTCTTCATTTACCTTAAGTTATCTTTAGTTTTATAACACGTTATCGCAAGACGAAAGTCTTTTAACAAAGGTACGATTGTTTCTTTAACAATATTGTTTTCTTTTATGTTCATTTCATCTATCCGGGATAATCGAAGCCATTATATTGAATTAAAATTATATTTTTATCGATTATTTTAAACATCGGTTTTATGGCTAAGATTTGAGATTATTTACTATTCATTACTATTCATTTTTAATCATTTTTATTCGTATTATCTTTAAATGATTTCTTTATATGTTCGTTATATTAATCATGATGATCTTAACAACATGGAATTAAAAGCATATATTTATGATACCTAATGTTTTAAACATCGGGTTCCATGTATAAGATTGGAGATTATTTATTTGAATAGTATTTTACTATTCATCCTTGATTTGATTATTTTCATATTGTTTATTGTTATTGTTACTAATTTTAACATAACATTTACTTTTATGTTACTAACATATTTATGATTCAAGAATTTACTTTTATGTTACTAACATATTTATGATTCAAGAATTTACTTTTATGTTACTAACATATTTATGATTCATAATTTACTTTTATGTTATTAACATAACTTTTACTTTTATGTTATTAACATTTACTTTTATTTATATCTTATAATTATTAATTTCGACACCTACTTGGGGTTAAACCTCTAACCTAAAGTCATGATTTAATATTCGAATATTTACTTTTATTACTCGCTAACATATTTATGATACGGTATTTAATTATATTGTTGTTTATATTTATTGCTATTTAATATTTATGATACAATATTTAATTATACAAAATATTTATGTATTTACTTTATTGCTATATTAATTCTAATTATTATTATTATTATTATTATTTTTAGTCATGACCAACAATGCGGTCTCACCAAACTTGAGTTTAGTGCTCTTGACATCACCGGGAGAAATTATCTATCATGGATTACGGATCTTTGAAATCCATCTTGATGCGATGGAACTTGGAAATACAATTTTACCGAAAACGATGCATCACGAAAAGATAAGGCGAGAGCAATGATTTTCCTTCGCCACCATATTCATGAAGGATTAAAATCTGAGTATTTAACGGTAAAAGATCCATTTGAATTATGGACAAATTTAAAAGATAGGTATGATCATCAAAAAACGGTGATTTTACCTAGAGCTCGTTATGATTGGATACATCTCGGCTACAAGATTTTAAAACTATAAGTGAGTATAATTCAAAGAGTTTTCAAAATCGGTTCTCAAATGAAATTGTGTGGTGAGAAAATAACTGATAATGATTTATTAGAAAAAACTTTTTCTACTTTTCATGCATCAAACATGCTATTGCAATCGCAATACCGAGAAAAAGGTTTTAAAAAATATTCTGAATTAATCTCATGCTTATTGGTAGCCGAGCAAAATAACGAGTTATTATTGAAAAATCATGAAAATCGTCCAATCGGATCTCGCTCCATTCCCCGAAGTGAATGTGAGTGTATATAATAATGGTCGCGGACGTGGCCGTGGCCGTGACGTGGACGAGGCCGTGGCCGTGGTAGAGGTCGTGGTAATTACCGTTATCATGGTGGCGAAATACTTATTATAATCCTTATACCCACCGAGAAAAAGATAAATAATGAAGGACGAGAAGAATGACAGGGGGTGGTCCTTCAAAGGTTGCTTTGAGAATCAATTTTATCGCCCTTCAAAGGTTGTTGAGAACCTATGTTACCGATGTGGTATGAAGGGACATTGGGTACGAACTTGTCGTACACCCGAGCATCTAGTAAAATTGTATCAAACCTCCATGAAAAAGAGTGTGAATAATGTTGAATATAATGAAAATCATGATGAGGCACGAAGAATGATGATGCCAATGAGCCTAATGAAAGTGATGCTATGGCACACTTAGAGGTGGCGAGTTTTACTTGAAAATGTTTGGTTGATTGTATAATATGTATAATGTTTTGTAATATGTGATTTATGTTTTATATATTATGAGATTATTATTAAAATATGTTTTAATACATTTCTTTTCTATTTGATGAAGATTATGGAAATTACAAATATTGAACACAAGAATGAAGATATGTGTCTCATTGATAGTGCTACAACACATACAATTCTTAAAGACAAGAAATATTTTTCACATCTAACAATAAGTTGTGCAAGCATCAATACTATAGTGGGTAATACAAAACTGATTGAAGGCTCCTAAGAAGAGCAATTATAATATTACCCAAAGGTACGAAATTTGTTATTAATGATGCTTTATATTCTTCTAAGTCTCACGAAAATTTATTAAGTTTTAAGGATATCCGCGGGAATGGATATCATATTGAGACTATAAATGAGAAGAATAAGGAATATCTACAAATTATTTTTGTTAGATTTGGTGAAAAAGTGTTCTAGAAAAATTACCAATGTTATCTTCCTGGTTTGTACTATACAAATATTAGTACAATTGAAACAAATGTTATGGTAAAACGAAGAATTTTGATAAAGATATGTTTAATGTTTGGCATGACCTAGGTTAGGCCATCCCGGGTAATCTATGATGCGAAAAATAATTGAGAATTCATGTGGACATACCTTGAAGTGTAAAGAAATTCCACAATCTCATGATTTCTCATGTGTGGCATGTTCAAAAGGAAAATTAATTATTCGCCCCTCAACAATTAAAGTAGAAAGTGAGTCTCTCACATTTCTAGAACGGATACGAGGAGATATTTGTGGGCCGATAAACCCACCATGCGGACCATTTAGGTATTTTATGGTTTTAATTGATGCATCAACCAAATGGTCGCATGTTTGTTTATTATCTTCTCGTAATTTGGCATTTGCGAGGTTGCTTGCTCAATTGATTAGATTAAGAGCACATTACCCGATTATCCCATCAAGAAAATACGTCTTGATAATGTTTGGTGAATTTACTTCACAAGCTTTTAATGAATATTGTATGTCCCTTGGAATTGATGTTGAACATCCGTAGCACATGTTCATACGCAAAATGGACTTGCAGAATCATTGGTTAAACGATTGCAATTTATTGCAAGACCTTTACTTATGAGGTCTAATCTCTTAATTTCTCGCTTGGGGCCATGCCATTCGCATGCGGCAATGTTAATTCGTATCGTGCCAACAAGTTATCTAAAAGTTTCCCTTTACAAATGGTTTTTGGTCAAGAACCTAATATTTCCCATATAAAGATTTTTGGGTGTGCGGTATATGTGCCAATATCACCACCACAACGGACCAAAATGGGTCCTCAAAGAAGGATGGGAATATATGTTGGGTATGAATCTCCTTCAATTATAAAATATTTAGAACCCTCAACGGGAGATTTATTTACGGACGATTTGCCGATTGTCATTTTAATGAATCGGTTTTCCCAACATTGGGGGAGAAAGTAAGCGGTTGGGAAAAGATATTAGCTGGAATGAATTATCTTTGGCTCATTTTGATCCTCGTACAAAACAATGTGAACTAGAAGTTCGAAGATAATTCATTTACTGAGAATTTAGCTAATCGAATGCCGTAAGCATTTATCGACCCAAAAAAGGTGACAAAGTCACATGTCCCAATTAATGCTCCTATTCGAATTGATGTCTCTCGAAGGACAAGGTCAATTTATTATGAACAAATGCGAAACACGCTTAAAGCGTGGAAGGCCTATCGGTTCAAAAGATAAAAATCCTCGGAAAAGAAAAGGAGCTAAGAATATAGATGGTCAAATTGAGGATAATCAAGGAAAATTTATAGCTCCGGAAGAGCTACCTCATGAAGAGGTATTATCTATAGAAGAGAATAATGAAGTCTCGAAGAGACTCGTGTACGAAACATGTGAAAATAATGAGATCTCAATAAATTATGTTATGAATGGAATCCGATGGGATCGAAATGACGTCAATATTGATGATGTATTTGCTTATTATATAGCAAATGATGTAATGAATAATAATGAGGATTATGAGCCAACATCTATTAGGGAATGTCAACAAAGAAAGGATTGGCCCCTATGGAAAGATGCCATTAATGCGAAATTGAATTCTTTGGCAAAACGAAAAGTATTTGGACCTATAGTCCAAACACCTAAAGATATAAAGCCGAGTTGGATACAAATGGGTATTTGTACGAAAGAGAAATGAAAAAGGTGCAATTGTTAGATATAAAGCACGTCTTGTAGCCCAAGGCTTCACACAAAGACCTGGCATTGATTTTGAAGAAACTTATTCACCAAGAGTGGATGCAACTACTTTTCGTTATTTAATCGGTCTGCGGTAAATGAAGGTCTTAATCTGCATTTAATGGATGTTGTGATTTTTATTTATATGGATCACTTGATAGTGATATTTATATGAAAGTCCCCGAAGGACTTAAGATGCCAAGATAGCATCTAATTCAAATTCTCAAGAACAATATTCAATAAAGTTAAATAAGTCTCTATATGGCACGAAACAATCGGGCGCATGTGGTATAATTGTCTTCAAATATTTGTTGAAAGAAGGGTACAAAAATGACCCTATATGCCCATGTATCTTTATGAAAAGATCAGGAAGAGAATTTTCTATAATTGTCTTTTTATGTTGATGATATCAACATTATTGGAACTCTTGAAGAGCTTCAAAAAGCAATTAATTGCTTGAAAAGAGAATTTGAAATGAAAGATTTGGGAAGAACAAAATTTTGTCTTGGATTACAAATTGAGTATTTAAAGAATGAGATATTTGTATATCAAGAAACTTATACAAAGAAGGTCCTAGAGCGTTTTTATATGGATAAGTCACATCCATTATGTACTCCAATGATTGTAAGGTCTTTGAAAGTGGATAGAGATCCATTTCGACCTAGAATAATTAATGAAGAAGGTGAAGAAGATCTACTTGGTCCGAAGTACCATATCTCGGTGCTATTGGAGCACTAATGTATCTTGCTAATCATACACGTCCTGATATATCATTTGCTGTAAACTTATTAGCAAGATATAGTTCTTCACCTACTCAAAGGCATTGGAATGGAGTAAAACAAATTTTACGCTACCTCAGAGGCACTATAGATATGGGGTTATATTACTCAAATGTATCCAAGTATGAACTGATTGGTTATCTTTGATCTTTGGATTTTTGTCTGATCCACATGATGGTAAATCACAAACAAAGCTATCTATTTACATGTGGAGGTACAAATATATCATGGCGATCTATGAAACAGACTATATCGCCACATCATCTAATCATGCGAAATTCTAGCAATGCATGAAACAAGTCGAGAATGTGTATGGTTGAGGTCGGTAATACATCATATACAAACAACTTGTGATTTATCTTCGGGAAAAATGGTTCCAACAAGTTACGTATGAAGATAATACTGCATGTATTGCTCAACTTAAAGAAGGATATATCAAGGGTGATAGAACGAAGCATATTTCACCAAAATTCTTCTTTACTCATGACCTTCAAAAGAATGATGAAATAGATATTCAGACAAATCGGTTCAAGTGAAAATTTAGCGATTTGTTTACCAAATCACTTCCAAGTACAATCTTTGAAAAACTTGTATTTAATATTGGTCTTCGAAGATTCGAAAATCTTAACGATGTTGTCAAGTGGCAACTAAAAGGAAGATGTGTTCAAAAGACATTGAAAGTAATGTTATCATCGGGGGAGTAAAACCGATGTAATTAAGAGGGGAGTTAATATACGCTTGTACTCTTTTTTCCCTTATCTAGATTTTGTCCCACTTTGGTTTTCCTAGAAAGGTTTTTAATGAGGCGCATTAGAAAGTGTATCAATGAATGATGTACTCTTTTCTTTGGCTAGGTTTTTATCCCACTGGGTTTTTCCTAGTTAAAGTTTTTAATGAGGCATATTCATAAATGGACATCCAAGGGGGAGTGTTATGAATATACTAATTATGTGGATGTCCATTGACTCTTGTTCCTCAAATAATATTTACGGATCTACTTTTGTTTATACGGAATCACTTTGTTCATGTATACGTATTTACTATTCACATATACGTATTTACTATTCATGTGGGGCCCACGCGAACTTTCTCTCAAATTCCGGAATGCACGGCGCGCAGACACGGTTTGAATAATTGAGATTTTGGGGAAAATTACAGGCTAATGACCCGGTGGAATAATTACACTTAAGGACCCATTTTTCTTCTATAAATAGAGGTCATTGTAAACATTTTGAATACACTTGAATGAGAACTCTTCTCTCTACTCTCTCTCTCTAGAATTACTCTGCTCTTATTCTTCTTCATTTACCTTAAGTTATCTTTAGTTTTATAACAGTTGGAACAAAATTCACTTTTGCACATGTTATTCAAATAAGCCTTGGTTGATCTTCCCCTAAAAAAAATAAAAAAATAAAGAAAATTCTGGTCGTTTAGTCGAAACGCAACGCTCTGTTGCATTTCCAGACAAGTTATGCTGATTGTAAAGTCAAATATATGTACCTTCATATCACTCTGATCCTATTTATAAGTCCATTTTGACTAAAAAATTTGGTCATATTTATAAATTCAGTTTCATATCACCCATATTAATTGCACCATGAAGATAGAGAGAAAAGAAACAGTTGAAAAATACCCAATTATAAATGAGGGCAAAGTTGAAAATTTACTCTATAATCATTGTGTCAAGTAACTTTTCTTAGTATGTGAGCTTTGGTCAAAGTGAATTTATAAATAGGATTAAAGTGGTATATAATTAATCACTTTTTATTTTCTGACATACGGTAGAAGGCGAAAAAATAAATAAATTCTGACATAGAAAACACCCCATTAATAATTATGTATGAAACACACTATGGATCACTTGACCAACCTCGATTATGATACTTAATTGAAACAATAATCACGATCATCTATCACCTTCATTACTTCCTTCTTTTTAAGGTTTGTCTCCCCACTTATTCACTTAATCATCTCGAATTTTTAACACTTTATTTATTTTGCTAAAACCTGTCACCAATTAATTTAAGCAACTTCATTTTCATATTCACAATTCACATGTCTATTTTTTTAAAGAAAAATTATTTAGGATTCAATCCTCTCTTTTTTGAGACAGTGTCAAATATTAAATAAGTGCACTTCTTCTATCAAGAGATTCAACTTTTTTTTTTTTTTTTTTTGATATATAAATTTTAGGAAAGGGGTTGGGCTTTCCAACGATCCAAGGGCATGGCGAAATCTCCCTTTTTCCTAGGTAATACTAATGTTAGGTAGGGTAAGCCTTCGATTTCCCTCCGGTGTTTACTTAAGCATCTAGGAACTAAGATGTCTCCTTCAGCGCTTTGATTAACTCTAGGATTGAACCCCCCCTTTGGTGAAAGTGTCTAACTCCTTTGCCAGTTGAACCCAAAGACCACTACAAAAAAGTCATTTTTTGAAGGCATTTTCCGTCGCAAAAAATAGCGTCACAATTGCGACAAAAAACATGAATTCTGTGGCAAATTTCAAAATTTACGACAGAAAATCAATTCCGTCACAAAATTTTGAAATTTGTGACGGAAAATGAATTCCGTCGCAATTTTTGAAATTTGCGACGGAAAAGTATTCCGTCGCAATTGCGACAGAAAATGATTTTCATCGCAAATTTCAAAATTTTGCGACGCAATTCATTTTCCATTGCAAAATTCATTTTATTAAAAGAAAAAATATAAAAAATTACGAAATACAAAAAACTTTTATATCATAAAAATATATAGTAACAATCATAAAGAGTTTACATAGAGAAAACAAAATATAATTAATAATGTTGCAAACAATATGTACTAAAAAAATAGTATAAACAGCAGTAGTATGATTATCATCATCACCACCACCAGGATGATTATCATCACCAGGAGCCGATCCCGTACCCTTGTCTTTTATTAGGGACTGGAGTACAAGCTGCATCTATCTCATCATCTCCTGTGTCTGATGCAGCTCATGTGCTTGCTGGCTCATCTGCTGCCGTGTCTGGCTAGGCTTAGCTGCTTGCTCCTGCATCAACGCCTTCATCTTTTTCAGCTCATATGCAAAAACAACATTAGGAAGTAAGTTTACTTTTTGTACTTCATTTAAATAGATAAGGGAATGAAAATGTAACAATTAATATCAAATGTATTACATTTACCTGCAGAAAAACCTTCACTGCCGGATGAGGAGCGCTTCGTAGGCTTCAGTTGGCTAGCAGAGACACCCACCTTGAAGAGTCTACATTTCTTGTCAAATCCGCCTGCAGCCTGAATGAATAGACTCTCGTTATCCATTTATTGGCCCTAATTAAATTAAAACAATTCCTTATCCTCCCTTGCTATTAGATCAAAAATTAAGTCACAATTATAGTGACTTTCACATTGTCACAAAGTCACTAAAATCATTTACTATTGACTTCATGAAGATTCTGTACAATGTTTTCAAAATTTAATATCACCCTTCCTAAATTGAGTTTAGTCGTCTGCCTGATACAGACTTATTCTCAAGTCTCTAGGGCCAAAATTCAGGATATTACAATCAGTTTCCTTACTCATCCTTTGGATGAGTAGGGGGAGTTCTTTGATCTCATCTGGACGATCCATATTTAATTTTTTTAACTATTGATTTTTAAATGAAAAAATCATTTAAAAAAAATATATTAGTTAAGAGATTATCTTTATTTTATATTTTTTACCCATTAAAATAATTTTTATTTAAAAACCAACCGTTACAAAAATTAAATATGGACCATCCAAATCCCATCTGACTGGTCCAGATAGGAAGAGCCCCCACTCATCCAAAAGATAAATAGGAGAACTGGTTCCATAGCACAGACACAAAATTGAGATCTTGATTTTTCCTATAATACATGTATGTATGAAGCTCAATCAAGTATATAGATGGGTGATGACGAATGAAATTAAAAGTAAGTTCACATACCTAGGCCTACGTTATGGCAACATATACATACATATATAGAAAATGTTGCGTGTGTGTGACCTCATGGATCACGCACGTACGTATTCTTGCTTCTCTAAGCCTTTTTCACTATCCAAACTATGTGAGTAAGTGTACGTATATTAAAATATAAGTTTCATTTTAAATTCGTTAAAGTATTTATTGGGCTTCTTAAAATTTTATGCTTTGATTATATTTGTTGTAGTTATTGTTGCTCTCATTTATCCTTTTTCCATTAGAAGGAAAAATGACTTATATGTTCCTCAACCAAACTTTGTACAATATATAAAATTTATGGGATGAAAAAAGAGGTGAATAAGTATAAAAATAAGGCGTGAATAAGATTGTTGTTGACTAACGAAAGGACCTCTTACCTTACATGGATCGAGCTCTTAGCTTTCAAGTCAATAGTTTCTTCACCAAATACCTCCGAGGTTAGCATTAAATCATATCTTTTCAATTTCCTCCAAAACCGTCTTATATGGAGTAATTAAGTAGAAGTGCAATTAATGTCAACTGTACTGTTTCACTTTACCACCGCCTATCCAAACACACACAAACATGGCACCATTAGACTTAAGCTTAGGACATCATCTAACCGTAACAGACTTCACATTCTATATAATGATAACAAAAAATTAGGAAAATGATCAAAACTTGGTAGAAGCCACAAGTTACATTCCCAAAATCCCAAGTGAATGGTGAAGCTCACGACTCAAGCATTCTAATAGATAGAGTTGGTAATATGGGCTGAACTGGGTTTGGGCTAGCTCGCCACGGGTTAGGACCATATATGGGTTCAGGTAAAAGAAGAAACGAATCAATATAGGTCAATATTTAGCCAACCCAATGCATAACCTTTAGGTTGGCGGGTTAGTCTGCTCAACCCATATTATTTCCTTTTTAATTTTATTTTATACTGTGTTTTTGAAACTTTTTTACGGGTAAAAAAGAACCGCATCAATATGAGTCAATATTTATCCAACCCAACCCATAACCTTTGGGTTGACGGGTTAGCCCGCTCAATCCATATTTTGTTTATTATTTATTTTTTTATAATGAGTTTTTCAAACTTTTTTAAACAGTATACTTAATTATTTTCCTACAAACCTAAACCATAACAAAAATTAAAAATAAATTAAAAAATTGTAAAGTGACAATAAATCATCAAATTCAAAGTTTCAAACATTAAAAATTAAGCATTCATCATCACAAGTCCACACATTACGAAATAAACATAAATCGAAAAGGCATCATTAAAATTCAATACAATCAATTACTAGTTGATATTATTAGTGTTAGGTTACACAATACACTGGGAGAAGTCACATTTTTTTATTAAGTAAATAAAAAGGTCCAACTCGCCACCCTGGTGGTCCAACCTACCACAAGTTGGGCTCATATGGGTTCAGGAAAAAAAGAACCATATCAAAACGGTCTCACTTTTGCAAAACCCAAACTATCCATTTTTTCTGGTTGTGGGTTCGACCTACAGTTAAAATCCATAGTATCAGCTCTACTAATAGAGAGACAAATCCTATTATATTTGGTTTTTATTGGTATACAAAATGAGGTTGTTAAATCCCATAAAAAAACACAAATAAATCTGTACATCTTTTGAAATAAATTCGGTAATGCTTTAGATATTGACCTTTTTAACTCTTTAGATATTTATTTATTAAATTTGGGGTTAACAATTTGTTCTCATATGGCTGCATCTTTTGACTTTTGACAGTTTGACCTCATTTTTACTTTGAGATTGACATGAATTTGATAATGCTTTATTTGATTTAGCTTGGGAGGCAAGGGTTAAAAATGTCAATATCTAAAGTACCATAAAATTCGTTTCAATCTCAAAGTCAAAAGATGCAGCCATGTGAGAACAATTCTTTTGCTTTATAATTCCCTTCCGGCTTAATTACTTTTCTAACTGTAAGGAAGATATGAGCCTTAATCTTTTGAGACGTTACCAAGTAAAATGGATGTAATTACTTTTCGGAAAGTAAAATTTCCTCTCTCTATTTTCTCTCAACCAAACGAGATATATATATATATATAAAAAAAAGAGTGAACTTTATGAAAAACAATTGTGTTGGGAAAAATAGTTCATTACTAAATTTGCATCTTAACTCTTTTAAAAATATATTAAAATAATAGAGTGAAAATTGTAGTGAAACCCACAGTATAAAAAGTAACGGAAATCAAGTCCCTATAACGGCTTTACTATATCTTTTTTCATATAAATTGTTTATGTTTATTTTTACACAAGAAAATAGTTAATTGTATTGGGTAACCATAAGAAAATAGTTTATTGCTAAATTTGCACATTCACGCTTAATTTTATTATTATTAATGGACCAGGATGGGTGAGTCAAACATGCATGTGAGGTCAACATCGATTCACAATATGTAACTAACATACGAAAAAATTCTTATATATGGGAGTTTGTGTCGAAGAAGTGGAAAATGAAATTAAGGTATAGTGCTGATTTGAGGACTTACTAATTAAGAGTCATTGTATCTATATAATAATTTGGTCCCCACCTGAACCTTTGACTATCCTTTTTTAAGTTGGTGCAACCACATGTTTCATTAAACTACCAAAGACATTCACACATATGTCCCTATTTTTAATTAAATATCATCAACAGTTGTTTTTTTACTTTAAATACTGTCACCAAATCAATTTCAAGTTTTATATCCCGGTTTCAAAGTCCCTAAAAAGAAAAAATGACAGAAAAATAACTTTTAAATTGCAAAATCCTAAATCAGGCTTGTTATTAAGAATTGATAAGATAATAACGAGATGTGATAAACAATTCACAACTTATTTCATGAAAAATATCTGATTTGAGATTTTGTAATTTCAAAATTCTTTTTTATCATTCTCCCCAGTAATAATAACATCACTTTACAATTTCAGCAATACTTGTTATTGTTATACCATTTTTCCCTTCAATTAATAAAAATTATAATAGATGGAATTAATATATAATGATAAATATTAGTAGTACTATTACAAGAATAAAGATAAATAGTTTATTTAAATATGAGTATATGGAAGGGAAAAAAGAGAGAGTATATAACCTTAAATATCATGAGATATTGTGTCGTGGTGGTTGAATCACATGTTCACATGTTTTTGGAGTGTGGTTCATTTGATATTATTAGGTGAGTTTAAAAGTAAACGAAATTAAATTCATTAATTGATAATGACCGGTCATCATCATGGTGTTAATTAATTAGACGAATGACTCACATGTCATATATGTGTGTGTGTCTCATATTTCTGGGGGCTGATCAACAATATTCAATCAATTAGAGTGCAATTAAATTAAAATAATCACTTATTTTCATGCCAAAAAAATCACACATTATGATTGATCATACACTACTAATGAACAGAGATATACGATCTTCATCCTTTTTCTAATCAATATATCACTGTATAATATGCAAAGAAAAATAAAGAAGTCACACAGCACTCTCAAATTATATAGGGAAAATTCCAGATAAATATAATCTAAATTAGAAAAACCACAAAAAGTTTATCAACATATGAAAATGACAAATAGGTCTCAAGGAAAAACTTGGGATTTTGAAATGTTATGTTTTTACCAAAATGTCCCCAAGGTTTTTTTTTTTTTTTTTTTTTTTTTTTTTTTTTTTTTTTTTTTTTTTTTTTTTTTTTTTTTTTTTTTTTTTAAGGAAAGAATCCTTGCCACCACTGGAACTCTGCCGTCCGACACCACCCCGTTAGTGATCGAAGCTTTGATGACAACTTGAATAATGAGATTAACTACTTCAATATAGAGATTGACTACTTGAGCTCTCTTAGCCTTATCAGATGTTGTTGACAAGCTAGATAAAGGAAATGACAACTTGAGTATAGCCATTCGCAATTTGGGGAGAACAAGTTGTCAATCGTTATACTCAAGTCGTTATTGCCTGTATTCAACTTGTCAACGATGCCGATAGGGCTAAAGAAGTTCAAGTGGTCAATTTTTATATTTAAGTAGTTAATCTTATTATTCAAATTGTCACTAGAGCTTCCACTGCCGGAGGCCTGTCTGTGGGGTGGTGCTAGTTGGCAGAGCTTCAACTCCGGTGAGGGTTCTTACCGTAAAAAAAAAAAAAAAAAATCTTGATAAGCATTTTGGGAAAAGCACAACATTTCAAAAACTCATATTCCTTCTTTAAGACTTATATATCATTTTTATGTGTTAACATATTTTTTAGATTTTCCTAATTCACATGATTTTATGTGTCTTTCTCCTAACTATATATTCTTTTTTTTTTTTAATAATTTGAAGCATGCGGAAGAAACTTTAATGGAGCCAAGATGCCTATAAATCTCAATTTAAAGCAATCCATACATCCAATATATATATACTATTACAAGAATAAAGAAAAAGGTGATAAGCTAGGTGATAAATAGTGTCCAAAATAAAACAGACTGATATAATACAAAAAATAAAGAGAGAAAAAAAAATCAATACAGAAGAAACTGCAAGAGTGTGTGAGAGCCAAAGGGAGACTGAAAATATATTGAAGGAATTAATAGTGAAGTGAGGGATAACTAAGGAGGGGGAATTACTTTAGGATCCCAAGAAAATCATTTAATTATTGAGAAGTACTAATAATAACTTAAGATCATATAATTGACAAGTTTCTGAATAAGAAATGACAACATCTCATTTATTATTGGGGCTTCTTAATAATTCATTAAATCTAACTCATCCGTAGGATCTCATTGTAATTCTCCTAATTAAGGATGGTAGTAAGGGAAGCATTGTTGTCAAACTCACGAGTTAACTCTCCGAGTTTACTCTTTTTACGTTTTTAGTTTACCAAACCGAGTCGAGTCACTGGTAAACTTGTGACTGTTATAAAATCAATTAAACTTACGAGTTTATACACTGAGTTACATTTTAAACTTATAAAAATCGTGTTAACTCACCCTTAAACTCGTTTAATTTTTTTAAATGATCATGCTTAGCAGCTTTATATATGAGTTTTATAGAAATTTCTTTGTTAAATATGGTAAATTTTGAATATTGGTGGATTTAATTTCAATTATATGAATTTAAAATATATTTAAATCAAATTGTTGTCATTTTTTTTAATATTTTAATGATTTATTATACATTATTAATACCTATTTAGTAGTGAAAGTAAACTCATACGAATTTACAATTCGAGTTCACGATACGAGTTTACATTATTGTCACGAGTTTACTTAAACTCATGTGTTTGACAATCTTAAAGGGGAGGAATGGAGGATTCGAGCCTTGTGCCTTTGAAAGATACGTTGGAGAGATCTCTTCATGGAAAGTGAAGCAGTGTTGTTGTTGTTATTGTTAGTAATAGGACTATACATCTCTCTCTCATGACTCTGACTCAGTGATCTCTTCATCATTGTCTTCTCTTCCTCTGCCATTTCTTTGCTTGCTTCCTTCATTATCCACCTCGCCTACATTCATTCCCATTTATTACTCTTTATTTGTCAAATATGAGTACCAATTCTATTTATAAGTCCATTTTGACCAAATCTCATATACCAAGAAGAGGTAGTTAACTCAATGATTTTGGGGTGAATTTTCAACTTTACTCTCATTTATGATTAGATATTTTTCAACTATTTCTTCTCTCTCTATCTTTATAAGTACAATTAATATAGGCAAAATTGTCAAAATCTCATTTATTACATGAAATTATACTTATAAATAAGAGCAAATTTTTTGGTCAAAATAGACTTATAAATTGCTATTAGAGTGGTAGATAGCAACATTGTAATTAATGACTCTTAATAACACTAGACACCTACTACTTCTCGTGAAATCCTTCAAACGCACTAAAATGACAAATATTCAAATTGAAAAGTCTTTGAATTCAAACTCCAAGGAAGTTTCCTGGAAACTTTCTTTCAAATAACCCCTCTCATTAACCACAAGTAAATAATAACAATTAATAATAAAATACCACTTTGATCCTATTTATAAGTCCCTTTTAATTAAAAAATTTGGTCCTATTTATAAATCCAGTTTTGGAGTAAATGAGATTGTGATAATTTTACCCATATTAATTGTACTAAAGAAAAAAGAGCGAGAAGAAAGAGTTGAAAAATATTCATTCATAAATGAGGGCAAAATTGAAAATTTACCCTATAATTATTGAGCTAACTACCTCACTTTGATATATGTGATTTAGTTTAAAAGAGACTTTATAAATAAAACCAGAGTGGCATCTCGATACTCACACCTACTCTATTATTGTCTTGTCTCTTGTCCCTATCTCTCTGGTTCATTTTCCCTTCCCTCTTTCATTATTCATTTTCAACCTCTTCTCTGTAGTCTAAAGAGGCTGAGCAGAAAAATATAAAGCAATCCATAGCCAACAACTATGGGGATGGTAACTAGTCTAAAAATGACGGCAAATTAGGGAATAGTGGGAGTCTAATTAAAGAGTAGCCATGGCACAATGGTAATTAGGGAACTTCATTTGTTGGCTGACGAAGTTTCTTCACTTTTACCACAAAACAAAGAAGAAGATTGGAAGCTTCATTCACTTTGATAATCTACACGGCAATGGCGTTTTTGGGAATCAAAGGCTGAAAGGGAGAGCAAGCAATAAGGTTTTTTTATTGAAGAAGATTACATTTTAACCCTTGTGTAAATTTTTTGTAATTACTATAAATTTATTAGCTTGCATAGGATGTCATGTGGGATGCTACATAAGGTTTGAGGTGTCTTTAATTTATTAATCCGATGTGGCAATCTCTATTAAAAAAAGATAACGGTGAGTAAACAACCGGGGGTTTATAATAAGAAGATAAAAGGGAAAAAAGGTTTAATTTAAACTTTGAAATGTTAGGGAAGCTATGCAACCGCCTTAAAGTTTAAAGAGTTTTGTATAATTTAGCTATATATTAGATCTGGTAATAATTTAGGTCATTTAAGATAGTTTTATTAATAATATGAGTATATGATTAACCTTAAATATCATTAGAAATTGTGCCCAGGAGGTTGCATCACATATTCCCACTTTTTTGGAGTGTGTTTCATTTGATATTAGGTGAGTTTATAAGTAAAGAAATTAAATTCATTAATTGATAATATAAAGACCGGTCATCATCATGGTGTTAATAAGACGAATCAATAACATGTCATATATATGTCTCTAACATTTATTGAGGGCTAATCCACAATATTCAATAAATTATAGAGCAATTAAATTAAAAATAATCACATATTTTCATGCCAAAAAATCACATATTTTAATTGATCATACACTAATAATAAATAGAATTATATGGTTTTGATCCTTTTTCAAATCAATATCACTTTATAAATACAAGAAGTCACGATAGTCGCAAACCATATATTCTACGAGAAAAAGACAGAATTTTGAAATTGTAAAGTCCTAAATCAAGTTTGTTACTAAGAGTTGGTAAGAGAATGACCAAACTTGATAAATAATTCACAACTCATTTTTTTTTTTGGAAATTCCTAATTTAAAATTTTGCAATTTCAAAAAAAAAATTCATGTCTTTCCCCCAAAATTATATCATGTTTTTTTTTTTTTTAAAATAAAATTTCAAGCATATTGTGAAAGAAACGTGAAAAAGAGAAAAAGAAAACTTTGATGGAGGATGCCTATAATTCACAATCCAAAGCAATACATACACACATAATATATATATAAATATAAATAGAGAGAGAGAGAGATCAAATGTGTTTTTGAGTACTATTTCAAGAATAAAGAAAGAAAAAGGACAAAAGAATAAAGGAAGAAAAAGGTGATAAGCTAGCTAGGTAGATAGTGTTCTAAAGTAAAACTGACGGATGTAATACAAAAAATAAAGAGAGAAACTAATAATGAATAAAGAAGAAACTGCAAGAGTGTGTGAGAGCGCCAAAGTGAGAGTCATGACAATATACTGAAGTACTATAATTATGAGCAGAGAGAGTAATTAATAATGAAGTGAGGAGGAATTATTAATTAAGGATGATGGTAAGGGTGAGGAGAATGGAGGATACGATCCTTGCGCTTCTGAAGGAAACGTTGGAGAGATCTCTTCATGGAAAGTGTTGAAGCATTGTTGTTGTTAGGGCTACACATCTGCCTCTGAGATTGACTCAATGATCTGTTCAACTTCATCATGTTCTTCTCCTCCTCCGCCATTTCTTTGCTTGCTTCATTCATTATCCACGTCGCCTGCATCCATTCATTCCCATTTATTACTATTTGTTTGTCAAATACGAGTAGCTAGCAACATGAAAAATAAGATAAAGAGGTGTTAGATGCAGCAAAAAAATTAAAGTAGCATCTAGCACCTTGATCTTTTTCATAATGCACTGTAATTAAGATTAGGGTGTTGGATCTACTGAAAAATAATATTTGGGTGCCGGATATTACTTTGAATCTAATAATCAACCGTTAAATGCACTACTCTTTTTATCCAAAACAATAAATAAAAATAGAGTAGTTACTCAAGCAAATTAAAATATTATAAAAATTGATGTTAAACTTAAGATAGAGAAGAAAAGACAGAGACCTGAAGGTGGGTGACATCAGAGACGCAAACCTTGCCATCATAGAAAATTGTGAGCTTCTGTTGCTGCCCTTCATCCTCTGCAGCACTCATCTCTCTCTCGCTCTTGTTATTATTGCCTTCTCCCACCCTTCATCATTTCAGAAAAAGAAAAAAGAATACACATCATCATCATTATGATTATTATTATATACCATGACTATGCAAAACCTAATCAAATTACTACCCACAAGTTGTACCAGTTGAGATAACAAAAATCAGAAGCAAGAAAAAGCAAAATGAGTAAGAGAAGTTATAGGTTAGATCTTACATGGGGTGGTGGTGGTCGTCGTGGCTGGAATCTTGAGAAGGGAAAAGACGAAGTTCTAATTTGCAGTTTCTCCTCATCTTCATAAACGATGTCGTTCCGGGGAAGTGAAGAAGATTGAGGAGCAATACACATAAAGAAGAGAGAGAGAGAGAGAGTGTGTGAAGAGAAAAGTGTACTTGGAAAACACGCAAGGCACAAGTCGCAGAATAAATATACATGGGCGAAAGTTGAAAACTTGAAACGGTGGAGTTTGACAGACAGACAGACATTTTGTGTTTTATAGTGTTAACGTTGGATATTGATTTTGAGCACGTGTTCCACGTTTTTCCTTTAAAAAATGGAGGTATGATGACACGGGATGACGGTGATGTGTTGGCGTGTCACCGATACCGCCACTTCTTTTCATTCCGCCTCGCCGTCTTCCCCCTTTTCCTTTGAATTATTTCCCGTCTAACTCATTATATTTAGCCCATATTTGGTTTGGTTGGTATATCATTTCGGGATTATATTTTGCCTTTTCTTTTTCAGCCTCTTGTTTTAAGTGAATAGGCTTAATTTATGTTTTGGTTTTACTAGGCAAGAGGAAACAAAATTGGGTTTGGATTTTCAATTCTTTATCTTACAGCAAATCTGAATTGTACCTCATTCAAACTCATAAGTGACTGTTTGGAATATATCTAAAAAAAGGTATTTTTGCACCATTCATTGGTGTGTCTATCTATGAACTAGGCTGGTAATATATATATATATATATATATATATATATATATATATATATATATATATATATATATATTTGTGTATGTAATAGTAGTTTATTCTCAAAGCGTCAAAATGATCATTTTAAGAGGTTTAAAATACTCTAGAAGGAGTTAGTCTCTTATAATATGATAAATTAAAGTTCAAATCTCTATCAAAAGAGTTGTTTATATTTAGAATGGGATAGCACTTGGAATTTGAATGACTATTGTAAGAAGATGCATGTGTTTAAAAAACAGCACCTTAGTAACAAACATTAAAAAGGAAGGATAATATGGGCAACAAACATGGCGCAATCTTGAGGCATAAAAAATTGCTTGGTAATAGTGTTTCAGTGGGTGTTCACCTAATTCTTGTGTTTTATTGGGCACGTGGTACTTGAAGGAGCAGTAATTTTTGATGTTGTCGCCACAGCTTCCACGTGTCACCATTTTCTACCATAGGAAGGCATAGACTCCCTAGCAAGTAAAGCCACCGCTTCTCTCTTTGTTTCTTGTGAAAATTTTTGTCACACCCCTGAAAATACATTATATATCAAAGGAGTTAAATATCATTTTTACTAAGAAAGTTTAATCTAAGGAGTATTGATCACCTAGAAGTTTTTTTGTCTCATTTTTACCCTGGAAGTTTAAAAACATAGCAATCTTGTCTATCCGTTGATCTTGACCATTGAATTGTTGCTCTTCTTTGTAAATTTTCAAAGGTAAAATTGCTCCTAAAAAAAAAACTCCCAAGACAAATTTGCTCCTAAAAAAAAAACTTCCGAAGTATATTTGTTCTATTTTGTTAACGTTCAGGGCAAAAATGAGACAAAAAAAACTTTCGGGTGACCAGTGCTCTTTAGGCTAAACTTCCATGGCAAAAATGGTATTTAATCCTATATCAAAGTAGTAGCGCAACATAATGACAAAACTACTTGGGCATAGTATACTGATGATAAAATTTTAAACTAAATTAAACTATCCTGCTATTCCATATCATTTACAAATTCTACCAAGAAATATTCAAATTAAACTACAAAAAACAATTATGATCTATCGACCATTATTGCATCCATCAATTGCCTACATCCGCTGTCTTGCCCTTGAAGTTGTGTTCATTGCATTGTTCATACTTCATTTAATGATAGAAGCTGGGATCTTGAAGAATCTCAAAGTAATAGTTAATCTCACATACAATGTATATATAGTATATGAAAATAAATTATAAGCAGAACATAGTCCATAACAACATTTAAGAATCATATATCAAATCATATGCAGCAGGGAATGTAATCACTACCACATGGTCCACTACCATAGCGCTTGGTACACTTAGGGATAATCACCTACAACCATTGAATGCTAGTAGGTTCGCCACCCAACGATTACATGTCCAATAGGCCCTACACCTAACCACAGGGAAGGTACTCCATTGTCAGTGTTTCCGCTCAATTGAGCCACAAGTGGTGTTGGCCTCATACAGGCGGGACTATCACAACCATGATTCAAACATTCATACAAAGAATGTGAGATTAGAGTTATTTCCTGACTATTTATGATCTCCTGAGTCGACTCTGAGTTCATTGATTGTTTCGGGCAAGCGTAGGTTCCTATAATTATACATTTGCGGACAATGGTCACTATTCATACAAACTCTTCTCATATGTCTAAGACAGTATAATTATTATATTTATGTCCAATTCAAAGATAAAGGAGTCCAAAAAATCCCCTTTTATATCATCTTTGACTTTATTTTTCCCATTTACGGACCTTTAACCATTTCAGAATTTTCAATATTTGAAAATTCATAACTCTTTGTACAAATATCAAATTGAGGTGATTATAAAGGCTATGTGACCCCTTAATAAGTCTATTTTAAAGTAAAAATGTTTTTTATAGCCATACATATTCGTACTGTTCCAGAATAAATAAAGCAAAACCACTGCCTAATTTTAAGTTTTAGAGTCATAGGTCATTTTCAAAAATTCATAATTCATTATAAACAAATTCAAATTAGGCAAATGACCTATCAAATTAAAGTTTTTGATGTCCACTTTAATTCTGTAAACTTTCATAGCCTTTGGACACCATTAAGTTATCCCGAAATGCAACGCAAGTTTACTGCCTCCCAGATATTTATCACTTGCAGTTTTTAGAGCTTTTCATATTTTAATTCCAAATCTTCCAAAATTACTTTATTTCTTACCTTTCTCCTACACAAATTTTTCGTTTTAAACCCATTGGAAGTGTCAAAATGGTCAAAATACCATTAATTCTCCTTGTTTTACCTTTGACCAAAAATAAGGTTCAAAGAGTCCAAAAATTACTTCAAGGCATCATACTTTAGCCTTGGATTACCTTATTATTGATTATTTAGGTCCTTAACATGATTTAATCCATCTTAACTAAATGTACAGCACCATCTTTTAAATATTTATAAAAATCTTATGAAATCAAAGGAAATTGATTTCATCACTATCAACAACAAGAGCAAGTACCTAGATTTTCCAGAATCTCTTCTTAATTACTTGGTTGTTCTTGTGGTCTTTTTGTTATTTTTGCTTTCCTCCTTTGCATCTTCAAGCTTTGGTCACCTTGCATAAACCATGCAAGAGATCCTCTTAGAATTTAAGGTAGTCAAGAGAAGCAAGTAGAAGAGAGTAGAAGAGACGTGAACTTTGGGATTTTAAACTTACCTTGGTTTTCCTTTCCTTTTCTCTTTCTTTCTTTTTGGTTAATACTTTTCCTTGGCTCTTCCTTGTGTTGGCCGAAACATATGCATGAGAAAAGAAAATTCAATTGTCTTTATATTGACTTGAACCAAGTCTTGGGGTCCCACACAAGAATCCCAATCAATTGCCCTTCTTTCTTCCATTATCCCATGTGCTTAAGATGATGCCATCTTATCTTATTTGCTTAGCCACTTGGCTAGATCATAGAATGCTTGGAAGAGATATTTTAATTTCTTTCCTTATCTTTGAAGACACTTGTCCACTTGGTTTTCTTGCAAGATCAATTTAGTTCCCATGTGCTTAAGATGATGCCATCTTATCTTATTTGCTTGGCCACTTGGCTAGATCATAGAATGCTTGGAAGAGATATTTTAATTTCTTTCCTTATCTTTGAAGACACTTGTCCACTTGGTTTTCTTGCAAGATCAATTTAGTTCCCTAACTTGCCATGTGTCATTGACTTGGGTCAAAAAAGAATATTTACTTTGATTCTTAATCCATTTGGTCTTCTCCTTCCTTCCCAAGTTTTCAAAATTATCATGCACATGGAGCTTCTTGAATTGTCTCAACATGTGCCCAATTCTCTTGAATTATCTAGATGTACACTCGGTAAAATTCTATGGTTTCTTGAATTTGTTGGAGGCTACTTCATTGACTTGAAGCATATGGTCTTTTATCTTTGAATATTCTTTCCTTCTCACCTTGCCACCTAGCCAATATTTTATGTCACATGTGAATCTCATTGATTAATTGTTGACAATTTGATTCCTCCCTCTATTCCTTGTTACTTGGCCGAAAATGGCCATAATTATTTAGCTTCCATATTGCACTTTATTGGCCAATGGTTAATGTCCAAATAATAGCCAAGTATTACCTCTTTTAACTAAGTTTTTGTAAGACAAAAAACCTTGTATTTATTTCCTCTTCTTTGGCCGAAAATGAGCATGCAATAGAAAGGTTAATGATGTCGTTTTATTGAACAATTATATCATTGTCACACTTTTTGAACTGGGCTTAATCAACTGCCTAATTCAGGCTTAACCTCAAGTTTCTAAACCTAAAATTCATGATATTACATTTCTCTCGCCGTTCAATAAATTTCGTCCTTGAAATTTGAACATTTTTACCTTAGGGAATCATTCTAGACACTTAGTCTATTCCCTTTTTATGCATGCTTACCTAGCACACAACATAATCATCAAACAACAATCTCATTCATCCTGTATCCAAGTGTAGTAATCACATACAAGACCCATTGGTCTATTCTCCAAGCGCTTGGTTAAACAGGCCCCACTGGCCGATTTAATCTACCTTTCGACTTATCTCATTATGACCTTCCGGCTCATTCTATTACTAGAGCACTTGATATTTGGGCCTTACTGCCTATGGAATCATTCCCATGCCATAGGCATCTTGACTACAACTTGGTACAATCTGAATATTCTGCCAGCCTTAAGATATACTTTGGACACACTGGTCTAAAGTCACCACACTAGGCAAGAAACACAGTGCAGGTCTTACAGCCCAGGGTCACCACCCCATACAATCTTGCACACTAGGTCTTACTGCCTTGAGCCTTTGCTCGTCTATCCCGTGTTTGAGCTTCTTCAATTCAAGCTCTCAAACTACTTTCCTCTTGATTAGACTGTAGTTGGCAAATACTATATGACCTAATCGGTTCAGATTTCTAGACCATTCTATCAGTTTATGTTCCTGTATCATCATAATCACCAACTGCACCGCTTTTCCAATTCAACATAGCAGCCACAACAATCATGTTATCGCTATTCAATTCTTCTATGTTGTATTGTTGTCTCATATTCAACATTTCTGATTTTTTAAATTTAACTATTCAAAGTTTCCATGATAGCAGTACATTTTCATAATCGTTTCCAGCTCAATTTCAAGAAACTCATTCACTGCCAGCTCAAATTCCAAAAAATAATTTACCATCAGCTTAAATTCTTAAATGGGATGATTCATTTCACAAGATTCAACGGTTGAGAGGTACACCCCACCATTTCGTCCTGCCTCACAAGGAACTATCCCAATCCTTTCTTTCCTTCACATTCAGCCACCAAACGGTCACCTCCAAGCTTTCCCCTAGGACGCCATGTCACAAGGGTCACTCATTTGAGGTAACGGCCCTTATCAAAGTGGGATTTTCATTCTCGGATTGGTAGTATTCACCACTGGTACGAGTGTCAACATCTCATAAACATATCCCATCAAAACAATCATTTCTTTCAATTCTCAGTTCAAATGAGCTTTTATCAATAGCAAATGATTCAAAAAATTCTGAATACATCTAGCAAGATCCAACAAATTGAGTATGTCTACAACAATTTCTGGCCTTTTCTAATTCCGTATTACTTCCACCATAACATAGTTCAAAATTCAGTTCCAATTATGGGTTCCACAAGGACTCCATGTATGAGACAACATAGTTCAAAGAATAACCATTACGTCTAGTCTCAAATTCTGTTGAAAATATTTCATTTGAAAATTCAATTTCGAAAATTCACAAATACAGCAGGTGCATTGGCAAATTCAAAATTCAATTTTCAAACATATCCAGAAACCAGACAATTGATATAACGGGTAATCAATTATAACACATTGCACATTGCACATTCCAGGCTCTAGCTCTTGCTACTCGAGTCATCCATATGACACACTGTCCATTCCATTCGTCCAACCATTTTCAAACATGTCCTCTTCTTTGGCCGAAAATCTGCATGCAATAGAAAGGTTAATGATGTCGTTTTATTGAGCAATTATATCATTGTCACACTTCCTGAACTGAGCTTTATTAACCGCCTAATACAGGCTTAACCTCAAGTCTTTAGACGTAAAATTCAGGATATTACAATTTTTCAATACCTCCTCCTCCTTTGAGATACTAACTTCTTTATTAAAAATGACTTTATATTTTTTTTTTTGAAATTTAAATATTTTGAAACTAACTTCTTATTATAATATAATTCAAATAAGTTTATATCAAACTATTTTTTTTTTAAAATTATTTAAATATAAATCACATTATATTAATTGATTTTTATTCTATCTTTGCTTCCCAAAATTCAGTTGGGATAGAATTCACTTTTGCACATGTTAATCAAATAAGCCTTGGTTGTTCCCCCCCCCCCCCCAAAATAATAATAATAATGAATCAAATAAAGAAAATTCTGGCAGTCTAGTCGAAACGCAACACTCCGTTGAATTTCCAGACAAGTTAGGAATTGTATGCTGATTGTAGAATCAAATATATGGATCTTCATATATAATTAATCACTTTTAATCTTCTGACATAGAAAGGAACCCATTAATAATTATGTATGAAACACGCTATGAATAACTTGTCCAACCTCGATCAATCATTACCTGAAATATTTTTTCAATATCCTAAAATAAATTTTCAAAATCATGAAGTATTTTTTCAATCTCTTTAAATATCTTTTAAGTACCTGTCAATACTCTAAAATATTTTTACAAGATGAATCATTAAACAATGTGGTTCAAATAAAGTGAAGAAGAAGATTGAAGTGGACGAATTGAGGAGCAATGGATACAAAGAAGAGAGAGTGTGTTGTGGTTCAAATAAAGTGAAGAAGAAGAAGAAGATTGAAGTGGACGAATTGAGGAGCAATAGATACAAAGAAGAGAGAGTGTGTGTGAAGAGAAAAGTGTCCTTGGGAAACACGCAAGGTACAGGTCGCAGAATAAATAGCTCATGGGCGAAAGTTGAAAACTTGAAACGGTGGGGAGTTTGGTGGACAAAGACATTGTGTGTCTTGTAGTTTTAACGTTGGATATTGATTTTGAGCACGTGTTCTACGTTTTTCCTTTAAAAAATGGAGGTATGATGACACGAGATGACGGTGATGTGTTGGCGTGTCACCGACACACAGCCACTTCTTTTCATTCCGCCTCGCCGCCGTCTTCTCCTTTTCCTTGGAATTTACCCTCTCCAACTCACTATTACATTGCAAAAATGATCACAAGGTGCGCGAAGAAGGAAACATATCACCAAAAAAGTTCTAAAGTAAAGCCACCAATATGCAATGACAAATTTTAGGGTGGGGATAGGTTTATAATGTTCACTTATTATTAAGACTTTTTAGTGATTATATTTTTTTTCTCAAGACTTTACAATTATTCCTTTTATTATATTCTTAATTACTTCACTAATCCTACATTTATAGGGCATAGAGTGTATGCTTAGGCTTGTGGCAGGGTCACCAACAAGGATGGTTGGGACTTTTTTTAAGTAGGGGCAATACTGCAAAATCATAAGTATTTTAAAAATTCATTTTAGTGTGTAGTATTGATCTGAAATTTCGTAAATTGGATACCATCTTGATATTTGGAATTTCAATTATTATTTATGTAGAATTTTTCCATAATTTTATACACAATCTAATTTTTTTTAACTTCACAATTATCACTCGTTCCTTACTGTTAAGTAAAAGTAATAAAATTTGGAAGTTATTTAATTTAAAAAATTAGCACTGATAATATTTAAGGTTTTTATTAGTCATGGTGAAATATGTTAAAAGTGTCTTATTAATAGGGCTAAAAGAATAAGTGGAATTAATTTTAATGGCTTTATATCTGTCGGCTTCTTATGATTATATTTAACTCATATTTAGTTTGGTTGGTATATCATTTCCGGATTATAGTTTGCTTTGCTTTTTCAGTCTCTTGTTTTAAGTGTATAGCCTTAATTTATGTTTTGGTTTTATTAGGCAAGAGGAAACAAAATTGGGTTGGGATTTTCAATTCTTAATCTTACAGCAAATCTGACTTGTACCTAAATGAAACTTCTCAATCTAGTAGGGTCTACTCAAAGAGCATGCCTTCCACGAAGAAACCATTAATTATAATTAATAATACACCATGTGTTGACAGTATTTTTTATTTTTAAAATTATACTTTCATCCATTTTTTTTTTATAATTTTCTAACCTCATTCAAAGTCATAAGTGCCTGTATGGAATATGTCTAAAAAAAAAGGTATTTTTGCACCATACAATGGTGGGTATACACATCAACAATCTCTCTCCTCAAGATTAAGTTAAATCAACGGTTTTAATTGGATGACGAGAGTTGAGGAGAAAATTAGCTAATGAAAGAATCTTGTTCCCTATATAATAGGCTGGTAATATATGTGTGTAATAGTGGTTTATTCACAAAGCGTAAAAATGATCAATTTTAAGTGGTCTAAAAAACTCTAGAACGAATTCTTTCATATGTGAAATTTTAGTCAAATTAGAATGCCTCTTATAAGAAGATGCACGTGTTTTAAAGATAAAACCTTAGTCAAATGAAAAAAAGTGCAGTAAACATTAAAGAGAAAAGGATAATATGGGCAACAAACATTGCGCAACTTGAGGCATAAAAAATTGCTTGGTGATAGTGTTTCAGTGGTTGTTCACCTAATTTTTTTGTTCTATTGGGCACGTGGTATTTGAAGGAGGAGTAATTTTTGATGCTGTTACCAATTAACTTCCACGTGTCACCATTTGACATCACCATAGGAAGGCATAAGACTACCGAGCAAGCAAAGCCACCGCTTGTTTCTCGAAAATTTTTCAGTCCCTCTTCCTCCTTTGAGATTCTAACTTCCTAATTAAAATGAATTTAGAATATTTTTTTGGAATTTAAATATTTTGAAACTAACTTCTTGTTATAATATAATTCAAATAAGTTTATATCAAACTAAGTTTTTTTTTTAAAATAAAATAAAATAAAATAAATATAAATCACATTATATTAATTGACTTTTACCCTATCTTTGTTTCGCAAAATTCGTTGGATAAAATTCACTTTCGCTCAAATTAATGAGTTTTGAAACCGAATAAAAAACCTGATTATGAGTAATCGCGAGCGTAAGAAAAATAAGGAGAGCGGTGGCAAGGAGGGGTCGGGTGGCGGCGACGGGGAAGGGGACAGTGGTACGGATCCCAGAGAGAGTGCTAAGGTCGTTGGTGGGAAGGGCTTTACCTTCGGAAAGTTGGCTGAGGGGAAGAGGAGTGGAGAGGGAGGTCCGACTGGCGTTCCAACGGCAAATCAGAGGATGGGTGCAACCACGCTGTCATATTGCAACAAGCTTCTTTCACCTGGATGCGCAGGATTTCTAGTTCAACACTCTGAGGAGGATGACATTATGCAGGGGTGGAAGGATTATTTTCACAAGATGAACGAGAAGGAGTCTCCGAGTAACCTGGAAGAGACCGACGATGAGGATAGTTTGATGGCGAGAAGGATGGAGGGGAAGCCTGGAAAACTGACTTTCACTGCTAAGGAATATGCGGCATGGTGCTTACCATGGACGAACTCCCTCATTATCAAAGTTTTGGGTGGAAACTTCCCTACCTATGTTATCCGTGATCGTATTAACCGCATGTGGCGACCGAAAGATCGACCCGTTGAAATTGATCCCACTGAATAATGGCTATTTTATTGTTTTATTTTCGAATAAAGAAGATAGAGCATACGCCTTTCAGGAAGGTCCTTGGATGATTGAGGATCACTATCTAATCGTTCAGCGTTGGCGTCCGAATTTTAATCCCTGGAAGGCAGACCTTAAATGTAACATTGTTGCGTGGATGCGACTACCGGATGTCCCTTTTGAGTTCTACAATGTTGAATCACTACGCCGGATTGGGAACATGATTGGTAAGATGATTAAAGTGAACCGTTCTACGTCGATATATGATAAAGGAGGTTTTGCACGCATATGTGTGGAAATTGACTTGAAACAACCTCTGCTTCCAACTTATATGGTATTCGGTGAGGAGCATCAAATTATTTATGAGGGTCTCCATCAAGTTTGCTTTGCATGTGGAAAATATGGGCATCAAAAGCATGGTTGCCTGACGATCCTAAATCAAGTTAGTACACAAGCGGCTAAACAGGGGAACGTGGAGACTAGTGCAAGCAGCAATAGCAGTCAGGCTTTGGAGACGGATGCTGGTAGTAAGAAGGAGGCAGTCAATGGAGGAGGTGTAGAGAAAGACGGTGTGAAGACGGTGGGAAAGGAAACAGAGGTCACCGGAGCAGCGTCCACAGGAGTCGGTGGTGAGGTGTCTGGCAAGAGTCTGTTTGGGAAAATCAAGATTCTAAGGCGAGAATCTCGTGGACATTTAATTGCGCATGATTCCAAGAAGGGTAGTTTTGAGGATCTGGTGTTGGTTGCTTGATTCGAAAAACGCTGGGGATATGAGAGATTTGCGGCAGGATTTAATGAGGAATGAAGTGGCAATAGGGCTACATGAGAATCAAAAGGATTTGAATAAAGATAAGGGCCCACAAAAAGTTGAATGGGTCCAAGTGGGTTCTAAGAGGAAGAATGAGAGCAAAGGCAGGATCAAGGGGAAACAAAATAAACCGCCTGCTAGACAAAGGGTGCCTCGGTCTACACCCTTGGGCCATACGCTGGGGCCCAATAATCTGAATTCATTTAATGCCTTGAAGGGAATGGAGGAGCAGATGAGTGATTTGGCACCAGACCTTATGAAGAAGCCCACGACTCTAAATGGGTTGGGCCAGGACATGAATAAAGTTGGGTCCGCTGTGACGCTACCTGAGAATGCCATGATGTCATCGATTGAGTGCAAATATTTGACTGAAGTATTGAGAGCACCGGATATGGAACTTCAGAATCAGGAGAATGGTTTGATGAATCAGCAACACTTGGATGAGACCATGTGTGACCCGGATAAAACCGAGGGGGAGGTCGCCACACCCCAACACCCACCTACTGTTTCCTAATGAATTTTCTAATCTGGAACTCTAGAGGTACTGGAGCCAAAAGTTTCCCTGCTCCAGTACGTGACCTCAAGAACCATTACCAGCTAGATTTTATTGCAATATTGGAAACAAGGTGCTCTAAAGATAATTCCATACTAAGAGCGAATCAGTTGGGATTTCCTATTATGGAGTTAATTGACTGCGAAGGTTTTAGTGGTGGTATTTGGTGCCTTTGGGAGAATAGCATTGCTTCTATTTCTATTCTAGATCGTCATCATCAGTTTATCCATTTATGAGTCGTTGGGAAAACTGGTTGCTCCTGGACCCTTACTGTAGTATATGCCAGTCCGTCGTGTGTTGCCCACCGTGTGTTGTGGGATTCTCTTTCCCGGCTTGCCCCCACGATACAGGATGCCTGGCTTATTGGTGGTGATTTTAACGGTACCTTGATGCTAGGTGAAAGGCGTTCCTCTGCCACTGTTCCGACGTCTGTGGACCGTGAATTCCTTAGATGGATTGATTTGTATGAGATGATGGATATTGGCTTCGCCGAACCAGAATTCACATGGAGGAGAGGCACCTCCGAGGCAAGGCTTGATAGGATGATTCCCAATGAGTCAATCTATTTTCTATTGCTTCAGTGTTCACCTGCCATTTTTCAAATCAGATCATAGGCCTTTGCTGCTTAGACTTGATATAGCCAAGGCTCCTGCTAGGCCTAACCGTCCATTTTGTTTCATTGCGGCTTGGGTTCTCCATGAAAAGTTTGAGGACTTTGTCTGTCAGGCTTGGCTCTCCGATGTATCTTGGATGCAGAATATTTCTCAATTCACTACTGCATGCTCTATGTGGAATAAAGAAGTCTTTCGGCATACGGAGGGAAGGAAAAATCTTCTTCTTCGCCGTCTTGATGGTTTAAATAGGGCAGCCTCTCGGTCTGGCTCCTTGGCCAACTATGAGAACTTGCAGTTAGCTATTTGGAAGGAGTTAGAGGATGTGCTAATTCAGGAATCTCTTATTTGGGCACAGAAAGCAAGAGCGTAATGGTCATTTTATGGGGATCGCAACACTCGCTACTTCCATAGTCGTGCAAACCGTCGACGGAAATCCCAACGTATTGAGGCTATTAAAGATGCTGGGGGTGCATGGGTTTATGATTCCTTGGTAATCAAAAGTATGGCTACTTCCTTTTTCTCGAACCTTCTTACTGAGGACATTGCGGCTAGGCCATCGCTTAGCTGCTCCATATCTTACCCTTTCGCTGAGGAGGGCTTACTGAGATGGTGTAGCAGAGAAACCTCAGACATTGAAATCAAGGATGCCATCTTTAGTATGGGTGCACTAAAATCCCTAGGTCCGGACGAGTTTAATGCTCTCTTCTTCCAAAGCCAATGGAGTACGGTATCTACATCTGTTATACCATATGTTAAATTTCTGTTTGCTAACCCGCAGGCCATTAAGGATGTCAATGGCACATTGATGGTGCTTATCCCGAAAAAAGAACATCCAGAATCTATAGGGGACTTGAGGCCGATTAGCCTATGCAACGTTATCTATAAAACACTGTCTAAAATTATTGTGAATCGTTTGAAACCTATTATGCCCCAAGTGATAGCTCCGAATCAATGTAGTTTTGTACTAGGGAGGCATAGTAGTGATAATATAATTGTAGCACAGGAGGTTATTCATACCATGAGGAACTTGAAGTAGAAAAAGGGTTTTTTTTGGCAATCAAGATTGACTTGGAGAAAGCATATGATCGAGTGAATTGAAATTTTTTGAAGAGCTGTCTCCTTGAACTTAATTTTCCAAGCCATATTACTGAGGTAATTAGTCAGTGTGTTAGCTCAAGCATGCAACTGCCATGGAATGGGGATAAAGCTGAGACTTTCCAACCCTCTAGGGGAGTAAGGCAAGGGGATCCATTATCACCATATTTGTTTGTTCTATGTATGGAGAAATTGGCTCACCTCATCCAAGCTGCCATTTATGATAAACGTTGGAAGCCGATCCGATTCACAAGAACTGGGCCTCCTATTTCCTATCTTTTCTTTGCGGATGACATCATTTTGTTTGTAGAGGCCTCTATGGATCAAGTTTCTATGATTAATGAGTGTCTGCGAACCTTTTGTGAAAGCTCTGGACTAAAAATTAACCAGTAGAAAACCCAAGTGTTCTTCTCAGACAATGTCCATCATGTTAGAAGAAGTGAGATGTGTGTGTCACTTGGATTCTCCATTACTAGTGACTTGGGAAAATACCTGGGAGTTCCACTTCATCACAAGCGTGTCACAAAGGAGTCCTATCACTATGTGGTGGATAAGGTTAAAACTAGGCTGTCCAATTGGAATGCCAAGTCGTTATCGTTGGCAGGGAGATCTACTCTTATTTCATCGGTGACCACAGCGATCCTAGGATATGTTATGCACACCTCACTCTTACCAGTCAGCACCTGTGAGTCTTTGGGTCAGTGTAACTGGAAATTCCTTTGGGGAACTACTGAGGAGCAGAAGAAGATACCATTGGTTGCTTGGGATGTGGTATGCAAACCCAAAGCTAGAGGCGGGCTGGGACTCCGGCATACTAGCTGCTACAACCAAGCGTATCTCATGAAGGTTGGCTGGAATCTCTCAACCAGACGTGACAACTTTTGGCTAAAAATTATAAGGAACAAGTATAACTGTGGTACTGATTTTCTTCCCAAAATAGACATGGGTCGGCCTGGATCAAACCTATGGAGTGGAATCAAGCGTACGTAGAATAAAGTACAAGAGGGGATTGAGGAGATGCCAAATGGGCATTTGAGATGGAAATGGAATAAGGATGGTGTGTTCACGGTGAAGTCGGCCTACAATGCTCTTAACAATATCACGCTACCTCAAGAACCACTCTGGGATACCGTTTGGAAACTCAAAGTGCCAGAACGTTGCAAAATGTTCTTATGGCTCGTCCTCCACAAACAGATTTTAACTAATGTATCCAGGTGTAAACGTGGTCTGAGTGCTAATGGCAGCTGCCCGATCTATCATGAGGCGTTAGAGGATCTCCAACATCTCCTTAGGGATTGCCCGAACACTCTCAAGCTGTGGCGTCAACTTGTGCCTCCGGACATATGGCGTACATTAGTGCCCTTCAGTTTGATAACTGGATTCGCTGGAACCTTAAAGCTAGAGGTGGCAAACAGCAAAACGACGAGTGGAGGCAGCTTTTCGTCATCATTTGCTGGTGGTTATGGTGTTGTCGAAACATTGCAGTATTTGAGGGTAAAACGATCTCAAACTCTCAAGTAACAGCCAGCGCATCAGCTGTGATGAGTAGCATGAACGAGGCGCGGCATCGGTTATGCCCTATGAATGGGAAGAATCAGTCGGAAACTACGCATGGGGAACGTTGGCAACCTCCTCCAACTGGCTGGGTTAAGGTAAACACAGATGGAGCTTTCACTCACATATCCCCTGGTATCGCTAGCGGAGGAATCCTGCGTGATAGTCGTGGATTATTCCTGAAGGCGTTTATTTTTAAAGGTGGAGAAGGGGACAGTTTGACCGCGGAGTTGTGGGGATGCTTACACGGACTAAAACTTACTTGGGATTCAGGGTTCAGAAGCGTTATTCTAGAGACTGACTCTGCAGACGTGATCGCACTGGTTCAAAGCCCTGTGAATGAAACTCATGAGGATAGACGGCTGGTCGAAGAAATTAAAGGTATGATGGACCGAGACTGGAACATTGAGGTCAAGCTCATAAGTAGATGGGCGAACGCTGCTGCTGACCATTTAGCCAAGGAGGGTTTATCGGTTATGCCAGGGATCCAGATTGTCTCATCTGCTGCTACAGCGTTAGAGAGGATTCTGGATACTGATATAAGCTAGTTATTGTGTGGTTGCTTATTTGTATCCAAAAAAAAAAAAAAAAAAAAAAAATCACTTTTGCTCATGTTAATCAAATAAGCCTTGGTTGATTTTTTCCCCTAAAAAATAATAAAGAAAATTCTGGTCGTTTAGTCGAAACGCAACACTCCATTGAATTTCCTGACAAGTTAGGAATTGTATGCTGATTGTAAAGTCAATTATATGGATCTTCATATATAATTAATCACTTTTAATCTTCTGACATAGAAAGGAACCCATTAATAATTATGTATGAAACACACCATAGATAATTTGTCCAACCTCGATTATGATACTTAATGGAAACAATAATCACGATCATCTATCAGCTTCATTACTTTCTTCTTTATAAGGTTTGTCTCCCCACTTATTCACTTAATCATCTCGATTTTTTAACCCTTCATTTATTTTTCTAAAAGCTGTCACCAATTAATTTAAGCAACTTCATTTTGATATTCACAATTCACATGTCTATTTTTTTAAAAAAAAATTTGAGAAAAATTATTTAGGATTCAATCCTCTCTTTTTCTTAGCACAAACAGTAGTATTTGCTCTAGAACTAATTAGAACGATTATTAACTTTGGGTCCGAGCCCAGAATTTTGATAAGGAAAGTGGGCTTCAAATTTTTAATCAGCCATCATCATTGGCCCGTATAACTGCTTTTCTTCTTTATTCTTCTTTTTTTTTTCCCCACCCTACATATACTTGTGTTTATATATATATATATATATATATAGCCAAATTAAATGACATTGGTAACAAAAGGATAATTTTAAAGGTGACAACAACCAATATAGAGTTGGTTTAGCAGTGTAAGACTCCCTAAATCCATTTGGATCTCAAGTTTTAGTTCTAGAGGAAATACTTGTATTAGGAGGGACAACTACAAATCTCAAACTGTATACTGAGATGATAATATAAAAAAATGCCACAAGAAAACTAGGTTAGTAAATCGACATAAAGAAGGATTAACTACTACATCTAAACTACTTCTTCCGGTCCTTTTTATAAGTAACAATTACCTTAAAAAATACATATCAAATTAACTAATTTTCTTCATATAATTAAACTAGACAAATATGTCTTATATTAAGGAGAAGATGGAGTATTATTTTGCATTAGTGGGTGTTTAGCATTACCCTTACACTATCACCTTGCTAGCTAGCAACGAAGCCATAGCTCAGACACAAAAGTGAGATCTTGATTTTTCCTATAATAAACGCACACACATGTGAAGCTCAATCAAGTATATATGGGGTTTGTATGTGAGGTTGGAGTGATAAATGAGATGGGTGATGGCGAATGGAATTAAAAGTAAGTTCACGCACCTAGACCTACTTTATGAAAAGATATATATACATACATAGATATATACATAACGTTGCGTGTGTGTGACCTCATGTATCGCGTACGTACATATTCTTGCTTCTTTAAGCCATTTCACTATCCAAACTATGTGAGCATGGGTGTATGCCAAAATATAAGCTTTATTTTAAGTTTGTTAAATCATTTATTGTACTTTTTTCAATTTTACTCTTTTTATTGTATTTGTTACATTTATTGTCGCTCTCACTTATCTTTTTACACAAAAGGGAGTAACAACGCATATGTCCCTCAACCAAACTTTGTACAAATATGTAAAAATGGGATGAAAAAAGAGGTGAATAAGTATAAAACTAAGGCGTGAATAAGATTGTTGTTGACTAACGAAAGGACCCTTATCTTACATGGATCGAGCTCTTTGCTTTCAAGTCAATAGCTTCTTCACCAATCAAGTCCGAGGTTAGCATTAAATCATATCTTTTCAATTTCCTCCAAAAACGTCTTATAGGGAGTGATTGAGTAGAAGTGTAATTAATGTCAACCGTACTGTTTCACTTTATCATATATTTGAATTTATTGGAGGATTCCTAATTTCAATGATAAGAGTTTGTTGTGCTCGATCAATCCCTAGCTCTGTGCTTATTAATGAGTACAATGTATGCCTAGTCCCCTAATAGAATTAAAGAAAGGTAATTAAATTGTTAAACCTTTCAAAAAATAAAATAATTTACAAATTTTACTCATGAATTTTGATAATAAAATAATAAATTTTTTATTTCAAAGTAAATAACTTTTGACCTGGATAATATTAGAAAATATTTAGTTGATAACCCTTTCACGACTCAATTATAAGAATAATCAATACCCTAAAAAGGTGCTTTGTAATATGAAAAGATTATTAAGGATTATTTTGTCTAAATCTTCGATCCAAATACCATTAATCGTTTGGTATTTGGTTGGTAGGAGATAATCGGAACTGTTAGTAATAATATTTAATCAAAATGCATGACTGGGTCTAGCTACCATTTGAAGCTTGTATGGCCATCTCATAGTGTGCCTCATAATTATAAACTCAAAACAATCTAAAAACTGTAGCACTTCACTTCACAGAGACCCAAAAATGAATCACTTGTAACAAAAATATCACTTATATATTAAACATATTGATATATGCACACAGATACAAAATTATTGTAATTTACCTAAATGGTCTGTTTGTGTATTGTCTATATTCTCATGTCTCTCTACAGCTAGTCAATCCATCCACTTTGACAATTTCAGCCTTTGACTTACTTATTTATTTACCACATTTATAATTTTTTATAAAAATAGAACTGTTAATAACTGTGCCTTGTATTACGCCTGCTTGGCCAGATCCTTAACGTCCACAAACGTCCCATGAAAACCGTACGGCACTCTCGAGGGAAGCTTAACAGTGGCTTCCACCTTCATTTCCACCGCGTTCACGATCTGCAACTCCGATTTCCGTGTCTTCTCGTCATGAACGAAACTCAAAACGTACCCTTCGTCTTCTTCTCCGTCGTCGTCCTCATCCTTCTCTCCCGCTGCCAAGAAAAATGGCTCTCCTCCGTATCTTTTTTCTCCATACATGTATTTCCTCACCTCCCCTGTCATCAAATCCACCTTCGCGAACCCACTCACCTTCGGCCACGGCTCCGCGATGGACAAATACGCGAACCGGGTTTTCCTTCCCATCCGATTCCGGTTCACCGTTCCGGCTTCCAAGTTCATTTGCTCCGAGATAATGACCCGGCGTGTTGACTCACCTGTGATGAGGTTCAGCCTGATTTCCGACAACACGCTCGTCAGCTTCTCTTCGCTTTCGTTAAAAATGGAATCCGGCGGCGACATGCAAGAGCCGACAACGACGACTTCGTTCGTCTCTGGTTCCTCCCACGCGTTCCAGAAATGAAAGCAAAATATGTTTGTGCACTCAATCCAAATGATATCTGATGCGTCTCTCGCATTCTTCGCGAGAATCCCAAGCCTCGATTTCTTCGACTTGTCGTAGATCACCGGAGATCCTCCTGTGATCATATCTTGGAGCTTGAACACTACTTGCTGATCCGGAATCACCACGTAGTTCTCTGTGATCGCGAAATCGTGAGTCATTGTAGGAACTGGTAAAGCAATTCCCACGTCACGTGATTTCTTTCCTTCTGGTGAGAATCTCAAGTATCTGAGGTATGGCTTTGAAACGACGTCGTAGCTTAGGGCAAATAGGTCACCGGAATCTGGGTCGACCTTCGGGTGAGCAATCATGTTGGATTTGAGCTGGTCATCGAAACTGTATCTCCCTACGGTTTTGATGTCACCAGAGGGAGTGATACGGACGTGGTAAGGATGGTCATCTTCTGACATTGCTAGGAGGCGGCCGTTGAAGTAGACCAAGCCAGCGTTGGCGACACCGACGCCGTGGCTGTGGTCGACGAGGCCTAAGAGCCCACGAACGTAGAAGAGGAGGAGTCGGGCTATACCCGAATGCCCATGGAGCTCGCCGATTGCCTTGGGGAACACTGGCCGGCCAAGCTTCCGTTCTTGGACAAGCCTCTCCGTCTCAGTAAACCGGCAAGCGTAACTAGCTGAGCCGCCGTGTATACTAATGGCGTGAACCATGCCGTCGCCGTCGAACAAGTGGTGCCCTGAGATGGGATGGAATAAAGGGTTAGCACCGTTTCGGACATAAACGCCGTTAATGGAGTTGGGGATACTGCCAGTGACGGGGAGGCAATGACATACGGACTGTTCCGGCACCGGAGCGAAGTTGCCGGCGATCTGAACTCGTGGGTCGGCAGTTTTTGGAAGTGGGTGTTGGAGTTCTCGTGAGATTAACGCGCTCTCGGCGGCGTTTAATGCCATTGATGCTACTTTTTGGATTGGGTTCCACAGAGATGAAGGAGGAATGGGAGTTTCAGGTTTGGTAGTAATTAGAGGTTGAGGACGGGGGCTTTTTGGGAAATCAAGAAATGGAGGAGAATGTAAAGCAGAGTGAACAACAGGATTAAATGGTGTTCTGAGAATGGGCTTCTTGAAGAAGGGGAAGGAGTCAGAAGTAGAAAAATGAGTAGTGGCAAAAATAAGAGAGGAAGGTAGCATCATTGAGAAATTTGAGGTTTTGAGAAGGAGAAGGAGAAGAAGTGGTTCTTTGAGGGAAGGAAGAAATTCAGTGAGGTAATTGTAGAACCCAGAATGGCTTCGGAATATTCAGGTCATCACCTATATATGTATGAATGAAATAACTTTATTTTGATATTATGAATGAAATAGGGCATCTTAATCATTTTCATTATGAATGAAATGGTCTTGTATTGAGGAGGATGACAGGATAGGATATTATGAAAATGATCGGAATCTAGCTGTTCACATCTGAATGGAAAAATAAACACATATGTGATCCGTAGAATTAAAGAAATTATTATCAAACACATCAATCTAGCTTTAGCCATCTTCTCTCTTTACTGTTATGGCATAAAAATTTGCATTTTTTTGGCTTGTGAAAAAGAAAAAAATGAAAAGAACACAACATTCAATTCAAAGGCGACAGTGAATTATTAATTGCCCACTAATTAGAAAGTGAACGACGACTTTGAGGATAAATAAGATGATAGATATTTCTGCCTTCATCGCATATATATTATAGGGTTTATAATTAATTTGTTCAATTTGGAACACGAAATGTCCTCATCGATCAAACGAAAACCAAGCATCAAAAGTTGACGATCGATGCGTCCGAGTTTCTTTAGGTGACCAACAAGTAGAAAAACCGCAATTAACAAACAATATATATCAAATATTTTAAGGAAATTTATATGGTGTGCATGTGTTATAGAGTAAGAGAGGAAAAAATGACAATTGTAATTCATTATTAAATGAGTGAAAAATGATACAATTAAAATGAAATTTAAGCATTAATGACCTTACGGTGTGTTTGTATTAGCGGTGGGAGAAGTGATTTTTATCAATTTAACTTTTACAAATGTAAGATAGACTAAAAGTTAGATTGTGCCATGTGAAAGTTAGTTTAATAAACTGAAACTTGTTGGAATGATTAATGTAAAAATAAGTTTAGATATAAAATGACCAAAAATGATATAAATTTAATAAAAATAAAAATTGTCAATATATTATTGGAAAACATTTGAAAAATACCAAGTATCTTAAATTTTAGGGAAAATTGGAGAAAATCCACCTTTAAACCTCAAGCAGAGTTCTTTCATTCTTCATATATATATAAACTTATGAGTTTATTCATACCAATTAAATTTCTAATGGTGAAGTGTTTTTCCCAATCTTCCTTAAATTTTATTATTTATTTTTTCTTTGGATACTGTCGTAAATAAGGATAAAATTGAAAAATAATCATTATTAACCTTTAGGTAGACTTATATAATTAGGACCAAAATTTTCGTCTACAAGTAAACTTATAACAAGGACCAAAATGATATTTTAATAAAAGAAGGTGAGACCTATTATCTTTTCTCCATGAGGTATTTATTTTTTTCTCTTTCCATGATCAAAATTTCTTCTCTCTCTACAGTAGAAAAGCTAAAAGCTTGAAATTTTGGCTTATGGCTTAAAGCATTTTTTTCTTCAAATACCCAATTGAAAAATGATGATATGATCCAACTATGACAAAATTCAAAAAAGTGGCTCTTGGCTATTGAAATGCATATTTGAGCCTCTAAACGTGATTCCAAACACACCCAAATTGGCAGACAAATCAAAACCATGTGCCCTAAAACCACCTTTCTTTTGACCCTATTTATATATTGCTTAAATTATATATTTGATTGGGAGACAAATAAGCCTTTGTAATCAAAATGCATATACAAAGATTTTATTATTATTTAAAAATATTTTGTCGTCTTTGCTTGGCTAACATTATAGCCAACTGTATTTAACATCAAAAAATCCAAAAGTATCCACATATACAAATTCGTGGGCACCCACGCTCATATATACATAGTGATTTGAGGTAAGATCTTTTTTGGCTACATAGTGAAACAAAAGACAAATAAAAGAAAGCACTAAGAAATAGAGCAGAAAAACACTACAATGGAATTATCTATTCAAAATTTTCAACAAAAGAAAGCATCAGGAAATAGAGCTCTGGTATTCTCATCATCGCTTGTGGGGGGCTTCTATTGAAAGCCTCAATCTCAAGAGGTTTGCACCCAATATTCACACAAGACAGAGAGAAAACGTATTTCATATTCATGAATAATAAAGTGTTTTACACCATACCACAAACAATATGTTGTGGAAACTATTTATAGGTAATTGTTCCTAACTGTCAACTGTCCAAGACAAATACAATCAGAAGGCATATAATCAGAATATTACAACTGTCAACTATTTATATATTCTATATTCTAATATTATATATGTATATATATATTCTAACACTCCCCCTCAAGTTGGGGGCGCAAATTTGTCAATGGACCCTAACTTGTTCAATAACTTGCGTTGGACGTCCCCTGACACTGGTTTCGTTAACAAATCAGCCTCTTGCTCATGAGAACGAACATGAAGAAGGTCTATCACTTTCTCTCGCCATTTATCACGAATAAAGTGGCAATCCACTTCAATGTGCTTTGTCCGTTCATGAAAAACTGGATTTGCAGCGATGAGTATTGCGGCAATCATCACGATAGATCGGCCTTTGGTTGTGTTTGTGGAATCCGCAAGTCACGAAGCAGTCCTCGTGCCCAAACTATTTCAGACGTGGCCATACTGAGTGCCCTATATTCAGTCTCTGCAGATGACTTTGACACCGTGGTTTGCTTCTTTGTCTTCCACATCACTAGAGACCTTCCAAATTTCAGCAAATATCCAGTGACCAAGCGCCGTGTAATTCCACAAGAAGCCCAATCTGAATCACAAAAACATTCTAGATTAGAATTTCCATCAGAACTCAAATTTATACCAAGTCCAACGGTACCTTTTAGATATCTAAGAACATTCCTAGCTGCTGCCATGTGTGACTTAGTCGGTTTTTGCATAAAGCGGCAATGTCCGCACACAAAAACAAATGTCGAGTCTAGTCATTGTTAGGTAAATCAATTTACCAATCAAGCGACGATACTGTTTTGCATTCTTACACAGATCCTAGACATTGTGTTTTCCTTCCTGAAAAGGCATTAATTTCAAATTCTGTGCCATTGGAATACTTAATGGTTTACATCCACTCATGCACGTGTCGGATAATAAATCCAATACAAACTTTCGTTGAGACAAAACCACACTGCTTGATTTAGCTATCTCTATACCAAGAAAATATTTCATATGTCCTAAATCTTTAATCCTAAAATTATCATGCAGCGATCCTTGGCATAACTAATACCTTCTTGAGCTACCGAGTAATTAACAAATCATCTACATATACTAAGACAAACACCACACAATTATCCCAATCCATAGTAAACAGAGAGTAATCACTTTTACTTTGTACGAAACCACCCTTAATAAGGGCTTGAGATAGTTTTTGATTCCATTGGCGAGAAGCCTGTTTAAGTCCATAAAGGGACTTCTTTAGCTTACAAACCACATGCTCCCCCTTACCTTCAAAACCTTGAGGTAATCTCATATATACCTCTTCTTGGAGATCACCCTGCAAAAACGCATTATATACATTCATTTGATAAAGATTCCAGGAATACATGGCTGCCAATTTCAATACTAGCCTAACTGTAAACATTTTCACAACAGGTGAAAAGGTTTCATGGTAATCAACACCTTCTCTTTGACTATATCCTTTGGCAACTAGCCTAGCCTTATATTTATCTACGTTGCCATCAGAATTATATTTGACTTTATATACCCACTTACAACCAATTGGCTTCTTATCTTTGGGTAACTGCACTAGCTCTCACGTTTGATTAACTTCCAAAGCATGCATTTCAGCCTTCATGGCTTTTACCCATTCAGGGTTGGTAGCTTTTTGTATGTATGAAGGCTCGGGAATTGTATCAATACAAGGCAGAAAAGCCAAATGATCGCGAAATAGCATCATAAGAAACAAAGCTGATTTATAGGATATGAACATTTTGTTACATGTGATGAATTGGTTTCAGAAGTTAAAAGTGTGCACACATAATCACTAGACCAAATCGGTGGTCGCCTATCTCTTACAAGACGTGATTGATCTAAATTATTTGAACAATCAACAATCTGATTTGAAATTTCCTGATTTGATTGTTGTGTATCCTGTTTGTGTGGAAGATCATACTTATCCTGTGTTAAATCAGATTGCACACAAGGAGTTTTTGACTCAAACCAGAACATCTCTCTTAGGATCGGATGCATTTCTTGTAGCCGCTGAGAGTGCGTATTCCTGAAAGGAAATATTTGTTCTGCAAAACTGACATGACGACTTACAAAAAACTTGTTAGATTTCAGATTTAATAGCAAATAACCTTTTTGACTTTCTGGGTAACCTAGAAACACACAGGGAATAGCACGAGGTTGAAGTTTATCATGAATTTTAAGGTCTGTGGCATAGGCAAGAGACCCAAATACCTTCATATGTTTGAGGTCTGGTTTCTCCCCATAGACCCTTTCAAATGGAGTCTGAAAATCAAGAACTTTAGAAGGCAATCTATTAATTAAATATGCCGCAGCCTTTACACATTTACCCCAATATTGAACTGGAAGGTTTGACTGTAACATTAAACTCCTCGTTACCTGCATAATAGTTCTATGCTTACGTTCTACAACTCCATTTTGTTGAGGAGTATAGGGACATGTAGTCTCATGTACAATACATTTTTCTTGAATAAGCATCTTAAAGGAATTACTTAGAAACTCACTCCCATTATCACTCCTAATTCTCTTAATTTTCACATTGAATTGAGTCATAGCATAAACAATAAAATGACGAATATAAGAAATTGAATCATATTTATGTCTCATCAAGAAAAGCCATGTGGCTCTAGAATAGTCATCCACTATTGTAAGAAAATATGTAAATCTTTGAGGATAAATAAGACGATAGATATTTCTGCCTTCGTCGCATATATATTATAGGGTTTATAATTAATTTGTTCAATTTGGAACACAAAATGTCCTCATCGATCAAACGAAAACCAAGCATCAAAAGTTGACGATCGATGTGTCCGAGTTTCTTTAGGTGGCCAACAAGTAGAACTGGGAATTAAGGCTACGGGGCTTGGGGTAAGAAAAATATTTGTTTTTCAAAGCCCGGCTTGAGAGCACTAGGCCCAGGGCCGGCTCTCTAGGGCCCGGAAGTTACTATTCCAAATCATAAAATTAAATGGTTAAGAATATCATAAATTTTTTTCTCCCGTATCATGAACACATCCATAATCTTTATCTGCAATAAATAATAAACCAAATCATAAAATTAGAGTATAGTTATTATGTATTTATGTATTTGTACTTAAATGGGTAAATAACTATAAAAAAACAAAATACATATAAATTAGTAAATTACCATCATATGTGAATCCATGCATCCAAAAAATAATAATAATAAATTAAAAGGGCCTGCAGGGCCGGCCCTCCATGGCTTATTTCATTAAAGTCCTATAATTTTCAAACCCGTGGCCCTTGAAGGGAGAACTTAAAAGAAGCCCGTCGATGGGCTTGGCCCATTTTCCCGGCTCTACCAACAAGTAGCAAAACCGCAATTAACAAACAATATATATCAAATATTTTAAGGAAATTTTGTATGGTGTGCATGTGTTATAGAGTAAGAGAGGAAAAAATGACAATTGTAATTCATTATTGTGTTAAGGAGCAAATTGGCCAACAAACTTTTACCTCAGGAGCGTCCAGCACAATAAACTTTTAAGTGGACCAAAAAATACCAATAAACTTTTAAAAATGTGAAGCCCGCACAATAAACTTTTAAAAATGTGCGATCGACTGCTTGGCGAATAGTTGGAAAAAGATAACGTATGTTTCTAAGGTGCAGTTGGCCAACTAACTTTTTTTTTTCCGAAGCGCCCAACACAAAATTCTAAATTTCACTAAATTAAATATTTTTTTTTCTCAATTGTCATTATTCAAAACTACTTGTATAGATATCTATGGACAAAAATTACTCATTTGCTAAAATAAACAAAACGTTTCATTAAAAACATAATTATATGATTTAAATAAAACTCAAGGTGTTTTATAATTTATTATATATGTTAAAAAAATTATATGATTTATTTTTATTTTAGAATAAATTTATATGAGTTAAAAAATTCTTTTAATGTTAATAAAATTTAAAAAATCTAAAAAAATCTATTATATCCGGAAATAAATGAAATGCGTTTAATTTTTATTTTTATAAAAAGAGCTTAATGAATATCAACGTTGATACTTAATAATATAAATCCGAAAAATTGATGATATATTTGTTAATTAAATGATCTATTGGTTATATGAATATGGGACTTGTTGGATTTTTTTTTTTTTTAAAAAACATAACTTAAAAAACAATTAAAGTTCGTTGGTCAAATTGCTCCTTAACCCATTATTAAATTGTCCTTAATCAAACCTCTTAAGTTATATTTTTTTCAACAAGTCCCATATTCATATAATCAATAGATCATTTAATTAACAAATATATCATCAAGTTGTCGAGATTTATATCATCAAGTATCAATGTTAATATCCATTAAGCTTTTTTTTTATAAAAATAAAAATTAAACTCATTTCATTTCTTTCAAGATATAATAGATTTTTTAAATTTTATTAATATTAAATGAATCAATTAAATCACATAAATTTCTTCTAAAATAAAAATAAATCCTATAATTTTTTTAACATATATAATAAATTATAAAACACCTTTAGTTTTATTTAAATCATATAATTATATTTTTAATGAGATTTTTTGTTTATTCTAGCAAATGAGTAATTTTTGTCCATAAATAACTATACAAGTAGTTTTGAATAATGACAATTGAGAAATTTTTTTATTTAATTTAGTGAAATTTAGAATTTTGTGCTAGGTGCTCCTGAATAACAGTTTTTTGTTCTAGGTGCTCCTGGAGTAAAAGTTTGTTGGCCAATATGCACTTTAGATAACAGACATTATCTTTTTCTAACAGCGTTGTGCTGATTGCATATTTTTAAAAGTTTATTGTGCTGGTTGCACATTTTTAAAAGTTTATTGGTATTTTTGGTCCACTTAAAAGTTTATTGTGCTGGACGCTCCTGAGGTAAAAGTTTGTTGGCTAATTTACTCCTTAACCCTTCATTATTAGATGAGTGAAAAATGATACAATTAAAATGAAATTTAAGCATTAATGACCTCACGGTGTGTTTGGATTAGCGGTGGGAGAAGTGGTTTTTTTCAATTTAACTTTTACAAACGTAAGATAGACTAGAAGTTAGATTGTGCCATGTGATTTATATTTGGATTGATTTTTAAAAAAAATAGTTTAATAAACTGAAACTTGTTGGAATGATTAATGTAAAAATAAGTTTAGATATAAAATGACCAAAAATGATATAAATTTAATAAAAATAAAAATTGTCAATATATTATTGGAAAACATTTGAAAAATACCAAGTATCTTAAATTTTAGGGAAAATTGGAGAAAATCCACCTTTAAACCTCAAGCAGAGTTCTTTCATTCTTCATATATATATAAACTTATGAGTTTATTCATACCAATTAAATTTCTAATGGTGAAGTATTTTTCCCAATCTTCCTTAAATTTTATTATTTATTTTTTCTTTGGATCTTGTAAGTAAATAAGGATAAAATTGAAAAATAATCATTATTAACCTTTAGGTAGACTTATATAATTAGGACCAAAATTTTCGTCTACAAGTAAACTTATAACAAGGACCAAAATGATATTTTAATAAAAGAAGGTGAGACCTATTATCTTTTCTCCATGAGGTATTTATTTTTTTCTCTTTCCATGATCAAAATTTCTTCTCTCTCTATAGTACTATATAGTAGAAAAGTTAAAAGCTTGAAATTTTGGCTTATGGCTTAAATGAGCTTTTTCTTCAAATACCCAATTGAAAAATGATGATCCAACTATCACAAAATTCAAAAAAGTGGCTCTTGGCTATTGAAATGCATATTTGAGCCTCTAAACGTGGTCCCAAACACACCCAAATTGGCAGACAAATCAAAACCATGTGCCCTAAAACCACCTTTCTTTTGACCCTATTTATATATTGCTTAAATTATATATTTGATTGGGAGACAAATAAGCCTTTGTAATCAAAATGCATATACAAAGATTTTATTATTATTTAAAAATATTTTGGCGTCTTTGCTTGGCTAACATTATAGCCAACTGTATTTAACATCAAAAAATCCAAAAGTATCCACATATACAAATTCGTGGGCACCCACGCTCATATATACATAGTAATTTGAGGTAAGATCTTTTCTGGCCACTAGCATTAATTATTTTGTTGAGTAAATACCCTTTTAGGTCCCCGACAAAAAACACGGACCCCCCTAGGGACTAAAATGAGACTTTTTTATAGACTAAAAATGGCTTTTTGGAAATTTGCGAGGGACCAAAATGTTTATCAATCGACCCTTATTCGTCCTTTTCAGGGACTAAAAGGGCATTTCTTTGTGTGAGTGACCAAAATGGGGTCTGTGTTTTTTTCCAGGGACCCAAAAGGGTATTTACTCTATTTTGTTTGATTTACTCAAAGTAATTAATCATATGGCTGGCTCGTAGGTAGTTATCACAACTAGTAGGTAGTTGTCACAAATTTTGGAGTATCCTCCCTCCATTCTTTAATATAAGACATGTTTATCTAATTTTATTAGATTAAGAAAGTTGGTTAAATTAGTTGATATGATATGTATTTTCTAAAATACCCTAGTTACCTTCCTTAATCCCCTCCTTCAATTTCCTCTCTCTTTGATTATTGTTGAAGGGTCATCAATAAGGGTAAATTAGGAAAATATTGATAAATATGAAAACTTTCTTTTATTTTTAAAATAAAGATCAACTCCATATATATATATATATATATATATATATATATATATATATATATATATATATATATATCTTATATTAAGGAGGATTGAAGGAGTATTTTTCAAGTCCCATATGAATTGTTTTTATATTCCACTCTATTATAAAGGATGTTCTAGAAGGAACAGTGATATTTGTTACTGTAAGTCAACAAATAGGCTCAATCGAAAATTTGATGTAGTTTAACCAAGCGGTTGGCTGGTAGTAAGTGACCTCACCTTTGTTAAGAAAAAAGTACAAGTTCGAATGAGGGAAGCAGATATCCTTTTACTTTAAGTTTTGGAAGAGATTAATCTGAAGTCAAAAGTGACTTGATGGTACCAAGGATAAAATAAAAACGGGTTTGATGTCTTTTTTTCCCCCCCTTTTTGTTTCTCAAGATTTAATTTATGATTTTATATTATCTTCACAAAGAAATTTAAGGGTGAAGGAGCAAATTTACCAACAAACAATTAGGCCAGGAGCGTTAGGCACAAAAAAAATTTAATGGGACCAAAACTACCAACAAACAATTAAATTTGGAAAATCATCACAATATCGTCAGATTGCATGGAATATCCGTTTAAGTTGAATGCCACCCAGGATTTGACTTCCAGCTCAATGCCCAGGTGACTTTTAGCTCAAGCGCGCCTGGTATGATACGCTTCTTCGCTGTTCATTTTTCAGATTCAGAATCTAACTAAACACGAATCACAAAATGCAGAACAAGTAAATCGATCAAAGCAAGTGAAACGAACCTGGAGAGAAGAAGAGGAAAGAAGGGATTTGTGATTGCTTGGATACAAACAGAGGGAAGATCGTCTGGTGAAATAGGAGGCATCGGAGGACGCCGTGCTCTGATGGAAGCGTCTCCTTCGAGCAGATTCAACTCCAGGAAGCATACCAGCCATCAAAGACGATCGATAATTTCTAGGGAAATCATGGATGTAAAAGAAAATGGAAGAGGAAGTGGGAAAGCAGATTCGTTTGATAGAAAGCAAGTTGATAGAAGAAGAAGAAGAAGAAGAAAACAAATGATTAAAAATACTAAATAGGAGGTGGGAGACAAAATTGGGCTGTGCTTCGATGTTTTCAAATTAGGTGGTGAGAGAGAGAAGAAATCAGGATTGCAGGTTGAAGGATGAAAAGAGAGGGAGAGACAAATGAGGGAAATTTTATTGAAGAAGTCAAACAAGGAAGAGAAGGAGGAAGTTTCGATGAAGGTGAGGGTCACTTACAAGGTCGCTTCGTCACTGATCCTACCACCAAAAAATAAATAAATAAATAAATAAATAAATAAATAAAGTCACCGGGCATTGAACTGGAAGTCAAATCCTAGGTGGCATTCAACTTAAACGGGCGTTCCATGCTATCGATGGTATTGTGATGATTTTAAAATTTAATTGTTTGTTGGTAGTTTTGGTCCCATTAAAACTTTTTTGTGCCCAACACTCCTGGCCTAATTGTTTGTTGGTAAATTTGCTCCTTCACCCCAAATTTAATGATTCAACTTTTTTTTTTGTTGTTGGGGTGAAATGGTTGAAGTTGGCTTATAACAGTGACCAAAATGGAATATAGTTTGGCAGTATAGACTGAAAGAATCTAAAAGTAGTTTTATGTATTGTTTTGGGTATCTTTTCTATGTTACGTTATTGGATATATGTTTCCTTAAGAATCATATATCATTACTACAAAAAATACTTTTAACATATATTTTTAAGACCATTTAGATGATTGTTTTCAAGGGTCGTAAAAAAAAAATCGTTGAAAGTTTATGACATACAATGACTGTTATTTAAAGAACAGTCGTTGTATGTCTACAAATCCACAACACGCACACATAGTAGGTAGTCCATAGAACCATATAAAACACAATATAAGGCGCAATTTGAACAAACTAAAGCCTCGTGAGAAAAAGAATGAATTGAAAATGAACGATAAACAACACCATTCAAGATTCAAGGCAAGAAATAGAGCGTTTCATGTCCAACGAAGCACAAAATAAGAAGAAAAATAAAAAATAAAAAAAACATCTCAAGTATTAACTGAATGAAACAGAAAACAAATAAAAGAAAGCACTAAGAAATAGAGCAGAAAAACACTACAATGGAACTATCTATTCAAAATTTTCAACAAAAGAAAGCACCAGGAAATAGAGCTCTGATATCCTCATCATCACTTGTGAGGGGCTTCCTCCTCTTCACGGTGCTTGGGATTGTTGTTCGACATATTGTTTAGTGAGGAGAGAGAGGGGGAGAGAGAGAGAGAGAGAGAGAGATGCAGATCTGCAACCGAGATCTTAATCCGGCGGCAAACACAGATCTGGAGGTTGTGTGGCACGCTCGTAGTTCACGACAAAGGACGAGTCAAAGTCGAAGTCACTCACGCCGCGATAGCAAACCTCCTTGGTGGCAAGGGTAGGGCTGTTGGGTGTGGCGACAGAGATGGGTGGGTCTCAAGACTCTTATTGAAAGGTTGCATTTAGGATAGATTTGAGGGAGACGTTCAGCACTGTTGGGTTTTGAAGAGAAAACTTTATATTTTTATGGAAGAGAGGGAACAATAAAATGTCAAAGGCACGAGATTGAAGTTGAAATATCTAAAAAATTTGAGTTTCAACGACTGGTTTTGAAAAACCAATCGTTGTAACTCAAAATAAAAAATAAAATAAAATGTTGAAGGCACGAGATTGAAGTTGAAATATCTAAAAAATTCTAGTTTTAACGACTGGTTTTGAAAAACCAGTCGTTGTAACTCAAAATAAAAAATAAAATAAAATGGCATGAGGGAGGCTTAAACTATATGATGTTAATATATTTTTTACTTATATATATAAAAGAGAGATATTGTTTAATTTATTAAATTTAATTAGGAACTAACTAAATGAAAATACAATTAGATTTCTTCTCTAATATGGGATAAAATCATTTATATACATACATACATACATACATACATACATACATACATACATACATACATACATACATATATATATATATATATATATATATATATATATATATATATATATATATAGGGTAAATGATTTCTCCGATAAATGCGGAGATAGAGTTATCTCCAGTGACCCCAAAACCACGTCGTTTTGGATTAATGAAGGGTGTTTACGTAATTTTGTTTATTTTTTAATCATATAAATTTTATTGAAACACCCTTCATTAATTCACCTAAAATTACTAACACACCCTTCATTAATTCAAAACGACGTAGTTTTGGGGTCACTGGAGATAACTCTATCTCTAGTGACTGGAGAAATACTTTTCTCATATATATAGTTTAATTTATTAAATTTAATTATTAGAAACTAACTAAATGAAAATACGAATGATTTACTCTCTTAACTATCAAACTTATAGGCTACATACTAGGAAATAGCTATAAATATGGGATAAAATTATAGTGATCATATAATCTTGAAGCTTTTATTCTAACGATGAAAGTAGCACTAATTTTTTGAAAAATAAAATTAAATGGTGTCTTAAAATAAAATAAAATAATCTGGTGTCTAAGATACAATGATAATTGTTTTTATTAAAACAGTTGTTGTATCACAACATATAACGTCTGTTTTTTAAAAACGGACATTAAAAGTAAGAAAGGAATTACAACATTGCTACCGCCTACCGTTTAACGTCTACATTTTTTAAAACGGACGTTAAAAGTAAGGAAAAAATTACAACAATAACGTTTACATTTTTTAAAACGGACGTTAAATTCCTATTTTGTAGTAGTGATATGCATATTATTTTATACTTGTTATTAGATTCTTTTTGCAGTAAATAATATTATATATTTCTTTCAATCCTTTTTTATAAGATATAAATAGCCAAATTTTGTAGAAAAATATGGTTAAAATTAGTTAAATATAATAAAAGGTTCAAAGTGTAAATTATTTTCCAAAAACACTCTTATCTAGCTCTCTCATGTAAATAATTAATGCTTCCGGCCCATATACATTATAATAATAATTGATGTAGCATGATTAACTAATATTGATATAGTAATTAATAGGGTAAGAATATAATGAAAAATAAGAACAAATATTTTATATAGGTTATTAGAGTCTCTTATAAATAAACCAGTGATCTGTCAAAAAATTCTCTTATGAGAAGGACAGAAGAGTATTATTATACATTAAAAAAAAAAAAAAAAACTCTTAGGTTTTTAACTCATTATTCGGTTTATTAGATTGAATTTATAATGCAGAAGATTCAAAATCTAAGGGTGACTCGTAGAATATTCCATATGCTATTTTGCTTATGTTGTCTTGTTGCTCCAAAAACCTCCAAAGTATGTACTATGTGTGGTTATTGGGATGCAGACCATGTGTTGCTCGCTCACTAGTGGCCATTTTTAAACTAATGGATATCTAAAGGAAAGCATTAATATATGTTTTTTATTTTTCAAATATATATAAATTGATAGTTTCATAAATATATACACAATATAACTGGGTGATTCTTTGGAGTTTGGACCACAATATAACTGCAAACTAACCATAACCACCGAACACCACCAAACTGAGGAAGCCGCCATTCCTATATGTATATATCAATTTTATTTTCAGAAGACAATTACTACTAATATCATTGTAATTTTGTTCGCCCTCCCCAGGAGGTTGCTAGGTATCTGTATAGTGATTGTACAGGGACTATGTTTCCAAGGTCTATTCTGATTAATGAATGAGGATGGGCGTTTCGCCCCGCTTTTTACCAAAAAAAAAAAAAAAAAAAAAAAAAAACTCTCAACAGAATCATATGGTTGACAGAATTCAAATAGAAAATTATTTGTATGGAGTAAATACATCAAATGATAGTTTCTCTTAAAGAATATATCTGCTGTTCTTTCATACATCTCTATATCTATAAAAGTTGTTTTTCTGATTAGGAAGCATCCAGCACTCTTAAGTAAGTAGTTTCCAAGTAGTACTCAGTATTCTAAATTAATTTGTGATTCATCTAACACCCGAATTTTTTTTAGTAGCACTCAATATCTTACAGTATTTTTGGTGCAATTGTTGGGAAAATACTTTGGGTTGTTTGATAAACCACAAATTAGTAGGATATTGGGTGCTTTAAGAAAAATATATACTTTAAAGCGTTGGATATGACTTAACCCATTTTTATGTATACATTTTTAGAAGTAAGGGTTTATATAAAACAAGAAAGGCAAAAGTGTACATCTAGTTCTTTGACTTTATACAAAAAATTTCATTTGATCCGCTAATTGGAAAAGTATATTTTCAATCCTTTAATTTTAACACCGTTAGTTTCAAATGATGATTTTTTGAAACAATTATTTTAATTTTGAAGATAAAATTTAATATATCAACATTTGAGAATGGTTTACCAATACTTAAAATATCAATCTAACAGCAAACAAATATCTAAAGCAAAGCTGTGTTAGTGTTGCCGTGTTTCAATACATAATACACACACACACACACATATATTGATCAGAAAAATAGTGGTTAATTAAATTTTTTGAGATTGTTCCAAAAGGAAGTTGATGAATATCAAGAGGTCATAAATGGGAGATATGTATTCTTGATAAAAATAGTGTTTGATTGCACATGGAATGCTGATTAATGTATATGGATGGACAAATTTTGAGAGTGGTTGGAAAGATAAAAAAACAAATTAGGGCATCTTTCTAGATCACGATGAACGACAAGGATCAATCTATTGTCTTATAATTCATATGTTGACTTGGCATTCATACTAAGAATCAAATCCACTATTCTTTTTCTGTCTTTTCAAATTCAACACATTCATGTCCGCATTCCATTTCCAAATGACTAGTCCCATCTTTTTTTTTTTTCCCATATGATATCTAGAGCTTCGCTTTGACTAATCCGGATCCGACCCGGGTCACGCACTTGGCTATGATGGGTGAGTCTCCCAACGAGGTTTTTTTTTTTGCATTCAGAGCGAACTGAGATCTTCTTAAGCGACACATCACTTTCCACTGTCTTAATGACTAGTCCCATCTTTTACCGAAAAATAATAATTGCTATTCCCATCATAAATATAGGATTCAAATAATTAATTGACATATACTAAAATTAATTATTTGCGGTAAACACAGGTTGATTTTTCTAAAATACTTTTCCTTATAGTATTTATTCATATTGGAAATTACCATATGTGTGCAATTAATAAGAATAATTTGAAAATAATAATAAATATGAGGAATACATTAGAGGATTGAGGTGTAAAATTAGAGACCAAACAAAATTTCTTAACTAATTTGTACATTTAGAACAAGAGAAAATATAATTTTCTTACATATTTAGTACATACAATCTAACCTGGAAATTGTTACTTGAGATTATTTCAATTGTTTAATTGTACTTTCATAGTAAGTTGCATCTGAAAGTTTCAATCATTTCATTGGATGCATAATCATCATCATGAACAATAATTTGTGATGGAAGATATATTTACCGAATTTGATTATATTAAGGAAGTTAGTTGATTAGTTAATATGATATGTATTTTCTAAAATACTATAATCATCTTCCTTAATCTCCCATCCCATCCCCTCTCCTCTTGATTATTGTTGTGTTGAAGAAGTATCAATAGAGATAAATTAAGAAAAAATTGATAAATGTGAAAACTATGTCTTATTTAAGACTATAATGCCAAATTTTGTACGAAGAAGATAAATTAAAGTGGTTAATGTGACTTATTGGTGTGTCTAAGCCAATCAAGCTAAGAAACGTACACATCAACATCTTTATGTGTGTGGCACAGAAAAACGATTGGCCACCACTTTAATCTTACTATGTCCTCGTTCAATGTATCATCAATTCAGTTGCTTGCCTAATTCAACTTTGTTAATCAACATCTTCATTTTAATTTGTAGTCCATGCACCTGAGGAGAGATTTATAGAACGCAAACTCAATAATAATGTGTGTTTACAGAAACTGATAAAATTAATTGATTTAGCTATTTATAAAAATTGTGTGTTGGTTTCACTAAAATAGAATATTTAGTTATTTTCATAAGAATTACGCCTTGATAAAAACCTCTTTTAACATGTGTAGGTGATTTGAACACACACACACATATATTTACCTATATATATATATATATATGGGGTTTAAAACTTTTATGTTGCGTAAGAAGAAGAAAATTCTGCACTGTAAAAAATGGTGGTCACATGTCTTTTCTTAAAACAAAAACAAAACAAAAACTCAAGCGTAAATCGAAGTATACATGGCGAGATACACTTTTCCTACAACACGGTAAAGTATATTTCCCTATATATATATATGTGTGTGTGTAAGAAACGAACATTTTCACTAGCTCCTACTTTTAAAATAAGAGGAGTACTAAAATAGCTTTTATCATAACTGACGTTTTAGCTCATATATATTTTATTTGTAGTTATAATTATTAGAGATGATGGAACTCTCTAATATCCATAAATTATGCAAGTAGATAAAATTTAATTAGATTATATGGTTTTAAAATTGTCTTGCAAGTCTACTAAAATAACGATTCAGCATGGTAAATAAAAGGAAAAATAATTTTAAAAAAATACCACTAAAATTTCAAAATCTTATTTACTACAATAATGGAATTAACCAGAATAGTAAAGTAATTGACAACTCTTTTTATTAAGAAATTACCTATTTAAAATTTTTAAATTCAAATAGTATTTTCTTAGAATTTTTCCTCAATAAAAGTTAACAACTTTCATAATGCCTTGTATATATATATATTCGGAGCAATGAATATGCTATGATCGAAGGACTTGTTAGAAGTACGAGAAGGAGCTAGACGAACGTCGGGGCGATACGACATCATATTTATTTTTAGGAGAAAATATTGTTGATGAACAATTCCGATTTAGTAAAATATATTTTTTGTTGTTGAAAAAATTACAACGGTGAGTTTTATCCCAACATGTGGGATTTGTTACATAAATCATATGATGTTATTATGCTTAAACAAAAATCAAATTTTTTAAATTTCGAACCGAATAATGTACGATAATATATAAAAAATCAAATATTTTATAAATTATTTGACTAAAAGGTTTCATTTAATAACTTGTTCATTTATGTCTTTCTTTAATTTTTATTTAAAGAAATCATTATGCTGCTTGATCTAGGTACCTTTCCCACCACCGTAAAACAACTTTCTTTGTATGTGTCCGAACCAATTAAACAACTATAAAAAAATTTCTTTTTAATAGATGTCACGTTAACTCTTCCTTATATGTGTTTACTATGAATTTTATAGATTTGGATCAGAATCCTTTCTCTCATTTTTTTCTCAAAATCCCTTTTATACCCTTTGATCAAGAATATCTTATCAAATATTATTATAATATTACTAAAATATAAATTAGAAAAAAATTGATAAATAAAAAATAGACATTATGGTTAAGCCCAAGATCAACTTTTCAATTACGTTATATATTAAGGTTCTGAGGGAGTCTTTTTTGGAGATGGAAACATGTTGTTTTGGGCCTTATGGCTTCAATAGAGGACCAGAGAGTAGGCCCAATGGGCCACCGTATGATAGGAAATGACCAAGCAATAATAGGATGCAGCCCAAGGAAATAAGAAACTTGAATATATAAACGCAAATAATGTGGAAGATCTGAACTCTGTTTCTTAAATTTGGAGCTCTGACTTTAATTATACTTGCATTTTTATCTTTAAGTTGCAATGTTTTTCCCCATGAAATCCTTTTTTCTTCTGAACATTGACATGATAATTTTGAAGGCCAAATCGATCTGTGAATCCACACGTAATATTGTAAAAGTGATGCCACTTTTTTCATATTTTGGGAGAATCTAAACGGTATTCCCTGCTAATAGCTAGAGACTAATCCTCTCGAGACATAAAGATCACCAAAATGGGTTTTGCCTCTCCCATCAAAGCTTTTTCCATGCATACGGCTTAATTTGAAGCTAGGACATCATGTTTAAGCTAGCCATATACTAATTGTGCTGTGCATTTGTTAATAGAGTGATGCCACTTTCGAAGTACCATATAATATCGAAGTAAACAGAGAGATCTAAAGTGCAAGTGAAGCTAGAAAATGAGAGAAAAATTAAATTTACACACACATGTATATAATTTCTTTTCACTTAAACCAAACCAAGCTCGCATCTTTTATGTGGATACTATATAGGGCTCATTACAAGGGTTTGTTACCCCCTCATTCCCAATATGACGGTGATGAAGGTACAAGATAGCCTTGTAAGCTTTGTACCAAAAAATCCATTTCATATGAGGATTTTAACCGCTGTTCACTTAAACCAAACAGAAGGTTTTTGTTACTGTTTTTAATAGTGCGCGGTTTTCCTATTGGAGACAATTTTGTAGAGATACGGTTGGATATATCTCTCAATGAAGATTTGAACTATGGTGCACACATTGTGAGGGATTAGCCCCACAAAATCCAAACCTTAATAAGTGAATCTAAGCACTTAATTTATTCTCTGCTTGGAGATATATGTAGTAAATAATTATTGGGTTAAGGGGAAAAAATACACATAAGTTTTATCCTCGAGAGCGCCTAGCATCATATACTTTTTTTGGGAGCAAAAATACACATGAGCTTGTAAAACCTAGACGATGAAATTGTGATTCAGGAGAGAAAAGCAGCGTTTAGAATTGAAGAGAATGCGTCACGACCATTATCTATTCTCATGCTTCTTCATATATATATATATATAAAATATGCTTTTGGCCAATAGGAAAGGGAAGATCGAGAAGCCAGGTTAAGGAAAACGAGTCTTCAAAAAATAGTAAAAATACTAGCACTATGCTTGCTTGCAAGTCTTATTAGTAATGGAAGTATGAACTATGAACTAAGTAAAAGAAATGCGTCTGTCTCATTGAGCATAACCAATTGTCAAGGAGTAGTTATTTCTTGGTGTACACACATTGAACGATGAGGCTTCTAGAACCTGAAAATGGCAAAAGTGTCCTACTTGAATATCATTATTTCTATCAACCGTGTTTGGTATATGAGGTAAACCTACAAAGGGCCTGTTTGGATCACCAGATGGGATAATAAGTCCATAAAAAAGAAAACCAATGTTTGAGAGAGTTTCTTTTTTGATGGACTTATTGGTTTGATGGGCATATTTTGTTGAAGCTGGAACCCTAAGCTTATAAGTCCATTAGCTTCTTCTGCATCAAAAACACAAGTGGGGCCCATTTGTATAATGACCGTCCTATCCCTACCAATTCGTGCCTCTCTCCTCTCCTTTTTTTTGTCAGGTTCGATTCTTCACTTCGTATATACCACTCTGGTCCTATTTATAAGTCCAGTTTGACCAAAAAATTTGGTCCTTTTTATAAGTCCAGTTTGACCAAATAAATGAGATTGTGACAATTTTACCCATAGTAATGATGATGAGAGAGATTAGCTAGTTATGTTGGAAAGAGAAAAAGATGAGAGAAATTTGACAATAAATGTTAAAAGGTACTCATTCATAAATGAGGGTAAAGTTGGAAATTTGTTCCATAATCATTGAGATACTTACCTCTCCTTGGTATGTGAGATTTGGTCAAACTGGACTTATAAATAAGGCAGAGTGGTACTACTTCGTACTTCCTTTTCTTTTTGGCTTTATCTGTTTATTTCTAAAATTATCATAATCCATCAATCGATTGATTCCTTTTTTTTAAAAAAAAAATTTACTTTGAGGAAAATAACAGGTGTCATTTTTCAATAATTAGTTGTTAGAATATTTGACACTCTTATGTAACCAAAAAAAAAAAAAAAAAAATCTGTCCCTCTTTCCTTGCACTTAACTTCATCGTCCTTGGCTTTTTCTTTATTAAATAATTCGACACCCGCTAGGTTACTTTTTTTTTTTTTTTTGCCGACACCCACTGTGTTACTTATAGAAAGTTTAAACTCACAAATTCATTGTTTATCTTGGTTAAGAGAGTTATTTACCACACACAAACCAAATCCCCAGCAAAGTTACATGGCTTTACTGTCTAGTTTTCTCCTCTTCTTTAGTATTGCTGGAAAAAAAGTTAATTATAGGGTTAAGGTGAAAAAATGTACATATGGTTTAACCATGAGAGCGTTAAATACCATGTGCTTTTTTTAGGTGCAATAGTAACAATATGGTTATTAAAGTGGAGCAAAAGTTTCATATGCCGTGGCGTTGACCGTGAACTTGAAATGTTTGATTAAAAATACTGACGTGGAGTTTAAAGAAAGAAAGTGGAAGCTAAAATGCTAACTAGGAAAGTGCAATAAAATTATGAGGTCGAAATTGGGGGGAAATGATGAATTTATTTAATGAAATTTTACTATTTTATTTAGTAAATTTATATTTATATTTAATTTTTTATCCCAAATTTTCACATTTTATACAACACATATGTGTGTGTGTGTGAATTTGATTCATGTCATTTTCAGTCATTTTCCATCTCATCTATCTTTTTAAAAGCTATGCCAAACAAGTTCTCATCATAAACAAAAGTCACTTCTGCTACTGCTATCCCAAACACAAATCACATTAAAAAAAGTCCATCAGGATAAGTCCATCAGATGCAAAAGCCACTTCTCCCACCGCTATCCCAAACAGGCCCAAAATGTTACCCCTCCAGTCCTCAATATAAGACGAAGTTGACCTTTTTTTTATATAAAAAAAAATAAAGGAAACTAATTAAATTACTTTAAAATATTTATATTTATCATTTTTTTTTCCAAACTGTGTTTCCTAATTTATAACCTAATATATAATTTAATGGTATACAACATATGATCTGATTAAGCAACCTATTTAGTTTCCTTAATCTTAAAAAAAAAATCAGCTATTTTTTATATTTAGAATTGGAGGGAGTAATATATACTCATATTTTCCCCTAAAAAGGGTGTTGTAAGTTGTAACTAGTATGTTCTTTTTGTTTGCGTGGGTAAACAAAGCTTTTATTATTTATAATTAATCAGGAAAGTCAAGAATATTTAGCTTCATCTACCCACATTCTCCAATCAAACCCTACCTATGTTGTGTTACGTACGTGAATATTTGTAGGTGCAAATTAAAGTGTTGATTAATTAATTAGCGGATTAATTAATTAGGTGATGTTTGAGCTGTTGCTAGCTGCTTTAATTTAATTTGTTTTAATAAGTCTGAAAATTTTGACAATTTGATTTAAAGACCATATATTAATCCCCCAATTTTCTTTTACGTACGGTATATCCTATTTCCTTCTAGAAAAAAATTATTTTCACCTTCAAAGGAAAATATATAGAGAGAGGCTAGCAAAAAAAACTCACATGGATAGAGAGAGGGGGGCCGTGTGATGAGTTATGACTTATGAGATGATGAAAATAAGGGTGTTCAAAGTACTCGGTCTCCATGTCTCAACTCGGTCCTGGACATTTTGATCCATGGAATTTCCTGTCCCAGTATTGCGACCAGGATCGAGACTGAGACAGGAATCGGTATCACCCATGGAGATCCCCTGGTCCCGGTTTTTTAAAAAATAATTTTTACCTTATAAATTAAGTTATTATTCTATTTTTGTATTTCATACCCCATAAATTAAGTTATCATTCACGTCTTTAGTTGGAGTTAAACTCTATATATCGTGATACTATCCTAACTATATAATTTATAAAGATAATAACGAAGACGATGATAAAATGTTATTCTTCAATTGTAGATTGATTTGTGTAATTATTATGGTATTTTTAGTTATTAATCGATCACTTTAAATAATAGAATTTAGAGAATTTAACTAATAAAATGATATTTTTAATTTTTTTTTAAAATGAAGATTTCTCGGTCCAGGTCCTGGGACTACTGGGATTGGGACCAAACCGGGACCACAACTTGTATCCCGGCTAAAAACTGGGACTGAGAATCGGGATCGGTGTATCTGGTCCCGTCCCGGATTTTAAACACCCCTAATGAAATGTCCTTAAGAATTAAAGCATCGACGTACAAATACCAGAAATGTCAATAAAATATATAATTTTAGTTTGCATGACATGTGAGTCATATACTTTGTTAAATGGGCCAAATACTTATGGTTGCTCTTCGAATTCATGTGAAAGTTAAGTGAATCAAATTCTTACTATTTTATTATTTGAATGCGTCAAACTTGTAAGATTGAATAATTGACGTTTCTTTTCCTCTTATATATATATATATGAACCCAAATATACCCATGAGTTGTGAGCTACACAAGATGAAAAAGGCTAACCAAAGCAGTTTATTTATCAACTATTGCAAGAATTGATAAATCAGCTCAAACTTTGTTACAACATAGAAACTTTGCAACTGCTATGTTTCTATCTGCCTTCATATATAATGACCAAAAAGCCTTTCATGAGCTATGGTAAGATTCTAACTCCTAATGCTCAACAACAAACTCAGAAAAAAGAAAGTTTGAACATTGTCAGAAAAAAAGAAGAGGAAAAAGAGAGTAAGAAACAGAGTGTAAAATATAATTAAGAAATTATCATGTTTTCCTATTTGTTCAATGTGAAACCACCAATTTTCCTCACATGGGACAATGTACTATTATCTTGGGTTGTTTGAATCTAATGCATCAAATCAAACCAATTGGGGAAAAAACAAGATAAGTCCATATAATACCACTTCATGATATGCTCTTCTATTTATTATGATTTGTGAGCTTGGTTTGAGTTAAAAATTAGGCTCAGCAAGAAGGAGAATGATCAAATTCTAAAAGAGAAAGTCACTATTAGAATCCTACACAACAATTGAAAATATATATATATATATATATATATATATATATATATATATATATATATATAAATAAATCATTAGAATCACTTAGATTATTCTAATATTCCATATCCTATAGGTGTAAATAAGTTTAGTATATATTTATGAAAATGTCGACAAATAAATAGTGACACCCAGCACAACTAACTCTTTTTGGATGCAAATGTGGACATAATCAGTTTATTTGGGAGCATATATAGTAATGTCGTTAACTTAAGTTAACTTGTAAATGCCCATTACTTTTTCATTGTTAATTTTATTTTGACCCAATGGGATCCTACCATTTTTCTTGTAAATTCTTATCACTCTCTATTATATTAATATATTTTAAGAAGAGTTAATGTACAAATTTAGTAATGAACTATTTTTTTATGGGCACCCAAACCCAACATTATTATAAGACAAATATGGGCCAAGGCCTAATTAAAAAATATGTAACATGTGAAAAAATTCCGGCCCTACCCCACCTTAACGTTTGACCCTTTTTTAAGCTATCTGATAAGGAAAACATTTGTTTTTCACCAAATCAATTTCAAAGCCAGAAAAACAATTTCCGATAATACTAGAGAGCAAAAATTATTATTCCAAATTTTAACTATTTCTCCTTCGATTTTATCAAAGAAATATAATTAGTAAATTGCAATCATTAAAGTTATAATCTATTAAATAAATGTTATCAACATTAATATCTAAATAATAAAAATCATTCAACAAATAAACACATTCATTAATTCGTAATAAAAAAACAAATAAACACAAAGAATATGTTTTTTCCTTTTTTTTTTCAAAATATATTAAACAAAGGAATTGCTTTATGTATGCTCATGACAAAATGTCTTTCCGGCCCTCTCGTAATTTTGTGTGTGTCTGCAGATTCCTTCGGTTTATGCATGATTTTACTGACAGGTAAAAATAATTATACTTATTTTACACAAAATATATTTATAATTTATTACTTATATAATATTGTAATACCAAAGTATGTGTTTATTTAATGTGAAAACATCGCTTCTTTAAAATTTATAATAACTAATTACGTGTTTTAATACAGAATAATAATAAACATAAAGAAAATGTTATAGTTTAAACTAAAAAAATCTAAGTAATTACAAATAAACACATTCATTAAGTGGAAGTCTAAGTAATTAATTTTTTTTTTAAAAACTACGGTTAAATGGGCTTAACGGCCGGCCGATTAAGCCTAGCCTCTCTAAAAACTATTCAGGCCCTACGGGGCCGGCCCCGTTTTTAAATATTTATTACTTTTAAGGTCAATTTCAAATTTTTGGTCTATTTTTAAAGCCTGAGCCCTGCAGGGCTAAGGCTTAAATGGGCCTTCGACGGGATTATCGACCCGATTTCCTTCTCAAGCTTCTCAGGTGTCATTGATAAGTTGAATAAATGAAATAACAACTTGAATATAACCATTCACAACCTGGGGAGCATAAGTTGTTAATCACTATACTCAAGTTGTCTTTTTATTTATTTAACTTCTTAATGATGCCGGATAGGGCTAAAGAAGTTCAAGTAGTCAATTTATTTACCCAAGTAATTAATCTCATTACTCAAGTTGTCACTGGACCTTCGGCCATTGGAAGCCCACCTGCAGTGGGGTGATGTTGATTGGCATAGCTCCGACACCGACGAGGGTCCTTTCCAACAAAAAAAAAACCTTGATGGACATGTTGGTAAAAACATAACATTTCAAAAACCTATATTCCTTTCTTGAGACTTATTTATCATTTCTACGTGTTAATAGATTTTTTAGGGTTTTTATAATTCACATAGTATTTGTGTCTTTTTCCCAACTATATGTTCTATTGTTTTTTTCTTTGAAGCATGCGAGTAGCTAGCAACATTGTAATTAATGACTCTGAATAAAACTAGACACCTATTCAAACGCATAAAAATTCCAAAAATTCAAATTGAAAAGTCTTTGAAGTCCAAAAATTCCTATAAATGACAGTCCAAAAGCAATCCATACACACATAATATATATATATATATATATATATATATATATATATATATATATATGTAGAGAGAGAGAGAGAGATCAAATGTGTTTTTGAGTATATTACAAGAATAAAGAAAGAAAAAGGACAAAACAATAAAGGAAGAAAAAGGTGATAGGATAGGTAGATAGTGTTCAAAAATAAAACTGACGGACATAATACAAAAAATAAAGAGAGAGACTAATAATGAATAAAGAAGAAACTGCAAGAGTGTGATAGAGCGCCAAAGTGAGAGTCATGACAATATACTGAAGTAATTAATAATGAAGTGATGAGAAGGAATAATTAACTAAGGATGATGATGATGGTAAGGGTGAGGAGAATGGAGGATACGATCCTTGCGCTTCTGGAGGAAACATTGGAGAGATCTCTTCATGGAAAGTGATGAAGCATTGTTGTTGTTAGGGCTATACATCTGCCTCTGAGATTGACTCAAAGATCTGTTCAACTTCATCATGTTCTCCTCCTCCTCCGCCATTTCTTTGCTTGCTTCCTTCATTATCCACCTCGCCTGCATTCATTCATTCCCATTTATTACTATTTGTTTGTCAAATACGAGTAGCTAGCAACACTGTAATTAATGACTCTTAATAAAACTAGACACCTACTACTTCTCGTGAAATCCTTCAAACGCACAAAAATTCCAAAAATTCAAATTGAAAAGTCTTTGAATTTCAACTCTAAGGAAGTTTTCTGCAAACTTTCTTTCAAATGAACCCCTTGCATCAACCACAAGTGAATAATAATCAAATATCTCCATTCCGACACCTACTCTCTTATTGTCTTGTCTCTTGTCCTCATCTATCTTGTCCATTTTTCATCCTCTTCTCTATCAACTCACTAATACATCACATTAATCCAGGGTAAAATTAAAGTAGCATCTAGCACCTTGATCTTTGCATCCAACACCATATATAAAAAATAAGATAAAGAGGTGTTGGATGCAACAAAAAAATAATATCAAGTGCCAGATGCACTATGATTAATATTAGGTGTTGGATATACTGAAAAATATTACTAGGGTGTCGGACATTACTTTGAATCTAACAATCAACAGTTGAATGCACTCCTTTTATAAAAAATAATAAATAAAAATAGATTAGCTACTCAAACAAATTAAAATATTATAAGAATTGATGTTAAACTTAAAATAGAAAAGAAAAGACACAGACCTGAAGGTGGGTGACATCAGAGATGCAAACCTTGCCATCATAGAAAATTGTGAGCTTCTGTTGCTGCCCTTCATCCTCTGCGGCACTCATCTCTCTCTTGCTACTGTTATTACTGCCTTCTCCCACCCTTCGTCATTTGAAAAAAAAAAAAAAAAACACATCATCATCATTATGATTATTATTATATACCATGACTATGCAAAACCTAAGAAAAATGAGTAAGAGAAGTTATAGGTTAGCTCTTACATGGGGTGGTGGTGGTCGTGGCTGGAATCTTGATAAGGGAAAAGACGAAGTTCTAAGTTGCAATTTCTCCTCATCTTCATAAACGATGTCGTTCAGGGGAAGTGAAGAAGAAGATTGAAGAGGATAAGCTGAGGAGTAATACATATAAAGAAGAGAGAGAGAGTGTGTGTGTGTGGGAAGAGAAAAGTGTACTTGGAAAACACGCAAGGCACAAGTCGTAGAATAAATATACATGGGCGAAAGTGGAAAAATTGAAACGGTGGGGAGTGCGACAAACACAGACATTCTGTGTTTTGTAGTTTTAACGTTGGATATTGATTTTGAGCACGTGCTCCACGTTTTTCCTTAAAAAAATGGAGGTATGATGACACGGGATGACGGTGATGTGGTGGCGTGTCACCGATACCGCCTCTTCTTTTTCATTCCACCTGCCGTCTTCCTTTTTTACTTTTCCTTAATCGCATTGGGAGTGAGACTAAGAATGGGATTGGGATTGGGATTGGGATTGGGATTGAAACTTTTAAATTACGTTTTTTTTATAAAACTTTTATATTAAGTTGGTATACAGTAATATTTGGACAAACTGTTTAAATTAATTTTATTTCATAATTAGTCATAAGTTATAAAAAGATTATGATATCCCGTATGCTAAACTATTTAAACAGTATTATAACAAAACTTTTCACCCCTTCTCTAAAGTGCAAAGGCTCCCTTCCTTCCCCAATCTTCCTCTCCATCATTGCTTTCTGTACATATAATCTTAAACAACAGCAGATTATGTTTGTCGGGTGGTGGCAGGGTTGCCGACAAGGATGGTTGTGTGTGTGAGTGTTTTTTTTTTTTTAAAAAAAAAAAGGGGCAATATTTTAAAATCACAAAGATTTAAAATTTTCATTTTAGTGTGAAGTGTTGATTTGAATTTTCGTAAATTGGATACCTTCTTGCTATTTGGAATTTCAAATGATATTTTTTTAAATTTTCCCATAATCTAGTGTTTTTTTTTTTACCTCACAATTATCACCCATTCCTTAATATTAAGTAATAGTAATAAAGCTTGCAAGTTATTAAATTTTAAAAACAAAATTAATAAGGTTTATGGTTTTTATTAGTTATGGTGAAATTTGCTAGAAGTGTCTCATAAATAAATAGGATCAAAAGAGTAAGTGAAACCGGTTTTCATTTTCCCCTTCATTTTAATGAATTCAATAATGAATTTTAATGCCTTTACATCTGTCGGCTTCTTATGATTATATATATCATTTCCGGTATATCATATAGAAGGTGTGTGTATGTAATAGGAATTTATTCTCTAAGCATAAAAATGATTATTTTAAGAGGTCTAAAACACTAGAATTAAAGTTGAAATCTTTGTCGGAAGAGGTGCCTATCTTTAGTATCGGTATAGTCCCTCAAAATGAATTGCCTCTAAATGCTCTTGTCAACCTAAAAAAAGTGCTTTTAATTTATAGGTATTTTTCTATAAGCATAAAAAATGAAAATTCTAAAACACTTTACATACTTACTCGATCGGTAAACACTACAAAAGTACTCCTAAAAAGTTAAAAGAAACAAGTACTAAGAAGATGCATGTGTGATAAAAACACAACCTTAGTCGAATGAAAAAAAGTGCAACAAACATAAAAAAAGGAAAGGATAATATGGGCAACAAACATTGCGTAATCTTGAGGCATAAAAAATTGCTTGGTGATAGTGTTTCAGTGGGGGTTCACCTAATTCTTATGTTTTATTGAGCACGTGGTTTTTGAAGTAGGAGTAATTTTTGATGTTATGTTGCCAAGGCTTCCACGTATGACCATTTTCTACAGATCGTGTGACATTACCATAAGAAGGCATCGACTACCTTGCAAGCAAAGCCACCGCTGCTCTCTTTGTTTCTCGTGAAAATTTCAGTCCCTTCCTCCTTTGAGAAAATAATTTCTGAATTGGAAAAGATATTAAAGTTGATTATTTTTTTGAAATTTAAATATTTTGAAACTAGCTTCTTATTATAATATCATTCCAAATAAGATTATAGCAAACTAAGTTTTTTTTTTTTAAAAAAATTATCTAAGTATAAATCACATTATATTAATCGAATTTTTCCTCATTTCATTTAGCAAAATTTAGTTGGGGAAAAAAATTTACTTTTGCACAGGTTAATCAAACAAGCCTTGCTTGATTTTTTTTTAATAAAAAAAAAAAAAAAAATTCTGGTCGTTTAGCCAAACGCAACACTTCAACTTCACAAGTTAGGAATTGTATGCAGATTGTCCAACCGCGACTATGATACTTAATAGAAACAATAACCACACTATTATTACGATTATCTATTGCCTTCATTTCTTTCTTTTTTTAAGGTTTGTCGCCACTTAATCGTCTTGAATTTTTAAAAATTCATTTATTTTGCTAAAATCTATCACCAATTCATTTGAGAAACTTCATTTTAATATTCATAATTCACATGTTTAATTTTTTTTTAAAAAAAAAATTAGGATTCAATCTTTTTTTCTAAGCACAAAGAATTATATTTGAGGCACTGTGAAACACTAATATTAACATTTCTCCTATCGGGATTCAACCCTTAATTTGTCATATTGTGGTGTATTAGTCACTTCCACTGGATTTAACATTTTGGGATATAATCATAATTTCATTTTTTTATATATATCATAATTTCATTAAAAATATTTTTTTTTTTAAAAAAAGAGAGAGAGGGAAGAATGGTTATTAATTTGGGTTGGAGCCCAGAATTGGACAAGGAAAGTGGGCTTTAGATTTTTAATCGGCCATCATCCGTCGGCCCATATAACTGATTTTCTTCTTTATTCTTTTTTCTTTTTTGGGAAAATTTTACTGCACCCCTCTATAGCAAATTATTTGCAAATAGCCCCTAAAATTATTTGAAACTTCACTGCATCCCAGGACAAAACTGAAAATAACATTTTTTGGTGAAAAGACAATTGTACCCTTACTTTACAAGTTATATGTGGAAATTTATAAGTCAAATATACTTGTTTACAAGATAGATAAGTGAAGTTACATGACCATTTTTGCCATGTACAAAATAATGAGCATATTCACAAGAGTACATGCTATTTACAAGACATATGTGAGAATTTAAATGTGATTTTCAAAACTTTGTCAAATATGTGTATTTACAAGATCGTCTTGGCCATGTACAAGACAAGGGCATAAATGTTTTTTCAACCAAAATACTTAATTTTAGCTTACCCCTAGGAGAGTCAAGTTTCAAAAAGTTTTGGGGTTGTTTGAGAATAATTTACTACAGAGGGTGCAGTGAAATTTTACTTTTTTTTTTCCGCCCTTCAATAAAGTGAAACTTCCTCATATCCTTAATATAATACTCCATTTGGTTCTTTTAATTATAAGATAGCAATGAATAATTCTCACAAATCAATAAAAACAATTAAAGTCATTAAATTTGTCCTAAAATTTGAGTAATTTCTAATATTTCCCCTACTAATTACACTAAGCTCTAACATTATACTCTCTGTAGTTCTTAATAGAAGATATATTTACCTAATTTAATGAGATTAAAGAATTTAGTTAAGTTGGTTAATATGATATATATTTTCTAAAACACCCTAGTTATCTTCCTTGATTCTCTTATTCCCCTCCTTTTTGATTATTATTGATGGAGCATCAATAAAAGTAAAGTAGGAAAAGATTGATAAATATGAAAACTATTTTTTATATTTAAGACCAAGATCAACTCATGAAAATATGTCTTATGTTAAGGGCTAGATGAGTATTAATTATTAATCTCTCCCACCACCCCTATTAAATATAGGCATACATGGAAAAAAATATTTAATATTCTTTGAAAATAAGGAAGTGCATTATAAAAAGGAACAATAAAACTTGTTAGTTGATACTTTATAACAAGGATCTTAGTTAGTATAACACTCTTTACAATTATTTTTTATAAGAGCCGAAAACTAGAATTGTGTTGGCCTTTTTTATAAGAGCCCAACAAAAGTTGTCTGAACATTGGATTGAATTAAATAAAATGTTGGTGATGCTTATATTTACTTTGTTTCTCTCTCTTACTTACCCCTCATAAATAAGAGTATACTTGAAAAATAAAGTTTATTTTCAACATACTTATTATTTTTAACTAACTTTAACCAATTTCTTAAACTGCATAATTTAGTTATTGACCTCTTATAAAAAAGGATCGGAGACCCTCTGGTCCTTTTTATAAGAACCCAACAAAAGTTGTCTCAACATTTAATGACTTTTTTCTTTTTTTGCCCCTTATTAATTAATATATATATATATTGCATTAATTAAAGGGTTGTTGATACTTATATTTACTCTATTTATCTCTGCCCCTTATAAATAAGGGCATACTTAGAAAAAAGTTTATCTCAAGACATATTTATTAATTTTAACTAATTTTAGCCGCTTTCTTAAACAACATAATTCAGTTATCAAGCTCTTATAAATAGGACGAGAGGGAGTATATATTTATCTAATTTGATTAAATTAAGAAATTTAGTGAAATTAGTTCGTATAACATGTCTTTTCTAAAACACTCTGGTCATCTTTCTTAATTATCTCATATTCCCTTTCCTCCTTGATTATTGTTGATGGAGTTTGATAGGGGTAAATTAGGAAAATGTTGATAAATATGAAAAATAAGTTTTATATTTAGAACCAAAATCAATTCCTCAAATAGGTCTTTTTTTTTTTTGAGCATCCGGTGTCTTGGACCTACCTCTTTTTTAACTTAGAGAATTTATCGAGGTCAATCTGAATCAGGCTGGGTAGGACTACAAGGGCGGCAAAGCTCTACACCACCAAGTATTTAGCATTGCTGCGTACTCGATATCTCTAGTTAAGATGGTACAACCTCTTACTAGTTCAACTAAGTGTAAGTAAGAGAATGAGTAATTGATAAAGAATAAAAATCCCTTCATGGCTTTTGTCCTTTTGTTAACTCTTAGAAATTGACTACATTCCAGCACATTTTCTCTCTCTTTTTACCTATTTTGGGTTCAAAATGTGCATAGGAAATGAAGTGTATAGAAGAAAATGTGCATATCAAAGTATCAAGCAAAAATCAAAATTCTTGTTATATCCTATAGAGTTTGTGATTCAATTGAGAATTGATAAATCCTCCCTCTTTTGTAGGAGGATGGAGACAAGTTTTGAAGCTCTATAAGAACTTAGAAACAAGGAGAGAAATAAAGGAAGTGAAGCATTACAAAGTTAAAAGGAACCTGTACAACTGGGCATAACAAGTTGACAAATTGGCCGTAGCAAGTAGCTCTCTCGTGTAACCGCGACAGAAGTCGACAAACTAGCCGTAGCTAGTCGTGAAAAGTGCAAAAAGTACAGCTGCGCGTTTTTATTTCAGAATCAGAAAAACCCTATTTAACCTAAAGGGAAGGGCTGAAAAACACATTCTTTACACAAGGAAATAGTGGGCATACAAAGGGAGAGCTTGGGAGAGAGATCTTGACAACTTTGGAGGATTGGATGTTCATCCTAAGAGAGATTTTGGGGCTTTTCACCTTGGTTCTTCCTCTTTTCTCCTCTTTTTTCCTAGCTTCTTCATGTATTCAGTAGCTTTGTTTAGAATCTCTTTGTATTTGGATATGAGTAGCTAAATCTTTCATTCTAGGGTTCTTTTGACCCTTTTGTATGGATTAATACTTGAATATTCCTCTCTTTTGGTATATATATATATGTGTGTGTGTGTGTGTGTTGATTTCAACCTTGGCTTAATGCTTCTAAGTGATTGGCCACCATTTAGATGATTTATTTATTTAGGTTTGACTTGAGAGAGCTAATCTAGGTATAGAACTTGATTGAAATCATGCTTGTCTTGAAGTTTACTTGATAAATGGATGGTTTGTTGGTAAAATAGAGATATATTTACTAATCACGGGTGGAAAAAAGGATTTTAAGACCGGACAAAAGAGGCACTGTAAGACCGGACTCGACACCGGTCTTGTTCCAAATTTATTAAAAGTCCGTAACTTATAAGACCGGACTCGAACCGGTCTAAAAGAAACTTTTTTATACCGGACCTTTTAAAAGTTAGGTCTTAAAAGTCGTACTATATAGACCTGATATGTATTTTGTTCGGTCCTAAAAATCAACTTTTAAGACCGGACGAAACCATAGACCGGTCTAAAAATATCGACATTTTAAAGACCGGATAAAGAAACTCCGGTCTAAAAAATACCGACTTCTAAGACCAGACGACTAACTAATCCGGTTCTAAAATTAATTAAATTTAAGACCGGTCTTAAAAGTTGAACTTTTTAGACCAGTCTTAATAAACAGCGGTCTTAAAGGACCAATTGTTAAGTCATCCTCTGCAGCACTCAGCCCTTCATCCTCTGAGACTGACTCAATGATCTGTTCAACTTCATCATGTTCTTCTCCTCCTCCGCCATTTCTTTGCTTGCTTCCTTCATTATCCACCTCGCCTGCATTCATTCATTCCCATTTATTACTATTTGTTTGTCAAATACGAGTAGCTAAGCAACATTGTAATTAATGGCCCTTAATAACACTAGACACCTACTACTCCACATGAATTCTTTGAAACGCAAAAAAATTCCAAAAATTCAAATTGAAAAGTCTTTGAATTCCAACTCTAAGGGAGTTTCCTGGAAACTTTCTTTCAAAGAACCCCTCGCATCAACCACAAGTAAATAATAATAATAATAAGGGTTAAGGAGCATAATACACATGAAGTGCACACTGGAGGCCCCCGACACCACAAGGTTTTTACGGACCAAAAATACACATGTGGTTACGTTTTGGGAGCGCCAAAGACCACGTGGCCGTTAGTCAACTAACGGTCAACGTTAATTTTGGATGGAAGTGAACAAGAACTCGGGTGAAATTACACTTTTGCCCCTAGTTTTAGGTGAAAGTACACTTTTGCTCCATAGTTTTAAATATTATCAAAAAATTCGAAAAAAATTAAAATAATTAGATTTTTTTTTTTTGCATTAGGAAAAAATTCAAAAAAATTAGAAAAAAAATAAAAAAATACGAAAAAAATAAAAAATTCAAATAATTAGGAAACAAATTCAAAAAATTAGAATAAAAAATAAAAAAATAAGGAAAATATTAAAAAAATCAAATAATTAGGAAAAATTCAAATAATTAGGAAATAATTCAAATAATTAGGGAAAAATTAAAATAATTAGAAAAAAAATTAAAATACTCCCCGCCAAAATGGGCCTCACAAGTTCTTAGTCGGACTTCACACATCGATTAGATTTATCTCTCAGTAGGGAGAATTGACAAGAAGATTATCTTAATTAATTAATTAATATTTTTTTCAATGAACAACTTACCCTAGTGCATCTTCAACAACTGCACCAGCCCGTATATATACAACTCCTCCTCCACCAGTTGGTTATCCGCCACTGCCGCTGAGACGGGACGACGGCCGGCCATGGCGGCCGACGATTCTTAGGTGGTGGGGCCCATCAAGGCGAGGTATTTTAATTTTTCCTTAATTTTTTGAATTATTTCTAATTTTTTGAATTTTTTTCTAATTATTTAATTTTTTTTCCTAATTATTTGATTTTTTTTTCTAATTAATTGATTTTTTTTCTATTTATTTTTATCTGTTTTCTAATTTTTTGAATTTTTTTTTCTAATTATTTGAATTTTTTCCTAATTTTTTTGATTTTTTTTTCTAATTTTCCAAAAAAAATTCCTATTTCTTTTAATTTTTTTTTCGAATTTGTTGATAATATTTAAAACTAGGGGGCAAAAGTGTAATTTCACCCGAAGCATTCGCTCACTTCCATCCAAAGTTAACGTTGACCGTTAGTTGACTAACTAACAGTAATGGTAGTCTTTGGGCGCTCCCAAAACATAACCACATGTGTATTTTTGGTCCGAAAAAACCATAAGTGGTCTTTGGCGCTCCCAACGTAAACAAACCTCATGTGATATTATTATCCTTAACCCTAATAATAATGATAATAATCAAATATGTTCATTCCGCCACCTACTCTCTTATTGTCTTGTCTCTTGTCCCCATCTCTCCAGTTCATTTTTCATCCTCTTCCCTATCAACTCACTAACACCCCCTATATATATCAGGAAAAAAATAATTATGTACATCACATTTTGAATCCGGGGTAAAATTAAAGTAGCATCTAGCACTTTGATTTTTTTCATAATACACCAACCGCCATAAATCATAAATAAGATAAAGAGGTGTTGGATGCAACAAAAAAATAATATCATGTGCCAGATGCACTATAATTAGGGTGTTGAATATACTGAAAAATATCATTAGGATGTTGGATATTACTTTGAATCTAACAATCAACAGTTAAATGCACTATTTTATCCAAAATAATAAATAAAAATAGAGTGGTTACTCAAACAAATTAACATATTATAAAAATTGATGTCAAACTTAAAATAGAGAAGAAGAGACAGACCTGAAGGTTTGGGTGACATCAGAGACGCAAACCTTGCCATCATAGAAAATTGTGAGCTTCTGTTGCTGCCCTTCATCCTCTGCATACAGCGCACTCATCTCTCTCTCGCTATTGTTATCACTGCCTTCTCCCACCCTTCGTCATTTCACAAAAAAAAAAAAAAAACATCATCATCATTATGATTATTATTATATACCATGACTATGCAAAACCTAATCAAATTACTACCCACAAGTTATACCAGCTGAGATAAAAAATAACATCAGAAGCAAGAAAAAGAAAAATGAGTAAGAGAAGTTATAGGTTAGATCTTACATGGGGTGGTGGTGGACGTGGCAGGAATCTTGAGAAGGTAAAAGACGAAGTTCTAAGTTGCAGTTTCTCCTCATCTTCATAAACGATGTCGTTCAGGGGAAGTGAAGAAGAAGAAGAAGATTGAAGAGGATGAATTGAGGAGTAGTACATATAAAAGAAGAGAGAGAGAGAGTTTTGAAGAGAAAAGTATACATGGAAAACATGCAAGGCACAAGTCGCAGAATAAATATACATGGGCGAAAGTTGAAAACTTGAAACGGTGGGGAGTGTGACAGACACAGACATTGTGTATTTTGTAGTTTTAACGTTGGATATTGATTTTGAGCACATGCTCCACGTTTTTCCTTAAAAAAATGGAGGTATGATGAAACGGGATGACGGTGATGTGGTGGCGTGTCACCGATACCGCCTCTTCTTTTCATTTCACCCGCCGTCATCCCTTTTTACTTTTCCTTAATCGCATTGGGAGTGAGACTAAGAATGGGATTGGGTTTGAGATTGAAACTTTTAAATTACTGTTTTTATAAAACTTTTAAATTAAGTTGGTATACAGTAATACTGGGAGAAACTGTTTTAGTTAGTTTTATTTCATAATTAGTCATAAGTTATAAAAAGATTATGATACCCCGTATGCTAAACTGTTTAAAAGGTATTGTAACAAAAATTTTCACCCCTTCTCTAAAGTGCAAAGGCGCCCTTCCCTCCCCAATCTTCCTCTCCATCATTGCTTTCTGTACATATAATCTTAAACAACAGCAGATTACGTTTTTCGGCTGGCGGCAGGGTCGTCGACGAGGATGGCTGTGTTTTTTTAAGTAAGGTGAAGGTTATTACAGAGGTGAAGGAAGGCTAGACAGAGTAAACCGGTTTTCATTTTCCCCTTCATTTTAATGCCTTTACATCTGTCGGCTTCTTATGATTATATTTAGCCCAGATTTGTTTTGGTTGGTATATCATTTCGAGATTATATTTTTCTTTTCTTTTTTCAGTCTCTTGTTTTAAGTGTGTAGCCTTAATTCATGTTTTGGTTTTATTAGGCAAGAGGAAACAAAATTGGGTCGGGATTTTCAATTCTTTATCTTACAGCAAATCTGACTTGTATCTAAATGATAATGATATGAAACTGCTTATCTAGTAGTTTCTACTCAAAGAGCATGCCCTGCACGACGAAACCATTAATTATAATATAAAAATAATACACCATGAGTGGACACTAATTTTTATTTTGTTTTGAAAATTCTACTTTCTCCCATTTTTTTATAAGGCATTTCTAACCGCATTCAAACTCATAAATGCATGTTTGGAATATCTAAGAAAAAAAGGTATTTTTGCACCATACAAAGGTGTGAGCGTATAAGGAATTTATTCTCTAAGCATAAAAATGATTATTTTAAGAGATCTAAAACACTCAAATTAAAATTAAAATCTCTGTTGGAAAAGGTGCCTATATTTAGTATGGGTATAGCGCCTTAAACTGGATTGCGTCTAAGTGCTCAAGACAACCTCAAAAAAGTGCTTTTAATTTTTAAGTTTTTTTTTTTTTAAAAAAAAAAAACCTGAAACACTATAAAAGTACTCTTAAAATTGTTAAACATGCATGTGTGATAAAAACACCACCTTAGTCCAATGAAAAAAAGTGCAACAAACATAAAAAAGAAAAGGATAATATGGGTAATGTAATACCCCAAATTCCATACTACTTACTGTGCCCGTTGACACGTAGTATTTAGGAATACGATGCTATAGTTCAGAGTAATGCGGAACGGAGAGCATGCACTTACGTTTGGACAATGAGTAACTGATATAAAATGTCCAGGCATAAGCTGATATATTAAAAATCTCGAAGGAATATTCATGTGATACAATAATACAGAACTTGTATAATTACAACTCTTACATTATAACTATACAATCTTAAACAAAGTCTTAACTAGACTTGTGGCTTAGAACCCAATATAGTTAATCAAACCCATTGGCCAGGCCAGGTAAAGTCTAGTGGAAGTCTCCCCATCTTTCACGGCGACTTACGACTGAAGCACATAGACCAACCCTTTCTTAGTTTAAGAACCAAATGGTTTGAACTAACTTTATTGAATTCATGCTAGAAACTAGTCCTATTAGACTTCTTCAGACCTCGTCTCGACCAGTGCCTCTTCACAGCTCCGTCCATTGGTGCCTCTTCTTAGCTCGGTCCACGTCGCTTTCTCAGATCCAGGTTCCTTTCCGAAACTTTTAGTCAAGGTTGAGATTCGATACCCATTGAATCTCAGGTAACAGTTAACCTCATGCTCAAGTAATAACAATTTATATGACATATATTCATTATATTTTAGCATCAACAATACATAGCACACAGCAGATGTAAGGTTACAACAATACATAGCACACAGCACATATAATGTTAACAACACAACAATACATAACACACAGCAAATGTAATATTCGCAACGTTTGCACTCACCAGTGCCACTCCTCCACGTGTCCTCAACGTTAGGAAAACAACTATACGACATTATCATGACTATATATAACCCGCACAAAGCTGAATGTATATAAACATGTGACTAAGACCCATAACTTAGTCACGGTGCATGACCCAAGACCTAGTATTGTCCATCACTTCATGAATCATTCCATCACATATAAGCATACAAGACACATCATCAGAGTTAAAGTTACAGTATGCGTCCGTACCTTTCACTGCGTAGTTACCAACATTCCCGACCTTTGAATCCGACTCCGAACTTCCCGGATATCCTATACATTATTGTCGGATTATTATATGATATTGTGATAAATATCATATTGCTTAGAATAATATCCTAAAGGTTTAATTTACCTTTCTACCCTTACATTTCCTTAAAAACGCAACGCTGGATTTTCTCGGGCAAATTTTTCAGTAACTTTGAAAAATCATAATTAATTCTACAAAAATCATTTTTGAGTGATTCAAAATTCTTCATAACCCTTGACATGTCTATTTTTAAGAAACAATATTACCAGAAGCTAGAACATCAAGAATAATTCTCAGGTTTTGTGTTTTCAAACACTGTTAAGAGTTAAATCCAATAAACAAGGCCTATCTTCAAAAAATTATATCTCCTTGTCCCGAGATCAAAACGTTTCATATTTTATATATTTAGAAAGCCCTACATGTCTACTTTATTATTGTAAAATTTCATGATTTAGTGACTTCATTTGCTACATAAAATAATAGCATCAATATTCGCTGTAATACCCGGATACTTGTTTATCTGGAACCCTATATTTGAGAATTTGCCTATTTTTGGGAGACTACTAGGCCCTATTTTTGAAAGTGACAAAATCGTAATCAGTATTTTATGGGTCATGAATAGTATTTACTATTCAAAAATACGTATTCACTATTCATGTGGACCCATGACCAATTATATCTCCTCTACCGACAGAAGTTTGAATAAAATGTCATGCGGGACCCACGGGAATAATATTTACTAATTAAATAATATATTCGGTTGAAAGACCAGTTGGCTAAATGAGAACCGATAGAAATTAAATCCTACCTCAAAATAGGTGAACTAAGTCTTTAACATCAGGATTTATTATAAACAAGTATAATTTTATCCCGGAGTGGGCTATCTTCGAAGTCATTTCCGAAACCGGCGGAATGATTAAGAGATAAGACGAAAAAGATATTTTGTGAAAAAGGGCAGATAGAAGAAATGAGAACCAATGGAAAATAAATCCGTTGTGGAAAACCATGAACTAAGTTTCTTAGGTCAGGACATATTATAAACCAGTGAATTTTTATCCAGAAGTTGGTGTTACCGGAAGTCATTTCCGTAACCGACAGCGTTTATCCAAAAATGTTCAACAGGCAACGGAATACCCTTAATAGGATCAAAAATTTAGTTAACCCAAGTAGTTTTAAAGAGAAAGAATAGAACTTCAAGGCCTTGCTGCTGTATTTTTGAGATTTGTTAAGATTACGCGATTAGAACACCGAACATGGAACTTTATCGGTACAAGACCATAAAGCAACAAGATGACATCACATTGTGACATCATTTTGTTGAAAATGGGGCATGGAGGTCGGTCAACATGAATAAAGGGCCAAGATGGAGCCAACCAATGAAAACAAGATCCGACGGTTAAGATTCGATATGATAAAGCATGAATAGTGTCTCAAATTTCCCTATAAATAGCCTTCACCTCCTCTTCATATTTTCACACCAAAATTTCGAATCCTAGAGTGAGGTTAGAGAGAAGTGGGAGCAAGAAGGTTGAAGGAAGTTCTTCAAGGGTAAGTTCTTCTTCTTAGTTTTTAGTTCGGTAGTTCTTGAAGTTCTAGGGTAGATGTTGTTTTGATCTTTAATCTTCCAATATATTGTAGATATCATGTTTTAGGGCTAAATATGATATTTATTTCAAAAATATATTGGGGAAAGAGTTATGGCAAAATTTTGGAAGATTAGAGCACTACTACAAAAGAGGGTTACTACTTCCATAAAGGACGTCCTTATTTATTAAAAGGAAGTTAAAGATGAAATTAGTGGCATTCTTGTAATTATATTGTACAATTTGGCGTCCCGAAATATGTTAAAAGGACGTTTAAATTTAAATTAAGGCGTCCTAACATAACAAAAGGACGACTAAAATTAATTTTTTTGCGCTAAAAATTAATTCTTTGGCGCCATTTCGAGAATTTTTTTGGCGCCAAATGAAGGTTTTGGATTAAATTAAATTTTTTGCAATTAAGGCGTCTGTTTAGTTTATCGGGACGCCTTAATTCTTAAATTTCAATTAAGGCGTCCCGTTTGGTGGAACAGACGCTTTAATGTCAATTAAGGCGTCCCGTTTATTTTGTCGGGACGCCTTAATTCTTAAATTTTAATTAAGGCGTCCCGTGTGGTGGAACAGACGCTTTAATGTCAATTAAGGCGTCCCGTTTTTGTTACCAGGACGCCTTAATTTCAATTAAGGCGTCTGTTTTGTGCAACAGACGCCTTAATGTTATTTTAACGCCAAATATGCCCGCGACTTTCTATATTTCCCTCTCTCGCTTCCCCTATCGCCCCCTTCTCTCTAGTGCTTCTTCAACCCTAGAGTCTTTTATTTCATCGAATCCTCCGTCGACTCTCACTCTGTCCCGTTGCTCGATTCACGCCGAACCCAAGCCCTAGTCGCGGCGACGTAGTCCTTCTCCTCCGTCTTCCCTCTTCGCGGCGAGGTAATTGAATGTGCGGCGACTCGGTGGGCCCGTTTCTCGATTCACGCCGAACCCAAGCCCTAGTCGCGGCGACGCACGTCCTTCTCCTCCGTCTTCCCTCTTCGCGGCGAGGAGGTAATTTGAATTCCCCGTGACCATGCTATATTTTTTGAATTTTTTCTTTATGCTATATTAATACGTTATGCAAGAAAAAATATAGCATGATTCGCCTTCATAATACTTTGTGTAAATGGCTCTTATTACAACCTCTGGAAGATTCTGTATTTCTATGGCTCTTATTTTTTGAATTCAAATTATAAACATTAGGATTAGTCTTAATTCAGAAGGGAAACCAGAAAGTGTTCTTCAATTGCCTCTCTGTGATTAATTTGATAAATTGTGGTTAATTAGATTTGCCCGGAAGTTTGACATCTATTAGGCTCCTTTGAGACTCGACTTAGGCTAGATTCCACTTATACCACACTTAGCTTAACTTTCTTTGTTGAATCAAATGGTGCCATTGCTGGGAGTCTTACTTGTTAAATTCGTATGGTGAAACTAACCTTGAAATTCTCGTTAAACTTTGTGTGCAAAAGTCATTGCCGCCATTGATATTTGCCTCCTACTGTTGCATATCGTGTTATTGGCAATTGAAGGGAATGTTAATGCTTTGAAATGGTTTGTTATTGAAATTTTGGGATGTCTTACTCTGTTGAGGGAAATGTCCGCCGAATTTTTTTAAGGGATTGAAAAAAAAAAGCATGTCGTTCTTGAAATTGATATGAACTTGGCTGTTGTTGGTAATGTCTTAGGTGGTAATAAAATGGGTCATAGTTGGATGAATGCTTTGAGAACTAGTGAAGAATATGAGAATGGAGTGGAAGAGTTTATTGAATTTGCTAGAAGGAATGTGGCTACAAAAAATGGGATGTATTATTGTCCATGTGTTAATTGTTTAAATGGGGTTCGACGGATATTGCCGATATAAGGGATCACCTAATTTGTGATGGAATAAACCTTCGATACAAAACGTGGATATGGCATGGTGAGGATGTAACTCCCGGTCGTCCCACGAAAATGAAGTTGAAGTAGATGTCGACGATGCAATGGAGAGAATGATTCATGATGTTGAGGTTGAATCTTTTGCTCAACCGCATGAATATGATAGCGTGCGGAGTGATGCAGAGACACCTTTAATTTACTTGCATGTTTCACTTTCAAAGTAATTAAGTGATTAATCATTGAAAGGTGCATAAATCCTTTGTAGTTGATGATACGTATACACCCCCTGTAGAAGGTGCCTTTTTCACTTCTGATCTTGCATTGTGAAATACTTTTGCTGCACAAATCCTGTAGAGTAAATATGTTCTGTCACTTCACTTTACTGCACAAATTGTAGAGTAAATACTTTGCTTGCTCTAAATGGCATCAGATTTGTCATTGTACATGTGCATATGTGTTAGTTGCTACGTCGCCGCGGTTAATTTGCTTGAGGTATTTAATTAGGTAATGCGCTATACAAGGGACCAGCCAATTTGTTGAATGCTGTGAGTAATATAAATGTATGTGTGTATATGCTTTGGAAAATTGGCTTATCACTTTAAAATTGTAGGTTCATCCATTATTCTTTGACCCCGATATGAATGGGGTTTTTTTTTAAAAAAATTACATATAAGGCGTCCTATATTAAAAAACAGGACGCCTTATATATATAAGGCGTCCCTACATTAATGATCGGACGCCTTATATAAATATAAGGCGTCCTAATAAATACCCAGGACGCCTTATATGTGCAAAAATCACACAAAATAGGCGTCTTGGTTTTCGTTTAGACGCCTAAATAAGGCGTCCTTTACTTTAAATAGGACGCCTTTTTTAAGGCGTCCCGTTTTTAAAACAGACGTCTTTATTAAGGCGTCCTATATTAAAAAAACAGACGCTTTTGTTAAGGCGTCTGTTTTAAATACGGACGCCGAAATACTTTTATAAACAACTTCCTCGGTTAGACGTCCTTTGGAAAAGGGACGTTAATTGCCTCTAATTCAGGACGTTTTTTTCACTTTTTTGTAGTAGTGGAGTCAAAGTAGCGAAGCTCTGGCGAAATTTCGCAGATTAGTCAAACTAGGGGCAAAATGGTAATTTGTACCTAAAATGCCCGTTATGATGCTAAATATTGATAAATGCGATATAATCCTTATAGGATATCCGAGGATTCCTGAGTCGATTCGAAGGATCGGCGACGTATTACTATTCATGAATAGTAGACAGTATACGTGAATAGTAAAGTACTATTCACATGGAAGGAAGGTACGTTCGCGGCGTACTGTAACACTGACTCTGATGCTTGTGTTATGCTTATATATGATTGATGTGTTTATGAACTGAGACTCTGTCTTAATTATTTTGATACAATCATGAATACACGGGTTATAGTTTTGAAAATACCGTTGAAAGTTTTCCTAGCGCTATGGACACGACTGTACATCATGGCACCGGTGAATGTGCAGACTGGGATAACAAACATACTGCTAGGGGCTGTGTATTGTTATTGCCTTACATACATATATGTATTTCCTACATCTCGTTATGGGCTTTTGTAGTGATATTTGCTAAAATGACATGAATACCGTGATACATATATTGTTTACATAAGCATGAGGTTAACCGTTACCTGAGGTCCGATGAGCATTGGACCTCAGTCTTAATTAATAGTCAGGAAATGATCACGAACCAGAGAAGGCACCAGTGGATGGAGCCGTAGAAAGACGTCGATGGACGGAGCCGTGAGAAGGCACCGGTCAAAATAAATACAGGGAAAAGGCTAACGTAACCTACCGTATTGCATGAATCTAATAAGGTTACTTCATATCATTTGATGCTTAAACTAGAAAGGGTCGTCTATGTGGTTCGGTCAATCGGTCGCGTAAATACTGGTGAGACTCCCACTAGACCTACCCGCCCCGGCCAAATGGGATGATTTAACCGAGTTAGGTTCTATGCCCCAAGTCTACTCGGGGCTTGGTTGAAGAGGGTATAGTTACATGTAAGAATTTTAATTATAAAGTTTTGTATTACCGTATCACATGAACAAATCCTTCGGAAATTTATAATATATCAAGATACGTCGGCATCGCATATGTCTGAGTATTATTATATCAGTTACTCATTGTTCAAATTTTTAGTACATGCTCTCCGTTTCCGCAAAACGCTAAGCTGTAGCACCTCAAACTCTGATGAATCTTTCTAAAACCACGTGTCACCGGCACGATTTATGCTACGGAATTTGGGGTGTTACATTCGCTGCCAGTAAAAAGCTTAAAACTAGAAATTCTACAATTTTCACAATCTTGATCCATTGATTTCAAAAACTTATTCCCTAACATGTTTTCCACACCATTTTGCATTTTAAAAGCAATAGAGACTTCCAAACATGAAAGGGAATTTTCCTAACCATTTCCTAGATTAAACTACAATTTTTACTAAAAACTAAAAACTAGAGCTCAAGAACTTACCCTTGAAGTTTGCTCATTTTTCCTCCTTGCTCCAAGAACTTCACTTTACTCACTCTATAATTCTAAAATCATATGTTTTAAACTGATTTTGGTGTGAAGAATTTGAAGAGAGGAGCCCTCTATTTATAGGAAAATTTCAAGGGTTATGGTGGTCTTTTACCAAGCAATCCAAAATCCCTTCTTTTCTTTCCTCTCATCCATGGGATTCAAAACTACTTTATGAAACTTCATCTCCATCATTAATAAGAGTGCCGACATCCCTCTCTCAATCAGCATTCAATGTTCTCATTTAGCTATTTAATGTGTTTTTGAATAAACAATATATTAATTATTTCATGGCTTTTCATTGGTTAGTTGAAATTGTTGACTTTTCAACAAAGTTTAATTAGCTTCTCTTCCTTCCCTTTGGCTGGTCGACATGCACAATAAATTGAGGTCTTTGGATGGTTTTATTTGTGGCATTAATTCAATGGCTTAAGTCTCTAATTGGTTGATTTAATTATGTAAGGATGTAGGCTTAATTACTTAGGATAATATCCTAAAATACTTGGCCTACAATGCTCCAACAATGCTTAGCCACAATTCTTGACTTTTGGGGCTGATGAAGAAGCTTAATTAACTCCCTAATCAAGTGTATATATTATTTCATTCTCTTTGGCTTAATTATTTTTAAATATAATTAGCCCTCTTTTGATGATCCTAATTTAATTTGCCTATAATCATCTTGAAGAATTATGCAACTAATCTCAATTAGTGCCAGCTTGATTGCCAATTAGCATTTGCTAATTTGTTCTAATTTAATTAAGTGTCTTTATAACCTTTTCTTATCTTTTTTTTTTTTGGGGTTATAAATTAGCTATCTATGTGCTATTTATATCACATTAAATAGCCCTTAAATGTAGTCTCATAATTAACCATTGGTTAATTAATTTCAAAATGATAAGAATATAATCAATAGATTATATAATCCTTTGAGACACATATTCACCTTTGTATTTTGCTAATTATTTGGCAAAATACAATGTTTATAAGAATTATAAAAATTAGGGTATTACAGGCAATATATATATATATATATTAATATTAATATATATATATATGGATCTTCATATATAATTAATACTACCTCCGGTCATAAATATAGGACAAAGTTTGTAATGTAATTTGCATTACAAACTTTGTTCTATATTTAGAATTAGATGGAGTAATTATGTTGGAAACACAATATGGGCCACTTGTCCAACCGCGATTATGATACTTAATAGAAACAATAACCTCACTATTATCACGATTATCTATCGCCTTCATTTCTTTCTTTTTAAAGGTTTATCGCCACTTAATCATCTTGGATTTTTAAACCTTTATTTATTTTGCTAAAAGCTATCACCAATTAGTTTTAGAAACTTCATTTTAATATATATTCACAATTGACATGTCTATTTTTTTAAAAAATATATATATATATTTAGGATTAAATCCTTTTTTTATAAACACAAAAAATTATATTTGAGACACTGTCAAATACAAATATGAACATTTCTCTGATCAGAGATTCAAACCTTAATTTGTCATATTGTGGTGTATTAGTCACTTCCACTGGATTTAACATTTTGGGATATAATCATAATTTCATTCAAAATATGTTGTGGCTGGTCTTTCTATACCAATAAAGAGAGGGTGAAGAATGGTTATTAATTTGGGTTGGAGCCCAGAATTTGACAAGAAAAATGGGCATTACATTTTTAATCGGCCATCATCCGTTGGCCCATATAACTGATTTTCTTCTTTATTCCTTTTGGGGGGGGGGGTTCACTGCACCCCTACGTAACAAATTAAATTCTTCTTAAATAGCCTCTAAAAGTATTTGAAACTTCACTGCAACCCAGGACTAAATTGAAAATAATTTTTTTTGGTGAAAAGACAATTGTACCCTTACTTTACAAGTCATATGTGGGAATTTACAACCCAAATATACTTATTTACAAGACAAATAATTGAAATTAATTACAAGACCATTTTTACCATGTACAAAACAATGAGCATATTCACCAGAGTACATGCTATTTACAAGACACATATAAGAATTTTCAAGTCAAATATGTGTATTTACAAGACATGTGTGAGAGTTTACAATATCGTCTTGGCCATGTACAACAGGAGGGCAAAAATGTCTTTTCAGCCAAAATACTTAATTTTAGTTTACCCCTGGGAGAGTCAAGTTTCAAAAAGTTTTGGGGCTGTTTGAGAATAATTTACTACAAAGGGTGCAGTGAATTTTTTTTTTTCGCCCTTCAATAAAGTGACACTTCCTCATATCCTTAATTCTCCATTTGGTTCTTATTATAAGACAGCAATCAATAATTCTCACAAACTAATAAAAATAATTAAATTCATCCTAAAATTTGAGTAATTTCCAATGTTTCCCCTACTAATTACACTAAGCTCTAACATTATACTCTCTATAGTTCTTAATACAAGACATATTTACCTAATTTAATGAGATTAAATAATTAAGTCAAGTTAGTTAATATGATATACATTTTCTAAAACACCTTAGTCATTTTCTACATTCTCTTATTCCCTCTTCTTCTTGATTATTGTTGATGGAGCATCAATAAGAGTAAAGTAGGAAAAGAATGATAAATAAGAAAATTATGTTTTATATTTAAGATCATAATCAACTCATGAAAATATGTCTTATATTAATGACTAGATGAGTATTAATTATTACTCTCTCCTACCACCCCTATTAAATATATGCATACATGGAAAAATATATTTAATGCTCTTTGAAAACAAACAAGTACCTTATAAAAAGACCCAATAAAACTTATTTGTTGATGCTTTATAACAAGGACCAATTAGTATAATACTCTCTACGGTTCTTTTTTATAAGAGCCCAAAATTCGAATTGTGGAGACCTTTTTTATAAGAGCTTGATAAAAATTGTCGGAACATTGTATTGCATTAATTAAAAGGATGGTGATGCTTATATTTACTTTGTTTCTCTCTTACTTGCCCTTTATAAAAAAGAGCATACTTTAAAAATAAATTTTATTTTAAACATACTTATTATTTTTAACTAACTTCAACCAGTTTCTTTAATCTCATAATTTATATATTGGCCTCTTATAAAAAGGACCGTAGACCCTCTCGTCCTTTTTATAAGAACCCAACAAAAGTTGTCTCAACATTTAATGAGTTTTTTTTTTTTTCTATTTTTGCCCCTTATATATATATATATTGCATTAATTGAGGGGTTGTTGATACTTATATTTACTCTATTTATCTCTCTTAATCGCCTCATATAAATAAGGGCATACTTATAAAAAAATTTATTTCAAGATATATTTATTATTTTTAACTAATTTTAGCCGCTTTCTTAAACAACATAATTCTGTTATTGGGCTCTTATAAATAGGACGTGAGGGAGTATATATTTATCTAATTTGATTAAATAAAGAAATTTAGTGAAATTAGTTAGTATAACATATATTTTCTAAAACATTCTGCTTATCTTTCTTAATTATCTCATATTCCCTTTCCTCCTTATTATTGTTGAGGGAATTTTGATAGGAGTGAATTAGGAAAAGATTGATAAATATGAAAAATAAGTTTTATATTTAGAACCAAAATCAATTCCTCAAATGGGTCTTCTTCTTCTTTTCTTTTTTTCGCGTTGAGTATCCGGTGTCTTGGACCTACCTCCTTTTTAACTCGGAGAATTTATCATGGTCAATTTGAATTAGGCTGGGTAGGACTGCAAGGGTGGCAAAGCTCTACACCACCAAGTATTTAACACTGTTGTGTTATGAGAGCTCAAACTTGAAACCTCTAATTAAGAGGGTACAACCTCTTGCCAGTTTAACTAAGTGTAAGTAAAAGAATGAGTAATTGATAAAGAATAATAATCCCTTCATGGCTTTTGTCCTTTCCCCTCGACTGGTCATCTGGATAAAAATAAAACAAATGAAGAGTAAAATCGGTTGAAATAAATTGTTTTTCTAGAATTGGAAGATGAAAACATAATAATGATAGAAACTGTATTTTCCTCCGATATTTTCATTCTATGTAAAATTTATTAATTTATTTATAGACAAATTTACAAACCTATACCTTCCATCATTTTCATTCTATTTTTATGTTGTTAGAACAATTATATATATATTGATTCATTTTTCATAAGTTAGAACAATTTTAAAAGCAAAATTAGAAAAATATGTTAAAATCATTATTTTGAAAAACATATTTAAAATGGTGAAGTAAAATGGAACAAACATGTTCTTGATATCCGTCTGGGAACTACATCCAATAAACTGTACCATATACAGATAGCAACAGAGGCTGGAATCCCGAAGGATTCCAGAGTAACCGTTAATCTCATATCCAAAGTATATACAAAGTATGTAAGAAAACCATAAATCATACAACATCCAATAAGTCGCACACAGCGAGGCATAAAGCCTAAAATGGAACAAGCAATCACACATAACATATACTGCTCAATAAGGCACATAACCATGCCAAGGGTTGCACACAGCGGGTTCTGATACCAAAGCGCTCGAAAATCAATAACACCGAATGCATACACAACCATGGTAAAACATACATACAGAGTTATACAAAGCATATGAGGATTAAGGTTATTACCTGGCAAACTTAAACTGTCAATTACTTTCTCCAAATTCTTTTAAAAGCTCCTGGCGACGGCACTTCCTATGATTATAAATAATACTCGAATCTTGGTTGCCAGTGCATTATCATCATCCTCATTAATCTTTTGTTGTAGATGCAAGTGATAATGGAAACATCTAACAACCTCAGGTGAAAATGGAAGACAAATACGAAGTAGAGGCATAAACTATAGAAGCTACTCAGTGAGATCCAGATTGCATTTATCTCTAAAGAAGACCAAATCAACATAGACAATTGGGCAAAATAGTCTCTTTTCAAAGTAGAATACAAAGTTCTTGAAGTCATCTACCACAAGTGGATCAACAATCATACCAGGTGAAGGTTTAAGTAGATTTCCTTCTAGTTGAGAAGCAGTAGGACCACCTGAGCCAACCCCAGAAGCACGTTGTCGACTGACTGAAGGTTGTTTCTGACTACTCGAAGCTTGTGGTCTCTTGCTGGTTTTTTGACTCACGAAAGCTTGAGGTCTCTGAGGCTTTTGAGTGAAGAGAGCTTCAGTATCCTTAGAATTTGACAGAGAAGGAGAAGGAGTCCTAGTCTGCTTTCCTTTACCAGATAGCAGTAACTTAGTTTGGAACCTTGTTCGGTGCTTGGATTGATCCTCGAAGGCCACAACTTTTTTCCTTTTGTTTCACGAGTGCCTTTGATTTCACTGACAGCTTTGCCGGTGACTGGGTCTTCGTCTTCTTCGAAGGCTTCATCGGAGTCTTCGACTTCTCTGATGGCTTGTTCTTATGAGAAGTTCAAGGCTTCTTGACAAGCGGATGTTCAGGTGATTCCGGTGGAGATGAACGGCGAGAACCTCCCATTGTGCAAGCCATTTGAAGATTTGGGAATGAAGAGGACTTTGGAGAGCTAAGTAGAAGTTAGGGTTTGTTTGTTTTTTTTGGAGCAAGCGGATGATTAACAGAGAGAGAGAGAGAGAGAGAGAGAGAGAGAGAGAGAGAGAGAGAGGGAAATGAAGCGACATGAAGATATAAACAAATGTCAAAGCGACATTGCTTGAGCAAGACATTATATGTGCTTGAGCACTATAGTTGCTCGGCCAGGATATGAGGCTTGCTCGGGCAGGGACGGATCCAAGATGTTTAATAGATAGCATAAAGAGCTAGAAATACCTCACATCACGTGTGTATTGAGAACACTTGAATCCCTGTAATTTTGAACTTTGATTTTTGAAGCCATAGTGAAAGATCCAGATCAGAATTTATCATATGACAGCAACACTGCTCTGGCAAGGTTCTTATATAAATATTTTTATGCAAGGTCACTTCTCGTTGTTGCTCGGGCACATATGTAATCTTTCTCAGGCAACCCATCTCAGTTTTGATTTTGCATAAGGCTGTTTCCATCATTGCTCGAGCATACTAGGAATGCTTATTCGAGCAAGAGATCCTCTGATAATTTCTATTATTCAGCCATGAAACAGAGCATCCTGCATGCAATAAATAGTTCATTGGGATTTACCATTCCCAATTCTCTCCGGATGAACGTGAACTGTTCTTTAGCCAAGGGCTTCATGAATATGTCCGCAAGTTGTAAATATGTGGGAATGAACATCACCTTGACATCTTTCTTTTGAACGTGATCTCTGATGAAATGATGTCTCACATAAATATGCTTGGTCCTTGTATGTTGAACATGATTCTTTGCTAAGCTTGTTGTGCTCGTGTTGTCACAGAGGATTGGAACTTCCTTCAGATGAATTCCCAAGTTGGATAATTGTTGCTTTAGCCACAGAACTTGAGTGCAACAACTTGAAGCAGCGATATATTCAGCTTCAGTCGATGAGATAGAAATCGTAGTCTGCTTCTTGCTGAACCAGGATACAAGTGATCCACCCAAAAATTCGCATTGACCACTTGTAGTCTTTCTATCGGTCTTGTAGCCAGGATGATTCGAATCTGAATATGCTACCAAAAATTCTTGTTGACCTTTTTTGGGTACCAGAGTCCAAGCTCCTTAGTGTCGGCAATATAACGAAAGATTCTTTTCACATGCTCGGCATGGGATTCCTTTGGAGCAGCTTGAAATATTGCGCACTTACCCACACTAAATTGAACATCGGGTCTACTTGCAGTCAAGTATAACAGTGATCCGATCATCCCTCTATACTTGGTTATGTTGAAGTCCTTGCCCTTCTCTTCATCCGCATCCAGAGAGGCAGTTGAGCTCATTAGAGTATCGGCTCCATTGCAATGTTCCATTCCAAACTTCTTCAGCAAATCACGGAGGTACTTCATTTGAGAGATGAATATCCCATTCTTCCGTTGATTGATTTGCAAGCCAAGAAAGTAGTTCAACTCTCCCATTATAGACATCTCGAATTTGCCCTGCATTTTCTTAGAAAATTCCTCACAGAGAGAGTCATTAATAGCACCAAATATTATGTCATCCACATATATTTGCACAATTAAGATTTCATTAAGCTTATTACTTTTAATGAAGAGTGTTGTGTCTGCTTTTCCTCTAACAAAACCTTGATCCAAAAGAAACTTGCTTAGCCGCTGATCGAACCATATTTTTATATGATTTTTTATGATAAATTGGGACTCTTAATGCATTTTGTTATAGTTATTGAGCTTAAATGCCTTTCTTTTTATAAATTGAGATTAAGAGTAAATACATTAAATTAGGACTAAAAAGGGTAAAATTGTCAAGAAATTGTAATTACCGTTAATCATTGATTTTTGTGAGAATATTTGATGTTAGATTAATTATTTTTATTGTAGATGCTTGAAAAGATTAGATCAAATTTAAAAATGAAAGTTTGAACTCAAGTTGCAAAAGTTTCAATTTATTCCCTCACCGAAAACTTTTAAACTTTGTAAATTGGTCCCTGGTCAAAACTCTGCGTTTTGACCAGGAACCAATTAATTAGGTTCAGCAACTTCAGCTGAGAGCTTTGGAGACCCGAGAGAGGACAGACCTGGCTGGGACCCGCGAGCTGAGGGATCTAGATAACAAGACCTTAGAGTATTTATCACACTAGCGCCGCGAATAGGATTCACGCTATCGACCTCGGACCACCTTCGCCTTCTTCTTCTCACTCCGTCCACCATTGGGATCGCCGGTGACCTTCACTTCCTTCACTATCCTTATTGTCGTCGATGAGTGGTTCAAAGAAGAGAAAGACGCGAGACGCCGCCTGTGGACTTCATCGCTGAATCCTTCATCTTTCACGCAATTTACGTCTTCACCATCCTCGCCGGCGAGCTTCACCTCTGACCACCGTCGTCTACCTCCTCCATCATTTTCCATTCCTCTTCCACCATCACTGGTCTTCACCTTTACCGGAATTACCACAGCCACCCTGCTGCCTTCGTCTTCACACCGCCACTCACCACCATTGTTGTAGAGCTGATAAGAGGACTTGAGAGGAACCAAAAACTCAGAGGACCAGAGAGAGTGAGTGTTTTAGGAGGGAAGCTTAGAGCTCAAATCGACCAAAACCATTCTTCATCATGCTTCCAGTGTTCCAGATTTACCCTGCCTCATTTTCTCTTCTATTGATTCATTCAAATACTGGTTCATCTGTCATGAGTTCTGGAAGAGTTTTTGCTGTGGTTAAAATTGAAGTGATGTGTGGCTAATCATTGTGCTTCTTGGAGATGGTTGAAGTGGCTGGAGCTCAGAGCTTAAACATAGGGGAGTATATTTTATTTCAATCTATTTTCTCTAATTACATTTTAATTTCCTAGTTTTAGGAATATTATTTTGTAATGTTGAGACTTAGTTTACCCGGTTGGATAACTTTGTGGATTGAACCTATGTGATTGGATTGGATTTTTGTAGCTTGTTGGATTTATATATATGTATATTTTCCTTATTGATTCAATGATATTGTGCTTTCTACGTGGTATTGTTAGATAGTATAATTGAATTGGATTAATTGAGTGGCGTGGTATCGCATTCATATCAAGAGGAACCAAGTTGCATTAATCTAATCCTAATCACACACTAAGTGGTTTTAAACAATATCTCAAGAGGTAGCAGTTAGCTACGGTAGTAGGAGTTACTATTAATTGGGAATATTGGCAATCTTGGGGTTTTTCATCTAGACTTAGTGAAAATTTACTCCTACATTTAATTGAACTATGATAGTCACTATTCGATTTCCAAGAGCATTCATACTCATTTTCATACTCCATTCCATTTTATTAAAAATACCAAAAATAATAGTTTAGCATTTGATTTAAATCGCATGTTATTTTAGTTTATTAGTTTGAAAATCCAAAACCTATTTTTCCCCTTGTTTTAATTGCATTTGCATGACATTTAGATTACTTAGGATTCACTAAAAGGCTCCTCGAGAGAGAGAACAATCCTCGGTTTGCCTATACGCAATCCTTCGTTTATTTTTGATTGTGGATCCTAAGGCTAAAGACAAAAAGGCCCTCATCAAATGGTGCCTATACCAAGCTCTAGGAGCTTATTTAAGACCATATAATTCTTTCTTGAGACGGTAAACATGATCTGGATGATGATCATTTTCAAAACCAGGAGGTTGTTCCACATAAACTTCCTCCTAAATGAAACCATTTAGAAAGGCACTCTTAACATCCATTTGATAGAGTTTAAATCCTTTGATACACGCAAAGTCTAGTAGTACTCGTATGGCTTCTAATCTGGCTACTGGAGCATACGTTTCCTCATAATCAATTCCTTCTTCCTGATTATAACCTTTGGCAATCAATCTAGCCTTATTTCTGACTATAATTGAGGATTCATCTCGTTTGTTCTTGAATACCCATTTAGTGCCAATGATTGGATGGTCTTTAGGCCTAGGTACCAAGTCCCAAACTTGATTTCTATCAAATTGATGTAATTCCTCTTGCATTGCTATCACCCAATCATTGTCTGATAGGGCTTCATCAATTTTAGAGGTCTCAATCTCAGATATGAAGGCAGAAAATGTAACCTCATTCAAGGTACCTTTTCTGGTCCTTACACCTTGATTTATATCTCCTATTACTTGGTCCAAAGGATGACTCCTAATGAACATCCAAGCTTTAGGTTGAGATTGATCAGGATTTTCACAAGAGTTTTGACAATCATTTTGAAAAACTTTTTCTGGATTTTCAAGAGAAGCAGGAGTAGTTTTTGAAAAGAATTGGTTTTTATAAATAGGTTCATCATCATCCAAAGGTTCATCTAACTTGGATTCACAGAAGACAACATGGATTGACTCTTCAACTAAATGAGTACGCTTATTGAAAACTCTATATGCTTAACTCCTATTTGAATATCCAAGAAATATACCTTCTTCAGATTTAGGATCAAACTTACCCAGGTTGTCCTTACCATTGTTATGAACAAAACACTTACAGCAAAAAATGTGCAAGTGAGCCAAATTTGGTTTCCTTCCTTTGTAGAGCTCATAAGGTGTCTTGTTCAGCTTCTTTCGCAGATAGGCTCGGTTTGAGATATAGCGGGCCGTGCTCATTGCATCTGCCCAAAAGACTTGTGACGTCTTATTCTCATTTAGCATTTCACGAACCATTTCGATGAGAACTCGGTTCTTCCTTTCAACCACTCCATTCTGTTGAGGTGTCCTTAGAGCCGAGAAATTGTGATCAATCCCATGCGCATCACAGAACTCCTTGAATTTTTGATTCTCAAATTCGCCTCCATGATCAGTTCAAATAGCTGAAATGCAAATACCTTTCTCGTTTTGCACCTTCTTGGAAAACACAACAAACAGATCAAATGTTTTATCCTTGGAAGATAAAAAGATAGTCCAAGTAAATCGAGAGAAATCATCAACAATGACTAGAGTATATAAATTGCCACCAAGACTTTTAACTCTTTGTTGTCGTGATTTCCTTGATGGCAAGTGAATCAGTCGAACAAGTAATAAAGTGTAAGTAGAGTATCGTCCCACAAAGACTGAGATACCGAGAAGTGACGCTCAACTGCTGTAATAGTTGTGTGAACAGAGAGTAAAATCTGATTGACTTGGAGGTTTTGGTTGTTACGCTAAATAACAGGAAAGTAAACAGAGTATCGTAGTCATAAGAAGATATCAGTAGGAAGAATAGGCTGAAGTCGGAGTCATTTTTAAGCATATCAATCCCCCAGTTGCTTGACACATTGTTATAGCATTTATACTGCACAGCTTCCGAAAAGCTACAGCATAGATACTATTTACAAGACTATTCAGCTAACCCACCACTAGAGTCTATCGAATTTCCGCGTCCGTTACATGTAATACTAACTTTACTTCTCCCATATGCCTATGGCAATTTTCTAGTTAGATTAACATTACAAAGCAAGGTGTCATGGTTATGAGCGGTAGACCCATTCCTCAAGCCTACAATAATAGGTCAAGCCTTGCACCAGCCTGCCTAGCAATCACTGTTTCTCAGAGGTCTAACCCCGACTCCTTTCCAATAAGCCGAGGCCACTAATCTAGCCCTTAGCTTCCGCTAACCGACAAGAATTAAAATTCACTGATAAGCAAACTGAATTTATTGAATTAAGAACTAGCAACTTTGTTCATTCCAAACTTAAGAAATCATCCTCGCTCAGCCATAGGAAATTTATTTCATGACTGACAAGGGAAACACAAAACAGATAACAACAAAATGACCCATGATCAAAAGATTAAAATGAAGAAAACAGAAATCTTGACGAATTTTCTGACGGCGTGGGAGAAGCCTTGTCACGTCACCACTTCACGTTTTCTTCTCTCCGTCTTACTGCAAGGAAGGATGCTGGGTTCTCTTGGAGTCATTGTGCCTTGTGAACTCTCTCTCTCTTCTTTCGAGTCTGTCCATATATGAGTGGGATTAGAATCTCAGCGACTCGACTCCTCTTTAGGGTTGGCTTGCTGTTTCCTTATATGATCGAGGCTTTCTTACGGCGTAAGTTCCAAATGAAATGAGCCTTTCCTAACTGTCGAGATCCGCCGTCTCTCTTTCCAATCTTAGTAGATTGATTCTACAGATCTTGCGGATTCTTCAAATCTTTAGTTTCGATCCTCCGCATCTTCTATTTTGTCACGTCAGCAATCTACCTATTGTTCTCAACCTTCACTATATTTCCTGAAATAATCTTAACAAAAGATCAGCACATATGCCGCATAGCATGTTGGGATCTGTACACACAGTAAAATTAAATATATTTATGAATCCCAAAAGAGGATCGCTCAACAGCGTTTAAATCAAGGTTAAGAAAAAGAACCAAAACGTACCTATACGAACTGCTGTGCGTTTCGTTCGATTTGAACACATGGGCTACCTTCTCGATCAACTGAAGTCGACTCTACGAATCGCCTCCCTCTACCGGTATGCACACGAATAGCACTCGAACACGAACGGCAGCGTGCTAGCGCCTTCAAACCTTGCGTCTCTCCTTTTTCTCTCTAGGGTTTCTCGCGGCTTTTTCTAATACGACTGACCAAATGTCCCGTAGGTTTTCTTAAACCTGATAGGCGTATTATATTCAAAATTAATCCTCATTAATTTTGAATTTTGAATTTGGATTAAAAAATATATTAATTAAATCTATCTAATAGATCAAATCAAATCAATTTATTTAATCCAAATTAAAAACCTTCGATTTAATTTATCTCTATAAATTAAATCGAGATATGATATCTATCTATTTAATTAAATATGAGATACTATATCTCAATTTAAATTAAATCAGATATATGATATCTTTATTCGAAAATTAAATCTGAGATACAATATCTCTATTTGTTTTAGATATTTAATTTATCAAATAAATTAAATACAAAACAAATATTATATAATGATATTATAATCTCTATTAAATAATAATATTATATTTAATTTCAAATTTAATAACACACACACACACACACACACATATCCATCCTAGATTAAATGTTTTATTCATTAAATCTTAGACATATCTAAGATTCAATGAATCTGGACACTTTTGCTCGTGTTGGGCTATTCTTGTGTGCGACCTTGCAGGCCCACATGAGGTTGGCAGTGGGCCAATACTGTACCAACCCACAAGTCGCAAGCGGCCTCTAGCAAGACATTGCGGCTACCCAATTCATATGGGGACCGTTGACACGATACTACATATCGTACAACCATGTCACGTCCTTTTTGTCACGCGATAATTTGGTCAAGGATGAGGCATGAATAATGTCAACTTCCTGTTCTTGACCATTACTTTCTCGATTCTCGAGTAGTCTAATAATTGAAATGGAAACTCCTTTCCACCGTAGTATGGCCATACATTTCTTAGACTCACTCATCGAGGGGCCCAGTATTATCTCTCTACAAATGTGAGGGACAAATTTCATCTTGACCATTCACATTCCTCTGCATGAAAACCACTGATCCCGATCCAAGCCTTTATCATCACCTGTCAAAGGTGACTTTTGACTAGGTCAAAGATCAGCGACTCATCATGTAGGAATCCATGATGATCTCAGGTCAAAGGGCGTTGTGACGCAGTTATACATGAGAAAAGCTTATGACTTATTCCATGCAGCTTTCTTATAGTGGGTCGGTCCAGCACCTTATACTCTTAAAAGTGCCCATGACTTTGATTCGTATCTCCATACCTCATCAAAGTCATACTGGTCTTATTTCATCTTCGCTCCCGCGTAGATGACCGACCAGGGACATTTAGGATAATCTATAAGATATATCCAGGGATACAGTTATCACTATAAACATGCAAATGAAATGATAAGTAAATGGAGAATACTTAAAACATTAACGTTTAAAGTACAATGACTTGCCCCTAGGGCATAATTTCCAACATAGCATTGCGTCCTTTACTCTGCTATAGCTTCAGAGATGCCTTGTGTTGCACTTCGATAAACTGTCCTGATGCTATAGCATAGTATCAGCTTTGCTATATGTTTTTCTCACAAAGCCTCGCAACTTGTTCTTTTCTTAACGCATGTTTAGGATGTGTGTGAGATGCATCCGTAAGTTCCCTGTATAATGAATTAATTCCTTTTTGCTTACATTTAACACAGTTAAGCTCATATTCACTATTCAATTCTATCATTTAATACAGGGAAAACATGGCATAAATTGTGCTCATCAAATACCCCCACACTTAGCTTTTTGCACTCCTGGGAAAAATAAGATAAAGCTAACAAAAACTCATAGTCGTAGCACTCCTATCTGTATAACTATGCTTACACAATTGCTTTTAGTTCCCGTCCCCATATAGGCAATCCCACTGCCCAGTACTAGCGGCTTGTGATGCGAGGCATTGCTTAGATGAAGAAGCGTCAAGAGGCTCTCAGGTTTCGTGTTTACGTTCTCTTTCTCGGGGGATTTTAGCTTTTTCTCTTGTCATGCTAACCTAGAAGTTCCATAGCCTTGTCAAAATTCTAAGATTGCTTCCTAGCATCTGAGTTTTCATTCGTCCAAAGGACTTCTTGGGTTATAATGGTGTGGATGGCTTAGGTGTTGAGACGGGAAGTGGTGGTTAATGCTATAGGAGGGTATTTAGACGAGTCTCTTAGCTTCAGCCGAATGCCCTTTTTTTGAACTTTTTATTCCTTGCCGCTCTTTATTCTAGGTTTCTTTTTTCTTTTTCAATAAGCAAGACCGCTTTCTCACAGTATCTTGTGGAGGCATATTGCTTTATCATTGCACCAGACTCTTCTTGTCTAACTAGTTCTGCTATAGCGTAGCTGATGGGGTTTTAGGGGATAGCAATGGTAAGGTCTCCTGGTTTGTGTATAGGGATGGAGGGTGTGATATGAATGTCTTTATCCTACGAATTATATGCTCAGATGCTAAACAATCTATCAAAGAACTAAGAAAAATCAAGGATCATACATGGGCTAGCAGACATACACACTAGAATAAAAAAATTAGGCTCAAATAACTCCTTCCAATGTGGGTTCTTCTCTCTAAACTTCCTTACTGCCACTTTACCCCACATCAGGTTGGCTAGCACTGTCAATTTCCCAAGCGTAAAGGTTCAATTTCCTTAGGCAATCATGCTATACTCCGTTATACAGACATTCATCCTACTGCTACAAAAATCTATTCATGCTTCATCATGCAATTTGAAAAAATTTCAGTTTGTGCAAACGCTAAATTCAGGGTAAAACTAGGATGGCACATGCACATTGAAACAGCAGCAGCAGATTAGATCACATATTAAATAACTAACCCCCCACACTTGAACGATGCAATTCCCCATTATAGCAAAGAAGGAACACGACAAAATACGCAAGGGGAACATGTATGAGGCTCGGGCAATTATCGAGAAATCAAGGCATTGATATCAGCATTCACAAAAAAGCCCTGAGGCAAACACGTCAGGGCAATATCAGAGTGTCAGAAAACAAACCAATTTAACATAAAAAGAAACAAACAAACAAGAAAACATAAAAAAAAACTAGGGGGCAGGAGGGGTCGGAGTGCTCCTGGCCGTGGCTGAGCGCTAGTAAAGGTGGGCGTTGGTAAGGATGTACTCCTTATCGGCCAAGGTCGCGGGGCCGGGTGAATCGGCAGAGTCGCTGGAATTGGAGGACGAGGAGGAGGTATTGGAGGGTGCGGGTGGCGCTGGCGCCGGAAGTGCTGGCAGAGCCGGAAGGTTGTGGGCGTGCACCGGTGGGGGCACCCGACCGCACCTCGCCGTTTGTTTGACTCTAGGCATGGCGGATTTGTGGAGGGTAGTGGGTTGTGTTAGGCACTTAAGGTGGAGGAAGGGGAAGAGACACGAAATGAGGATACGCAGTGAATGGACGGGTGAAGGCTGAAACCTGAGCGGGAAGTAACGCGACTCTTTGAGTGACAAGTTTGCGGGACTTAATGCCAATGGGCCCCGTGACGATGGCCCATCAGAAGGAGAAAATTATGTCCTTAACTATGGCAAATAAATAAGCACATACCTTGGTCCAATATGCTATCGATGATGCCGTAGCATTGACTATGCTAACTCGATCCCTGCGGCTGCCAATTAAAGAGAAAAATAATGTCATGGGCTGCCTCCTAATAGCACTTGGTTTATGGTCTTCAGCCCGACCTTGCCATAGCAGTTTAATGCTGAGGTAGTGCGGAATCTTTGCCGCTCGCTTTTTACGCCCTTTTCTGTCATCTTCAGTGGTTAAGAATTTCTCAGCTGGGTCTTCAAATCTCACTGTTTTGAGGATTGAGAAGGTGACCTGATCATCATTAACTCGCATAGTAAGTTCTCCTTTTTCCACATCAATCGGGTCCCCAGCTTGCCATGAAAGGTCTTCCCGGGAGGATTGGAACTTCGCGATCCGCTCAAGTCAAGAATAATGAAATCCACGGGGAAGATGAATTTATCCACTTTTACCAGGACGTCTTCAATTGTTCCTTCAGGTAAGACAATGGAGCGATCGGCTAGCTGCAACGTAACTGTCGTGGGCCTGGCTTCCCTAACTGCCAACTTCTTAAAAATAGACATAGGCAAGAGATTAATACTGGCACCGAGGTCACACAGGGCCTTCCCTGAATATTGAGGTCCGATTGCACTGGGGTTTGTGAAGCTCCCGGTCTTTTAACTTTGGTGGGAGCCGATTTGTTAGCATAGCACTGCAGTCTTAGGTTAATGCTACTATCTCGAATTATTCTAGCCGTCTCTTTTTGGAAAAAATTTCCTTCAAAATTTCACATAGCTAGGCATTTGTTCCAGTGCTTCCACCAGCGGGATATTAATGTGCAACTGCCGTAGCATGTCAAGGATTTTTTGAAATTGTTTCTCTTGACCTTGCTTTTGTAGTCTTTGTGGGAAAGGTGGGGGTTGCTTTAGCATCTTCGAGGATCCGAGATCACGATTATGCTGTGATGATGATGCTGTAGCATTCCTTGTTAGGTGTTGCACATGATCATCTAGTGTGACAAGTGGAGGCAACGTCGCGGCGTTGATATCCTGTTCAGGTCGTGACAGTCTTGGGTACTTCTGCCCCTCTTCAAGGAGTTATTCAGTAATTTATTGTTCCTCCTTTGATTTCCCTAATTGCGGGTCAGTACCTTCAGAAAGTTGGTTAGTTATTCTCATAGGTTTCAGACTCTTGCCGCTTCGTAGCTCTATCAGCTTTACTTCCTCCTTTCCTTGGATCCTGGGGACTTCAGTGTCACTAGGTAGAGATCCTGAGGGTATATTGTTAAGGGCAGTAGCTAGTTGTCCCACTTGGTTTTCAAGGTTTCTAAGGGTTACCTGCTGATTCTGAATGATTGCATCGTTCTTTGCCATATATTCCTCCAGAAGGGTCAATATAGAGTGCTGCGGTTCTGAGTCACCGCCCTGCTGCCGCACTTGCTGGGTAAACCCTGGTGGGTTTGATGTTCTGTTTGGGTATTGTAGGCCCGATGATTGTCCCACTGCTTGTTGACCTTGAGAACTCCATGAAAAATTGGGATGCTGCCTCCATCCGAGATTGTACGTATTAGAATACGGGTTATTGATGTTACTTCCCTTATTGAAGTTGTTAATGAAATTGACAGATTTGGGGTTGGCAGAGCATTGAGAATAGGTGTGCTCTTCGCCACAGTACACACAAGCTATCTGAGATGGTTGCAGTGATGTGTTGTTTGAAGGAAGCGTCAGTCCTTTCACCATATTGGTCAGAGATGATACTTGGGCAGTGAGGGCAGTCATAGCATCTAATTCATGTATTCCAGCAATAGCTCTGGGTGGTGTGACTCTGTCTGCTTACCACTGGTGGCTTTTCATAGCCATGCGCTCCAATAAATCGTGGGCCTCTTCATAAGACTTCATCAAGATGGATCCTCCAGATGAGGCGTCTACAATTGATCGTGTTTGTCTATCGAGACCTCTGTAGAATGTTTATAACTGAACCCATTCGCATAGTCCGTGCCGTGGGTACCTTCGGAAGAGGTCTTTAAATCTGTCCCATGCTTCATATGTGGATTCACTAGACTTTTGTTGGAAATTAGTGATATCTCCTCTGAGTTGGGCGTTTTTGATAGGTAGGAAGAACTTGAGCAAGAATTTGCTCCCCAAATAATTACAGGAAGTGATTGAGTTGGTTGGTAAATTGTTGAGCCACATCCGAGTTCTGTCCCGTAGAGAGAATGGAAATAATTTAACTCGAACTGCATCAGGCGTGACTCCTGGAATGACGAACGAGTCACACACCTCCATGAAAGCCTTCAAATGTAAGTGCGGGTCTTCAGATGGGAGTCCTCTAAATTGCCCGGCCACATTTAGCATCTAAATCAGGACACCCTTGATCTCGAAGTGTCCAGCATTAAAGGTCGGAGGTATGATAGCCGAATTCAATTTGTTTAAGTCTGGAATCCCGAACTCCATAATAGCTTTGTTCACATCTAGATTTGGAGGTGGAGGGACCTGATTGTCCCTATTGAGTGCTTGCTATTCTCCTTGCTCCTGATCATGATTAGCCTGCACATCCGCCATGTCTGCTGAGTTAAAAAGTTGACTTCTTCGCTTCTGCTTCCTACGCCTTTGCTTGTAAGTGCGTTCGATTTTAGGATCGTAAGGCTGTAGGTTGACTGGAGGCGAGTTATGCATACACTACAGAATGCACCTGAAGATCACGAAAAGAGAAAAAAGTGAGCTTTATTGGATAAATCACAACTATTCAGCGATAAGTGCGTCGTTACTAAGGAATCTACAGTCCCCGGCAACGGCGCCAAAAACTTGTTGTGGTGATTTCCTTGATGGCAAGTGAACCAGTCGAACAAGTAATAAAGTGTAAGTAGAGTACGTATCGTCCCACAGAGACTGAGATACCTAGATGTGACGCTCAACTGCTGTAATAGTTGTGTGAACAGAAAGTAAAATCTGATTGACTTGGGGGTTTTGGTGGTTACGCTAAATAACAGGAAAGTAAACAAAGTATCGTAGTCGTAAGAATATATCAGTAGGAAGAATAGGCTGAATTCGGAGTCATTCTTAAGCATATCAATCCCCCAGTTGCTTGACACATTGCTATAGCATTTATACTACACAGCTTCCGCAATGCTACAGCATAGATACTATTTACAAGGCTATTCAACTAACCCACCACTAGAGTCTATCGAAGGTTCCGCGTCCGATACATGTAATACTACCTTTACTTCTCCCATATGCCTATGGCAATTTTCTAGTTAGATTAACATTACAAAGCAAGGTGTCATGGTTATGAATGGTAGACCCATTCCTCAAGCCTACAATAATAGGTCAAGCCTTGCACCAGCCTGCCTAGCAATCATCAAGCTTTCTCGAGGTCTAACCTCGACTCCTTTCCAATAAGCCGAGGCCACTAATCTAGCCCTTAGCTTCCGCTAACCGACAAGAATTAAAATTCACTGATAAGCAAACTGAATTTATTGAATTAAGAACTAGCAATTTTGTTCATTCCAAACTTAAGAAATCATCCTCACTCAGCCATAGGAAATTTAGTTCATGACTGACGAGGGAAACACAAAACAGATAACAACAAAATGACCCATGATCAAAAGATTAAAATGAAGAAAACAGAAAGCTTGACGAATTTTCTGACGGTATGGGAGAAGCCCTGTTACGTCACCACTTCACGTTTTCTTCTCTCCGTCTTACTGCAAGGAATGATGCTGGGTTCTCTTGGAGTCTTCGTGCCTTGTGAACTCTCTCTCTCTTCTTTCGAGTCTGGCCATATATGAGTGGGATTAGAATCTCAGCGACTCGACTCCTCTTTAGGGTTGGCTTGCTGTTTCCTTATATGATCAGGCTTTCTTGCGGCGTAAGTTCCAGCGAGCTGGGCCTTTCCTAATCTATCGAGATCCAGTCGTATCTCTCTTTCCAATCTTAGTAGATTGATTCTGCAGATCCTGCAGGATTCTTCAAATCTTTAGTTTCGATCCTCCGCATCTTCTATTTCGTCACGTCAGCAATCTACATGTTGTTCTCGACCTTCACTATATTTCCTGAAATACTCTTAACAAAAGATCAGCACATATGACGCATAGCATTGCGTCCTTTACTTTGCTATAGCTTCAGAGATGCCTTGTGTTGCACTTCGATAAGCTGTCCTGATGTTGTAGCATAGTATCAGCTTTGCTATACGTTTTTCTCATAAAGCCTCGCAACTTGTTCTTTTCTTAGCGCATGTTTAGGATATGTGTGAGATGCATTCGTAAGTTCCCTGTATAATGAATTAATGCCTTTCTGCTTAGATTTAACACAGTTAAGCTCATATTCACTGTTCAATTCTGTCATTTAATATAGGGAAAACATGACATAAATTGTGCTCATCACTCTTGTTGGTCCAACTAAGTCCATATGAAGTAGTTGGAGAGGTTGATTTGTCGAAATCTCAATTTTATTTTTTGAAAGACGATTTAGTTTGTTTACCTCTTTGACACGAATCACAGATCATGTCATTTTTAAAACGAAGTTTAGGTAATCCAAGAACTAAATATTTTCTTAACAACTTATCCAGTTGGAACATGTTCACATGAGCCAAACGCTTATGCCACAGCCAACTATCGTCTAAGTTGCTAACAAAACATTTTTCAGAATTGATTTTTGGTAAAATCTAAGGTATAACAGTTACCTTCACAAGGTGCTTTAAATAATGCCTTAATTTTACCTTTATCGATTGGGAGATCATTTTTGTTGACAATGAGACATTCTTCTGAGTCGAAGATGATTCAGTTGTTCTTATCAGCACTTTGATCCGACACTCGTAAGGTTGTGAGGACCCTTCCACAAGATAAACGTCTTTGATCTGAGGTCCGTCCTTTGCACCAATCTCACTAATTCCAATGATTTTCTTGGATTGGTTACCTCGAAAGGTGACTTTACCACCATCCTTTGACCTCATTGCAACAAATTTGGCTTGATCACCCGTCATGTGTCTGGAGCAACCACTATCAACATACCATTTGTTGGTTCTTGATGCTATCAGACATATCTACAAATCGAACAGATAAAGTTTTAGGTACCCATTTTTTCTTGGGTCCTTTTGGGGTTAATTCGGGCCTTAGGAACATAGGTTCCTTTAGGTACCCACTGATAGTTGCCAACATGTTTATCTCTTCTATCCTTCTTATGAAAACAAGATGAGGTACTGTGTCCCTTTCGGTTACAGTAATTACAATGAGCGAATGGATTTGAAGTATGAACAGATTTCTTAAAATAGTTCAAATAAGGTTTTCCACCAGTTTTCTTTTTGCCTTTCTTTTTGTCAAAAATAGGATTGTATCCTATACCTGATCTATCATTCGTAAACCTTTGAGGTTTCAGAATCACATTGAGCATTTCACTTCCCTTAGTGAATTTTTCAAGTGTTTTTGTAAGATAAGAATTTTTCTTTATAAGATCAGGACATTTTTCGCAAACTAAATTTTCACAACCGAAACTCGGAGGTAAATCTTTAGCTTGTTCAAGCAATTTGAATTTCTTCTTTGAGGCAATAAACTCTTTCGCAAGTTTTTCAAATTTAGAATGCAGCTCATTGTATTCAGAAAGTAATTCATCATAGGAAGGTTTAGATTCATATACCTCTTCGTCGTTTTCAAGTTGCTCTTCTTCTGCAACTAGGCATACATTGGCGACTTCTTCTTCTTCCTCATTCTCTTCTTTGTCAGAGGAGCCGTCTCCCCATATGGCAGACACATAGGCTTTCTTTTTGAAATGATTGAATTTCTTCTTCTTCTCCTTTTCTTTGTCTTTCAGCTGAGGACATTCTGATTTGTAATGCCCCAGCTTTTCACTTTCATAACGTATGACTTGATCCTTATCCTTGAAGTCGTGTTCTTTGAGATTCCTTTCTCGGAATTTATTTCGAACCCTTGATCTTTCTTATAGAACTTCTTGAATCTTCACACGAACATGCCCATTTCATCATCGTCATCATCATCTTCGTCTGTAGGTTCCTTCTCTTCCACAGCATTGAGAGCAACACCTTTGCTTTTATTGGTGTTGATTTCATCCAAGCCCTTCTTGAATTTGAGTTTGCTTTCATATTTAGATAGGCTTTTGAATAGAGCAGCAACTGAAGTCATTGATTCGCCACGAGCTTCTTCAATGGTTGTGACCTTGGCTTCCTAATCTTTAGTCAAGATATTGAGAATTTTTCTGACTTGAGGCCCTTGCTCATATATTTTTCCCAAGGCCGCTAGTTGGTTGATCATATGAGTATAACGAAGTTGAAACTCAGAAATGGACTCTCCAGACTTCATTCGAAGAAGATCATATTCGGTTGTTAGAGTGTTGATGCGATTCTCCTTTCTGCCGGAAGTTCCTTCATAGGCTATCTCCAAAGATTTCCATATTTCTTTAGCACTTGACAGATTACATGTCCAAAAATACTCTTACTGACTGAGAGCACTTTGTAACATCAAAACAACTTTACTGTTAAGAGTTATCTTTCTCCTGTCATTCTAATCAAATTCTTCTTCTGACTTTGGAACGGCTATTCCCCCTTCAATCCTTGTGGGAACGTAATCTCCATTCTCTATTACTTGCCAGAGACCATACTCCGTGGCTAACACAAAAACTTTGAACTTTGTTTTCCAGAACGAATATTGTTCGCCATTAAAGCCAAGTGGTCAATTGATTGAAGCACCATCAGATAATATTCCTTCCATGATTTTTCTCAGGATATTAAGCCCAACTGAGAAACCAGCGCTCTGATACCAAATGAAGGTGGAATATCACCTAGAGGGGGTGAATAGGTGATTAAAAAAATTCTTTCGCTAAAACTCAAGAGTAAACAACAAAGACAAAGAGAAAGAAGAATAATGGACACGAGAGATTATACTGGTTCGGTCCAACTCTTGACCTACATCCAGTCCCCAGAAACACTGAGATTTCCACTATCTTTCAAACTCAAATACAATTACACACTGTACTCGGATGATCCTCTAACTAGGACTCACTCCCCCTACAAGATGTAATCATACACCTACACTTAAGGTTCCACAACCTTAAGATTTAACAACTAAATGAAAAATAAGTGTTTAACAACTCCTCACGAGCAAATAAATGATAATCACTGAAGTACAAGATATCCGAAGATATTAATGAAACAGTTGAAACAGTAAATTGCAATAAGTTCGAATTGAATGCGCAGAGTTTCGGTGGTTCGCGGAATTGAATGTGGTGAGCTTTTATGGCGACCGCCATTAATGTCGTTGTGAAGCTTTGAATGTAACCGTTGAGTGTCTTCAAACTTCCTTTAGGCACAGATGATTTACGTTGAGCATATTCGATCGTTGCTTCATTAAATGCTTCCTCGTTGATTGAATATGTGCAGAGGGTGACTCAGAATAATAGCCGGAATAAGTATGCCTCGAAGGAATGTTTTCGTCTGCCACGAGGTTTAGTTCCGATTGTTGGCTTTGTTTCTAAGACGCATTTAATGCTCCTGACACAACGAACGGCTTTTTGGCTAATCTCAAATTGAACAAGATTAATTCACTCGTAAAGATGATTAGAAATAATATCAATGAGGTTTAAATATAGATACGAATGATAACTCAAATTAATCTTAATCACGATTTCATGATTACTGATAGACGATGAACCATGCTCGAGTAGATGGTCTTGGTTGCTTGAGGAGATATGAATAAACACCCTTTGCTGTAGTGAAGGTCACTCATGCTCGAGCAGTATCGAGCCCATGTTCGAGCACCATGCTCGGACATTGAATTTATATTGCTCGAGTGACATTGAATTCCTTACTGAAGCAGATTTAACTGAAGAGATTGTTGCTGATGTTCGAGTAGCATTTATGTTATGCTTGAGCAAGCTGCTTGAGTAGACCTAAGAACTTGCTCGAGCATTGGTAAGACAGAGGGGAAATAATGTCACTTCTTATTAATCTTCACTTTCATGCCTACTTGTCACAATTCCATAATTCCTTCATCCTTCACCCTTATTTGAACACATAATCCTTTTAAGCTTGATATTTGTTTACAAAACTTGGAATTTTCCTAACCTTACATTTGGCACAATTAAAAGTCTTACACATAATGACTCTTAATCTTGTATTGTTGTCTTACCATACACCACAAGTATCTTGACTTCCCTTTTGGAACACTTGGCACAACTCTAAACACAAAATATACTTAGCCCTTACTCCTCTTGACTTTTCACATGTTACTTTATAATTTAACATTTCATATCCCTCATACTCCTTGTCCAACGAAATGCCCCTAGGAAAATAGGTTCCAATATTGTGTCATATTGCCTTTGGCCACATGCTTAATAAATTTTCCACTAGTGCAATAAAGGGTTTTAAGACCGCCTCATTTAGACCGGAGTATCGACGCCCTGGTCTTAAAGGTATGACTGGTGGCAATTTTGTAAATATAAAGAACTTCTTGAACCAGATCATTTTTTCATAGGTCTTAAATACATTATTCAGACCGGTTTAAAAAGAACCGGTCTTAAAAATGTTATTAAAAAGATTGAAATATCAATTACTTTATAGAGAAATCTCATATAGCCGGAGTTATATTTTCCGCGGTCCAAAATAATAATGAAAAATATAAATATAAAGGTATAAAAGTTTTAAGACCGCACATATTTAATAGCCAGTCTTAAAAGCTATTCTTTTAAGACAGAACATAAAATGAGGCCGGTACAAAATATAGAAAAAATTAAACAAAAAAAAATTAATTTTACGACTGGAGTTTTATAAGGACCGGTTTTAAAGGTTAACTTTTAAGACCGTCTTATAATTTGTCCAATCTTAAAGTTAAATATTTTAAGACCAGACTTAAAATGTATCCGGTACAACAATATTGAAGAAAATTAAACAAATAATTAATTACTTTTAAAACTGAAGTTTAATATGACCGGTCTTAAATGTTAAATATTAAGACCGTCTTTGTCTGTATCCGGTCTTAAAAATAAAGCGCCAAATATATTTTTTCGCGTGAAACCTTCGTTACTCTCACTGAAGAACCTCTGTTCATGTTGCGAAACCCTTCATGTTGCATTACCTTTCTTCCTCACCCACGTACCATTAGCCTCTGTTACTCTCTCATTTGCTCAGGCATTCCTCTCTTCCTGTCTCGAAAATGAACGGTGAAAACTATTCTAGTCATGTTCTCGAACGCCGATTCATCGGTGTGATCGTGCGAGCTGTCAGCGAACACCGTTCATCTCACGATCGCCTCAGAATCGCCCGCACGCCGTGGTAGAAGAGGCACACGAATGATGGATGTATCCCTAAGTCGAACTTATGGGTCAAAGCTCGAGATTCAGTTTGATGAAAATTTGGAACCTATCGGTCCTAATAAAAGCACATATAATAGTTTTGTCGGCTATCTAACACGTAGCAAGGTTAGCATCTTGACAGATGAGTGGAAAAATGTCGACGATCGCACAGTAAAGGATCCTATTTGGGACACTCTCCGACTTACATACACTGTTCCTGACAGTCAGAAGTTGAAAGACAAGACATTGTCGTATTGTGCTTATCGCTGGAGGAAGTTTAAGACCTATCTAGCTAACAACTATATTTTTGCTGAGGTTCCAGCTGGTGGTGAGCCTCGCCCTAATCCTTCGGACAAGTACACATTTCTTGATGAACAAACTTGGCAACAATTTGTTCAGCCGCGGACCACTCCTGAAGCTTTGGTGAGTTTATATTTAGTTTTGTTTGCCCTTTTGTTTGCTTATTAACCTGTGCGGATATGTGAATGTTATTATGTTCATCTAATCCTGTTAGTTAAATGGTTTGGTGTGTGAATAGAAGTATACATTTCCTGCCTTTGTCTTGCATCAGAGGAGCATGTCTTAGTTCTATGCAAGTCTGATATGTAAACAGTGAAAATGTAAAATACTAAGTAGGTAATTAGGGAAATAATAATGGCATAAGAGTGAAGCCATTATTATAGTCTTAGTTTTGTTATAGTAGGTAGTGGTTAAACATTGCTGTTAGTTAGTTAGTATGTTAACTGTGTAATGGTTTCGGTGCAAGCTGTTATTGGGCCTTAAGAGTCAAGCCTCTAACTATATATAAGAGGTTAGTCTAATACGTGTAGGAACCAGTTATGATGAATGAATGAATTGACTGATTTGGCAGCAATTCTGCAACTCCCTTTCCTCTGTTTCTCCCAATTTATTCTACAATTCTACATCTTCCTTAAATAAAATGTTGAAACTTGATGAAATGAATTTGACTAATGTTTGAGGTTCATATCAAGCAGAAGTTCTCAAATTTCTGTTAGTGAGATGGTTGGAATTCATAATTAATAGTTGTTTTCAATTCTGATTCACAGAAAAGAAGGGAACAAGCACAAGCAATCAGGAGAAAGAATGATTTCCTGCATATAGCTTCTCTCGGTGGATATGGAAAGGCCGAAAAAGAATTGATGGCGGCCAAGCGGAAGAGATTGGAAGATGAAGCTGAATCCAATCCTTCTACGATAGTTGATCAGCCATCTCCAATACGTCGCGAGGAGTTGTGGTTGTATATTCGGCAAAAGCCAAGCGGCACCTACATGAGTGAACAAACTCGTCTAGTTGCTGAAAGAATTGTAAGTATTGTTATTGTTATTTTTTAGATACTAAACATTTTTCATTACTAAGCTTCTCGTTATCTGTATCTTACAGGAAGATCTTAAAAAGAAAGAAGCATAGGGATCTTTTATGTCGGACGGAAAGAATGATGTTCTAACCGTTACAACCGGAAAACTGGATCACTCGGGGCGTGTAAGGGGGATTGGAGGATGGGTAGGCCTAAAGCAATACTTTGGTAAATGCAAACACCATAAACAAAGTATGGTTACCTAGGAGGAGATGGAACAAACGGTGGCCAAAATAAATGGGGAAGCAACGGCTCAAGAAGCTTCATTGACTGCAATGTTTCAATCCCAACTGAGGAAGATGAAGGAGGAAATGAAAGAAATGAAGCTGCTTTTGAGCTCTCGTCTAGAGACCAGTGTTCCCTTCACACATTCACCTGCACCTATGCAGCAGAGTACTAGAGGGAGCTGCATTGTTGGATAGTCAGAGCAACCTTGTAACCTGTATGTGGCAGAACCTCATAGACAATTAGTTGCAAAAGGGACTGTCCACAACTTGGGATCAACTGTACACCACCAACAAATGGCTGATGATGAAGTCGGAGTGTCAGTTAAAAAGGTGATCATTGATGCACCTCTCTCTCTCCCAACTGAAGAGCTGAAAGTTGTGAGTGATGTCAAGGGAACCTTCATCTCTTGGCCAGTGAAACTTGTACATGTCTCTACTCCTCCTGAATCTTCATCCCCTCCTCATGCTCCATCCCCTCCTCATGCTCCATCCTCTCCTCAAGCTCCATCCCCTACTGCTAAGTTGATTGCCAAGGAAAAAAATATTGGATATGGTATCCAATGGATATTTTAAAGATAAATCGTGGCATGTCAATGAAGTTGTAGGCCTCCCTGATATTCAATCGGTTTTCGTTGACCCTGATGATTTAACGTCCTGCAGCTTCATGGAAAGGAGCTTACTAGTGCAATTGTTCAAATGTTTATAAAGTAAGTATCTTCTTATATGAGTACATAATTTAAATGCATCGTTTAGACACACATACATATATACTAATTTCCTGATGTCATTATTGTAGGTTCATTCATGATGAATTGGAAAAACAGGGCAGAAGCAAAGATTTTGGATTCTTGTGCCCAGTCTATGCAAGTACAACAACCTTGGAGGAAAGACAACAGTACATATCAATGAGGGTATGTGAAGTGAGAAAAAAGGTGTACTTGTTTCCATACTACCATAAGTACATATCACAATTCTTGTATGCAATTCACTTAATTCTGCTACATATATTACTGAGTACTTGTCTGCCGTGAATTTTCAGCCACCACTGGCAGTTGGTCCTCATGTGCATGGAGGAGCATACAGTGGTCTTCTTATGCTCCACTCACAGCAGTCCATGGCCTATGTTGGAGCAGACCATGAACGAGTAAGCATGTCATTTTGATTCTTTTATCTGAAATCTCTGCTGTGAATTTTCAGTGAACATTATTGATAAATTTGTGATTTTAATGTGATGATAGTGCCATGAGGACCTTCCAAATCCAGGTAAAAAAAAAGCATACGAATGATGCCAAAGATCCTAAATGGCTTTATCCAAAGGTTAGTACATACTATACACAGCACACTGCCTTGTGAACTTGGTCAGTAAGCTATATATGCTCTTAATAATATTTAATTTCTTGTTCTTTTTAGACCCGTCGGTAACCAAAGGGGTCCAACTTAGGGGCATGTACGTCATGAAACACATATATGATATTATCATGCAAGGAAAGACTAAATTCACTGCAAAGGTAAATGTATTTGATGTTACATATTATGGCTGAATTCAGTTTCTGGCTTAATGTTACAAATGAAATATGCACACAAGTTAAATCAATTTATGTCTTTGATGTTACAGCGGTTTGCCTGTGCTGTTCCCTTTTTTGATGATGAAGTGGAGCACATAGGCAATGTGTTTTGTGAAAATCTGTATGACCTCTTAAAGTCAGAACAATAATTAATGTCCTAAATTCATTTGTAAATATATGTTGTAGCAATAATAATCTTCTGTAAATGAACAATTGCACAATTTATGTAATTCAATAATAAATTTGTTTATTTTTTCGAACAATTTTCTTGTGTCTATTTTGGGTTTCTGAATGTATTGGGATGGTGGATAAAGCTATTTAGTGTTTGTACCTTGAGGATAAGATGTTGTAAATGAGCAGTAAGAATGCTCTGAAAATTCTTCGCGACTTTTAGAACCGCATATTTTTTCAAGATCTGGTCCTAGCCTTCGTTTAATTATAAAAAGTATGGCGAGACTTTTAGGACCGTATATTTGTTAAACGTCCGGTATTAAAAGTCTTCGTTTAATTTTTTTTAAAAATATTGCGAGGCTTTTAAGACCATATATTTGTTAAGGATTAAAGGTCTAATTTTCCGCGGAAGTATTGATAAGGGGGCACTCAGCACCTGGAACTTTTGTGGTACCAAATTTGCCCCGGAAGTATGAAAAAGGTACCAAATTTGCCCAAAACTGACGGAAGGTCAAACGGACGTTTGCCACGTAGGATTTTTTTTGGGTTAAATACCTAATTTTCCACGGAAGTATTGATAAGGGGGCACTCAGCACCTGAAAGTTTTTTTGGTACCAAATTTGCCTCGGAAGTATAAAAAAGGTCGCAAATTTGCCTAAAGCTGACGGAAGGTCCACGTAGGTCATTAAAATGCCACATGGCTAGGAAAGAAACACAGTGGAGGGTGAGTCATATGCCAGATCATGTAACCACGTTAGCACCTCATTCATCTCTCTCTCTCTTCCCTCTTTACTTTCGGCAGTTCATGCTTCTGAATTTTCTTCTACTCCTTCACCCACTCCTACATCGGCGGCGACGGTGTCGGTGGGACCATTGGGAACACCAAGGCTCTCCGATATGGGGCTGAGGACCTGCCAGGCGGTGTGGCAAATTCATACCAAACGATTTTATCCCTTAGACCTTACAATTTCTCGATTCTCAAATCTTCAGGTAATGCCTCCTCACTCCCCCCCAATTCCCTTATTTTGCTTCTCTGAAATTTTACCATTTGGTGAAAATTTTGACAATCCATATGACCATTACTAACTAGGTTTATTGGCGGTTTTTTATTTATCTTGATTTGGAGAACTATTTGACATGGTTACATGATCTGGCATATGAATCACCCTCCACTGTGTTTCTTTCCTAGCCATGTGGCATTTTAACGACCTACGTGGACCTTCCGTCAGCTTTGGGCAAATTTGCTACATTTTGTATACTTCCGGGGAAAATTTGGTACCAAAAAACTTCCGGGTCCGAGTGCACCTTTATCAATACTTCCGTGGCAAATTAGGTATTTAACCCAAAAAATCCTACGTGGCAAACGTCTGTTTGACCTTCCGTTAGTTTTGGGCAAATTTGGTACCACAAAAACTTCTTGGTGCTGAGTGCCCCCTTATCAATACTTCCGTGGAAAATTAGGCATTTAACCCATTTGTTAAAAGTCTGGTCCTAAAAGTCTTCATTTAATTCTAAAAATATGGCGAGACTTTTAGGACCATATATTTGTTAAACGTCCAGTCTTAAAAGTCTTCGTTTAATTCTAAAAATATGGCGAGTATTTTAGGACCGTATATTTGTTAAAAGTCCGATCCTAAAAATCTTCGTTTAATTTTAAAAAATATGGCGACTTTTAGGACCGTATATTTGTTAAACGTCTGGTTCTGAAAGTCTTCGTTTATTTTTTTTAAAAATATTGTGAGGCTTTTAGGGCCGTATATTTGTTAGACGATCGGTCTTAAAAGTCTTCGTGTAAATATAAATAATGGTGACCCGTTTTTCAGACAAATTCGTTGGGGTTCAAGACAATCGTGGTTTTGCTCAATCTAGGGCCCTCATTGTCGTCGTTTTTACCTCTCCAGATTTTGAGTAGCATTGTTAGTCTCCCTTTTCTTTGTCTTTTTTCTTTTTGTTGGAAAAAAGGAAGATATTGAAAAGGACACTGAAATTATTCAAATCTGGGCGAGGTAAAACCGACGACAACGACGGTTCAACCTTGAGAAGAATTGTCACTGTGTTTGTATTTGTTCGAATAAGGTAAATGATGTTTTTTTTTGTTTTGTATTGTCTTAACGTTGTATTCTGCGAATTTTTAATGTGGATCACACACGAGAAAAATGTTTTGTTTGTTTCCTTTTTGTCGGAAAAAAATGAAGATAATGAAAAGGACAATGAGATCGAAGATGGGAACTAAAAATTTTATTTATTATTTTTTTGTATGTTGCCCGGTGAGGGGCAGCAGTAGTACAGACAAAAAATCTAATCCTCCCTATCGTTGTCGAAGTGGGAGGAGAGATCAGACATATCCTCATCAGAAGGATGGTACTCAACGTCATTGGCGTCGAGTACCATGTTCAGCTTCTCGTTGACGGCATGATAAGACTGAAATAGTTGGCCCAAGCGTCGGTCGATATGATCGACGCGGGCCAAAAGGTGCTACATCATTTGGTAGAATGTAGGATTCAGAGGCAACGGAGGAGGGCGAGGAGGTCCAAGAGGAGGAGGAGGAAAAGGAGGACGTGGTGGAGCAGCCATTACGGTGGAGGCTAGGCGGTGGAGGAGGCCGTGGAAGTTGTAGAAGTGATGGAGAAGAATGTGAAGAAAGTAAAGTAACAACGGGTTTAAATAGAGAACCCATCCTGAACAATATGAAATGCCAGAAACTTTAACGAGGAGATGCATAGTTCCTCAGAATATGAGGAGACGCATAGTTGGGAAGTTTATCTGGAAGCCGAAGAGACTCTAAATCATTCATTTGAAGAGAGTGTAAGGATACGACTTTGCTATCTGAGTAATTTGAAAAGAATGAACTTTTAATACCGGATATTGTAAAAGATCCATTCTTAAAAGTGATATTTTTTAAGAAACAATTCTTACTTTAAAAAAATTGAATTGAAAAAAATAAATGAATTCTAGGACCGGATAAAAGATAAAAGGTCGGTCTTAAAAGTAATTGATTTGATTGAAAAAATAAATAATACACTTTTACGACTGGATATATGTTAATAGGACGGTCTTAAAAGTAATTGAATTGAAAAATAAATAATAGACTTTTAGGACCGAATATATTATAAAAGGTAGATCTTAAAAGTCATTGAATTGAAAATAAATAAATAATAGACTTTTAGGACCGGATATTTATAAAATACGCTCTTAAAGTAGAAACACTAAATTCATTTATGAGTAAATACCCTTTTGGGTCCTCGACAAAAAACACGGACCCCATTTTCGTCCCTAGGGACTAAAATGGGACTTTTTTATGGACTAAAAAGGGCTTTTTGAAAATTTGCGAGGGACCAAAATGTTCACCAATCGACCATTATTCGTCCTTTTCAGGGACTAAAAGGGCATTTCTTTGTGTGAGGGACCAAAATGGGGTCCGTGTTTTTTTCCAGGGACGCAAAAGGGTATTTACTCTTCATTTATAACCAATTGAATCCCAATTCATTCTCATCATCAATTGCGTATCTCTCTTGCTCTCTACCCTTATTAACTCCTCACACTACCTCTATGCCCTTATTAACTCCTCACTACCTCATAACTCCACACTACCTAGCTCTCTGCCCCAACTGCTTAGACCATGGTTAGATAGTAGATACAATATAACCGCTCGTAGGGGTACTCTTACTCCTGAAGCTCGTGCCTTGCTTAGATCGTTATACGGGGCGCCACAATCAAGAGTGTGTTCTATTGTGATCGAAGAGTCTCGGGTCGTTGGACCCATTGTTATTTCGAATGATGAAAAGGTTTCCGCACCCCCTCTCCATCCTTCTGCCAATATTCCCCAACCTCCTGGTCCCAGCGACCCTATCTATGCTGAGTTCCTCCATCTTCTAAGCTTAGATGATGAAGAGATTGCCAGCCCCCTCCAGCCTTCAGACCATGAAGAGGTTCCCCCTCCCCCTCTCCAACCTCTTAGCCCCAGCACGCATACTACTGACCCCTCTCCTCTTTCCTCTAATGATGCATTATGGCTGATGCGAATAAGACAGAAACTTGCTGATCTCTGGCGGGAAGTTAATGCTGCTCACGCCAATATCGCCAAGGCATTGGAGGATAATAAGCTTTAGGATGTTTAGTTAGATTCTTGTCGTTGATAATGTTCAGTTTGTTTTTCTTTCTTTCTTTTCTTGTGTACATGCATATTCTCCAGTAATGTATGAAGCATTAAGAACTAAGCTTGTGTCTTTTTTTTTGTTCATATTCTCCAGTAATTAAAGAAGCTTATTTTCCAGTTTTCCTTTATTTTATTCATTCAGTTGCTGCTGCGCTCGCCAAAGCTAATCCTTTTTTTTTTTGGTTTGGTTAATAAATGAGGATCTTTAGGACCAGATACTTTATAAGTAACTGGTCTAAAAAATATTTGACTTTTAGGACCAGATGTTTTATAAAACTCCGGTCTTAAAATTAAATGAATAGTAAAAAGTTAGGACCGGAGTCTTTTAAATCGCCGGTCTTAAAAATTAAATTAGGATCGGATACTTTATAATTAACCGGTCTTAATAAAATCCAAAATACTAAAACATGTCTCTGTCGCGCAGAAAATTAAATTTACCTCTCTGAACTTCTCTTGTCGTGTCGAAATTGATTACTCAGGTTCTGTCTCCAGTGTTTGTGTGTTGCTTCGTCACTGCTTTGCATTGCTCTCTCAACAATCACTTTTTGGTTCCTTAGCTAAACGTCTATAGACCAAGTCGTAAGAGGTGTTTCGATCATATAACTTTATGATTTTCCTTCTTATCGTTCTGGGTTTTTCATGGGTTGAAAAAAATCGATGAAATGTTCTTGTGGGTTTCTCTATTGTTAATAAATATTATATTTTGAAGATTATATTTACACTTTAGACCTACCCAACGACGAACAAGTGTTTTTAGGTTACTCTTCTTTGTCCCGCAACATCAACGTTCATGGCCGAAGAAGAAAGACTCAAAGAAACACATTTGAATTTATATGCTACGGTGAGTCCACAAGACCTTCATGCGATGCATTTAATTTCCTCGTCATGCATTTATTTTGCTTCTTGGATTCACCGTGATACATTTATGACCAAAAGTGATTCTTCGTTATGCATTTAATTTGCAAGTTTCTCCGTAAAACAAAAAATAAAATAAAAAAAGTGTTGTGGTATCTTCCAATCATACCAAGGTTCAAGCAGTTGTTTGCTAATGAAAATGATGCAAAAAATTTGAGGTGGCATGCAGATGAGAGGATTTCTGATGGAAAGCTTCGACATCCGACCGATTCTTCTCAATGGAAGAAAATCGATCAATTATTTCTAAAGTTTGGCGAAGAACCTAGGAACCTTAGGCTTGCCCTTAGCACGGATGACATGAATCCCTATGGAAGCCTTAGCAGCATACATAATTCATGGCCTGTACTCCTGATTATTTACAACTTATCTCCTATGTTATGCATGAAACGAAAGTATATCATGCTGTCTAGGTTGATTTCGGGTCCAAAACAACCCGGAAATGACATTGATGTTTACCTTCAGCCCTTGATCGAAGACTTGAAGGAGTTGTGGGAAGAAGGTGTCGATGTTTTTGACTCTTTCAAGAAGGAGGTTTTTAAATTGCGAGCCATGAGATTCTGTACTATAAATGACTTCCCGGCATATGGGAACTTGTCAGGGTATAGTGTAAAAGGTCATAAAGCATGTCCAATATGTGAAGAAGGCACATGCTACCATCAACTTCAACATGGAAGAAAGACGGTTTATCTTGGACATAGGAGATTTCTTAGATGGGGCCACCCATATCGTCGATTAAAGAAAGCCTTTTTGGTGGCCAAGAGTATGAAGATGCTCCGGTGGCATTGACTGGGGAGCAAGTTTATGAAAAGGTGAAAAATATCAGTGTCATCTTCGGTAAGACTGCAAATAGTAGAAAAGAAACAAATATATGGAAAAAGAGATCTATATTCTTCGATATTCCATATTGGCGCAATCTTGATGTGAGACACTGTATTGATGTCATGCATGTGGAGAAAAACGTATGTGATAGTACTGTTGGCGCGCTTCTCAACATACAAGGTAGTTCCAAGGATGGTGTGAAGGCAAGATTAGATTTGCAAGCAATGGGAATACGCAAAGACTTACATCCAAGGCCATATGGGAAGAGAACTTATTGTCCCCCGGCTTCTCATACTTTGTCTAAGGATGAGATGAAGGGTAGGAATATCACCTATATATGGTGAATTGGGTGTATGATAAAACTTTAGGTTCTTTGAAAATCTTTTCGTAATATCTAAATCAACAGTTAGATATTCAAATAAGCATATACTTTTGGAAATATAAGAGTTTAGGGAAGAGAATATGCAAACCGTGATTTATCCCGGTTCGGTCCAATCCACAATGACCTACGTCCGCTAAGTCCCCGTGCTCCTCCCGAGATTTTCAATCCACTATCTCCTTGTTTAACCGGGAAATATAAGCACAAGAGAAAAGCCTTTACAACCTCACAAGTTTAGCCGGGCACTTGTGTAGCCTTTACAATCTCTTTCCGAGATATCTTCTCACGCAGAATACAATTACCGACTCTGTACTCAGGATGATCCTCTTACACTAGGACTCACTCCCCCTTACAAGTTGTAATTGTATACCCACACTCAAAGGTTCCACAACCTTGAGATTTGAATGAATTGTAAAACAAATGATAACTCTCTCACGAGTAGATGAATGATAAACACTCGAAGCTTAGTAATATCTCGAAGATATGTACAGACTATAAATGGATCGCTTTGAATGCTTTGTCTGTATGTGTGTCTATTCCGCCATTGAAGAATTCAAACCTTCGGGTATTTATACTGGTTGAAGATTGAGGACCGTTGGAAGGATTTGAATATGCCCGTTTGAATATTTGAATTTATCCGTTGGAATATTTCCGTTGAATATGTCTCGAGCGTCTCGTGCCTTCCTCTCGTTTTGTCTACCATTTAACTTCATTAAATGTCCATTGTGGGATTCGTATATGTCCGTTGAGAGATTTAAACATCCGCGCCTTCGCTAACCCACAAATGAGTGTCTCGCTTGGTTGGGTCTCTTTTAGTTGTCTTCCACGTGGTCGGGATGGAGGATGACTTAAAATAATATTCGGTGCTTTTGACGGTATGGGCATCCTTCATCTTGTCGGCTCTGTTCCTTGTAAGTTTTGGTGCTTCATAGCTCATCAAGATTCAAACAACGATTGATCATCTTGGAAACTTGCTAACAAACATGATTAATAGCATTGAGAAGTATAGTCAAGTAGAAATCAATTGATAATATTGATTTGCAAACATGGATTTTGCTCAATGATAATCGAGCTTCAAAAATGCAGAGATGAAGTTCTTAATATTGACTCGAGGTATAGAGTTCCTTGGCTCGAGGTAATCGATTGATAATATTCAAACAAGAGAATCCAGATCAGATATATTAACTCGAGGTAGCACTTATGACTCGAGGCAATCGACTCGAGGCATCACTTCCTTGTAGGCTCGAGTTAAAGCATCGTGATAGGCAAGAAGAATTCCAAATGAGAACTTGACTCCCGGAGGTAATTAAACCTTGACTCAAGGTAATCGATTGGTAATATTCAAACAAAGAGATCCATGAGATATTAACTCGAGGTAGCACTTATCCCGACTCGAGGCGCCTAACTCGAGGCATCATTCTTCCTTGGCTCGAGTTAAATAATCGCAAAGTATTCTAGCATTCCCGTGTAATTACCTCGAGGTGAACATTCATCGGAGGTAAAAAGTGCTCTCCATTGTTCTAACTCTCCGGTTGGCCATTTAACTCGAGGTAACCTTCCGCCCGGAGGTAAAAAGTGCTCTCCATTGTTCTAACTCTCGGTTGGCCATTTAACTCGAGGTGAACCTTCTCGAGGAAAAAACCTTTCTCAAAATGTCTAACTTTCTCGTTGCCATCGACTCGAGGTATATCTTCTGGCTCGAGGTAAAATCCTTTCTCCAAGTATCTAACTCTCTGCTTAGACTCGAGGTGCATAAATTCTTGGCCCGAGTTAACCAACTCGAGGTTGCATTCCTACTGGCTCGAGGCAACAACTTCAATTGGTTGTGAGCCATATCCAGAAATCCGAAGCCATGCTGAATTGATTCCAGAATCTCATGTGTCCACTTTCGAGGGCCATATCTCCTTGGTATGAACTTCGTTTTGGCTGGTTCAACTCTTTATGGAAAGCTCTGTGAGTCTACTTTCATATGCCACCGATTTCAGATCAATCCGATTTGTAGTTTGTGAGTTACACTCAAAACATTGAAGCTTGGTCTGGACTGTGACGGTGATTGATGTTCCAACTTGTAGAATTCATAGCTCTCTCATATGAACTCCTTTTGACTTGGATTATATATCAAAATGACGCATTGGGAGTCTAGTTTCATATGCCACTGATTTCACGTCAATCCGATTCCTGGTTTGGGAGATATCATCGAATTACCAGAGGTCGCCAGAGCTGCACGTGAAACAGAGTGTGCTGAAGGCTATTTGACTCGAGGTAAGCTGAATTCTTGCCTCGAGGTTGCTAACTCGAGGTGACTGATGCCCTGCCTCGAGGTAAATCAACTCAGAAGCCAAAAACACTGTAGCAAACACTTTAACTCGAGGTGGTGATGAACCTGACTCGAGGCAACTTGTCCCATGTGTCCAAAACACTTTAGAAACACCTCTAACTCGAGGCTAGACCCTTTGGCTCGAGGTAATTCATCCCAAAACTTGATTTTACTTATTTCAACTCCGATTTGGGCCGTTCCAACTTCCATATCATCGTGAGGACTTGTAGATTCAATCTAGGAACTTGAATAATGATATTCTCATTATATTCAGCAAGTTCTTCTTTCTTTCTTCTCTTCTCTTGATTATTCTCCATCATTAAACTTCACATCTACATTAAATATAAGAATTAGTCAAAGTATAATGTAAATGTAGTGTGCAACCTTTTTGCTCTTAAGAATGACATCTATATAAGACATCATCAAAACTAATCAAAACCAACATTCTCCCCTTTTTGATGATGGCAAATACTTTAAGAAAAATATACATGAATATGAAAATATATTAGAACACATATTTTTCTTGCCATTCTCTCCCCCTTATTTGTCATTAGCAAAAAGTTGAAGTAAAGAAGAAATGCTTAGAGAGACAAATATGAAACCGATTATAAGAGATTCAAAGAACTGATTTTCTCTCCCGATTGAAATTGTTTTCATTCTAAATATGAAGCAATTTGGAATGTTTTTATGAAAACAAATTTGAAAGAGTATGAAGAGGTTTTCAATAAATCTTTCATAATTAAGGCATATAGATACCAAACATGTGTAACATTTCTACTGAATATAAAAAGATAGGGATTAGAAATGCTCATGTTGGTTCTACAAATTTTGAATGATCGATGAAGTCCATTTGCTTGCTTTGTTGTATGAGATCATCTTGTGCTCAATAGAAGGATCATGAATATCGTTTGAGATGTGAAGATGAAAGTTCTAGCTTCTTGAGGGTTATCTCATTTGAATGATTATGGCGGTACTCAACTTCCATCCTTTTCTTCATAGATCATCTATGTAGAGCATATCTCAACTTCAATGATTGATCATCTTTCCTTAAATTGAATAGTTTCTCCTTGTATTGCATTAAGGAAAGTTGTAACACATAACAAAATCTCCCGCTACAAATTGAAAACTTTCTTTCCAAAAGAGATTTGTTAGTACAACCAAATATCAAAGCATTCCTTTCCAAATGTTATTTGAAAATAATGAAAGGAAAATATAAGATATTTTCAAATATGAAATTAACTCATCATCAAAACTAATAGAAGATAGTGAATATAGATGAGTATGCTTAGAAGGGGTTTTCTTTAAAAAGAGGAGATGAGCTTTTAAAATATAAGAGTACATGAGAATGTGAAGCTCCCCCTTAATGAATGCATGATTAAAACGTGAAGTTCCCTTTATTGATACCAAATAATGATGTGTCACCAAATGTTATGAGGTTTGGAAAAAAAAAATCATTGCTCACAACATGGTACCTCAGAGTTAAGAACTTTCAAGTTCACTTAGGTGGACTTGAAATCGGCATCAAGAAATCACTTATGCATTTGATGATAATAAAAATGATTAAAGCATAAGTATCATTTTGAAAATGAATGTGTTCAGGCTAAATTTCATGAGATAGAATCGAATGAATAAACCAAATTAGCCTAGCATAATTATGATATACAATACACATATTGTTTCATGATACAATACCTCACTCAAGTAATATCGTAATTACTTGAGCCATATTCCTCTCGTTGTTCATTGATGCATTTGTTGTCTCAGGCTTGTAGGTTTGATAATCGAGTATCATCATTGATATACTCGAGTATACTTGTATCGAATCTTCGATCGTTGTTTTTCTTGAGCTTACTCAAGTATCCTAATTCCAATACTTGAGTACATTCTTCTGAAACACTTACCAAGCATATTAAACCCGATATTACCCGAGTACAAACATCACTACTCGAGTATGTTTCATAAGAATGCATTTATCAGAGGTGAAATCGTTCAACATTACTTCAAGTATAGCTTTGTATTCGATATAAAATGGAACAACCTGCAAAACTATATGTTCTTTGGTACCAAATATTTCTTGGATCCACACAAGATTAGGCATAGCAACTCTCAAGCTCACATAATTTAGCAATGTGATATTGGAGCAAAGAGTATAACAATCAAAGATCAAAACCATAGTTTTACCCAACCAAATAGGTTTAAGTCAATGAATCAAAAAGGGTAATAACTAAATGATACCAAAAATGTTATTTCTCAATGACAATTTGGAAATAATGTTTAAGTTGAAAAGATGTCATTGATATGAATACATGTAAGTTTGATCAAAGAGCATAGAAAATCTTATCCATAAAGATAAGCATTTATCAATTCTCGCTTTATGAATGAGCTCAGATTTTTCAAGAATGATAATGAAATATACAAAGTGTTTCAAATCTTGAATGTTCTTTCAAAATATGATAATGCATTATGAAATCAAAATTTTCATGAATGAAAGATTCATTTTTGAAACATGCTTGAAATTGATGCTCACTCTAAGCATGGAGGAAGTCAATAGGTTTAATGAATATATCAGAATGCTTCAGCTTTGTAGAACACATCAAATATTGAAGTTTAACAAGTAGAAGAGTTTTCCCATGAGCAAAGATCATATGGATGATGCATTAGCAAGACATGCTAGCACAATAGAGATACGTATGCATAATGACCTTGCTATGACGAAGAGATAATCTTGCCTCTTAGAATTGAACATAGAAATGTATGAATAGTCAAGGCAAGTACATAGTTACTCAAAATATGGATGAAGACAAAGTTAATTGTATTTGAGTAACAAAATGACAACTAGGATGATGATGATAAAACACATACTCAATAGTCCAAATGACTAGAGTTCCATAATATTAGCCTAGTAAGTTATTCCGCTAATAGTTAATGCATTAACATTAATTAAATGCACTAATGAACATAAAGCTTGGAATAACTTGATCAATAAGAATTTATGCAGTAGGCATAATACTCACAAATTGAATTCTTTTATGAGAGATAAACTTGAAACTCAGAGATGATCAACTTGTTAGATATGAGGTCTAACTAGTTAGAGAATAAAGAATAAGGAGTTCAAGTATCGCATTAAATATTGATGATCAATATGTGAATGACAGGGAAAATCAGCTAGACAAATTTGAAGCATATCCGACATTCAATACACAATATTAACTTCCAATTTTGAAACATCATTTGAATGCAATTAAAGTATGGATATGTTTTCAAATCATATGTATGCATTTTTCACAAAACAGAGTGAATTGAAATTTGAAACATATTTTAGAATTGTGCACTTCAAAAACATAAACTCAGAAAGTTATGCACAAATTCATTTACAGTTCATTTAGCAATCTGCAAAACATTTTGAAAACAATAAATGATTGATTGCTAATGGAATGCAATAATGGACAAGTATTTATTACCCAAAAAGAATATGCAATCATAGTATGAGGTAAGAAATAGATATCACCATAATTCTTCTTGTCCTTGTCATAGCTTGCTTGATTGAGGTAGATTGATGTAGATGTCTTCCTTTTCGGCGATCATCATTAAGCATTGCTTGTTCAGCTTTCTCAAGACTTGAATCATTTCTCTATGTTACATTCTTGAGAAGCTTTCTCTGATCCTACAAAACCATATAAATCTTTTTCTTTCTTGGTATCCAACCTTACTTGGATCCAATCATCTTAGCTTGTAGGGACAAGAATTAAATTCACATGCTTTTATGAATATAGTCAATTCATACATCAAAGCACAATGAATTAATCATGAGTTTATGCATAAATAAATACTTTCTTTTCAAATCATCATGTATGCATAAAGAATTAAGCTTATTGAACATTGCAATCTCTTTCAAAATATAGATCAGGATGTGATAACCCAAAAATATGATTTGCAATGCTCATTCCTAAGAGTACAAGATATAAAACCTCAATGAATATTTCAAAAGATAGCATAGGAGGTTTTACCATTTCATACCTTAGCCTTAGGTACTTGAAGGATTGCATTTGCTTACCCAATTTGTCATTCGTTGACACTTTGTCTTTTTGAATTTAATTCTGGGATCAAGCAATACTTTCTCACATGATGCAAACTGCAAGAATCTTTTCCTTTGTGCGTGAGAAATCCTTCTTTTCTTATTCTCCTCAAGATAGTTGAATGGTACTTCATGGTAGTTCATTCTTGAGGCGAATGTATTCTTCTTGTTTGTATCCATTGCTTCCTTTGATGTTTAAACCTTGTAGTTCCAAAGAATGGTTTTTCCACAAGTTCTCCTAACTGCTTTGTGAGTTTCCTTTTAGGTTCATGAGAAACTCTTGGATTCTTCTTCATCTTCTCGATCCTTATGTCCATTGATTTTCAAATTATCCCGCACACTTAAATTGCTAGATGGACATTTTGGTACCCACTTATACTTGGGTCCTTGACTCAGTTAGTATTGGACTTTGATTGTCCTTTAGGAACCCAAACAAATTTATTTCTTACATTCAAATTTCTCCTAATATAGCATGTGTAAGAAATATGACCATATTCACCACAATAATTGCAAGTAATAGAATAATGCTTATTATGAACAATTTTGCAAGTATTGTGTTGGTTATGAGAGTTAGACTTCAAATAATCATCATTTGAACATTCATTCTTCCCACATGATTTTCCAAAGATCATTTTCGAAAATATGTTTGTTTTTCAAAATAGAATCGGTAAGTGGTTGAAAAACACTTCTATGCGATTGTTCAAAAACATTTCTCTTATCTACACAAGAAGATTTGAAATTGTTTACCTCATATGCATCTTGATCTCTAGATAATGATTGATCACAATCGTCCATGAGATCATCTTGGGAATTGTCTTCCTCTTGTTTTGTCTTTGATGGATCGTGAAGGTATTCTATGATTTCTCCTTCTTCAATCTCCAATTGTTCATCAAGCATAGATGTAAAACTTAAAGTTTCAGATGAACTGTCAATACTTTCAACATCAACACAGTTGTTAGAGGCATATATAAAATCAAGAGTATCCCAAATTTCTTTAGCAGTAGAGCAAGACTTGATTTTCTCAAAATCATTTTCGGTCAATGCACTGTATAATATGTTCATTGCTCTAATGTTCAATGAAAACATCTTCAAATCGTTTTCATTCAATCCTTTCTTGGTTTGAAATCAAAAGCATTTGTAAAAACATTCCACATATAAAAATCAGTTGCTTTGATAAAACTAATCATTCTAGCTTTCCAAAACCAAAAATCAATATCTTTAAAAATGGTGGAACAAAGATAATCGAAACCTTCAGAAAGTAGGCAACACCCAGAATTAGCCATTGTAACTCTTGAGACGGTTAAGTCCTTTAAACAAGAGACCTGCTCTGATACCAAATGAAAGACCTGGCTATCACCCAAGAGGGGGGGTGAATTGGGTGTATGATAAAACTTTAGGTTCTTTGAAAATCTTTTCGTAATATCTAAATCAACAGTTAGATATTCAAATAAGCATATACTGGAAATATAAGAGTTTAGGGAAGAGAATATGCAAACGTGATTTATCCTGGTTCGGTCCAATCCACAATGACCTACGTCCAAATCCCCGTGCTCCTCCCGAGATTTTCAATCCACTATCTCCTTGTTTAACCGGGCACAAGAGAAAAGCCTTTACAACCTCACAAGTTTAGCCGGGCACTTGTGTAGCCTTTACAATCTCTTTCCGAGATATCTTCTCACGCAGAATACAATTACCGACTCTGTACTCAGGATGATCCTCTTACACTAGGACTCACTCCCCCTTACAAGTTGTAATTGTATACCCACACTCAAAGGTTCCACAACCTTGAGATTTGAATGAATTGTAAAACAAATGATAACTCTCTCACAGAGTAGATGAATGATAAACACTGAAGCTTAGTAATATCTGAAGATATGTACAGACTATAAATGGATCGCTTTGAATGCTTTGTCTATATGTGTGTCTATTCCGCCATTGAAGAATTCAAACCTTCGAGTATTTATACTGGTTGAAGATTGAGGACCGTTGGAAGGATTTGAATATGCCCGTTTGAATATTTGTTTATCCGTTGGAATATTTCCGTTGAATATGTCGACCGTAAGCATATGCGCCTCTCTAGTCTACCATTTAACTTCATTAAATGTCCATTGTGTCGTATATGTCCGTTGAGATTTAAACATCCGCGCTTCGCTTGTTGATTCATGTGGGTCTCTTTTAGTTGTCTTCCACGTAGGATGGAGGATGACTTAAAATAATATTCGGTGCTTTTGACGGTATGGGCATCCTTCATCTTGTCGGCTCTGTTCCTTGTAAGTTTCGGTGCTTCAAGCTCATCAAGATTCAAACAACGATTGATCATCTCGAAACTTGATTAACAAACATGATTAATAGCATTGAGAAGTATATGATTTGTGTTTGAAATCATATTGATAAATCGTTTGATTTCGAACTTGGACTCGAGGCGGTGTTTTGGCTCGAGCTAGTCAATTGATAATGCAAACAGAGATGAAGTTTGACTCGAATATTGACTCGAGGTATAGAGTTCCTTGGCTCGAGGTAAAGCATCGATTGGAGAATATTCAAACAAAGAAATCTCAGGTAATCGATTGGTAATATTCAAACAAAGAGATCCAGAGAGATATTAACTCGAGGTATCACTTATCCCGACTCGAGGCAGCTAACTCGAGGCATCATTCTTCCTTGGCTCGAGTTAAATCATCGCAAAGTATATTCTAGCTGTGTAATTACCTCGAGGTGAACATTCCGCCTGGAGGTAAAAAGTGCTCTCCATTGTTCTAACTCTCTCGTTGGCCATTTAACTCGAGGTGAACCTTCCGCTGGAGGTAAAAAGGCTCTCCATTGTTCTAACTCTCGGTTGGCCATTTAACTCGAGGTGAACCTTCGACTAGAGGCAAAAACCTTCTCAAAATGTCTAACTTTCTATATCTTCTGGCTCGAGGTAAAATTCTTTCTCCAAGTATCTAACTCTCTGCTTAGACTCGAGGTGCATAAATTCTTGGCCCGAGTTAACCAACTCGAGGTTTCATTCCTACTGGCTCGAGGCAACAACTTCAATTGGTTGTGAGCCATATCCAAAAATCCGAAGCCATGCTGAATTGATTCCAGAATCTCATGTGTCCACTTTCGAGGGCCATATCTCCTTGGTATGAACTTCGTTTTGGCTGGTTCAACTCTTGATGGAAATCTCTGTGAGTCTACTTTCATATGCCACCGATTTCATCTCAATCCGATTTGTAGTTTGTGAGCTATACTCAAAACATTGAAGCTTGGTCTGGACTGTGACGGTGATTGTTGTGCCAACTTGTAGAATTCATAGCTCTCTCATATGAACTCCTTTTGACTTGGATTATATATCCAACTGACGCATTGGGAGTCTATTTTCATATGCCACTGATTTCATGTCACTCCGATTCCTGGTTTGGGAGATATCATCAAATTACCAGAGGTCGCCAGAGCTGCACGTGAAACAGAGTGTGCTGAAGGCTATTTGACTCGAGGTAAGTTGAATTCTTGCCTCGAGGTTGCTAACTCGAGGTGACTGATGCCCTGCCTCGAGGTAAATCAACTCGAAGCCAAAAACACTGTAGCAAACACTTTAACTCGAGGTGGTGATGAACCTGACTCGAGGCAACTTGTCCCATGTGTCCAAAACACTTTAGAAACACCTCTAACTCGAGGCTAGACCCTTTGGCTCGAGGTAATTCATCCCAAAACTTGATTTTACTTATTTCAACTCCGATTTGGGCCGTTCCAACTTCCATATCATCGTGAGGACTTGTAGATTCAATCTAGGAACTTGAATAATGATATTCTCATTATATTCAAAAGTTCTTCTTTCTTTCTTCTCTTCTCTTGATTATTCTCCATCATTAAACTTCACATCTACATTAAATATAAGAATTAGTCAAAGTATAATGTAAATGTAGTGTGCAACCTTTTTGCTCTTAAGAATGACATCTATATAAGACATCATCAAAACTAATCAAAACCAACAAATGGTCGAATGGGAAGTTGACATTATCCATGCCTCATCCTTGACAAAAGGACGTGACATGGTTGAACGATAGGTTGTATCGTATCATCGATCCCCATATGAATTGGGTAGTCACAATGTCTTGCTAGAGGCCGCTTGTGACTTGTGGGCGGGTACAAAGATTGGTCCGTCCAATGTCATGTGGGCCTACAGGGTCGCACACAAGAATAGCCCAACACGAGCAAAAGTGTCCTGATTCATTGAATCTTAGATATACCTAAGATTTAATGAATACCGTGTTTAATCTAAGATGGATATATATATATATATATATATATATATATATATATATATTAAATTCAAAATTCAAAATTTATAATGATATTATTTATAGATAATAATATTATTATATATAGTATTTAATTTATTTGATAAATTGAATAACTATAATAAATTGAGATATTGTATCTCGATTTAATTTTCGAATAAAGATATAGTATCTCGTATTTAATTAAATTGAGATATAGTATCTCATATTTAATTAAATAAAAGATATCATATCTCATATTTAATTTATAAAGATAAATTAAATTTGTAGGCTTATAATTCGGATTAAATAAATAAATTAGATTAGATCTATTTGATAGATTTAATTAATATATTATTTTAATTCAAATTCGAATTTCAAGATTAATTGGATTAATTTTGAATATTTTAATACGGCTTATTAGGGTTTTAGAAATTCTATAATAGATATTGATCTAGTCGTATTAAGAAGACATGAATTAGAAAAGTCATGCGAGAAACCCTAGAGAGAAAAGAGAGAGACGCGAAAATACTGAAGGTGCTAGCACGCTGCCATAGGTGTTGGAGGCTGTTCGTGTGGATACCGGTAGAGGGAGGAGATTCGCAGAGTCTGCTCTTGTTGATCGAGTAGGTAGCCCACCAAATCAAATCGAACGTAGGATGCTCACGAATTTCTCATAGGTATTGTTTCTAACAAACCTTGATCTAAACGCCGTTGATGGATCCTTTCAAGGGATCCGTAAGTTTTAATGGATCAAAATCCTTCGCTGCGTGTACAGATCCCAACATAAATGTCAGCATGCTGAAGGGGGTAGACGAGGGGCTTCAGTAAAGAGTGTGGATTCTGGTGAATTGTCACAAGTCCACTTATACATCTTGAATAATGTTGATGAAGTTCAAGCCAGCATCAAGGCACATAAAGAAGCTGTAAGGAAACAAAATCATCAAATGACTGAATAAAGGTTGATTAGGGAGCATAACAGAACTTTTGCAAACTGGTTCAAACAAAAGATCGAGGGAGAGGAATGTGTTTCTGATAAAATCAAATGGTTAGCATGTGGTTCTGAGGTTGATGTCATAGGTTGGAATTCGTATGTGATCAATGGTTATACATTTTACACGAAGTCCCTAGATGATAGGAGCACCGTCCAGAACAATGGTGTTATGCTAGAGGCTGAATCTATGCACTTCTCCAGTCCGAAATATAAGAGGCCTAAATTGGCAGTCATGCCATATTATGGGGTTATTGAAGAGATTTGGTGGGAATCAGATGAAGGCATGGTGAATATTATATTGGGCATGTATGTTGATTTACGTGCTGTGTTTGTAACTCATTGTATTTGTGAATAAGTTATCTTATTGCATAAATTAATTTAGGTGTTGTACTGTCATAGTATAATCATTAATTAAGAGGCCACATAACTCATAGTGAATAATATATTCTTTTCCCAATTCAATTTATTCATAATTGTTCATAGCTTGTAGCTTAAAGTATCGACTTTTATGTGCTGGATTGGGTGGTGGATTTGTGTATATATATGATCAGGAAGAACAGAATAGGGAAAAAATTCAGGAAAATTTAGACCGAAAATAAATACGCCGGTCTTAAAAGTTCAAATTTTAAGACCGGATGTATTTATATGTCCGGTCTTAAAGGTCGATACATTAAGACAAGTGTACATATTAGACCGGTCTTAAAAGTTGGTCTTTTAAGAGCAGTGTATTTATTCGTCCGGTCTAAAAAGTTACATTTTTAAGACCGGATGTATTAATCATTCAGTCTTGAAAGTCAGTCCTTTAAGATTGGTATAATTAGTCGCCTGGTCCTCGAAGTCGCTATTTTTTAGACCAGATTTTTTTTTCCGGTCTTAAAATGTCTAACTTTTTAGAGCAACCTATTTTTTGTTCGGTCTTAAAAGTTGAGTTTTAGGACCGAACAAAAAATATATTAGGTCTATATGGTAAAACTTTTAAGACCTAATTTTTTAAATGTCCGGTCTAAAAGAGTTTCTTTAAGACCGGGTGGAGTCCGGTCTTAAGAGTTATAGACTTTTAATACCGCTGGAACAAGACCGGTCGCGGGTTCGATCTTATGATGCCTCTTTTGTCCGGTCTTAAAATCCTTTTTTGTACTCGTGTTCACTTGTTTCCAAAATCAACAAGTGATTTCCAACTTAGGCAAATAAAAGCCATTTTAATTTCTCAAGCATAATTATTAAGGGAAATTTCACATAACCTTCTTTTACCAAAATTATGACCTCAATTGGTCATTGAAATATTAATCTCACGACAAATATTTGTATATTACATTACATCCCAAGATTTAAAATTTCGGAGAAATCAAATGTTCATCTAAATTCCACTAAAACACCACAAAAAATTCCCTTCATGATATTGTCACACATCCTGAATTGGGTCTAGTCGTCTTTCTGATATAGGCTATATTCTCAAATTTCTAGGCCCAAAATTTAGAATATTACATATATAACGATAAAAAAAATTAGGAAAATGATCAAAACTTGGTAGAAGCCACAAGTTACATTCCCAAAATCCAAGGGAATTTGTGAAACTCACACGTTCTCAAGCATTCTAATAGATAGAGCTAGTAATATAAACCAAACCACCGGGTTAGGCTAACCCGCCACAGGTTGGGACCATATGGGTTCGGGCAAGAAAGAATCGCATCAATATGGATCGACATTTAACCAACCCAACTCATAACCTGCCAACCCATATTTTTTTTTTCTAATTTTCTTGTACTGTGTTATTCAAACTTTTGTAAATTAAACAATATGCTGATTTTTTTTTCTACAAACCTAAACCATAAAAAAATTAAATATACATTACAAAATCATAAAGTGATAATAAAACATCAAATTCAAAGTTTAAAACATTATAAATTAAGCATTCATCACAAGTCAACACATTACAAAATAAACATAAATCCAATCCAAAAGTCATCATTAACATTCAATATAATCAGCAATTAGTTGATATCAATGGTGTTAGGTTACACAATACACTCGTAGAAGTCAACCTTTTTAAAATAAATAAAAACAGTCCAACTCGTCGCGGGTTGGGCCCATATGGGTTCGGGCAAAAAATAACCACATCAAAACAGGCATACTTTTACAGAACCTAAACAACCCATTTTTTCGGGTTGGGCAGATTCGGCCCACAGTCAAAGTCCATATTACCAGCTCTACTAATAGAGAGTCACATCCTCTTATATTTGGTTTTCATTGGTATACAAAATGAGGTTGTTAAATCCCATAAAAAAACAAATAAATCTGTACATCCAAATAAATTCGGTAATGCTTTAGATATTCACTACAAAAAAAAAACATTTTTAGCGATGGACAAAATCCATCGCAAATTAGAGAAAATCTGTCATAAAATTGTTTTGCGACGGAAAAACCCCATCGCAAAAAACTTCGTCGCAAACGAAACTTGCGACAGATTTTGTGACATCTATCGCAATTTGCGACGGAAAAAATTCGTCGCAAATTGCGACAGAATTTTTACAAAAAAAATCATTTCAATAAAGCGAACAAGCTTTGGCAAAAGCATTGTCTGTCTGCCAAAATTCTGATGCAACAATCCTTTCAACAAATAAATTAAACACTCTCATTCATACCTTGATTCATGAGATTTGACATCCCTGAGTAGCCCCTCCTGCATATCATGTAAAAACAGAAACACAGGATGCTAATAAATATTTGCAACACTACAAGTATAATGAAGACAATGTAAGTTGAAATGTAATTGAAATCGGAAATTTAGAAACTAAGATCATCCTCGAAAACCAAAAGAAAAGGGAGGACAATAAATATTAGCTTGTACGTCAGGAACTGCAGCTGATGAAAATTGAGGTAAGTTTATACAGTTGATTGCATCTTTTGCCTCAGGACTTCCTAATCCACAAGCAAACCTAATGCTTCTGAGTTCATACTAAAAATGTCTCCATTCTGTGTACATATATGTTTGAGGTTTCACATTCTTTAGAAATAGCAAAATCAGCATTTTAAGAAATAAAAGCAATTAAGCATATGACGAAAGTGCATTCCTTCATCACATATAATACAAGTGAAAGTTAAATGATATATATCCCTCTCTTAAACAAAATAATAGAGTCCTTTTTTTTTTTTTTTTTTAAATAGGAGATGTAATTTGATAAAAGTAATCCATTTATTCCATCAACGGTAACACTACAAAAAAAATAACAATAATAATAATAATTGTTTAGTGAGGCTAAATCGAAGGCGAAATCGGCCCCAAACTTTTTCTCTTTCCTCTAGCTCTTCTCTTTTCTTCTCCTTCTCTCTCTATTTTGTTTTTCCCTTTCTTTCTCCTCTCTTTTCCATTTTTGCCTGAAAAATGGCCTAAAGACAAATGAAAGGAAAGAGAGAGATATATATATATATAGAATATGAGTGTGGTCCAAAACGCGTCACTTGTCTTCTTTCCACTGGACCTACACAAAAGTGGCTTTATGCCTTGCCATGATGACAGGACACGTGTCGTGCCCTTTATTAGGCCAACACAAAAGCAACTTTATGCTTTATCATAATGAGGGGCACATGTCATTATCTTATTGAAACAACACAAAAGTGCTTCTGTACTTTGTAATATAATCATGAAGGGACACGTGGCATCTTTCTATTTGACCAACAAAAATAGCTTTTTACTTATCATGATGGAGGACACATGTTATGTTTCAATTGGACCAACATAAAAGTGTGTCATAATGAGACGACATGTGTCATATTCTCACTGTGCCAACGCAAAAGTAACTTTCTCTTTGTAATCATGATGGGACACATGTCATCTTTCCATTGGAACAACACAAAAATAACTTTATACTTGTCATGATAAGGAACACGTGTCGTGATTTAGACCAACTCAAAAGTATATATTGATTAAAAGACACGTGTCGCATTCTTATTGAACCAACATAAAAGAAGTGTCATCATGGATCATCATGACTTACTTTATTAAAGTTACTTCACCGGTGCTTGCTCGAGTTCCTGCTTTGGTTTTACTTGGAATTGCAACAAGAATATCGAGATCCGACAAACGATGCCACATATCGATGTTTTCTAAAAAACGTAGGGCATATCCGACTGCCCTGAAAACGTCGTATACTCACTTATACTGGCATATTTACTCTCAACTAATTGTCCTATACCTCGGGACATAGTTGGGAGGCATCTTTTTCAACCGGATTTACATCATATAGGTCTTCTGTGCTACTTTTTCATCAGTACTTTGATTCCATGGCTTATACATACTAGGTCGACTGACCCGTATAGCTGAGTTACTTAGTCCCCAAGAAACTTCCTATCTCTCGACATTCTTGGGACTCTTCTCGAACTAGGCTTAGTTATCCGCCTACTTTAGGCTTATTCTCAATTCTTAGGGCCCAAAATTCGAGATGTTACATGTCAAACCAATCACCTCTATATATATAATTATGTTTCATTTTTTTTCCTATAAGAATAATGATGTTTATTATGCTATTTTCATTTTGAACATGTGGTTATTGTAAAAAAATAAAAAAATATTATATTCCAATAATTAATTATCATAAAGCTACACGTTGAGATATAATCTTCCAACTCCTCACATATAATTAAAATGACTTCAAATGTTCACCCAAAAAAAAGTTAAATGACTTAAAATCAACAATAGTAATTATTGATTTTCTGCTAAAGCGCCCACTAGGTAACTTGATTTACAGTAGGGTGGATCTAGTTAAGAAACATCCTTGGACATGAATAACATGATAACTTGAGAGGTGCGCCCAGGAGGAGCACTGAAGTCATTGGGCTTATGACAAATGTTTCTTTCCATATCTATGGCTGAAGAGGCCGAAGCTAGGGACCCAGAAACAAATCCTAGAGAGAACAACATAAGAGGTGTTACCAATAAGTGTTGGGCCTCGTGGAAAGATTTAGTCTCTCACAATATGGTGAATTAAGGTTCAACTGGGAAAGATGATCACATTTAATGTCTCGAGCTGAATTACCTCCAATAAGAGAATACCTATACCTAACTAAAAAAATTGAAAGGTGTTGAAAGATCAAGGGTTAAGGTGCAAAAATGCACAAGTGCTTTATCTAGAGGAGCGTTCAACATCAAGTACTTTTTTTAGGTGCAAAAGTACACACATGGTTACAAATTAAGCGCAAAAATACCGTTTGACCGTTAAGTTTGACTTTTTTTGCTGACTGGATGATGACTTGGCTTTCAAATGTGAAAAATACATATGTGGTTAGGCAAAAAGAGCGCCCAACACCAAGTAATTTTTTTTAATTTAATAATTTTATTTCAATTAAAGAAAAATTATTATTTCTCTAGGTATAAATCTAGGGAGGCCAAATTTTTTCTTCTCGATTTATCATTTTCGGAAGGGGATTTATTCAATGTGTAAAAATGGTAAATTTTTTTTCCATAATCTATTTTCTTTTCTTAATCCTTATTAAATTTTATAATTAATAATTGATAATTGAGTATTTATGCATTTGAAATTTGATTTATAAATAATATATTTACTTTAAAATAATATTAATATTTTGAAAAATAATTAGTTAAAGAAATAATTCATTTACTTTGAAAAAATCCACAGAGTTTAGTTAAATGAAAAAATTAAAATTATTTTTAATTAAATATAGTATTTATAATACCAAATTTCAAATTTCAAATTTCAAATTTCAAATGCACAAATACTCATTTATTAATTATTAATTTAGAAAATTTAATGAAGATTTTAAAAAATAAAACAATTATGGAAAAAAAAATTCATTCGAGAAATTATACCAAGAGAAATGATAATTTTCCTTTAATTGAAATAAAATTATTAAATTTAAAAAAGAACTTGGTGTTGGGTGATCTTTTTACCTAATCACTTGTGTATTTTTGTACCTTTAAAAGCCACGTCATCGTCCAATTAGCAAAAAAAGTCAAATATAACGATCAAATGACATTTTTGCACCTAATTTGTAATCACGTGTGAACTTTTGCATCTAAAAAAGAACTTTGTATTAGGTGCTCCTCAAGATAAAACACATGTACATTTTTACACCTTAAAATCAATTATATAAAGCACATGTGCTTTATATGATTGATCGTGTACACATGCACAATTCTTGAATGAATGAAGAGAAGCTCAACAGGAAACACCTTTCGAAATCCAATCCAATAATTAGGATTTTATAGCATGGTTCAAAGGCTCGTTCTTTTTTTAGCTAACTTGTTTAAGGGATAAATACCATTTTTGCTACAGAAGTTTAGCCTAAAGAGCACTAGTCACCCATAAGTTTTTTTGGTCTCATTTTTACCCCAGAAGTTTAAAAATGTAGCAATCTTATCCTTTCGTTGATCTTGACCGTTAAAGTTTTCTCTAGTTTGTAAACTTCCAAGGGCACAATCACTCCAAAAAAAACTTCCGGGGCAAAAATGAGACAAAAAAAATTCTCCATCTTGTTAAATTCCAGGGTAAAAATGAGACCAAAAACCCTTTTGGGTGACCAATGCTCCTTAGGCTAAACTTCCATAGAAAAAATGGTATTTATTATCCCTTTTTTTAAACTATTTTTTTTCCTTCAATTTGTTTAACACTAAAAAAACTATCATTTGTCGCGGTTCACTTGTAGCGGCCATAAATAACCGCTACAAATTCATGAATTTGTAGCGGTTATTGACAAAACCACAACAAATTAGTAGCAAAAGCATTGGCGCCAAAGCGCGGGCTTGTTTGCAATGATATTTGTAGCGGTTACCATAAAGTAAACCGCTACAAATGTGGCGCCAGCTTGGCGCGTAATGACACGAATGTTTGTGACGTGGCATTTGTTGCAGTTTTTTTGGGAATAACCGCTACAAATTTGGTGCCAGCGTATGCGCGAACTTTGTCGCGGTGAATTGGTAGCGGTTACATGAAAAACACCGCTACAAAAAAAGCAAAACGACACAGTTTTGTCACGGTCAGAGTATAGGGACGTCTTAACCGCGTCAAATCCTATAATTTTGTAGAGGTTTTTGCTTTAACCGCTACAAATATTGACGCTATATATAAATGACTCTGTCCGTACAGCAATTATAAATATTATAAAATTCTTAAATCTGCATTGTCGCTGAATGAACTTTCTCGGCTGAGTAATCGAAGACATGCAGATATTTGCAGCTCTGATCTGTTATCTCAGGAGATGAGAGCTGCAGATATTTGTCTCTCTCATCCTTGTAGTAGAGGCAGTTCCTTTATTGACAATCCAGATTTAATTCTTTATTTGACGTGAAGACTTCTACTCTTCTAAAGATAGTCCAACATGCGACCGAAGATTGGGTTCCACTATAGCTACCATTGTCTCAGGAAAATATCTCTGATCAAAATGAGTCAGTGAGTTTTTCGTGGGAAATTGGTGGCTATACTGAATCCGAATCTTCACGGGCATGTTGGACTATTTTTAGTAAACTTATTATTCTAAATTTATTACTCTAGACTTTTTTGGAGAAATTAAATATAAAAAAATTAAATTATTTAAGAGCTTTTTAATTTTAAAAATTCCAAACTAATTAGTTTGACTAATAAACTAATTAGTTTGGAATTTTTTTTGCAAAAAAATTGATTTTTGTAGCCGTTAGACTAACAAACCGCTACAAAATCTGAACTCGGCAATCTTTTTGTATCGGTTTTTCAAAATAATCGCTACATAATGTAAAAGGTCAATAATTTTGTAGCGGTTATGTAACCGCTACAAATAATCACGAAGAGCGAGGCAGAATAGTCGCGGTTGATGAAGTGGTTAATTAATTACCGCAACAAAATTATGAAATTTGTTGCAGTTATATTATATAACTGCTACAAAGTGTAGCGGTTTTTATTCACCTCCCTCATTTTTGAATCATTCACGTGCTTGGATTTCATTTTTCACCTTTTAACTTTTCAACTTGTAGCGGTTATATATTTAAACATTATGGTTTCTAACGATAAGGGGAAAAGGAAATCCATTGCACGAGAGAGAGTGCCTATAAGAGGCAGTAGTAGTAGAGGTCGGGGCCGTACGAGAGGGCGGGGGGCTTTGTCTATCCCTCTGCCCACTCAGCCGTGGAACGAGTTTGATGAACTCTTCGCCAATGAGCCAATCCCATGCATAGAGACCGTAGGGGGAGAAGGAGGCGCAAGCCTGTCGTTCAACGACATCGATGAAAATGAGAAGATCCATATTGACATTCCTATAGCCGAGGCGGAGAAGTTTTTTGACGAGGAGAACGAGCGAGACCAAGGGAACCCCCGATCGTCATCTTTGCGTTCTACCAGATTTGAGGTAAAGGTCGAAGGTAAATGTAATTAGTTTTTTGAGAAAAGTTAAATTTAAATTTGTTACATTTAATTAAATTTTATTTAAACGCAACACAAACATGTTTTTATAATTGTGCAGATACACATGGGAACATCAAGCGGGAGACGCCGAATGTTTCCAAGGTCACTTATCTGAACGGGTATCGCGTCGTAGTCCCCTTTAACGAGGACATGGACCAGCCGATCGGCAACGGTGATCACCTAATGAACCGGTTCCTGTTGGAATTTGGCGGGAATTGGGCATGGTTCCCGATCTACTTCCACGATTGGAAGTGTGTTCCGAAGGATAACAAGGACAAAGTGTTCACTAACATTGAGCAGGTAAGTTATGTTGCTTAATTAAATTTTACATGTTAATAGTTATGATTTGTGGTTTATTTATTTATTTCTTAATTAATTAATTACTAATTAAATTATGATACAGAAAAAGTTTAACGTGCGAGGCTCGCGAAGAGGTACGTACTGCTGAAAATAAGGGAAAGGTGGAAGAACTGGAGGGGTCGTCTCTTCACCCGTAAGAATGGAGATGGGACGATTCCTCGGCGGCTTGATCGAGAGCGTCCCGGACGGCGTGGACCCAAATGATCAAGCGACTTTTTGTCCAATATAGGAGGAGTACGGAGGACGGTACATTTTTTTAATTAATCATAGTTTACATTTGGTTTAAATTAATTAATGGTTTAACTTAATTTATAGTTTAGATGTACTTGAAATATAGTTTAAATATTAGTTAAATTATAGTTTAGATATAGTTTAAATTACTTTATAGTTTAAACTTTAAATATAGTTTACAAGATATCAAAATAATAATTAATTTAACTTAACATTTTGTTTGCTTCTCCTTGCAAGATCTGCTGCGAGAGGAACACCGTAAGCGGAGGCACAACAGAGGGTCAATCACATAGCCGGAACAAAGATGGTTGGGTTGTGACCTACAAAGGAGATGGTATGTTGAAAGTTAAATTAATTTCTGGTTTAAATGATGATTGATTTATTTTTGAAATAACAAAGTTTATATTCTTTTAATTGTTTCAAAGCGAAGGCTCGGGATGAGAACCGTCGACGGACTATGGGCAGTTGCTCACACGCACGCATAGACACCGGGATGGGATGCTGACCTCGGGGCAAAGCAGAGGAGATAATAGTAAGCTACAAAAAAAATATTTATATATTTAATTTAATACATTTAAATTGAATTAAATTGTTTCATTAATGTTTTATGAAAACTGTGTGTCAGGCCTGGATTGAGCAGAGTCAAGCAGATCTGCGAGCGTCGCAGCCTCTAGAGTCACAGGGGTCTGTAGATCCTACGGCTCCATTGAAAGCCAGCTGGGGCCCAAATCGAGCATTGTAATACCCGGATATTTAATACCCGGATGATTATTATATTAATAAAATTCCTTCAATAATTATTTTGAGTCAATATTACCTATTTAAAATAGGTGAATATGTGGTCTCAAAATAAAGAGTATAATTGACTTATTAGAATACTATTATTAAAAGTTGAAGAGATAAGTCGCCAAAGAGTTAAAAGTACATTTTTAAAGCATGAAATTGGACCGAAATATTATGATAAATACTATATGATCTCAATTATTGACAAAAACTTAGGAAGTATGTTATCTTTAATTTTAGGAATTTTTGGGATTATTTCCCTGAAAAATAAAGATGCATAAATATAATAATATTAAAAGCACTTTTTGGTCCCATGATTTTTAATATTTTACATGGGATATAAAATACCAATGTAACTAAAATAGTTGTGAGATAATAGTCTATCCTAATTAAGAAAATTATCAACAATTAGTAAATGGCTAATTAAGTAATTAATTAGGGATTAAGAAAGGATTAAGATAATTTAAATAAATTAATTAAAAATAATTAATTTAGGGAGAAATTCGAAATTAATAAATAAATAAAAATAAAAATAATAAAATATTAATAAAATATTTTATGCTTAGAAAAATAAATGAAAAATAAAATAAAAATAAATAAATATCTAGATATTTTGAATAAAATAATAATATATTCTAGAAAGAGCCAACATGACATTTGAGAATGGATAGAAATAAAATCCTACACCAAATTATAGGGATATAGTTTAAGTCATCTGGACTTTTTATAAACCAGTGAAAATTCTTCTCGGTGACACCATCTCCGAAGTCGGGCCTGAACCAACAGGTATTTAAGACACCTGCAGAGAGAGAAAATGCAGATAGAGGATTTAGAGTCAATACTCAAACAAGTAGTTGCCGTGAATTAGGAATCTAGTGACTTAGGTCAGATCATATTACAAACCAAAGGATTTTTGCCTAAGCGCCGACGTCTGCAATTCAATTCCGTAACAGAGGCGTCGACCTAAAATCTTCAGCAGATAACGGAATACCCGTAATGGGATCATAAATTTCATTAAACTATATATTCCTAATAAGAAAGAAAGAAACTTCAAACTCGCGCATTTCACGATTCGTCAAGATTACGCGCTTTGACACCGATCAAACTTTATCTATCAAATCATAAAGATGCTGATGACATCACCTTCATGATGTCACATTTTTGAGAGTGACATCATGAAGATGTCGGCCAAGAGGGGAAGGGCCAAGATCAAGCCACTTGTCCAAAATGTGATCCGACGGCCGAAATCCGATCTGAAGACTTTTGTGGTAATTCCCACCTTGTCCCTCCTTTCTTCTATAAATAGCAAGCCCCTCTCCTCTCATTCTTCATCCCAAAATTCGAAACCTAGAGAGAGGTTCTAGAGAGAGAAGCTGGAAAAGTTCGTCTAGCTCCGAGTAAGTTCTTCCTGTCCTTAGCTTTTAGCTTCGTAGTTCTTTCTAGGAGTTATAGAGAACCGTTGTTTTGATCTAGGAAGTTTCGTAATATATTCCTATACTTGTTTTTAAGCCTCATTGCATTGAAAGATTCCCCGACGAGGTAAAAACCTAGTGGGGATAATTTTGAAATGGAATAAGGTCAAAGTAACGAAGTTCTGGCGAAATTCCACCGATAGGTCCAACTAGGGGCAAAATGGTAATTTGTACCTAAAATACCAATTATAATGCTAATACTGATAAATACGATATAAATCCATATAGGATATCTGTTGTCATACCGCTATTTTTACCGCTGTCGGGCCGCTGTCAAATTGCCGTTTTTTCGTAAAAACGACCGAAAGGACCCTCAACGAAGGTACGTTCGCGACGCATCGTAACATCGACTCTTATGATTGTGTTATGCTTGTATATGCTTGTCAGTGTTCCTGTCGTAGACTCGTCTCACTATTTTAATGAAATCATGATATACACGGGTTATGGTTTTGATAACACCGCCGAAAGTTTTCCTAACGCGAGGACACGACCGTACATCGTGGCACGGGTAGAAAGTTACGCATCGGGATAACAAACAGCCGTAGGGGGCCGTGTATTGTTATATTGCCTTATCATTATGTATTTCCTACATCTCGTTATGGGCTTTTGTAGTGATTTTTCTGAAAATGTCATGAATACCTGTCATACATATATTGCTTGCATAAGCATGAGGTTAACCGTTACCCGAGGTCCGACGGGCATTGACCTCGCCCGCATGAATAGACATGAAAGAGTCATGAACCGCAGAGGAGACACTAGGGTATGGAGCCGTAGATAGACGCCGCAGACGAGCCGTGAGAAGGCAACGGTCAAATAAAATGCGGAAGAAAGTCAACCGAACCTCGCCATATAGCATGAATCTAATAAGGTTACTTCATATCATTTGGTGCTTAAAACAAAAAGGGTCGTCTTATGGATCGCCCAATCAGTCACCCTAGCACGCGAGGTTCCCACTAGACCTACCCGGCCTGGCCAAATGGAATGATTTAACTGAGTTAGGTTCTATGCCCCAAGTCTACTCAAGGCTTGGATGAAGAGGGTATAGTTACATTGTAATTATAAAGTTTTGTATTACTGTATCACATGAATTATTCCTTCGGAAATTTTATAATATATATCGGATACGTCGCATCATCATATGTCCGAGTATTTCATTTCGATTACTCGGTGTTATTCTCGTTGTTCAAATTTTTAGTACATGCTCTCCGTTTCCGTAAAAACGCTAAGTTGTAGCACCTCAAACTCTGATGAATTTTTATAAAACCACGTGTCACCGGCACGACTTTTGCTACGAAACTTGGGGTGTTACAAGCATCCTGGCCGCGTTAGGGGTATGGGGCTAGGCACCAGGCCTAGCATGGTGTACGGCAAGGCTTCCGCCGGAACCTCTGGCTCAAGAAGGCCACCATTGGAGGCGGTTGATGCGATGATTGCCGAGAAGGTTGCTACGCGTGCCGTCGCACGTGGCCGAGTACGAGGCCGAGAATGGAGAGATACGACCATTGGTACGCTAGTCGAGGCGAGCCGGGACGCCGACGACCGGGCGTTGTTTCCTCCGGTCGTGCACACGCCTTCGAGACAGACTCGATCATCGTGCTCTGATAGTTAGTTTTTATTTGCTCATCCCGGTTAAATTTGTTTGTTCTCTTTTTATGTTATTTGGTTTGTTGACAATTTTATTTCTTTAAATTAAATGTTATCTTTTATTTTAGTAGGTTCTTGATATTGGAGTAGTATTTGAATACTTATATTTCATTTATATTAGGTTATTAATTAATATTACCTATAATATAAATTTGTTATAGTTAAATAAAAAGGATATTGTAAAATAATGAATGGAGTTAATAATTATTGAATAAAAAGATATTTTCTAAAATTTTAAATAGTTAAACTTAAAATTTGTAGCGGTTAGTATGAATCAACCGCTACAAATTTGAATTTAAAATGAAAAAAAGGCGCCAAAATTTGTCGTGGTTTCTTAGTAAACCGTGACAAATGTACATTTAATAGTGGTTACAGTTGCGGTTGGTTAACCGCTACTAATCTCTGGCGGGATTTTTCTCGATTCAAATTGGTACCGGTTGTAGTCACGGTTCTCAAACCGCTACTAATTGTATTTTATATTTGTAGCGGTTGTAGAACTGCTACAAATTAATCCATGTTGCATTTAAAGATGTCGAAGCTTGCAGTGAAGCTAATTAAACATTCTCTCTTCATTTGTATTCTATCTTAGATTTGTTTACTACATATGGATAAGTCATGGATCAAGTTGCCGTGCAATTCTCCCGTATATTTAGCGGGATTGAAAGCTTTCTTAGATTTCGCCTTCTCTCACGCCAGTATTAATGGCAAGATCAAGTGTCTGTGTTGTCAGTGCAAGTTTAAGAAGTGGCAAACACGAGAAGGTGCTATGGAACATCTTCTTCAGAAGCCTTTCCCAGAAGCATATACATTCTGGGAAGTTCATGGTGAGAAATGTGGTATGAGATATGGGGATCATCTTCCTCGAAGCTCACAAGTAGCTAATCAAGTAAATCAAAATGATCTGGTTAATGAAGCTGTTCGACGACAACTTCATGGAAGAAGTACAGGGCACAGAAACTATTTTCTTCAGGAATGATGCAGCTCAAGAATTTTTCAGCCTCATGGATGAGAATGATCGTCTTTTGTATCAAGGTTGTCAGAAATACTCAAAATTATCTTTTCTGATTAAATTGTACCATATCAAGTACTTGTGTGGGATCACTGATAAGGCAATGTCGATGTTACTTGAATTACTACGAGATGCTTTCCCTGATGCGGACATTCCACAACCTTCTACGAGGCCAAGAAGGTAATTAACAGATTAAGCTTGAACTACGAGAAAATCGATGCCTGCCCCAACGACTGTATGCTTTATTGGGGAGAGGACGCTAGGAGGGAGACTTGTAAGAAGTGTCATACTTCAACGTTCAGGACAGTTCGGAAGGGAAAAAGCAGAAGAAATCCTCAAAGATTCTCAGCAAAGGCTGGGACAAAGACTGCCAGGGTTTCTGGTTCTGCGCCCTAGCAATGGCGGTAGATAAGCATCTTCTTCACTCTTCCGTATTGGAAAGATAATTTGCTCCAACAAAGTCTGGATGTTATGCACATTGAAAAGAATGTTTGCGACAATATGTTGTGCACGATTTTGAACGAACCAGGCAAGTCAAAAGATCATCTTCAAGCGAGGAAAGATTTATGAGAGATAGGAGTTCGTGGAGATGCGTGGCCGGATGAGCAAGACAGATTTCAACCGGAAAATTCTCCCCGACAAAACCGAATAAGGAAATCTTGCTCGCGACATTGAAGGCTATAAAAGTTCCAGACGGGTATTAAAGCAACATTTTATGATGTGTTGATGTGCAGGCTCAAAAGGTTGCTGGGCTTAAGAGCCACGACTCACATGTGCTTATGCAACAGTTACTTCCACTAGCCACCAAAAATATGCTGCCTCTCGATGTGTCGATCGTTTTGGTTGAGCCGTGTTCTTTCTTCTCGGGAAGTTGTGTTCCAAAGTTTTGATCGTGGAGAAGCTCAACCAATGCAACAAAAATTCATCTTACGCTGTGTCATTTGGAGATGATCTTTCCTCCGTCATTTTTCACGGTCATGGTTTACTTGACAGTACACCTTGTTCACGAAACAAAGCTTGCTGGCCCAGTTCACTACCAATGGATGAATCCTATTGAGAGGTACTAATTTAAAATTAATTACTTTACGATTACTTCCTAGTCACACATTTCAAAGATTAATGTATCAACATTTTTCCTTCATTACTTTATAGGTTTCTTGGGAAACTGAAGTCTTACGTGAGGAATAAGGCGTGGCCTGAAGGTTCAATCGCAAAAGGTTATATTGGGGATGAGGTCTTGTATTTTTTCTCCTGGTACTTTGATGACATTGAGACGTCATTCAACTAACCGCCTTGTGTAGATGATTGTCCTGAGCCAGAGCCATCAGCAACAGAGTTGTTAATCCCTCGTGTTGGCAAACCAGTTGGCGGAACTGAGAACTTCAAATTGATGGCACTTGAGAAGTTTCAAGCACATAGACATTTTTTGATTAATTGCACTAAAGTTGAACCGTACCTTCTGTAAGGATTGCACACAGATATATGTTATCCTATATATTTCCTTACATGTTATACTTACATTTCATGGTCGTCTTCGCATGTTTAATTACAGGGAATTCAGGAGTCATGTCAAGCGTCAACTAAGGATATGTACATAGACATCATCCAAAATTGATAGAAAGGTGCACAGAGAATTCCCAGGTTGGTTTAGGAGGAGAATAATGAATGACCATAACCCGCACTCACCAGAATTTAGAGCTCTCGCACTCGACCTGGTTGACCACGTCCAAAGATTTACGGCATACAATGTCAATGGTTTCAAGTTATGCACCGTTTTATGAGATCAGGGATTGCTGAGCCAAAACTTGGGTGTATATGGCACGTTTGGGATGAAGAGTTATGCGAGCAAGAAGAACGGAACATGCGCTCTCGGTGACGTCCAAAGATTATGGAAAGCTGTTTGATTTGGTGAAGATAAGTTACCAAGGCTATTTCACCATGACGCTGTTCAAGTGTTTGTGGGCGAATACGACAACGTCCAGGGACTCACGACTTAGGCATCACATCGGTGAGTTTCTCCCGGCCTATTCACACTGGTCTGTTTGAAGATGATGAGCCGTATATTCTTGCCTCAAAGGCCCATCAGGTTTATTATGTCGCCGATGAGAGGCACGGGGATTGGAATATGGTGGTTCACTTAAAGCCTCAGAACCTTTACGACATGGGCGATGGTGATAACGTCGCTTACGAGAGCGGGTCACATGTACCACCCGCCAAAACTTCTTCCTAGATGGCGATGACAATTTACCTATAGTTCAAGACGTTTCTTAATATACGCTTTAGGAAATAATAACATTATTTAACCAAAGTTTTATTTGTGGTCAAACATATTCAACTCACACGTAACATTTTCTCCATACTTTGTTTGTAGGGATGGCGACGAAGATTGAGAGAAAAAAGTATACTTACGAGGTAATCTGTAATCTTCTAATCTTTTTTTTTTTAATATATATATAAAAAACACAATAGTATTTGTAGCGGTTTGTAAACCGCTACTAAATGAGAAAATAACCGCTACAAATCTCAAACCGCTACAATTAGCGCACCCTAGACCGCTACTAAGAAAAATCGCTACAAAAGGTGACAGATTATCCGCAACAAAGTGATGCGCAGATATCAACATAAATACCTCCACCAAACCACATTTCATATGCTTCGGTTTACTTTTCTACACATGTTTTCTCTCCATTTTCTCTCATATTTTTACATTTTCTCAAAATGGTTAAGTGTTTGAAGTGGATAAGTGCCTTTCAACCGGATCAAATCTAGTAATTATCGAAATGTTTATTTTTTCTTCTACCTTATTGATACTAATTTTTGTTATTTTGCAATTGCATTACGTATATTTTTCAACTTTCTTTCCACTTTCACATACATTATTTTATCTACTTTCACACACATTTTTTTAGAATTAATATTATTTTAATTAACTTATAATTAGTTGTTTATACCTACATATTCTCATTGTTTTACACCTATATAATAACCTTATATATAATATAATATCATATTTTATTATCATTTATTTTCACCAAAAATATAAATTAGTAATAATATCCAATATTTACTTAATTACTCTAATTATTAAAAAAATCAATTTTATTCATTTGTAGTGGTTTACCAACCGCTACAAATACGAACTTAAAATGGCATGCCAAAACTACTTTCCAAAAAATGAAGGGAATATTTTGTAGCGGTTTGCACCCACTACAAATCTAAACCGCCGAAATAGGCGGCAAAAATTTTTTCCAAAAAAATAGCGGGATATATTTGTAGCGGTTACTAACCGCTACAAATATTCAAAAGAATTAGGTGGAATTGTTTTTTAAAAAAATGGCGGGAATATGTTGTTGCAGTCGTCAAAATACCGCTAAAAAGTAATATAATTAGTAGCGGTTATGTAACCGTTACACGTTTGATCAAATAAAATTTGTAGCGGTTAGTTAACCGCGACTAATGTCTCAAACAAGACCTCAAAGACTCATATAGTGGTGGTCAATTAAAACCACTACGTATACAAGAGCGGGGCAAAGTATATGTAGTAGCGGGTTTGGTTAACCGCTACAAATGTGTTTGCTTCAGTGTATTTTGACATGTCTATTTTCAAGGAAAAATATTCCCAGAAGCTAGAACATCAAGAATCATTCCCAGATTTTAAGTTTAACAATGCTGTCCAGTTTTATTCCCAGAAAAATGTTTTAACTTCAAAAACATATTACTCCTTGTGTAGAACTCAAAATGCTTCACGTTTTATATATTTGGAAAGCCCTACATGTCTAGTTTATCCCTGTAAAATTTCATGATTTAATGACTTAATTTTCTATAGAAAATAATAGCATCAATTTCAATACATACAGATTTAAAACTGAAAATTCTACAATTTTCACAATTTTATTCCATTAATTCCAAAAATTATTTCCCAACACGTTTTTACCTCATTAGGAATTTTTCAATGCAAGGAGGCCTAAAAACAAGCATGGAAATTTATTCTCTAATTTTCTAGATTAAACTACATTTATACTAAGACATAAAAGCTAAAACTTAAGAACTAGAGACTTACCCTCAAGATCCTTGCTTCTCCTTCCTCCTTCTCTTCCTCAATCCCACGTCTCACTCTCTTAATCAAAGGATCAGAGGTGCTTATGGTTGGTGTGAAGAATTTTGTGAAGGGAGGTTGGCTATTTATAGAGAAAAACCCATGGCAACAATGGTAATTCTCAAATTCTCACCTTTCTTCCGATCCTTTAGATTAGAATGCACTTTTTTAAAATGTAATCCTAGCCCTTGCACATGCTTGCCGACATGCCTCCCTCTCACAACCATTTCATGTGCTTTTTAATAGCCAAAAACATTGTTTAATCAATGATAAATTCCATCAGATTCATTCCATAACCCATGTGCCCCTTTTATTGACTTTTGGGTAGTTGATTGATTAATTCATTTACCATGCAAATCAATAGCTTAAGTCTCCTAATTGGTTGATTTAATTTCATGAGGATTAAGGTTATTTCCTTGATTTTTCCCATTGGCTAATTGCAGCTTTTGACTTTTCAAACCTAATTAGTAAGGTTTAATTATCATGCAAATAATGTGTTTATATGCATTTTAATTACATTTGCCATTGGTTAACTTCATTACATGGAGATTTAGGACTAACACTTTAGATAATATCTCAAAATCACTTGGCTCATATTTCACCACAAGGCTAGGCGCACATGTGGTCCATTTGGGCTATTCATTAGGCTTGAATTAATTAGAAGAATTATACAAAGCATTTTAATTAGTGTACGTTAAATTGCTCATTTATTTTTGCTAATTATCTTTAATTTACTTAAGTGTTTTCATAATATTTTTTTGTCTTCTTTGGTCCTAAAATAACCATTATTTTATGTGTTAATCATATCACATTTTATAATCCCTAATCTTAGTCTTATATTTTCCCTATTGTTTATTTAATTCCCAGGGAAATTTGCCTAAAATTATAATCAACAAATTATAATAATTTGAGACACATATTTACCTTCATTTTTGCTAATTATTCACCAAAATATAATACTTATATTAAATTGGAATTTTCAGGCATTACAACAATGAAATAATCGTATTATTTTATAAGTTTTCCCGGGTACTCTCTAGGAGTTAACAAATAGAGTTTCAGTGTGCTCTTTATGACCAGATATATCTCACAACCCTAAGAATATTCACAAAAGTATTTAAAAATTAACTGCTAAAATGATTTTCATATAAACAATAAAATCCAAACCTCACACATTCCTATAATTATATTACAAATGTGAAATATTCATAAGGATATATAAATACACAGACATATATGTATGTATTAGCTGTGCCGTGTGAAATGGAGCATGACCTTGATCTACTCACAAGTCAAGCACTACATGTTCCTACCAATTAAGGAGACTTTCTTATATAGTGTTTGTCAATTTGATTGTGACTGTTTAATAACGTTCTTGTGGGGATATAGAGTCTTAGGCCAACCAGACTTGACAAAAAATGAAATAATGTAATGATAACAAAAAAACAAAGTAAAGACCCCACAAATTTCTTGCTCTTTTCAGGCATCAACTTCTTCTGGAGGGTAACTTTAATCATTATATATATTTTTCATCATTAATTTTTCGTTTTATTTTATTTTATAGGTCAGACCATGTTCTCATCATGAGTTAAAATGTATATAACTTTTCACTTTTTTTATTTTATTTTTTATCTTTGAGTAAATTAAAGACGATTTTATCTCTATTTGTTTATAATAATATTGCATATATGGTAAAATCTATATTATCACTTTTATTTTATATTGATTTTCTCAAAATCTCCGATAATATAACACCAACCAGTGGAGCATATCTAACAATCCAAATCCATTTTAAAGTTGTTTCTCTCCTACTTGATTGTAACGACAACTTGTTATAAGTCATTATGTTGGAATTGTAATAGTAGTGTTTAGAGCCGGCAAAACGGGCCAGGAGAACTTATCGGGTTATTTAAGCCCTGGCGCTTTTAAGGGCCAAAAAAAAAAATGATTTGATATTTGAAATTAGTCGCGGAGGACCGTCGACGCCTAGGGCTTAAACGGGCCGGCCTTGAGGGGCTCCTCGCCTGGCGCAGTGCCATTTTCAATTTAGCCTTTTTCTTTTTTTTCCTTTTTAAATTTATTAATTTATATATATATTGTATTTGTTATAGATTTATTTATCCATTTAACTACAAATACATAATAACTATACTCTAATTTTATGATTTGATTTATTATTTGTTGCAAATAAAGATTATGGATGTGTTCATGATGCTGGAGAAGAATTTCATGATATTCTTACTCATGAGCCAGAGGCTACTACTCAAAGTGAAGAACAATCAAATGTCGTTAAAATCGATGATAGTGACGAAGATAGCGACAATAATAATAGTCATTGTACTAATGTCGCTTAGTGATATGCTTTTTATGTTTTATGTGAGTTATTTGTGAACATAGTTTGCTTTTGATTATGAATTAGTGACTGTGCTTATTTATTGGATGATTCGTGTTGTAATTTACTAATTATATATTTTTTTAAAAAAAAAAAAAGTGGAGGCAAAATAGTTAAAATTTGGAATAGTAATTTAGGCCTCGGCCGACTGCCTGTGTTTTGGGCCGGGCTTTGAAAAACATGTGTTTTCCTTACTCCGGGCCCTGGAGGGCCGGCCCTGGCCCTTCACGGGCCGGTCCTGATTGCCAGCTCTAGTAGTGTTGATGCCGTAGTAGTAATGTCAAAATGGGATTTTCTTCATTTTCTTTAATTTTAATTATTTTCAGGTTCTGTTGTTATTCAAAAATGAAGAAACACGCATTAGTCATTAGTAACATGTTCGTTGTTGACCAAAAATAAAATAAAATACATGTTTGTCATTTGTGTCCTTTTTTTTTTTTCTTTTCAATTTACGGCTCTCTTTTATCATATTCATTTGCACTTTGAGGGAATACTACAATTTTTCATTTTAAATGTTTCTCAAGGCATCCTACATACTAAATTAATTTTTCTCAAATAATAATATTGAACAATCCAGTCCTAATTACATTATTTTAAGCTAACTCATTTAATTTCTCTGGACAAGTTTAATTAAATTCGATGAGACATTTTTTCAGGAATGAAAATGTCACACCCCTTTCGGTACACCGACATTCGTCAGAGATAAATGCACAAACAATAAACATACTTTGGTTCCAAAGATAGTAATACGATTACAAAGTCTCAGTTACATAACCACAAACCCTAATAAGTTCATACAAATATTACAAACTTTCATAACAAAAATACACAACATATAAAATAAACGGCAGATCTCGCTCGACCCAAAGACCATCAATTATTACCGGTATCCACCGTCTTACCACGTGAGCCACGTCCACTATTGTGTTCCCGTCCTGAACTTTGTGGAATATCCGGATTCAAACGAATCCCGAGAGTAACGTTAATCACTCACATAAGATGCATGCACAAGACATGGTAGATAACCAAGCAATAAATTCAATATTCAAATAAATTCAAAATTCAAATTCAGATTGCATTTCAACCATATTCAAGAACCTACCAGTTCATTCGCACAGCGCTGGATATTCAAATGGGCATTTACCCTTCTTTTCACAAACACAACAATTCTCTTATCGGACTACCACCCCCGGCCTCAACCGTGATGGCTTCCAGGGTTACCCCACATTCTAGGGCACTACCTCCCGGCCTCAACCGGCGATAAGATTAAGTATTCACAATTCACATATCACAATAGTACATACATACATATAAAGGCACACAGATGTGAGAGAAAGTTACTACCTCAACTCCAATTAGCTAAAAATAATTCTCTGGTGCTTGAACCACTTGGAACCAATTCCTAAAATAATATCATCATAATATTAATTTCCCTTATTTTATAAGGTACTAAAATTAATTACCACTTTATTATATTCTCCAAAAATATTCAAGAGGGTTCTTATCATCATTTAGGATCCTTGAGACCCAAAGATATTAAGTTATCCAACTTAAACCTTAATTGTATCAATTTTCGGATTAACTCCTTTTCCAATCAGAATTTTCACTGAACTTTACAAATTCATAATTAAATGCAAAAAAATCCAATAGATGTGCTTCCAAAGCTCAAATGTCCATTAACATGCCTATTTTCATTGAAAAATAGTCCCAGAAGTCTAGGGAATCTGAATCATTCCCAGTTTTAATGTTTTCCAATACTGTTCAGAACCCACTTCCAAAAACGTAGGTCATCTTATAAAATTAATTCCTCCTTGTACAGAGCTTTAAAAATTACATATTATATATCAAAAGAAAGCTTAAGATGTCTACTTCAAATCTGGAAAATTTCATAATTTATAGACATCATTTACTCGATCGAAAATGGTGTACAAGTCGACTGCCTTCCAAAAATTAAAACTAGCAGTTTTGGCAACTTGTACAATTTATTCTCTTTGATTCTAAAATCATTTCCAACCTTATTCTCACTCAATTTTTCGTGGTAAACTCTTTAGTATCCTTAAAATCTTCAAAATCCTTATAGTTTCACCACTTTTAAATCAACCCAAAACATTTCATAAATCACGTAAAGCAACATTTTAATGCAACTTTACAAATTCTAAGACTTTATGAACCAAATTGTCTTCTAACTCATTTTCTAATCCATTTTAGAAGTTTGAGCAGTATATCCCCATAGGCTTTTATGCTTTCAAAAACTAAAGAAACAATGGATAAACCATATTCCAAATTATCCATAATATAAAATAACACAAGACAAGTTAAAACCTTTACTTACTTGTCTTGATCCTTGGACTTAAGCAACTTCTTCTTCTTCCTTTTTGCCTCCTAAAAGTCCAGGCCTTCACTTCTCAAAATACTATAAGAAAGTGTTTCGCTCGCAGTTCTCACTCTCTTATTTCAACTCTCTCTCATTCTTTGCGTTCTTTCCTCACTTAACCGATAGCAAATAAAATGGAAAGACATACGATTGTATATATTTATCGTAAAAGAAAAGATTGCTTCGTCCGTGAATAAACAATAAATCCATTGTGATTGCTCCCGTGAATGAATAGGAATCACTCGTGATACGCTTGCATTTGTCCGGATGGTGCAAGAAAAATTTGATTAGATTAGCCTTTTGTCCTTGTGCGTGTATGGATATATTTAAAAAATAAAAGTGGATGAGTGAAAGTTTGGATGCATACGCGAGATGAAGAAAATGAGTGTATGTGGGAACACTTGGGACATATTATGGTGATAGTGGAGTGTCGGTAGAAAGTTTATGGATTAAAGAATGAAAATGAGATGTTGCATTTGTGTTGTCACCTAGCTCATAATTGGTTCACGGAGGAGGATATAATTGAAAGGTAGTATGAAATGAAGAAAATTCAGGATCCATTATTGCTTTTCCTCTCTTGCATATCCGTGAATGGGTAGGGGAAACATGATTAATTGATAGTCAAAGATGTCTCCACAAGTGGACAAACACTAAACTAAAGGCTAAAATAATAATAGTTTAATATAGTGGAGTCATGGATGTTACAGAAAATATCTAGTCTTCACGGCAATTTTACTTTACAACTGTCAAACACGCAATTGAATAGATTGTATTTGGCTTTATCAGCGTTCCTTCGATCCCACTCCAAAGCTCAAGACTTGACTCTCCATTGGTCCTTGCTTTTTTTCTGATTGTGTGCTCCATACTCGTGGCAATTGTAGCAAATTACTCATTTTTTTAATAATATAAACAAATTTCTATTAATGATCCATGTTTTATGTGAGAGACAACACGATTACTTATAGGCAACTTTAACAGGAAAAAAAACAGTGTAAAAAGCATAGATCACAAAAAGTGCATATTCTAAACTTCTTTTTTTCCTTTTAGTAAATGTTTAAATTATAGATTTATTATGTAGTGAATGTATCATATTACATTAATATTATGCAATTCTTCCGCTTTTAGACATAACAATTATGCGCAGCATTGCTTTTAATTCTTTTTCATGTTTATTTTTCGATACAATTATTTTCATGTTAATTATGTGATATGCTTTACTTCCTTTTAAAATTATTTTATATACATTTCTTTTTTCTTGCTAGAGACTATATCAATACGCATAATCAAAAGTAGATTTACGGGTATATCTATACCACCACTTTGATAATATATATATATATATATAAAGTGGTACATTTACGTGTATTTTTAGCTTCAACTACATGCCATTTTTTATTGAACCAAGACAATATCACCAAAATAAAATATTTATATAAGAGGAGATATTTAGCAGCGTGCAGTTTCTATCTTATGAAATGGAGTGTGAATTTGGGGTCAACTCACAAGTCAAACACGCCGTGTACGTACAAATTATAAGTGGGAGATAGAAAGATATAATATATACATCCAAACAAATTAAGACTAAAGACTTTACAGATACATGTTTGTGAAGGGACAATGTATCCACACAAGCTTCTTCTCAATAACGTTCTTTTGGGTTATTAGAAAGATATAATATATACATCCAAACAAATTATAAGACTAAAGACTTTAGAGATATATGTTTGTGAAGGGACAATGTATCCACACAAGCTTCTTCTCAATAACGTTCTTTTGGGTTATTAGACTAATGCAATGAAAATGAAAATGTTTGAGAATTATACTTCATTAAGCGACACAGCAACTTTTCTCATCACTAACGTAATATTCTTTCTCTTTCAATTAGTTGCATCAACTTGTTTTGAGGGCCACTTAATGTTTGAGAATTCCACCATGCCATGTGCCCGAGCTTTTTGAGGTCAATGGATGAGTCCTTTTTACTACAGAAAAAAAAAAACCTTCATAATTAAAATTAGTCATATGGACTTAATTGTTCGCAGTCAATTTTTCTAAGCTCCATGTTCTGTTTTACACCAGCACTATTCTATACTAATTATTACAAAGCCAAGGTCATTGAGGTCACTCAAAATCACGGCCATGGCAAAATAGAATCTCCAAAAGCCTAATCAGTTTTCCTTCCTCATTCGTGATTATATTTACGATTTTATTAAAAGATAGAAAATAATTATTTCCCCATCTGTCACGGTAACTGTTAAATAGTAGTTGAGATTTTATCTAAGAGAATATATGAGTATAATTAGGGCCAATTTAGTATTTGTACGTTTATATTTTGGTTTTTGGTCCTTAATAATTACAATTTTTAAGATTCTTCTCGACAAATATCATTCAGTAGAGGTACTTCCCTCTAATATTCCCAATTAAATAATACAGTGATAATATTGTCCTTAAACTGAAAGTGGTAGCTGAAGAAATTGAAGACCATAGATTTTTTTTTAACATTGAGAATGTGTTCGCTCAGTTAAATTATACAGTCAGTGCCTTGAATGAGCTACAAGGCTTATAAAATTAACCATATTATTGATCGCATTAACCACGCATGTGTAATGAGAATGAATGAGAACACAAAACCAAGATTTCTTTCATCAATTTAGATTTGTTTTGGGTCGATGATCACCAATTTAGATTTTTTTTAAGGCCAGCTGAATTTAGATTTCAATGCCAGTAAATTATTGAGAAGCATTTTATGTATGCATGGTAGCAAAGCATTCCAATAAAGTTCTGCGGGGTTACTGTTTATAGCCTTCTAGACCCCATCATGAATAAAATAATACGATGAAAATGTGGTCCCAGAACTGGAATTGTTCAACAGGTGATGAATTTAAGGGACGACGAAGCTTCTGTTCATTAACGTATATTTTGGGTTATTTCACACCCACTAGACTTAACCAAAAATAAAATATATCTCCAAATATAATACAACGACTGACTTAATTTCGAACCGGAGAAGTATAAAACGATGTGTGTGTTAATTACTGGATACACAAGGCTTGAAATTTTGATAAGTCTAATATGCTCCTCATGGGAAAACCTTCTTCCTTTGTTTTCCTGCTCTTACTTCAATGCTTCATAGCGCCCTTTACTTGGACTGATACAAACATCAGTACTGATAAATCTGCACTTCTGACCCTTAAATCCTTTATCGCTTCAGATCCATATAATTTCTTAGTTAATTGGTCTATCTCTTCTTCTCCATGCAATTGGACTGGTGTCACATGCAATACTCGTCATGGAAGGGTCCGTTCCTTGAATCTTGGCGGCATGGGTCTTAAGGGCACCATGTCTCCACAGCTGGGGAATCTCTCGTTCCTTGTTGAACTTGATCTTAGTTACAACAATTTTTATGGTCAAATACCAAAAGAGTTAGTTCAATTGCGTAGATTGAAACTATTTAACTTGAGCTACAATGACTTTCATGGGCAAGTTCCAGCAGAGATAGGAGATTTATCTATGCTTGAGTACTTGAGTTTTCTAAATAACAATCTTGATGGATTTATTCCACTATCTCTATTCAATCTATCAAGGTTGGAGACTTTAGATTTGAAATCTAATTTCATTGAAGGAACTGTAACACCCCAAATTCCGTAACATAAATCGTGTCGGTGACACGTGGTTTTTAATAAAAATTATCAGAGTTTTGAGGTGCTACAGTTCAGCGTTTTTGCGAAATGGAGAGCATGTACTAAAAATTTGAACAACGGTATAACACCGAGTAATCGATATGAAATACTCGGACATATGATGATGCCCGACGTATACGATATATATATTACAAAATCTCCCGAAGGAATTATTCATGTGATACGGTAATACAAAAATTTATAATTACAATTCTTACATGTAACTATACCTCTTTAACCAAGCCTTAAGTAGACTTGGGGCATAGAACCTAACTCGGTTAAATCATCCCATTTGGCCGGGCCGGGGTAGGTCTAGTGGGAGTCTCACCGTGCTAGGGTGACTGATTGATCGAACCACATAGACGACCCTTCTTCTAGTTTAAGCACCAAATGATGTGAAGTAACTTTATTAGATTCATGCCATAAGGTAGGTTCTGTGACTTTCTTCCCGCATTTCCTTTGATCGGTGCCTTCTCACGGCTCCATTTCCCGGTGTTTATCTACGGCTCCATTCCCCGGTGCCTCCCTGCAGTTCATGACCCTTTCCGTCTATCCATTCGGCCGAGGTCCAATGCCCATCGGACCTCGGGTAACAGTTAACCTCATGCTTATGTAAACAATATATGTATGGCGGTATTCATGACATTTTCACAATAATCACTACAAAGCCCATAACGAGATGTAGGAAATACATAATAATGTATGTAAGGCAATAACAATACACAGCCCCTCGCAGTATGTTTGTTATCCCGATGCGCACTATTCACGGTGCCACGATGTACGATCGTGTCCTCGGCGCTAGGAAAACTCTAAACGGTGTTATCAAGACTATAACCCGTGTATTCATGATTTCACCATTTTCAAACAAACAGAATCTCGGATATGAACACAAAGCAATCACATATAGCATACAATAAGCATCGAGTTAGTGTTACGACGCGAACGTACCTTTCCTTCCATGTGAATAGTAATTTACTATTCACGTATACGATACTATTCACATATACGAGTACGTCCGTCCTTCGAATCGACTGGAATCCTCGGATATCCTATAAAGGTAATATCGCCTCTATTAATTCACAAACATCATCTCTAGAGATATCTTGGCTATATATGTCCATTTTACCCTTGGATTAATTATTTTCAACTTAATCCTATTTAATTTCGTACAAAACGCTATTATTCAGCATATAGGCTGATTTTTCACATAACTTTGGAGAATTATAATTAATTCCACAGAACTCGAAACGAGGATCCGTAAAATTCTCGGAATCCTTAGGATGTATAATTTCAATGCAAAATAGTGGTTACTGCCCAGATTATATAAACAATTCCCAGTTTTCGTAACTTCATGCTCTGCCCAGAATTTTCCAGACCATATAGCCTAACTTTAAACATTTGTATCTCCTAGCACAGAACTCAAAACGACATGCTATAAGTATATTTGGAAAGATCTATATGTCTACTCTCACCATGAATTTTCTAAGAATTTTGGCATAGCATCTTCAATATAAGATACCAGCGTTTTTGAAATTGCTTCCGGAGTCGCTAACCGACAAAATTTCGCCATAGCTTCGCTACTTTGACCATAATCTTCCAAAAATTTTGCTATAACTTCTTCCTCATCAATTTTTCAAATAAAGCCATTTTTAACCATAAAAACATGATGACAAGAATATATTGGAAGATTAAAGATCAAAACAACATTTTAAGCTATAAACTCAAAGCTAAAGCTTAAGAACTAGGGAACTTACCCTTGAAGAACTTCCTCCTTCTTGCTTCCCACTAGCTCTCACTTCTCTCTACTCTCTTTAGAAAATCACCTCTTGGGGTTGATTTTGGTGTGAGAATTAGTGAAGGCTAATGCCCCTATTTATAGTAATCTCAAGATGGTTCTAATTGGTGGATTTCAAACTTAACTCAAATCAAACCTATATGTGGATTTCAAACACTAATTGAATCCAATTTTATCTCTCATTCTCATCTTCAAAAACTGACTTCCCTTCTTCATCTTTCTTCCATTCCCAAATCCTAATTTAGTTAGGTGTAAGTTGGTGTTTTTCTTAAGGATTCACTTGTACTTTTGGAATCACAACTTTATGACTTAATTTATGGTATTTTTAAACTTCATTTTCATAATAGTATGAATTTCAAAAGTTTACCAAAATCACTTTGGAAACCACTATGTTCAAGCTTGAATTTTGCTTATTCATAATATCTACTTATATTTGTTACTTAGTTCATGGATTTCAAGATATGATTTATTTTCTATGGATTCTCATTCACTTATGTCTTGAATTCATCCTAATGGTTTTTATCTCATCTTTAATCAATTTACCACTAATTACTAATTATTACACAAGCTTATGTCATTTAGCCACAAAAGTCTTCATGCACTTATTATGGATTATGACATGTTAAAGTAAATATCATGATATTTTGTTTAGCTTTCATCTTTTCATCCACAAAAAAAGCTGCCCCTCTTTATCATTTAACTTCAATTTGTTTCTCATTTCATTTGCATTTTATCTTTCTTTATGTCTTGATCACAATACCTTAAAAGTCTTTGCTTAATTTGTGTGGTTAAGACTTGTTCTAGTTTAATATCTAGATATATTGTTTAAGATTTATGATGCTCTTGGATTTAATAATTTGTGCTATTACCTAGCCTAATTTAGTGGTGAATTTCGCCCCTTTTGCATAAAAATAGGGGAATTAATTTAATCTTGGTAAAAATCCCTAATATTGTGTATTAGATGTTTTTAGGCTTATTTGTCAAAGTATGATTGGTTCTTAAGTCAATTATGATTATTAGAAATTCCCTTAATATTAATCTTGGGTCTTTGTTAGCCTTTAATTATTAATTCAACTCAAATACTTCTTAATTATGCCTTTTTAATTATTTAATTAATTAATTACGAAAATTATAAAAATAATTCCAATTATTGCAATTTTAATTGCCCAATAATTGTTGCTAATTTTCTCTAATTGATTTTGTCATCCTTTGATGATTTTAATAGCTAAAATGATATAATTAAGTTTCTACTTAATTATGATAGTCTTAGGGTATTTTATGATCCCTAAAAAAATTAGAGAATTAAATCTTCAACTATCTATTTTCTAAGAATAAATCAGTTAGAAATAAAATAAGAATATTAAGAAATATTGAGACCACATATTCACCTATTTTAAATGGGTAATATGACTCAAATATGATATTTATGGAATATTATTTATAAATAATTATCCGGGTATTACATTTCTCCCCCCGTTAAATAAAATTTCGTCCCCGAAATTTATTCTATCCCAACGAGACTTCTAGTCTATAATTTCATAACAGATTTATTATCGTCTTTTCCCAAATTGTCTTATTCGGAGACAATCCCGCTATCAACAAAACTTATATCTGGGATACTCTTATCCCTGAGTTACTTCTCTTGAGAATGAGAATTCGTTTAAGTTTGACTATAATGACATTGAAATTTTGTATTTCATTACTTCGTATTCTATCTCATGATCACGGTCTAGGTGATATCTCTTCAACCGAGAAATATAGAAAATACTTTTGTGAAATTCATTAAAGTTTTGGGGGTAAATTAAGCTGGTAAGTATCGATCCATACTTTCTCTAACATCTCGATTGTTTTAACAAGAAAATTCGAAAAATGATCTAACACAATAAAGAAAATTTGGAATGCCTCCATGTTCCCGAACACATACGATAATCACTAACTCTAAGTCATGCGTAGAACTGTTCAACTTGAGAAGCTTCAACGGACGAGAGGTGTAAGTCATCACGTTGTCCCGTCTGTGCGGCAAGACATATCCCAATCCATACCTATTGGTACCACTACGAGACTAGATACAATCTACTTGGATCCGGGATAACCAACTCTTGGTGCTTTGTGACTAACTTCCTTCTCGCCTATGTAAGCTCGTCTCACGGTCTTTGGTCCACACAATGATTTATTTATTTTTATTCGCGAATTTTGTCAATGGTAAAGCAAGTTACGAGAAAATTTTATATGAATATGCGGTACTATCCCGCTAGATCCGAAACTACATATCTATATTACTATCTCCGGCTCTTTCGAGTCCGGAACCGGCGCTTCCATTCGTATTCGGGTATAGTATCAAGTCACGGGATTTATCGATCCATTTTCTCCGTGCTCGGTTATACGGGCCTCAGCGCTTGCTCATTCGACTCATTCAAACCCTCGCTTAACACATAGTTGGCTTTACGCCTTGATTTATTATTACAAAGATCAAGATTCTAGCCTTTTTAGAATTATCATACTTATAAGTATCTTACATATTGCCAAGTACATTCGATATCAAGGTTCAGGGACACCGCCCTGTACTTACTAGCTGTTACTGCCTCGAGCCTCTGCCCGTCTATTTCATCTGAGTCTTTTCATACAAGTTTCTCAGACTATCATTACTTACTTAAGCACTATTGCTGACAATCTCTATTTGACTTAATTTGTTTAGTGTTCTAGACCTTTCTGTAGTTCCTGTCCCTTTATCAAAATTTCCAACTACACTGCTTCTTAATTTAACACAATGATATTGACAAACATGTCATCACCTTCCAAAAACTTTTATGTTTATCAAATCTTAAACTCTTCATACTTTAGCATTTTATTTGTTACTAAAGTAATTTTTGCGAAAAAACGCATTCACTAACAATATGATTTCAAAAAATTATTTACTACATTTGGTATCTTACGAGGAAATAACTTATTTCACAAAATTTTAACAATTTATCAATGTGGTCAAATCCTCTGTTGAAAATATTTCATTTTTACTAGGGAACCAGGCAACTAATCTTAGAAGGTCATACAACACTAGAGCACCTCTTAGTGGTATACTAGATTATGTAAACCTTTTTCTCTAGGGAACCTATTAAATGTGAGACTCATTATAATGTACTTACCTTGAGAACCGATACATTGGTAGCTCTACTTTATGGTTCGTTGTCATGGCGGGCGCACCTTTACGGCTCGTCATCACGGTGGCTCTGCTCTACGGCACTTTACTCGGTGCTTCACACGGTCTTTTACTGGTGGTCGGCTTCTCAAAGATCCTTTGTAGGTAAAACCTCCTCGATCGAACTCCCCGTAGGTAGCCTTCTCCAATCAAAACTTTCCACAAGTAGCGTCGGTTGATCGTCTCGAATCATTATAACAAGAACTCATATCTCTATCGGGTTCCTACCCTTTAGTGGTTTCGTAATCTCTCTCTATGTTTGCCATCTTATCCGGGTCATTCTATTCGTGGATGTCACTATCCATTTACCTCCGGACATAATCCTTAGCTTAACTTTCTCTATCGGGTAATCACCCTCTTCTTAGGGAATTTATTTACCACTAATATCTCTACGGTTATTGGTCCCACATTGAAACTATAACCCATGGCTACTAAGGTTCTATCTCCTTTGTAGTAATGAAGTACGACTTGTCATCTCACGCAAATCTTGAATGATGGTCACTTTCCTTTTGAAGTCAAGGTCCTTACGTAAAGTGTTCTCGATCAATACACGAAATGCTACATTCTTGGTACATGTACTCTACTTATTAATGCACCCGGTGAGATGTCCGTGAATAGAGAGAATTTGGACACACAATGTTTAAAATGTTAAACACCTCTTTGACATGATTTTTATATAACGTTCTAAACAACACAACTTTTTGAGGAGTTTTCACTTTGATAAGGGACTGAACTATGTTAATATTGTCATTCTTCGTCACGTGTCCTAATCTAAAATTAAAATAGAAGGATCCACATGTAATATCTTTTGGCAAGACGTTGATGCGTGGCCAATTCCGATTAAGTAATCCATTTCGAAATTACTCTCACCCGAATACACTTAACTACGAGAGATCCATCGATATCTCATTAACCAACCCGTCATCACGAATCGGTGGCACACTCTCCAACTCAAATTTCACGGAGACACGGCCATCAATCAATTACCATACGACGTACAAACGTCCAAACGGTGTAAGACTAGTAGTTACTAGGATGCATTAGGGAGCAACACTACGGATTACTGCTTAATTAAAAATCCATACGGTTATGAACTAACAATTTGAATTTGAATTTGGCGCTACTAAATTTCAAAATTTTCACAGCACTGCTCTCAGTTATAAATTGAGGATGATACAGGTATCATTCTCATGCATTCTCAACCTTTAAAAATACCGATTACTATCTTACATTTTCCTTCGTTCAAATCTTTCTTCTTACTACTTCAAACATGGCGAGTCCAAGCAACTACATTCCCGTTTCTGATTCAAATAGCCCTTCGTTTCTCGAAGCTATATTCTATGATAATCAGCCTAACATATTAGCTGACTTATCTAGTAATGCACCACTTTCATATTCGTCATTACTTTCTTACAATCCCCTAGAGGTGTACGTTCCTCCTTCTACCTCAATGCTTCATGTTCCTACTTCTCTTCCAGTAGCTAATGTACTTCATCCATCCCCAAGGGTTCAAGGTTCGACTCCAAACCAAGAAGTATCTGAAGTAGATCCATCAAGGCGACCAGTCAAAAGATGTCGTAACATGGCCGAACTTATGGAGTCTACTAAACCTTCTTCTCCAAGAAACCCTGCTCCCAGTCTAGAAGAAACCACTACCCTTTTTTTCCACTCTAGCTAAAATCACTAACCCTTTTTCATGTGGTTGTTGCCATGTTCTACGTGAAATTATTCATACCAATGGTCTTCATCATCGAGAGGCTTGAAGTTCATGGAAGGATTGGCATGATATGTCATACGTACATCACCAAAATGTACAAAAAGATTCTTCCAACCTTCAAATGTATGATCTCGGTAAGAAGAATACGGAGGAAATCAAAGATTTTCTCGACACAATATTGCATAAAACAAAATGCATCGGGGTATGTCTTAGTGCCGGATCCATTATCATCATATTATGAGGCTCTATGTGTTGGTTTAGAATGGATCGAGTCTCATAATGAATTCTTTGGTAGTTCAATCAACGTGGAAGATAAATCTTCTAAAGGAAAAGAACTGCGGTTGAAGATGATTTATATAAACCGGGTGAATTTTATAGGGCAAGACTTGAGCAACACCACGGAAGCGAAGCATTGACTACGAAAGATTTTTGTAATTTCTTCCATTTGACCCTTGAGGAAACGAGTCAACGAGATAAATTTGAGTATAGGTACGATAAAAAGAATATGTCACAAGGAAGGGTTAAGAGATTGGCCTCACGAAGGCTTTCAAAACTTATGAGGCGAGTTGCTGCACTGAGAAAGGCATTACCTCATCAAGATCCTAGCTCAAGAGAAATTACGCAAGAAGAAATTTACAAACGTCATCAAGAGATGATTCGTCTTTGTAATGGGGTTGTTCCGATTGTTGCTCTTCTTACTTGAAATCATATAGTTTTTTATTCTTAGTCTTCTTGCTAATGTTTCTATTCTAAGATTCATAGGGATTTTCAAACTTTCCCCAAACTTATCTTTATCTATTTAAACTGGTTATTCGACTTATTCTTAGAACCTATATTCGATTTGAACTTTTAAATTTTTGAGTAGACAATTTTCCGAATTTCTACTCGATTCCAACATGACACTCAAACATTTTCCAAGTATAAGTTACCATTCATAATCTAAAGACTTTTAACCGAGAAGTCAGCGTGTTTTACAAACAAACCTAAACAATAGGTTCTTGTCTAAGGGAAGACTTAGGTAGTATCGTCAACTAAGTTCAATTATTGCTTTCGTTTCGGAATTTCATGTAGACTCTAATTTTCCATATCAGAAGTCTCAGAGTTTTTTTTTTTTTTTTTTTTTTTTTTTTCAACAACTCATACCTTTCCTTAGGGTATTTGTTTTATTGTATCACAAAACCGGTATTATATCGCATACTTTGTCCTTTGTTGTTCATACAATGCTCTTGAGACTAGGCGTGAAACTAGCTCGATACCAAAATTGTAACACCCCAAATTCCGTAACATAAATCGTGTCGGTGACACGTGGTTTTTAATAAAAATTATCAGAGTTTTGAGGTGCTACAGTTCAGCGTTTTGCAGAAATGGAGAGCATGTACTAAAAATTTGAACAACAGGTATAACACTGAGTAACTGATATGAAATACTCGACATATGATGATGATCGACGTATACGATATATATATTACAAAATCTCCCGAAGGAATTATTCATGTGATACAAAGTAATACAAAAATTTATAATTACAATTCTTACATGTAACTATACCCTCTTTAACCAAGCCTTAAGTAGACTTGGGGCATAGAACCTAACTCGGTTAAATCATCCCATTTGGCAGCCGGGTAGGTCTGTGGGAGTCTCACCGTGCTAGGGTGGTCGATTGACGAACCACATAGACGACCCTTCTAGTTTAAGCACCAAATGATGTGAAGTAACTTTATTAGATTCATGCCATAAGGTAGGTTACGGTTGACTTTCTTCCCGCATTTCCTTTGATCGGTGCCTTCTCACGGCTCCATTTCTGGTGTTTATCTACGGCTCCATTCCCCGTGCCTCCTGCAGTTCATGACCCTTTCCCGTCTATCCATTCGGGCGAGGTCCAATGCCCATCGGACCTCGGGTAACGGTTAACCTCATGCTTATGTAAACAATATATGTATGGCGGTATTCATGACATTTTCACAATAATCACTACAAAAGCCCATAACGAGATGTAGGAAATACATAATAATGTATGTAAGGCAATAACAATACACAGCCCCTCGCAAAGTATGTTTGTTATCCCAGTCTGCACTATTCACCAGTGCCACGATGTACAGTCGTGTCCTCAGCGCTAGGAAAACTCTAAACGGTGTTATCAAGACTATAACCCGTGTATTCATGATTTCACCATTTTCAAACAAACAGAATCTCAGCATATGAACACAGCAATCACATATAGCATACAATAAGCATCAGAGTTAGTGTTACAGTACGCGAACGTACCTTCCTTCCATGTGAATAGTAATTTACTATTCACGTATACGATACTATTCACATATACGGAGTACGTCCGTCCTTCGAATCGACTGAATCCTCGGATATCCTATAAAGGTAATATCGCCTCTATTAATTCACAAACATCATCTCTAGAGATATCTTGGCTATATATGTCCATTTTACCCTTGGATTAATTATTTTCAACTTAATCCTATTTAATTTCGTACAAAACGCTATTATTCAGCATATAGGCTGATTTTTCACATAACTTTGGAGAATTATAATTAATTCCACAGAACTCGAAACGAGGATCCGTAAAATTCCTCGGAATCCTTAGGATGTATAATTTCAATGCAAAATAGTGGTTACTGCCCAGATTATATAAACAATTCCCAGTTTTCGTAACTTCATGCTCTGCCCAGAATTTTCCAGACCATATAGCCTAACTTTAAACATTTGTATCTCCTAGCACAGAACTCAAAACGACATGCTATAAGTATATTTGGAAAGATCTATATGTCTACTCTCACCATGAATTTTCTAAGAATTTTGGCATAGCATCTTCAATATAAGATACCAGCGTTTTTGAAATTGCTTCCGGAGTCGCTAACCGACAAAATTTCGCCATAGCTTCGCTACTTTGACCATAATCTTCCAAAAATTTTGCTATAACTTCTTCCTCATCAATTTTTCGAAATAAAGCCATTTTTAACCATAAAAACATGATGACAAGAATATATTGGAAGATTAAAGATCAAAACAACATTTTAAGCTATAAACTCAAAGCTAAAGCTTAAGAACTAGGGAACTTACCCTTGAAGAACTTCCTCCTTCTTGCTTCCCACTAGCTCTCACTTCTCTCTACTCTCTTTAGAAAATCACCTCTTGGGGTTGATTTTGGTGTGAGAATTAGTGAAGGCTAATGCCCCTATTTATAGTAATCTCAAGATGGTTCTAATTGGTGGATTTCAAACTTAACTCAAATCAAACCTATATGTGGATTTCAAACACTAATTGAATCCAATTTTATCTCTCATTCTCATCTTCAAAAACTGACTTCCCTTCTTCATCTTTCTTCCATTCCCAAATCCTAATTTAGTTAGGTGTAAGTTGGTGTTTTTCTTAAGGATTCACTTGTACTTTTGGAATCACAACTTTATGACTTAATTTATGGTATTTTTAAACTTCATTTTCATAATAGTATGAATTTCAAAAGTTTACCAAAATCACTTTGGAAACCACTATGTTCAAGCTTGAATTTTGCTTATTCATAATATCTACTTATATTTGTTACTTAGTTAATGGATTTCAAGATATGATTTATTTTCTATGGATTCTCATTCACTTATGTCTTGAATTCATCCTAATGGTTTTATCTCATCTTTAATCAATTTACCACTAATTACTAATTATTACACAAGCTTATGTCATTTAGCCACAAAAGTCTTCATGCACTTATTATGGATTATGACATGTTAAGAGTAAATATCATGATATTTTGTTTAGCTCATCTTTTCATCCACAAAAAAAGCTGCCCCTCTTTATCATTTAACTTCAATTTGTTTCTCATTTCATTTGCATTTTATCTTTCTTTATGTCTTGATCACAATACCTTAAAAGTCTTTCTTAATTTGTGTGGTTAAGACTTGTTCTAGTTTAATATCTAGATATATTGTTTAAGATTTATGATGCTCTTGGATTTAATAATTTGTGCTATTACCTAGCCTAATTTAGTGGTGAATTTAGCCCCTTTTGCATAAAAATAGGGGAATTAATTTAATCTTGGTAAAAATCCCTAATATTGTGTATTAGATGTTTTTAGGCTTATTTGTCAAAGTATGATTGGTTCTTAAGTCAATTATGATTATTAGAAATTCCCTTAATATTAATCTTGGGTCTTTGTTAGCCTTTAATTATTAATTCAACTCAAATACTTCTTAATTATGCCTTTTTAATTATTTAATTAATTAATTACGAAAATTATAAAAATAATTCCAATTATTGCAATTTTAATTGCCCAATAATTGTTGCTAATTTTCTCTAATTGATTTTGTCATCCTTTGATGATTTTAATAGCTAAAATGATATAATTAAGTTTCTACTTAATTATGATAGTCTTAGGGTATTTTATGATCCCTAAAAAAATTAGAGAATTAAATCTTCAACTATCTATTTTCTAAGAATAAATCAGTTAGAAATAAAATAAGAATATTAAGAAATATTGAGACCACATATTCACCTATTTTAAATGGGTAATATGACTCAAATATGATATTTATGGAATATTATTTATAAATAATTATCCTAAGTATTACAGGAACCATTTCCTTAGAGGTGGGCAGACTTGAGCGATTGAAGAATTTACAACTTAGCAGTAACAAACTTTCAGGATTCATTCCCCAGACCATTTCCAACTTATCTTTGCTGGAGTTATTGAGTTTGTCTTCTAACAGTTTGTCAGGTATGTTTTGAATTATTTTCAACATTTACATTTGTCTTTGTTCTAAACTAGTGTAATTGGTTAGAAGGATGTTATCTCGAGGAATATGAATTTTTCTCAATCATTTTTTACTTATTTATTTTTAAACTTTTATGATTTTTTTTATATATATTTTGTCATATTTTTTCTACTCTTTTTCAAAGGAAAAAACATTCGTCATAAAAATTTGAAACAAATTATGTAGTCACACCATGGGATAAAAATTAATGTTTTAATATTAATTAGTCCAAGTGGATCTACTGGCTCATCATCACTCTTTGAAAATAAATGTTTACTATTCTATCATTAAAAACTTTTTGAAGGTTTTTCATAGGAAAAAAACTTAGCTCAAGTTCATTATATCCATTATGTCAAGTTCCCCAAATTACACTTGCACATGTGTCCTATTTATTTCATGTGGATTTATAGTTAATTGACAATATTTTAAAAATATGATACATGGTCATATGTGATTGGATGACTTAAAATAAAAGGTATAAGAAACTTGTATTCTCCTTTTTCATATTGAATAAACCTCACAACCAAAATGTCCCGAACGTTTAATTTTGATTTGGAAAATCTACATTATATTTTAATTTCATTATTTGTTAGTAATTATTATTTTGTATAGTCAACAAAAAGAATTTTTCTAGGAGTCTCCCAAGAAACATGTTTTGATAAGAATGATGAAAAGGAAGGGCCAATTGGATTTCAATTTGTCTCTTAGATTTAATCATATCAAAATTTATCAACCAAATTAAACACAACCAATTGATTTAATCTTTGGTTATTAGCCCACCCGAATTAAAAGGGTTATACATTTTATTGTGTTTGATCATTTACTAATATCTGTCATTTCTTAAAAATGTTCAAGTCTTATGTGTTTCTATAGAATATGAATTTATCTCATGTACCTAATAACTTATGACACGTAATTGTTACTGACATTATTTTCTCTCACCCCCTTAATATTTGAAGGAGGCCTCCCAAATGAAATTGGTGATCTTTCACAACTGAAGATATTGTATCTTGGAGATAATCAACTTGCTAGTTCTATACCATCTTCATTATTTAACATTTCAATGCTACAAGACTTTCAACTTAAAAAAAATCAATTATCTGGTAGTCTCCCAACAAATGTGTGCTTTGGGCTTCCAAAACTTGAAGTATTTTATGTGCATGGAAATAATTTGTCTGGCGAAATACCCTCCATTTGGCATCAATGCAAAGAATTAGCACAATTGACATTAGGTGATAACAGATTCAACGGAGGAAAAATACCAAGTGATATTGGAAATTTGACCAAACTCCAGTTGCTATACCTTACGAACAGCAACTTGCAAGGTAAGAAGTTTTAATTATATATATCATTGTCTTAACTTCTATTCCATTATTTCATAAGACATAACTGAATAATGATTTTGCTAGATTACTTTTAAAGACATAGAACACGATGCTTTCTTTTAATCCGAAAATGAATATGAATAAAATGGTAATATTTTCTCAATCATTAAAGAAACAGGGAGCCCGGAGGAAAATAACCTGATAAAAGGGCCCCATATATACAACACTACTTAGAGTCAGATTGGATTAAAAGGGTGGAGTATGACTTTTACCATTAATATCTGTATCTAAGTGATCATTTGTATTTGGCTATTTATATTTAGGGATATGATAATTGATATTCTTAAATCTGAAAAATCTTTTTATTTGCATATTTATTTTAGCTTCCCAAATTTAGAAAAAAACTTCAAATATTGAAAACAAAAATAAAATAAAAAACACTCTAATTAATCTTTATTTGAAAATTTTTAATGTAATCATGAGAGATGTCATTTTTCAATTTGGAATGACTTGTTTTTCGCCATTTCATTCATTCATCATAATGTTCATTCATGAGCTCATGGGACCACATGATATTTAAAACTTGGAAACAAAAATTTTTAGGTTCTCTACACCATATCATTTATATTTTATACTTTGTTCAATAAAAAGCTCCACATCATATATAATTAATATTATATTGGAAGAGTTTTAATGTCCAATTGATAATTGATATTATATTGGAAGAGTCCCTTTTAAATTGATTTCCAACAAAAGTGAAAATATAGTCTATTAATTTTAAGCCTTTAATAAACAAAATTATATGTATTACTTATATGGTTGTGTGTGAATGAAAGAAATTCCTAGTCTTACTACCAACAAACAAATATTCTGTATCTTTTTATAGGTGAAATTTCTTCATTTATTTGGAACATGCCTTCTCTGAGAGAGGTTGACGTTGGCAGCAATTATTTAAAGGGTAATTTGCCTGAAGAGATGTGTCATCAACTCCCTTTACTTGAAGTCTTTGATGTTCATAATAATGATCAATTAGAGGGAAACATTCCAAAATCAATAAGCAACTGCACATCTTTGAAAGAATTATATTTGGATGGTAACTCATTTACAGGTATGCACTTTACTTGTGTGTTTACTTTTCTTTTTAAACATTTTTTATCTAAAATTAAATTATGGTTTTTATCATTTCATTTATGTTAAATTACAAATAGAGTGAAGATCAAGAACCAATGGAACTTCATGATATTTGTAACATGGATAAGTGAAATTTTGATATACTATTTAATGACATCAAAACCTTAAACCATACCGAATGGCCACCATATGTTATGCCATTATTTTTTTCAAAGATATTACCTGTCTCTTAATAACATTAATTTTTTTCTATCCCCTTAATATTAAAATAATTGAAATAATATTAAAATATAGACAAGTTGGATTTGTTTTTTCTTATTTATTATATGTATAATTTGTAGCAATTCTATATTGCTTAATTGAAATTTAAATTAAACTTAATATTTTCTTAATTAAAACTTAGAAATTAACTTATGTAACATAAAAAAAAAAGTATTTAGATATGTGTAAAAAATCAAGGCAAAATGAAATAACAAAAATTAAATCTAGGCCTACACTTTTAACGAATTTCTTATTAAGAATTTTCTGAATATTGTTAAAAGACCATAATACTCCTTTATAATTAAAAAGGAAAATTAAAGGCAGTTGCAGGCCTTATTTCAGTTTTAATTCTTTCAATTAGATTTAATTCATTTTTTTTGTAGTTTATTTATTTGTTTGTTATTTGATTGTGATTGATTCTAAAAAGTAATTAGAAGACAGATAAAGATGAATTTTTTATTTTTATTATTGTAAGTAAACAAAAACAAGCAACCAATATGTTTATGGGAAGGTTGCTTTTAGGAGATTCACTGACACTACGCTTTGAGAATGTCACACCTCATTCTAGAGTTACTTGTCATAATTGTTTGGCTATTTAAGAATTATATGTACTCAAAGGAAAAATCATTTAAACTTTTCTAAAAGCTTGGGTATGTGTTATAATAAATTTTCCTAAAACTTCAAAAAATCATCGATAAATCGTTTCATATCCAAAAATAGTGGTTCAAAACTCCATCTTTAGCTCTTGAAATTATTTTTATGATAAAATTAAGATGTGGGCTCAAGCATCCCATTAGGTCTAGAACTTGCCTAAAACTCATACTGTACATAGGAATTTTCTGCAAAAATATCATAATTATGACCCAAATTAGAAAATTCATATCTTTTTATCTACATGTCAAAAAATTTCAAATTAATACTTATTTTAAAGCTTAGGATGTATACTATTCGCATGCTAAATTTCATGATTTAGATGAAATGTTTACCTTGTATAAAGTCAATCACAAGACTGATGTTTCAGCATGAATATAAACTAGTTATAACTTATAATTTTACCAGATTGAAATCCTAGCACTAACTCTCTTTGGATATCAAAGCTCACCAAGTACTCCTTATTGAGTTATCTACAACCCAAAAAAAAAAAAAAACCTTACATGCCAAAGTAATTATAATAAGCCACACTAATGCAAAATTAGTGTAACAAAACATGTCATGCTTTCTTCATCCACCTTAGCTAAGCTTCCACCAGCTTAGTAGCAATAATCATATTTTAGTATATAATACATGGTAAATAACTGGGCAGGTGAAATAAGTCACAAAGAACAATACTTTACAATAACTAAATAACAGTAAAACTGAATAAATAAAAATGTTATTACACATGGCCATGACAATAATAGAAGTAAGGAGTTTACATGTTCTTCTGTTTAACTGCGGCAATAATGGCACAAACAAACATGCGACCAAAACATAATATATGAAAATAATGATTAAAGATACTTTATCATGCTCTCTCACGCTTGCACTTCTTTCCTGATGTTCTCTTGGTGGGTTAGGTCACAAATCAAATCCTAACATTTGTATGTACATGCAAGATAGTTAACATGTGTATCATTCATGTCATAGTTCAACTATTTCTCGTCTAAATGGTGCTATTCAAATAGGGAATATAAATAAAGTTCACAAACTTATGCTATAATATTCCAATTGCCTATTTAATCACCCACATGATTAAGCGTCTATCATTCAACGTGTAATTATTACTTTTAAAAATTGTTTTAGCTTTTAAATATCTCGGGTAGCATCTGAAATTTTTCTTTCAATAATGTCCAACTTGATAAGAACATTAGCACCATGATTTTGCACCTTTCTCATATGTTAAACCACTTAATGTTATATTCTGGAAATTTTCCAGATTTAAAACATAGACTAAATCAACATTTAAATGACTCTAACTAAGGCTTAACCACCTAGAATAATTGTTTAGTATCTAGAGGCATTAAGCAATAGACTTTCAATCTTTTTTTTTGTTGCTTCCAAAATTGAACAATCATAAGGCGCAATAACTCATGTGAATACACACACACACACATATATATATATATATGTGTGTGTGTGTGTGTCTATATATATATATAGGATACAAGTCTTAACTTGTATTTACTTAAGTTTATCATACCTAATGAAATTTCCAGCATGTAAAGTAATATATACCACAAGAAGAACAATAAGATTTTTGTCTTCCTTAACTTCATTACCTCCCCGTATAAGCACACACTCTTGGTCTGGAAAATGTTCCAGTTTTCTTGAAAATCCTCAAAGTTGGACAACACTTGTTCTTAATCAGAAAAATAAAGCAACTAACATGTAACTAACATATATATCGAATTTAATCATCTCTTTGAGATCCTTAATCCGGCTTTGATGGTTTGAGGCATTTGTTCAACATGTAAAAACCTTAAAACAACAACTCATAATCAATTTCAAGCTTCAACAATTCAGTTCATCTAGCATCAATTCAACCATCATTTAAATGTCTTTAACTATGGTTTATATATAGGTAAGACACTTATTTATCACAATGCAGCACCAAACAGAACCTTTTGAACATAATCTAAGTGTGATTAAATGATTTATGACATTTGCTCCCTATTTCTTTATCTCAGAATACTAAGTTTTTCCTCATTTTTTATTCACAAAATTGAATTCCATAGCATTCAAACAACTTGTATATACACATCATTTATATGCATTAGTAGCTGCTACAATAACTTATATATATATATATATATATATATATATATATATTCCTCCTTAGTTTCAACCAACCAATAACGTCATAAATCTTCAATTTGTAAATTACATACCCACATGATAGCACCTCTTTTACATTTATCAAAGTGAACTTCCATATTAATTTTCTGGAAAAACAGTGGAATTTGTTTACTCAAATTCCGTCAAATTAAGAGGCCTCTTAAAAGTGTAGGCCTAAATTTTAATTTAGTTATTTCAATTAGATTTAATTGGGATTTTTTTTTCAAAAATCAATTACAAAATATATTATAAAAATCAAAAAAAGTTAAATGCAACTAAAAACGCTTGTTTAAATTTAAGCTATAATAATGAATGTGAATACAAGATAATTTCAATAGTCAGTCAAATAATTAAATTGCATCGTTTAAATTTATTTGGATTCAAAGAGAAGATGTTCTATGTTCAGTTCTATGTAAAATTAAATGAAGCTTTTATAATTAATTTTTTTTTTTCATAGGGAATTGATCAATAGGAAAGAGAAAGTATGCAATATATATATATATATATATATAAATAACATGTGGACTCGATCGTTATAATCTGTTGTGAAAAGTACACCACCAATGTAAAAAAAAAAAAAAAAAAAAAAAAAAAAAAAAAAAAAAAAAAAAAAAAAGTACATAATTTTTCACTTCAACCGTACATGAAGAACCCAAAGTTTATATACTCAAACTATACAGACTCAAATGCAATTACTAGAAGGCAAGCAATTTGATGGTTAGAAAAAATTTCCTTTCTCATTTTCTGATATATGTATATTATATAAAATAATATGACCTGCTTTATTTTCTTCTTATAAGTTCCATTCACTATTTACAAACACTTGATGCTAATCAAGTATATTTTGACGCAAACTTCTTTACAAGGATGAGTTTATATATATATATATATATATATATATATATATATATATATATTATTGTTTTTCGTTGTTTTTTAAATCATTTTTCTCTAATAGAAAATGAATTTAAAATGCGATTTTCTTTTTCATCAATTCATTAATCATAGTGTTTAAATATAGCTACTAATTTACAATCCCAAAATCTCAAATTATCGAATAATATCATAAATTATTAGTAAAACTAAAACAACAGAAAGATAGGATCACATATGATATTTAAATCCTGGAAAACAATTTTTAAGTACTCTATACCATATCAATAATACCCTGTCCAATCAAATAGCTCAAGCTCATATATAATGTGCCCACTTATTATACACACATTTCGATATTCTATCAAGTAAAACGCTTTTCTTTTATCCGCCATCTTTTCTATTTTAAGTTTATTTTATCAATTTTTGTTGGTTGTTCCTAGCTTTTATGGTTTATAAATGTTTTAGTTTCCTATTAAATAGTTATTCAAAAGTTACAACGTAAAAAACTTTACATTTTCAAACAAATCTTCAATATATAACCATGGCATCTCACGGGTAGTTTATGATTTCTCTAACATTTTTGCTTTAAAATTCTTACAAAGACTTCAAGAAAAAAATAAATAGAAATAAGTTTATTTCTATATATTATTTGCATATGAAAGTCAAGGTTTCCATCAACTTTGTTTTCTCTCCTGTCCAGGTTTTGTACCCAAAGACATAGACAAACTTGATAAACTTAATATCTTAGACTTGACTGGTAATCATTTGAAAGGATCTATTCCTTCCAACATATTCAACATTTCAACATTGACAATATTGAGCTTTGCTAGTAATTCCCTCTCTGGCATTCTCCCATCAGATTTACGAATCGACCTTCCTAACTTGAAGACGTTATGGTTGAGGGAAAATGAACTGACTGGACAAATTCCCAATAGCATATCAAATGCTTCTAAGCTCATTATGTTAAGTTTGTCATCGAATAAATTTAATGGAGGTATACCCTATGTCCTTGGAAATTTAACAAACTTGATCGAACTAGAGTTGGGTGAGAACCATTTGAGTGGGTTGATTCCTGATACAGTTAACAAATTACACAACCTTCAACTTTTAAATCTTAGCAACAATAGATTGCAAGGGTTCATTATAAATGAACTTTGCCAACTTAAAAGTTTAAGTGAGTTGTATCTTGCCAACAACATGTTTTCAGGAATGATTCCAGAATGTATCGGGAATACTTCGTTGCAAAAGTTGAATTTTAGCTCTAACCAATTGGTTTCTCAAATACCCTCTTCTACTTGGAGTCTCAAAGATATCTTGGTTTTAGACATATCCTCCAATGCACTAAGTGGAATAATTTCCCCAGAGGTATCAAACTTGAGGGCTATTATACTGTTGAACTTGTCAAGAAATCAAATTTCAGGAAGCATCCCTACAACTATGGGTGGGTTGGAAACTTTGCAAACCCTATCTTTGGCTGAAAACAAATTACAAGGGCCTATTCCTGAATCACTTAGTGGCATGATAAGCATGGAATCCCTGGATCTTTCCCATAATTATTTGTCTGGCGTGATTCCAAAGTCCTTAGAGTCATTACTCTATCTTAAATACCTTAATCTTTCCTATAATTTACTGCATGGAGAAATTCCAAATGGTGGCCCTTTTCAAAAATTTACTGCTCAATCTTTTACGATGAATAAAGATCTTTGTGGGAAATTCCAACTACAAGTCCAACCATGTAGGAAAGGAAACAAGAACTTATCAAATAAAGTGATGTTGATGATAAAATGCTTATTGCCTACCATTGTTGCCATGTTGATTGTTTCATCCATTGTAGTTCTGAAGAATAAGAGAGGTGATGATAATAATTCAACAATGAGGGATTTACTAGTTTTGGATACACCAATTAGGATATCCTATTTTGAGCTTATACGGGGAACAAATGGATTTGATGAGAGTAATCTTATTGGTTCCGGAAGCTTTGGATCAGTATACAAAGCAATTCTTCCAAATGAAAAGATAGTTCTTTGTCAAAGTGTTTAACTTAGACACTGAAGAGGCATCAAGAAGTTTTGATGTTGAATGTTACGCCATGTGCCATATACGCATCCGCAATCTCATTAAGATCATCAGTAGTTGCTCAAATGGTCATTTCAAATCTCTAATAATGGAATTCATGGCAAATGGGAGTCTTGACAGATGGCTATACTCTCATAACTATTATTTAAATGTCTTGCAAAGGTTGAACATAATGATTGATGTAGCGATTGCTCTGGAGTATCTTCACCATGGTTCTTCTACCCTAGTTGTTCATTGTGATGTGAAACCAAGCAACGTTTTATTGGACGAAGATATGGTGGCTCATCTTAGTGATTTTGGTATTGCTAAAATATTTGGCGAAAAGCAATTGGAAATGTATACCAAAACTTTGGCTACAATTGGCTATATGGCACCAGGTAATGGTTTAAAAATAGAATTTTGGATATATTTCTTTATTCTTTTGTTTGTTATGCATTATAAAATATAATTTTATATTATTCAATTTCTAGCAAATATTTGCCATCTTCATGTGTAAAGGTTTGATTGATGATACTGAAAAGAAAAGTTAAACACTAACAAACCTTATTGATATAATGACATCTCTCTACTAATCATTTCTTATGACATATAGAGTTCGGATCGAAAGGAGTTGTTTCGCCAAAGGAGATGTGTATAGTTATGGGATTTTGCTCATTGAAATGTTTACAAGGAAGAAGCCAACGGATGAGATGTTTGTTGAAGGATTAAGTTTGAAAGATTGGGTGAGCAACTCCACACCACATTCCATCATGAATATTATAGATGTCAATTTGCTACACAGAGAAAATCAAAATATTGATAATATACTACCTTGTATGTCATCAGTTTTTGAGTTAGCATTACACTGCTCCATTGACTTACCAGAGGCACGACTTACTATGATTAATGTTGTAGCATCATTGGGAAAAATCAAGTCTTTGTTTATGGCAAATGCTTGAGACACCACTGGTTGAATAATTATTAAATCAAATTTTAGGTACTATTTCTTTAACCTTTTGTGGGGTGGGTGAAGGTTAACGTGGATGGGACGTGTACTCAGGGTGGTGGCTTTGTTAAGAAAGCTTGGGATATGAAGTGTGGGCATTGAGTCTGTTTAGCTGGGAGGTCATTGATCTGGTGTATGCAGGATGGAGTGAGATTCACCCTTGACAGAATTTTGCTTGAGGAGATCAGAAACTGGTTGCAGAAGGTCTGGGAGGGGAAGTTGGATTTGCCTCCTAAAGAGACGTTGAACATTGCCCTCCATGTCCCTTTTTTTGGGGACCAGCGTCTCCGGATGGATTAGGAGATAAAATGTAGTTTTTTTGTTTTTTTGTTTACTATCAAAAAGAAAAAGGAAAAGAAAGACTTGTTGCAATCAGTTTCCTTGCTAATGACGGGAAGGGAGAAAAAAAAGCCAGCTTGTTTGCATGCATTAATGAAGTTTTCTCTTGTCTTTGACATGTTGTTAATGTTCTTGACAAGCGCAATTTGCTTAGAAAACCACATCCGCATGGGTCTAATCAGCTGCCAGTATAAACATGGGAGGATTTTATGCATTTGTGCATTGGGGAAGGGATATATATAGAGGGAGGGAGGGAGAGATTGTGGAATTGCAACGACATTCCTTAAGTTTTCAATCCATTAGAAAGTAGGTATTAGTGTTTAAACTTTTTAAATATGAAAAAAATAAAGGGTTTGATATCAAAATATTTTAAAAAAATGAAAGTAATATTTATATTGATAAATAAAAAAATAAATCCCTTTTTTCAAGTTCAATTTTCTATTTTAATCAATTAACTAGATGTAGATACTATAAGTGATACGATATACTTACGGTTGAGACATATTTGGTAAGACGTTTTGTAACATCCCAATTCCAAAAGCAGTATAATTTTTTTTTTCATCAGAGTAGAGCATCAGAGCAATTGAGTAACTGATAAATTTATTCAAATTACTGTAAGTCTGGCTGATTTACGAAGCGGTACATTGACCGAGAGTTTTCAAAATGAATAACAACGAGAAGAAAGTCTTCGATCGGGACTCGTACGGCCCGCTCGCCATTCTCCTCGGTCCTCGGTTCTTCCGAACCCGACGCTATGATAAGAGCGAGATCCAATTGTAATTTGGATCTCGTGGTAACGATTAACCTCATGCTTAAATACGACTACATATACACGACAAATCAATACAACAAACATCCACAATGTATGTATGATTAAAAACACATAACCACGTATACAAGATAATAACCACGTATGTAACATAACCTCGTATGATACAACAATAATAACCTCGTATGTGACATAACCTCGTATGTAACATACCGTGTATATAGCATAACCTCGTACACTACTACACAACAATCATATACAATCATATAATAAACATTAGAGCTAGTGTTACAGTACGCGAACGTACCACAGAGCTATCAACTACCTAACAAAAGCATACCATACACATAGCACATATACGCATACAATAAACATCAGCGTTAGTGTTACAGTACGCGAACGTACCTTCGTTGACGGTAAACGGTACGTTTTACGAAAAACGGTAATTTTTGACAGCGGTACGACGGCGGTACAACAGCGGTCCGATTATCTCAGATATCCTATAAGGATAACATTTATCAACTTCTAGCAGTATAACAGGCATTTTAGGTACAAATTACCATTTTGCCCCTGAACCCCTAATCGGCGGAATTTCGCGAGAGCTTCGTTTTTTTCGCTCTATCTCTCCGGAATTTTGACAGATCTTTTCCTCATCATATTTTCGAAATATATATCATATTTACCCCTACATATGATATCTAGACTATCTAGGAAATTTAAAGATAAATCTAGCACTTCTACTATATCTACCGAAAGAAACTACTGAAACTAAAGACCAGGGACCGAAGAACTTACCCAAGGCTCGGCTAGAATTTCTCCGGGCTCCTCCTTCTCTCTAACTTCTCTCTAACTTGCGGTTTTGGGGTGGGAGAAATGAGAGGAGAAGGCTTGCTATTTATAGAAGAAAGGAGGGACAAGGTGGGAATTTCATGAAATGTCTTCAGATTGGATTTCCACCGTCGGATCGCACTTCGCCATGTGGCACCATCTTGACCATACACCTCTTGTGCTGACATCATCCTTCTAGAAGAAGATGATGTCATGCATGATGTCATGCATGCTGACTTACCGATAAAGTTCCCTGATCGGTGTCCGAATCGCGTAATCTTGACGAATCTCAAAAATACGGTAGAAGACCGCGAAGGTAGATTCTTCCTCTTTAAAACTACTTGGGTTAACTAATATTTTGATCTCATTCAGAGTATTTCCTCATCTGCTGAACATTTTCGGACAGACGCCATTGGTTACGGAATTAAATTCCGAAAGCACCAGCGTCTAGACAAAAATCCACTGGTTTGAAATACGTTTTGACTCAAGACACTAGATTCCTAATTCGCGGCAACTACTTGTTTCTGTATTGCCTCTTTTTTCCCTATCTACATTTTCTCTCTCCTACCCTGTGTCTTAGATACCCCGTTGGTTTCAGAACTGACCTCGGAGACAGGTCACTCCGGATAAAATTCCACTGGTTTATAAAAAGTTCAGATGACTTAGACTATATCCCTATATTTTGGTGTAGGATTTCGTTTCTATCCATTCTCAAATGTCCTGTTGGCTCTTTACCGATATATTATTATTTTATTCAAAATATCTAGATATTTATTTTTTTCTTTTATTTTTTATTTATTTTTTCTAAGCATAAAATATTTTATTAATATTTTATTATTTATTTAATTATTAATTTCGAATTTCTCCCTTAAATTAATTATTTAATAATTAATTTACTTATATCATAATCTAAACAATTAGCCACTAATTACTTAATTAGCCACTTACTAATTGTTGATAATTTTCATAATTAGGATTAATTATTATCTCACAACTATTTTACTTACATTGGTATTTTATATCCCATGTAAAATATTAAAAATCATGGGGCCATAAAGTGCTTTTAATAATATTATATTTATGATTCTCTATTTCTCAAGGAAATAATCCCAAAAATTCCTAAAATTAAAGATAACATATTTCCCAAGTTTTTATCAAAGATTCGTTATCACATGGTATTTATCATAATGTTTCTAGGCCATTTTCTGCCTTATTAAAATATATTTTTCATGAATTTTAGCTCTTTTTTCTTTTCTAATTTTCACAGTAATTACCTTAGAAAATAAGATAATTAAAACTTATTATTTGAGACCCCATATTCACCTATTTCCAATAGGTATTATTTATCGAAATATGATACTTATCATAAATATGATTTTCGGGTATTACATGTTTCCTCTACAAATATCTTATAAATATATTAGTCTAGCGGTGTAAGGCCATGCTAGATCCATTTGGGATCTTGAGTTCGAGTCTTAGATGAGTCGCTTGTGTTGGAAGGAGAAGCTACGGAGACCAAACCGGATACACGTAATAATCACAAATAGTTGGGCAATATTTGTAATACCTAGATTTTCCAATTCTCATAAACCTTGTATTTTGATAAATACTTGACAAAATACAAAGGTGAATATGTGTCTCAAGGAATTATAATCTATTGATTATATTTTTATCTAAATTCCACTATGAAATTAATTAACAAATGCTTAATTAAAGAGACTACAATTAGGGGCTATATTATGTGACATAAAAATCACATAAAATAATAGCTATTTCAAATCAAATGAGACACGAAAAAGGGAATAAAGGGCATTTAACCAATTTAAGGCAATTTATGCCATAACTACATAAGTCAAGTTAGGGATAAACACCTACTAGATTTTTTGTCCAACTTGTACATATATTTACAAGTTGAAAAAGGGAAATAAAATCTTCTCCAAAGGGGCTGTTACTTTTGAAATTAAAGGGCCAAAGAAGATGAAATAAGACTTGATTAATAAAGCACAAATTGCCTTGATTAGCTAACAAACAAATCCTACAATGTCACTTGTAATTAAAGGACATGTAAAGCTCTTATTTAGGATGTTAATTGGCTTTATAAATCTACCCCAAAAGTCATAGATTTCGCCTAGCACATGGGGCTGATTTAATGCCAAGAAAAAAACTATAGGATTGTGATACATGTAATAAACAATCCAATGGCTCTAATTTAGGCATGAATAAAGCCTTAATCCTCTTGTAAATTCATGAACCAATGATAGCATTTGAGCAATGAGAAATTTGTTACACCCCTACCGGCCTCGCCCTTTCAGGTGGCGAGTTGTGTAATACCTCTTAATTCTCATACTATATTACTTAACAACATGTATCAGAGTAAATAACGCAGCAAAGCATACATTCGGTTTGGCGTAGTGTATGGTAAGATATTACATATCTTGGTTACAAATTTTAAACATAAATACATAAAATATCTACAAATCTTCCTCGAATGATTTGAAACAAGTCTGGCACCTTCATGTGCTAGCATCCACCACTTTATCCTAGAAGCTACTTCCAACAAGCTGTAAATACACAGGTAGCAACACAGACTGGAATCTTGAAGGATCCCAAAGTAACTGTTAATCTCATACACAAAGTATGTTTAAAGTATGTAAGAAAACCATAAGTACAAACAACAACATTCAGTAAATCGCACACAGCGAGGCACAGAGCCTAATTTGAAACAAGCAGTCTTTATAGCACACATCATAGACTGCAGGGCACAACACACAGCAAGGCCCTAGTCGCACACAACGGGTTCCGGTTCCAAAGCGCTTGGAAAATAACAACACCAAATGCATACACAATCATGGTAAAGCATACATACAGAGACATACAAAGCATATGATTATCAAGGTTACTACCAGGTAAATTCTTAGACTGATAATCAACTCTCAAAACTCTTTAAAGCTTCGAATAACGATACTTCTTGTCCTTGATCTTAGCTATTCCTTGAAATCTTTCCTCTTTGAACCCCCTTGTATTTTCAGTCAAGACTTCAAAACACCACTCAAGAATCATTCATCCAGGTCTTAGGAATGTCTATGAAGATTGAAGGGAGTAGAGCAAGAATTGAAGTCCTACTTACCTTGACTCTGTGATCGGTTTGGAGATCCGACAGCACCTCCACCATGTAAACGGCACCAAACACATCATATCAAGAATCCAAAGCCATAGAAACATTGCTTTCGCCAAGAGGAACAACATTGGAGAAGGCTCCGGGAGCTAAAAACACCAAATCAGAGGCGAAATTAGCCCCACTTCTTCTCCCTCTCTCTATTTCATTTTTCCCTCTCTCTCTCTCTCCTCTCTTTTCCATGTTTTGGCCAAGAATGGCCTAAAGACAAATGAATGGTAAGGGGTATATATAGAACATGGGTGCAGTCTAGAACACGCCACATGTCTGGTCCAGAATGCGCCACTTTCACGGTCCAGAACGCACCACTTGTCGCGCCACGTGTCCTCTTTCCATTGGACCAATGATGAGGGCCTTTTTGTCTTTAGCCTTGGGGTGCACAATCAAAAATTAATCAAGGATTGCGTATAGGCAAACCTAGGATCGTTCTCTCTCTCGAGGAGCCTTTCATTGAATCCTAAGTAATCTAAATGCCATGCAAATGCAATTAAAACAAGGGGAAAATTGGTTTTGGCTTTTCAAATTAATAAACTAAAATAAAAATGCAATTAATTAAATGCTAACTATTGTTTTTGGTATTTTATTTATAAAATGGAATGGAGTATGAAATGTATGAATGATGAATGCTCTTGGTAATGAAGAAAGTGGCTATCCTCGCTCAAAAAATAATAATATGGGAATCAAATCTTCATTAAGTTTTAATGAAAAACCTCAAGATACCACTTGAGTCCAATATTCCTAATTAATAGTAGCTCCTACAAACATAGCTAACTACTACTTCTTGAGATATTGTTTAAAACCCTTAATGTGCAATTAAAATTGGATTAATGCAACATGAGTCTTCTCAAATTTGAGTGCTAACCAGCCCCTCAAGGGCACAAATAAATGACATTAACTAGACAATACCACGCTAATTAACATAATCTAATTGCAACCACAAAGAAATTCAAACACATATAATCTTCACATTACAAAATCCAATTTCAAATGCAAATGTTCATTGCACATGGAGACATAGCAGTACCCCAAGTCTCAGCTACAAAACGATATACCTAAAACGTAGGAAATCAAATATATAGCATAAGCATAATAATAAGCTAGAAAAACTCCCCATTCAAGCAACTGAAGCTCAAGACACTTCCTCGTCACCAAGCAGCAGCAAAATCTTCTTCTCATTGTTCTAAACTAACCACAGCTCACAACCTCCAAAACTCTTCCAGCTATGAAATTGAACTATGTGGAATCAAATATAGTGGAATTGAGAGAAGGTAAGTGAGAACGGAGCAAAGTTAACGGCGATGGTGGTAGTAAAGTTTATGGAAGTCCAAGGTTGAGTCTCGTCAGTCTGCCACGCTCTCCACTGATCTCTCGGGTCTGTCTTTTTTTTTTTTCTGGTGTGTGATGCTGACGGTGGTGGAAGATGGTCAATCGCCGGAGGACTTGGTGGTGGAAGATGGTGCCATCGGCGAGAGGGATGAAGGTGAAGGAAGGTGAAGGAGATCGCTTGCCTTTCTCTCTTCCGCAGCGTTGTGCTCTGTATACTGGTTCTCACCACTGATGAGGATGCTGGTGGTTGAGGGAGGAGGAGGGTCGAAGGTCGCCGGCGACGAAGGAGAAGGTGAGGTCACCGGCGACAGAGGTGGAGGAAGGAAGAAGCGAAGGTGATACGCGTCAAGGTCTCCCGTTGATTCGCGGCGCTTCCTCTTTTATTGAATGTCGGGTCTCCATTTAATTTCCAGGTCTCTCCCTTAGCGTTCACGGGTTCTGACGTAACCCCTGGTCAAAACGCAAGTTTTGGCCAGGACTAAAGTGAAAAGATCAGAAGTTTTGCAGAGGGACTTAAATGTGATTTTTTCAAAACATATTTGGGGCAGAAATGATATTTCCAAAACATCTGGATCTTTTCTGTAATTTTTCTCTGGCCATTTTCTTCATTGCTTCCCAATTTTCAGAAATTGTGGGTCCTTTCTTGTAATTTTCTCCATTCCTCAAAAATATTAATTTTGACCCAATTGACATTTTTACAAATTCTTCAATTTTCTTCCAAAACACCTGTAATGCAAGATTAAACACAATGCGGCATCAAAAGTCAAAGAAATCATTTGCATGAATAATTAATAAAGTAGGACCATTTTACCCCTAATTTCACTTAATTCAATACAAATGTCTCTACATCAAATTAGTGCTTAATCATGCAATAATCACTAGTGCAAAAAAGGTTTTTAAGACCGGACCCATAACCGGTCTTGTTCCGGAAATTAAGATTAAAAGTCCACATTGAAGACCGGACTTGAACCGGTCTTAAATAAACTCTTTTAGACCGGACATTTAAAACATTAGGTCTTAAAAGTCGTACTAAATAATGCTGAAATATTTTTTGTTCGGTCCTAAAACTCAACTTTTAAGACCAGACAAAAACTCGGACGCTCTTAAAAGATCAGAATTTTAAGACCAGACAAAAATAAATCTGGTCTGTAAATTAGCGGCTTATAAGACCTGACGACTAATTATACGCGGTCTTAAAAGACTGGATAGTAAATACATCCGGTCTTAAAAAATGAATTTTTAGACCGGACGTATAAATACACCGGTCTTAAAAGACCAACTTTTAAGACCGGCTTAGTATCGAATATGTACACATGACCTTTTAGACCGGACATATAAATACATCTGGACATATAATCCGGCACATAAAAGTCGATACTTTAAGCTACAAGATATGAACAATTATGAATAAATTGAATTGGGAAAAAGAATACAAATATTATTCACCTTGAGTTATGTGGCTTCTTAATTAATGATTATACTATGACTACAACACCTAAATTAATTTATACAATAAGATAATTTACTTACAAATTAAATACAATAAGTTACAAATACAACATACATGCCCCATATAATATTCATCATGCCTTCATCTGATTCCCACCCAACAACGTAACATCCTCTTTTATAACATGACCCTTTGGATCGGATCCTACCACAAAAATAAAACAAGAACAAACTTCATAGTCAGTGACATTGTTTAAGAACATAGAAGGAATATAATATAGTTAAAACCTTAAAGTTTTCAAAGAATTCTGCATATGAATATTACCTTATGAATTGACTCTTTTATAAAGTGATATCCTCCCATATGCCTTCTTGATGATCATTTCTTATGTCAGGTTCATTATCTGCTTCATCTTCTTCGTTCATGTCCGGTAGACCCCTTGAAAAAGGAGTACTCTCAGAAAGACCATAATTTGAATGACTTTCCTCATCAATATCAATGACCCTTTTTCCTTTGAGAGCTACAGACCACATTTTATTTTCTTGATCGGTGATATAGAACACTTGTTTCGCCTGGGTCCGCCATAATAAAAGGTTCATCTCCAAAACTTCTACCATTGACATCGACTAATGTAAATCCTAGCCGATCGATCCGAACACCATTATTGACATTAACCCACTTGCATTTGAAAATGAGAAATCTAATTTTAACATAGTCCACCTCCCAAATATCTTCAATAACCCCATAATAAGGCATGACTGCCAATAAAGGCCTCTTGTCTTTCGAACTGGAGAAGTGCATAGATTCAGCATCTAACATAACACCACTATTCTAGACGGTGCTCCTATCATCTAGGGACTTCGTGTAAAATGTATAACCATTGATCACATACGAATTCCAACTTATGACATCAACCTCGACCACGTGCTAACCATTTGATTGTATCGAAACACATTCCTCTCCCTCGACCTTTTGTTTGAACCGGTTTGCAAAAGTTCTCACATGCTCCCCAATCAACCTTTGTTTAGTCATTCAATGATTTTCTTTCCTTACAGCTTCTTTATGTGCAGCTATGCTGGCTTGAACTTCATCAACATTATTCAAGATGTATAAGTGGACTTGTGACAATTCATCAGGATCCACACTCTTTACTGAAGCCCCTCGTCTACCCCCTACAGCATGCTGACGTTTTGGAAGCCCAATATGTCTAGCTTAGACAAAGACTCACAAAAACTTCATTTCTCATCCTTAGACAAAGTATGAGAAGCCGGGGGACAATAAGTTCTCTTCCCGTATGGCCTTGGATGTAAGTCTTCGCATATTCCCATTACTTGCAAATCCAATCTTGCCTTCACACCATCCTTGGAACTACCTTTTATGTTGAGAAGCGTGCCAACAATACTATCACATACGTTTTTCTCCACATGCATGACATCAATATAGTGTCTCACATCAAGATTGCACCAATATGGAAGATCGAAGAATACATATCTCTTTTTCCATATATTTGTTTCTTTTCTACTCTTTGCAGTCTTACCGAAGATGACAATCGATATTTTTCACCTTTTCATAAACTTGCTCCCCAGTCAATGCCACCGGAGCATCTTCATACTCTTGGCCACCAAAAAAGGATTTCTTTAATCGACGATATGGGTGGCCCCGTCTAAGAAATATCCTATGTCCAAGATAAACCGTCTTTCTTCCATGTTGAAGTTGATGGTAGCGTGTGCCTTCTTCACAAACCGGACATGCTTTATGGCCTTTTACACTATACCCTGACAAGTTCCCATATGCTGGGAAGTCATTTATAGTACAAAATATCATGGCTCGCAATTTAAACACCTCCTTCTTGAAAGAGTCAAAAACATCGACACCTTCTTCCCACAACTCCTTCAAGTCTTCGATCAAGGGCTGAAGGTAAACATCAATGTCATTTCCAGGTTGTTTTGGTCCCAAAATCAACATGGACAGCATGATGTACTTTCGTTTCATGCATAACATAGGAGATAAGTTGTAAATAATCGGGAGCACGAGCCATGAACTATGTATGCTTTGCTAAGGCTTCCATATGGATTCATGCCATCCGTGCTAAGGGCAAGCCTAAGGTTCCTAGGTTCTTCACCGAAGTTCGGAAATAAATGATCGATTTTCTTCCATTGAAAAGAATCGGCCGGATGTCGAAGCTTTCCATCGAAATCCTCTCATCTCGTATGCCACCTCAAATTTTTTGCATCATTTTCATTCGCAAACAACCGCTTGAACCTTGGTATGATTGGAAGATACCAAAACACTTTTGCGGGCCCCTTATTTGACTTGTACCTTGGGGTTTCACATATCGGACAATTCTGCTTCTCTTCAAACTCTTTTCTATACAATACGCAATCATTTGGGCATCCATGGATCTTTTTGTACTCCATCCCCAGTGGACAAAGTATTTTCTTAGCATCATAGTATCGATGCGGCAACACATTCTCATCCGGAAGCATGTCCTTAAAAGCCTCAAGCATTTCGAAAAACTCTTGTCGCTCCATCCATGACGTGCCTTCAAGCTTACCAATTTCAATACGAGTTCAACAATTGGTATTTTTTACACCCAGGGTATAGCGGGGTCTCTGCATCACTGCACATATTACCATATGCATGTGATTGATGAAAAGCCTCTTCTCCTACATCACGAATAATATCCTCTATGCGATCATCCATATCCGTGTCATTATCATCAAATGCCACTTCCCCATGTTGAGAGAGACCCACTTTGTATTTTTTCATCATGCCATACCCATACTGTATAAGTCTTACAAAATCCTTCACAAATTAAATGTGTGTGTATAACTTCAGGACTTAGTCGCCTCTCATTCAAACATTTTTTACAAGGGCAATAAAACTTCTCATTATTATCATGGGCATTTTGTTTTGCAAATTCTATAAAGTCCCTCACCCCATTTTGATATTCAACACTCGTTCGTAAAGCAGTTATCCAACTGTGATCCATAGTAGAATTCCTATAGACGGAAAGATTTAACATACATAATCCAAAAAAATTGACACTTGCATATAAAATAAGGCAACACCAAATGCATATTTATGCTCAATGTCGGTTATGACTTTTTTTTTATTACGGAGAAACTTGCCCATTAAATGCATAACGAAGAAACACTTTTGGTCATAAATGTATCACAGTGAATCCAAGAAGCAAAATAAATGCATGACGAGGAAATTAAATGCATCGCATGAAGGTCTTGTGGACTCACCTTGTAGCATATAAATTCAAATGTGTTTGCTTTGAGTCTTTCTTCTCCCGCCACGAACGTTGATGTTGCGATGTGCAAAGAGTAACCTAAAAACATTTGTTGGTTAGTTGGGTAGGTCTAAAGTGCAAATATAATCTTCAAAATACAATATTCATTAACAACGAGAGAAACCCACAAGAACATTTCATCAATTTCGTTCAACCCGAAAATCATAAAGTTACATAACCGAAACACCTCTTACAGCTTGGTCTATAGAAGTTTAGCTAAGGAACCAGAAAGTGATTGTCGAGAGAGCAACGCGAAGCAGCGACGAAGCAACACACAAACACTAGAGACAGAACCTGAGTAATCACTTTCAGCATGACAAGAAAAGTTCAGAGAGGGAAATTTAATATTCCGCGCGACAGAGACATGTTTTAGTATTTTGGATTTTATTAAGATTGATTAATTATAAAGTAGCCGGTCCTAAATATATAATTAAATTTTTAAGACCGGAGGTTTAAAAGACTCCGGTCCTAATTTTTTATTATTCATTTAATTTTAAGACCGGAGTTTTATTAAACATCCGGTCCTAAAAGTCCTAATTTTTTTTTTAAAAAAAGAGGATTGGCTTTGGCGAGCGCAACAGCAACTGAATGAATAAAAATTAAAGGAAAACTGGAGAATAAGCTTCTTTAATTACTGGAGAATATGAACAAAAAAAGACACAAGCTTAGTTCTTAATGCTTCATACATTACTAGAGAATATGCACGTACACAAGAAAAAATACAAAAGAAAAACAAGCAGAAAATTATCAAAACAAGAATCGACTAAACATCCTAAAGCTTATTATCCTCCAAAGCCTTGGCGATATTGGCGTGAGCAAAAGATTAACTTCCCACCGGAGATCGGCAAGTTCCCGTCTTATTCGCATCGTGCATCATTAGAGGAAAGAGGAGAGGGGTCGGCGGTAGACGCACTGGGGCCAACTGGTTGGAGATGGGGAGTAGGAACCACTTCATGGTCTGAAGGCTGGAGGGGGGTACGGCAATCTCTTCATCATCTGAAATAACAATGGGTCCAACGACCCGAGACTCTTCTTTCACAATAGAACGCACTCTCGCTAGAGGAGGCGCACCGTATAACGATCTACGGAAGGCACGAGCATCAGGAGTAAGATTACCCCTACGAGCAGTTCTCTTGTATTTAACCATGGTTTGAGCATTTGGGGCAAAGAGCCACGTAGTGTGGAGTTACGAGATTGTGAGGAGTTAATAAGGACAGAGAGCTGTGAGGAGTTTATATACTTTAAGAGCCACGTAGTATGGAGTTACGAGGTATGAGGAGTTTAATAAGGACGAGAGAGGTATGAGGAGTTAATAAATATGCGGTTCGAAATTCTATTATTATTATTTTCAATTCAATTGATTTTAAGACCGACCTTTTATAATATATCCGGTCCTAAAAGTCTATTATTTATTTTTTTAATCAATTCAATTACTTTTAAGACCGACCTTTTATCTTGTATCCGGTCCTAGAATTCATTTATTTTTTTCAATTCAATTTTTTGTAAAGTAAGAATTTTTTTAAAAAAATATTAGTTTTAAGAATGAATCTTTTACAATATCCGGTATTAAAGGTTCATTCTTTTCAAATTACTAAGATAGCAGAGTCGTATCCTTACACTCTGTTCAAATGAATGATTCAGATTCTCTTCGACTTCCAAATAAACTTCCCAACTAGGTGTCTCCTTGTTATTGTTTCCGGCGTTTCACATTGTTCAGGAAGGGTTCTCTATTTAAACCCGATGTTACTTTACTTCCTTCACATTCTTCTCCATCACTTCTAAAACCTCCACCGTAATGGCTACTCCACCACCACGAGGTCCTCCTTTTCCTATTAATCCTCTTCCACCTCCGTAGCCTCCAGACCTGACATTCTACCAGATGATGTAGCACCTTCTGGCCCACGTCGATCATATAGACCAACGCTTGGGCCAACTGTTTCAGGTCTATCACGCCGTCAACAACAAGCTGACCGCGGTACTAGACCCCCATGACGTTGAGTACCATCTTTCAGATGACGACGTCTCCGACCTCTCCGACGACTCTCTTCCCTCCGACAACGATGGGGAGGAGTAGATGTTTTTATGTTTTTTTTGTACTTTGCGCAATTAAAAAAATATAATAAATAAATTTTTGGTTTCCATATTCGATTGCCTTGTCCTTTTCATTATCTTTTTTCTTTCTCCGACAAAAAGGAAACAAACAAAACATTGTCCTCGTGTAAATCAACATAAAAAATTCTTCTCAAGGTTGTTTACCTTATTCGAATAAAAACAAACAAAGTGACTATTCTTCTCAAGGTTGGACCGTCGTTGTGGTCGGTTTTACCTCGCCCTGATTTGAATATTTTCAGTGTCCTTTTCATTATCTTCCTTCTTTTTTCAACAAAAAGAAAAGAGACAAAGAAAAGGGAAACCGATAATAATTCTGAACATCAGGAGAGGTAACATCGACGACAACGAGGGACCTAGCTTGAGCAGAACGCCAGAACCTCGGTTGTCTTGAGCCCTAATAATTTGTCTGAAAAATGAGTCAACATTTCTGTTTAAAGGAAAACTATTAAGACAGAACGTTTAACAACTACACGGTCTTAAAAACGATTTTTAAGACTGAACTTTTAGGTGCGGACAAATAACAAATATACGGTCCTAAAAGTCTCGCCATATTTTTAAAATAAACGAAGACTTTTAAGGCGGACTTTTAAGAGCGAATAATTAACAAATTTACGGTCCTAAAAGTCTAGACATATTTTTTAGAATTAAACGTAGACTTTTAGGACCGGTCTTCACATAAAGATGCGGTCCTAAAAGTCATGCCATATTTTTAAAATAAACGAACAGTTTTAAGAACGGACTTTAAATAAACATACGGTCCTAAAAGTCTAGCCATATTTTTAGAATTAAACGTAGACTTTTAGGACCGGATGTTTAAATAATATGCGGTTCTAAAAGTCTAGCCATATTTTTAGAATTAAATGTAGACTTTTAGGACCAGATGTTTAAATAATATGCGGTCCTAAAAGTCTAGCCATAGTTTTTAGAAATAAACGAAGACTTTTAGGACTAGATGTTTAATAAATATGCGGTCCTAAAGGTCTCGCCATATTTTTAAAATAAACGAATACTTTTAAGACCGTACTTTTAACAAATATACGGTCCTAAAAGTCTTTTTTTATGAACGAGGACTTTTAGGACCGGATCTTTAAAAAATATGCGGTCATAAAAGTAGCGAATACTTTTCATAGTCTCTTATTGCTCATTTACAACATCCTGTACCTCAAATTTCAAGCACTAAATAGCTAGAATGAATGAATGAATTCTTCGGAAAAATAAACAAATTTATTATTGAATTACACATTGCGTAATTATATTTACAAATGAATTTAGGACTTAATTAGGTCATACAGATATTCACAAAACACATTGCGTATGTGCTCCACTTCATCATCAGGAAAGGGAGCAAGACCGGCAAACCTACGTAACATCAAAGACGAAACGAATTAACTTGCGTGCATATTTCATATGTAACATTAAGCCGTAAACCGAATTCACCATAATATGTCACATCAAATACATTTACCTTTGCAGTTAATTTAGTCCTTCCTTCCGTGATAATATCATATATGTGTTTCATGACGTACATGCCACATAAGTTGGACCCCGTTGGTTGCCGACGGGTCTAAAACGAACAAGAAATATATATAAGAGCTAACATATATAGCTTACTGACCAAGTCCACAAGGCAGTGTGCCGTGTCCAAATATGTACTAACCTGTGGTTTGAACCATTTAGGATAAGTGGCCTGAGACCCACGCCTTTTGTTTACCTCGATTTGGAAGGTCCTCATGGCACTATCATCAAAATCACAAATTTATCAATAATGTTCACTGAAAATTCACAGTAGAGATTTCAGACAAGAGAATCAAAATGACATGCTTACTCGTTGACGGTGCGTCAACGTAGGCCCCGGATCACCGTGAGTGGAGCATAAGAAGATAACTCTATGATCCTCCATGCACATGAGGACCAACTGCCAATGGCGGCTGAAAATTCACAGCAGTAAAGTACTCAGTGATATATGTAGCAGAATTAAGTGAATTGTAGACAAGAATTGTGATATGTACCCGTGGTAGTATGGAAACACGTACACCTTTCTTCTCACTTCACACACTCTCTTTGATATGTATTGTTGTCTCTCCACCAAGGGTGTTGTACTTGCATAGACTGGGCACAAGAATCCAAAGTCATTGATTCTGTCCTGTTCAACCAATTCTTGATGCATTAACCTACAATAATGACATCGATCAGGGAATTAGTATATATGTATGTGTGTCTAAACGATGCAATTAAATTATGTACTCATAGAATAAGATGCTTACTTCATAAACAGTTGAAGGATTGGATTAGTAAGCTCTTGTCCAGGAAGCAGCAGGGACGTTACATCTTCATTGTCAACGTAAACCGATTGAGGATGACGAAGGCCTACTACTTCATTGACAGGCCACGATTTATCTTTAAAATGTCCTTTTTTTTACCAAATCAGATATTTTTTCCTTGGCAGTCAACTTAGCAGTAGGGGATAGAGCTTGAGGAGGGGATGCAGCTTGACGAGGGGATGGAACTTGAGGAGGAGGGGATGAAGCTTTAGGAGGAGTAGAGACATGTACAAACTTCACTGGCCAAGAGATGAAGGTTCCCTTGACATCACTCACAAGCTTCAGCTGATGAGTTGGGAGAGGGAGAGGTGCATCAATGATCACCTTTTCAACTGACACTCTGACTTCATCATCCGCCATTTTTTGGTGGTGTACAGTTGATCCCAAGTTGTGGACAGTCCTTTTTGCAACTAATCATCTATGACTATCACGATCCTCCACATACAGGTCACAAGGTTGCTCGATCCCAACAATGCAGCTCTCCCTAGTGCTCTGTATAGGTGCAAGTGAATGTGTGACGGGAACACTGGTCTCTGGACGAGAGCTCAAAAGCAGCCTCATCTGATTCATTTCCTCCTTCATCTAGCTCATCTGGGATTGAAACATTTCTTCTTTAGCCTCTGCTTCCTCACTTAATTCGGCCAGCGTCTATTCCATCTCTTCCCGGGTAACCATACTTTGTTTATGGCGTTTGGATTTACCAAAGTATTGCTTTAGGCCTACCCGTCCTCCAATCCCCCTTACACGCCCCGGGTGATCTGGTTTTCCGGTCACAACGGTCACAACATCATTCCTCCCGTCCGACACAAAAGATCCCTCTGCTTCTTTCATTTTAAGATCTTCCCGTAAGATACGGATAACGAGAAGCTTAGTAATGAAACATGTTTAGTAACTAAAAAATAACAATAACGATACTTACAATTCTTTCAGCAACTACACGAGTTTGTTCACTCGTGTAGGCGCCGCTTGGCTTTTGCCGAATTTGCAACCACAACTCCTCGCGACGTATTGGATATGGCTGATCAACTATCGCAGAAGGATTGGATTCAACTTCATCTTCCAATGTATTCCGCTTGGCCGCCATCAATTCTTTTTCGGCCTTTTCATATCCGCCGCGAGAAGCCCTATGCGGGCAATCATTCTTTCTCCCTATCTCCTGTGCTTGTTCCCTTCTTTTCTGTGAATCAGAATTGAAAAAATAAACTATTAATTATGAATTCCAGCCATGTCACTAACAGAAATTAAAGAACTTCTACTTCATATGAATGTCAAACATTAGTCAAATTCACTTCATCAAGTTTCAACATTTTATTTAAGAAAGATGTAGAATTGTAAAAGAAATTGGGAGAAACAGAGGAAAGAGAGTTGCAGAAATGCTGCCAACTCAGTCAATTCATTCATTCATCATAACTGGTTCCTACACATATTAGACTAACCTCTTATATATAGTTAGAGGCTTGACTCTTAAGGCCCAATAACAAATTTTGCACCGAAACCATTACACGCTTAACATATTAACTAACTAACAACAATGTCTAACCACTACCTACTATAACAGAACTAAGACTATAATAATGGCTTGACTCTTATGCCATTATTATTTCCCTAATTACCTTCTTAGTATTTTACCTTTTTAGGGTTTACATATCAAACTTGCATAGACAAAAGCAGGAAACATATACTTCTATTCACACACCAAACCATTTAATTAACAAGATTAGATGTACACAATAACATTCACATATCCGCACAGGTTAATAAGCAAACAAAAGGGCAAACAAAACTAAATATAAACTCACCGAGCTTCGGAGTGGACCCTTGGTGAACAAATTGTTGCCAAGTTTGTTCATCAATAAATGTGTACTTGTCCCAAGGATTTTCTTCAAAGCGGAACCTCGGCAAAAATATACTTGTTAGCTAGAAAGGTCTTAAACTTCCTCCACCGATCAAGACAATAAGACAATGTCTTGTCTTTCAACTTCGACGCCGGGGATAATGTATGTAAGCGGATAGTGTCCCAAATAGGATCCTTTATTGTGCCAAAGTCCTCATTTTTCCACTCATCTGTCAAGATGCTAACCTTGCTGCGTGCTAGATAGTCAACAAAACTAGTATATTTGCATATATTGGGACCGAAAGGTTCCAACTTTTCATCAAACCGAATCTCCACCTTGACCCGGAAGTCGACTTAGGGTTACATCCATCATTCGTGTGCCTCTTCTACCACGGCGTGCGGGGGCGGTTAGGAGGCTCATTGTGAGATGAAGAGGGTTCGTTCTGATTCACACCAGTAACTGGCGTTCCCGGAACACGAATAGAATCATTTTCACCGTTCATTTTCGAGACAGAAGAGAGAATGCCTCGAGCAAATGAGAGAGTAACGAGAGGCTAATGGTACGTGGGCGAGGAAGAGATGTAATGCAACGGAAGGGTTTCGCAACGTGAACGAGGTTCTTCAGTAAGAGTAACAAAAGCTTTCGCGCGAAGAAATGTATATTTGGCGGTTCATTTTTAAGACCGGATAAATAAAGAGACGGTCTTAATAATTAACATTCAAGACCGGTCATATTAAAGTCTGGTCTTAAAAGTAATTAATTTTTTATCCACACTCTTTTTCTATATTTTATACCGGCCGCATTTTATGTCCGGTCTTAAAAGAATAACTTTTAAGACCGGCTTTTAAATATGTTCGGTGTTAAAACTTTATTACCTTTATATTTAAATTTTTCCTTATTATTTTGGACCGTAGAAAATATTAGTCCTACTGTATGAGATTTCTCCATAAAGTAATTGATATTTGAATTTTTTTAATAACATTTTTAAGACTGGTTTATTTTTTAACGGGTCTCGAATAATATATTTAAGACCTATGAAAAAATGATCTGGTATAAGAAGTTCTTTATATTTACAAAACTGTCACCAGTCATACCTTTAAGACCGGGGCGTCGATAGTCCGGTCTAAATGAGGCGGTCTTAAAACCCTTTTTTGCACAAGTGAATGTCCAAGAAAATACATTAAAAATCCTTATTTTATTATTAAAATCATATAAAAATATGGTACGATCAATTCCCCCACACTTAGACCTTTGTACTCCTTAACAAAGGCAATTGAGTACAAATTTCAAGTCCAAATCACTAATGCATTTGAAAGGTAAGCAATTTCATAATTAGAAAGCAATGGATTAACTAATCAAATTCCTCAAGCTCACACCAGTGATAATCAAGCGATGTAAAGAAATTAGCTGACTATACAATCCAAAATATTAAAATGAAGTACAAGATAACTCTCAAGGTATTAGTATTTCATTCATCTCACCTCATTGGAATAATTTCACTCTAATTCACTTAATTAACACCTTACCATAGGCTTGTAACAACTCTAATATCTCCACTGCTAATAGCAATTAATGAAATGAATCAAGAGGACTTAAAAGGCTTGTAATGTTGGATGAAGGCTAAATGGCATTTCAATATATACATTATTCAACTTTTTATTGGCAATTCACTTTTGATTTTTAGAATACTATGAACACTATGAGTAATGACATGCATACAACATAAGAATGGCTCAAAAGGGATAAGCAAACGGTAGATAAATGTAGGTTTGTGTTTGGGTGAAAATGGTTTTGAATTGAATGCCTCTTTCATTTCCATAACACTAATGCAAATGTCGTTTCAAAGAAGAGTTGAAACAAGTTCTAGAAGATGAAAAACTAAGAGAACATGCACACATGAAAAGACTTTAAGGCTCAAATATTCTTCCAACAAGGTTTTTCTCCAATGCTCACTCTAACACAATCAATTGCATAGCAAGCTAACCACAAAACATCTTCTTAACTATTCCAAGTGCTAACCTTAAAAACATGATCAATCAAAACATTACAATCAATTACAATCATGCTTAACTCTTAAATGCACAAATGATTTAGAAACTCTTTCTTTCTCAAAATAAGGAGTAAGCATAAATCCAATTGTAGGTTCATTTCTCTTCCCATTCACTTGAAAAACAAATCATGGTTTTAAAAAGTTACCAAAACACTAGATCTTATGAAAGCTCAAAGAATTTCTCACAAATTACACTTCCAAGTGGCAAATATGACCCTTTACCACTTAGGACATGCATTAAAGCAAGTCTTTCTACAAAATATTTTGAGATTTTTTCTAGTTTTAGGCATTTTCTCATTTAAAGACAATCAATTAATTGGGACTCAAAATGTATTTCCCTCCCCCACACTTAATCAACACATTGTCCTCAATGTAGAAAAATCACCCTAGAGAGAATGATAGACAAGTTGAAATTCAAGGCACAATGGTAATTAAGTAGAGTAGTGGCCAACAAAATGCAAAGCATACATAGGGGGTTCTTATTCTGCTTACTAAACTAAATTATTTCTACTTTTTCTATGGATTGTGTCCCTCCCCCACACTTATCTTCCTCACACAACAATTAAGCCCAAAAATCATAGAAATTATGAAGAAAATAAGTGAGGAAAGAGACAACCTTTATTAGAGAATCTTGAGTCGCTTGAAGGAGAAATTCTCATCCACAATGAGAATCATGCATTTGTCTTTGAAAACATGTTCTCCCGCATTGATTTTCCTTGGTGGAGGTGGTTCAGGATCAATTGGAAGAGGTCCAAGAATGTATGGTGGATGTTTGTTCCATCGACGACCTTTCCAAGAATGTGCTTGTAAAAAAGACAAGCAACCAGCAGATCCCATCCAAAAAGAGAAACATAGAGAGATTTCAAGTGAATTAAAGATGCTTTAGGAATCAAACTCTCCAAGTAACTATCACATCCAAGGAAATCAATACTACTCCCATCAGTAAGAGTCAAACAAAGAGTTATATTTTGAAAATTCTCTTGTGTTTGCAAAGTGGAAGGTGTGGAATCCAACTTGGTGTTGGGGTACACCACATCATCATTGCAATCACAAGAGATGGAAGGCAAAAGAGTGGAAGAAGGAAGATAATTTTGCAAATTGTCACCACCAAAAACTTTTGAATTTTCAAAAGAATCATTTTCTTTGTCTATATCGAGTGGCAAATCACAAGAAAGAATCATATGGAAAGATTCGTTTTCATTTGTAATATCATCAATCAAAATAATCGAATCTTCCCTTATTAAACTATCATGCAATTCATTGGAATCAAGATAAATATCTTTTTCAAGGCTATGGTCTGTTTCACTAGTATCAACCACATTATCATCCATGCAAGATTCAACATGTTCACAATTGTCATGCTTGCTATCATCAATAGTACAAGAGGGTGCATTATAATTAATGGTAGAATCAACCACTTCACTAAATGCTTTCTATCGAAACTCAATAAGTAAGTGGCATTTTTCATGATAACAGTCTACACATATTTGATCTTCCGCACAAGAACATGAAAATATTTCATTCAATTTATCACAATCATCTCTAGTACTATGAAGAGAAGCATTTTCAATAGTTAAAGCTGTAACGTCCTCCATTTTAACTTAACATAATAACTAATTAGGGGTTCATTAACAACTAAGTAATGCTCCATCTTTTACCAAAATATACTAAAGTAAATCAGAGTATGTTGAATGAGCCCTAACGTGACAATATACAATCATCCAACATAAACCAAAAAGACAGAAGCACTACTTTTAGTAGAGTAGCCTAAGCTTCCAAGGTCTTCCCTGATAGACCCGCACGGGAACTATCACCTGAAAAATGTGGTAACCATCAATCCAACTTATTACGAATACTAATACGTGCTAGTGAGGTGCCAAGTGGAACAATATATATAACAAAATATTTAAAATTACAATTCACCAAAATCCACATCACAAGATTTCATATCATAAATTAGGTATTACAATTTTTCATTAACGCAATTCCCAAGATGCCTCCCACCAATCCAACCGAACCGCCTTATTTCCTCCGACTAGACCCATGGGCTAAGTTACATCATGTTACGGTTACTCAAAAGCTCACCGGGTCATGTGATGAGGACCGGCCAAAATCTTCGAGCACATGTCCTGCACCATGGGTCCTTTCCCCACATTGAACTAGTGGGGTGTCGTAAGCCCTCATTGAACTAGTGGGCAGTCCCTCATTGAACAAGTGGGACAATAGAAAGCCAACCATCATGCATTAATGGAGGCCTTACCACGTGGTGTAATAACTACTCCCTCTATTCCCAATTCAACCATTATCATAATTATCATAATAAATAGCTCAACAGGAATTTTCCAAGATTTTCACGTTCATATCAAAAAATTCTCATGTAGATGTCATAATAGCTGAATTCTCAATTTCTTACACAAAATATAAATATATGAAAATATTTCACAATTCAAATCATAAGGTTCCACAAGGAAATTTCTATTAAGATATTCATAATCATTTCACAAAATACTCACAAACAACATACTAATACACATAACAAGTGGAAAGTGGTTACCTCTCGCCAAAGCGAATTACTATCACACCGCTCCTAATCCAAGAGCTCAACACACGCCAAAATCAATCTACCACAACCAATTTACTAATCATTAATAACTATTCTAAAACTCTACATAAAATTATAACTTATAATTTCATAAAATTAAAGAAATATACAAATTTTCAATAATGAATTTAGAATACTTGAAGTGGGCAAATTAAGAGGGACCGAAAAAATTAAGGGGACCATTAATTCTCTTTCTATTTATTATTAATTAATAATACCCTTTTCTATTTGTTATTAGTTAATAATACCCCTATTTATTTATTATTAATTAATAACCCCTTTATTATTTATCTTTTTTTTTTAAATAATAATAATAATAATAATTATCTATTTTTTTATTATTATTATTTATTTAATTTATTACTATATATTTATAAGACTACTTTTTGCTTCAAACTTTCATCATCACGCAACAATGATTTGCATTGTCTTCCAAATGCAAATACACACATGCAGCAAATTCTTTCATTTCCACATGCAACGCTTTACTTTTATATACATGTATAGGCATTTAAAAAAATAGTTATGTAGCGTGAACACACACATACATTCAAAGTCTTATTATTATTATTATTATTATTTTAGGCAACAATACATATATTCAACAGCAAACACCATTCAAGTTTAAAACCATTAAACTAAACTCATGCCTATATGTATCAGGTGTGCAGCGAATGTATACACTAGTGCAAAAAAAGGGCTTTAAGACCGGATAAAAAGCATCCTCTACGACCGGATCTGGAACCAGTCTTGTTACAGGCGGTCTTAAAAGTAACAACCGAATAAGAAACCGGTCTTAAAAATGATAACACTTTTAAGACCGGATGTGGGAAACATTCGGTCCTAAAAGTTTCAAAAAAAAAAAGAATCAAAATGTTCCCCTAGAACTCAAAAACCTAGAATTCCAATTCCAGATATTCAACATTAGGATGCATCCAAAGTGAAATTCAAATTCAAATGTTTAAGAAGAAGGTAGGGCGAATGAAAAGAAAAAACTGACATAGAAACTCAAATCTAAGAATTACGCTATAATCATCCCAAACTAGGCTCCGACAAAAGCAAATCAATCATCTTGCGGGCCGGAGGAAGATAGTATTCTTCCCGCAAGAAACGAGTTCAGTTGTTAATATATGAAGGACGCGATGAGTCCGTAAACGCTAACCAGGGATGAGTCCGAAAATGGTAAAATGCCGCAACACGGAAGAGTTTCGAAGATTCATTATGCAGTCAAGTTAAAAAAAAAAAAAACTATTGAAAGACAAACCATCAATTGAGATTATACAACGGAGGAATTTCGGATACTCTACAAGAAACTGGCACCAGATCTGCAAAATTTTCCCAACATGTTCAAAACTCTTCCAACTGTTATAAAAAAGATCTGCAAAAAGACAACAAAAAATTAGAAGAAAACAAACCCAGATCTGCAAAAAGAAGCCTAAGCGTTCTTTTTAGTGCTGAAAAAAAACCAGATCTGAAAAAGGGAAGGAGGTTCTTCAGATTTGTCGTCTATTCAAAGCAGCTTAGGTTTGTATTTGGTGCCCACTCTTGCGACCTCGAAAGACACACCCATGGGTGTAGTCTTTGGAGTCGAAACGGAGAGTGAAGAAGAGAAATGGGTGGTGAGAGGTGGAAATTGAAGAGCGAAGGAGAGAATCGAGTAGAAAGAAAGCGAATCGAAGAGTGATGAAGAAGAGAGGCACAATCTCCAAACATAGCAGAAGAGGCGAGAGAAAAGGATTTCTTTTTAGACCGCACGTTCTAAACATCCGGTCTTAAATATATTTTTTAGACCAGACGTTTTAAACATCTGGTCTTAAAAGTATAGTTTTTAGAAAAGTCCGGTCTTAAAAGTTTTTAGACCGCATTTTTTAAAAGTCCAGTCTTAAAAGTGTTCTTTATTTTTTTTTTGAATTTCGTAATTATATTCCCCGATTGTAATCATCTTAATTAAGTTGTTAGAGAGATTTTAGGAATTAAGTTAGCAAATCATGGTTTTTTGAATTTCATAATTATATTCCTGATTGTAATCATCTTAATTAAGTTGTTAGAGAGATTTTAGGAATTAAGTTAGCAAATCATGGTTTTTTGAATTCGTAATTATATTTCTTATTGTAATTTTCTTAATTAAGTTGTTAGAGAGATTTTAGTAATTAAGTTAGCAGATAATGGTTTTTTGAATTTCGTAATTATATTTCTGATTGTAATCCCTATATTATAGGAACGCCTTGTGTCGAAGATTATTTACTTATTAGCATCTCGATATAATTCCAATTAAGCGAAGGAATAAATCATCGCATTCTCAGACTCATCTCTGATCGGCGTCTTCTCACAATATTTACGAAATTGCCACCGGTCATACTTTTAAGACCGGATATTTTATAATATGATCTTAAAAATGTTCTATATATTTACGAAACTGCCACCAGTCATACTTTTAAGACAGGATATTTTATAATCCGGTCTTAAAAGTGTTCTATATATTTACGAAAGTGCCACCGGTCATATTTTTTTAAGTCCGGATCCTTTATAATCCGGTCCAAAAAGTTCTTTATATTTACGAAATCGCCACTAATCATACCTTTAAGACCCGATTCTCTATAATCCGGTCTAAATGAGGCGGTCTTAAAGCCCTTTTTTTTTGCACTAGTGATACACTATTCACTATTCAGTAGAGTTTACGTGTCAAGCTTTTTTTTTTCTCCTTATATATTTATATACACACATATACCTTGAACACACATCAATGTTTCGTCTTTCCTTCTATATGTACCAATCAACATATATATATATATATATATATATATATATATATATATATATATATATATACTTTCATCTTGACAGCAATTGTTTTCCCTCCATTTGCCACAATGACTTATATATACTAACAACATTAAATCATAAGCTTCTTTTTCTCTTATCATTTATATATATCAGCATTATATTGATAGTGAGGGTTTTCCTTTCATATTCTACATGCAGCGATTTAACACTCAAGACTAATACACAGGTGTAGTGTTTTATTTATGACAGCTTGCTTCTTCTCTTTCATTTTCCAAGATTCATGCGCATGCAATATACACACACACACTACATGATAGCCAAGTAAAATTTTGACAGCTAGCTCTTCTTTCTTGCTTCCAGGTACGGTGGTGTGTGTGTGTATGCAACTATGTATATCAGTAAATATCAACGCTCCCAAAGCTTAAAACTCAGAACTTATGTTGGGAAAGTGACGAAAACTAGGAGGAAGAGAATTCGATGATTTACCTTCCGTTAGTTCTTGGCTCACTCTCCCGTGTTCACACTCCCTTCTTCTTCTTGGCCTTGCTCTGTTCACTAGGTTCTAAACAGAGCATATACAACTTCACTCTCCCTCTCCCTCGGGTTTCTCTCTTTCCCTTCTCAGTTCTCACTCTCCTTCCCTCTCTTTCTCGTTCTCTCTCAGCTCTCTCCCTGTTTGAGGTAACGTAAATGCTTAAAACAACGGAGAGCAGTGAGTGTATACTGAATTAAGGGTCCAGTTCGAGAGAAGAACCACTGGTCCGAGAAGCATTAACGGCGTTGGTGTGCTGCTCGAAAATGCTTGAACAGGTATGATCTCCTGCTGACTCTCCTTTTCCTCTTTGTGTTTTCGTGTTGGCCGAAAGGTATGAAAAGCACCGCTTAAGATATCCTGACGTGGGTGAGCATGGCGTTAAATATTTTGCTGACACTCTTCCCCTGGGATTTTGGGGTCCGGTGGCCGTTGGATGACGATTTGGACGGCCGAGATGCAACTGTGAGGGATGGGGAGAGGGGGCGCTGGGCAGAGGATCCGGTTCCGGGATTTTGTTTGGCTGAGATGAGGAGTATTGGAATATGACTAAATGGGATAATGGGATGTATTACGTGGGTGCTGGTCTTTGAGTTATCAGATTGTGTGTGTGTTTCGATGAGGTTAATGGAGTGGGCTGGTTTGGGTTTTAATTGATTGCATGGACCAAATGGTGTGGGCCGAAACACATTACTGAGAAGTGAAAGGCATAGCTGAAGTAATTTACTTGTTTGGGGATATTGTATGGGGCTTTTGGGAAGAGATTAATGAATATATATATATAGGCCATAGAAACAATGGTAGTTGATACTAGGGATGTCCAAAAAACCTGGTGGTCCAGGTGGCCCGACCCGGTCCGGTCCGAGACCATTCACGTAGACCAGACCAGACTGGTCTGGTCGGGCCGGACCGGACTTTGGTCCAGGGGTTCAGATCCTATGGACTGGTCCGGTCTGGCCCAAAAGTGCTTTTTTTAATTTTTTTTAATTTTTTTTTATAAAAAAGATCCATTGCATCAATCTCTCATTGGGCACCCTAGCCAAATTTGTGACTTCACTCCTTTCACTCCAATTGATTTGTGGTTTGGCTTATAAAATTTACTTGGCTTTATAAAAGCATGCCTCTATTTTATTTTGTACTCTTGTTCAATGACATGTTGTTGGAGATTATTATGGGTTTAGAATTGGATTTAAGATGTTTGCATGTTTATTTATTGTCCTGCAGGTGTTTCATTGATTTAATTATTGTTCTGGAAGTGGGAAAAGAAAAAAAAATAAAAAAATGGTCCCGGATTGCCTGGACTGGTCCAGCGGTCCCCCTGGACCGGTTTGTCCCGGCCGAACCCAGACCGCACTCGGCCGGATTGTCCAGCCCGAGGTCCCTCTTGGACCAGACCTCGGGTTGACCCCCAACCCGGTCTGGTCTGGTCCATGGACATGCCTAGTTGATACTGTTGTTGCGTTTTAGACATAAGGGGTTCAAGTCATAAAGAATTGTGCTTGGCTTTCTTTACGCTTAACCGATACGTATATGTTGTGTTGTGGACCTTTATTAACTCGGGATGTCCCAAAACCTGGCAGTCCAGTGGTCCGACCCGACCCGGCCTCATTCGAAAAAAATTGGTCTCGGACAATATCTTCGGACCTGACCAGACCATTTTACTCGGGCTGGACCAGACCTTGGGCCAGGGTCTGAGACCACTAGCCCGGTCTGGCCCGAGATTTATATATATATATATTAATTTTTTTTTTAACTAAACCTAAGTGTTAACCTATCCGACTGTCTCACTGTCCTCTTTACTTCACACTTTCACAGCTCTATCCGGTGTCCTCTTTACTTCAGCTTCAGCGTCTCAGCCTCAGGTCTTCCGTCTCCGACTCTTCGTCACTCAGTTCGTCTCGCATCGGCGCATCCCTATCCTCGTCTTCTGTCTCCGTCTCTCGTCCCTCGTCCCTCGACCTGCAGAGTAAGTTTTCTTCCTTTGATTTAAATCTCAGAAACCCTAAGTCATTTTGCCTTATGCCTTGCTTCGATTTTTTGGATTTAGTGGATTTAAACCATCTGTAAGTTTGGATTTCATACTGATTCCTCATAATCTCAACTGCATTATCGGACTGTGGCACATGATTCTTGATTTCGCCTCTGACAATTTTCTCTGAATCTGAGTTGGTTGTCCCCTGTCTTACCGTAAATGGAGATGCTGAGGGTTTGAGGCTTCAGGCGTCACAGTTCTCGGTCTTCCGCTGCCAATTTCTCTAGGTTGTTAATTTGTGTTCACACTGGTGTTCACGTGAAGGTTTCAAACTGGTGTTCAGATTTGTGTTCACACACAAATTTTTTTTTTAGAATAGTGGTTCTGACATTTAATTCCTACATTATCTTTCTTTTTTTCCTTTTTTCCTTGTTCTTTGTTTCTTTCTCGTGATGAGAGATGTGTATGGCAACGGGCAAGACTTAAAGTGTGCGATTGACTTCTAATCAATGTCCCTTCTCTTTTAAACAACTTTGATTTTGTTTTGTGATTTCCCAATTCAATCATGGGAAGAATACTAGTTATGGACAAATTGAACAACACTGTCCACCAATTTATTTTATTATACTTTTGCGATTTACTTGCGATTATAGTTTGATTCATAGTTTTGGATAAATTTCTCATTCTATTTTGTAAATAGTATTAGGTTATCCTAAAATTGTGATTTTAATTTATCGTCCCGAGTCATATTTCATATGGTCAGTATATCTCATAGATCGATAAAGTGTGAAAACATTTTCCCGTGGAAGAAGTGGGGAATATGTCTCGAATTTTGCGAAGTATCTAGAAGTGGCCTTTAAAATTAACAGTTTGACTTGGTGACCTGATTAGAGTTTATTTGCATAGTGCTCTTCTGAAGATTCTTGCATTGTATTGCAGAAAAATAAATGTATGCGTCCATTGCTCATCTAATAAGAGTGTTTTGGTGGTCATTTGCGAGATTCGGGGAAGTAAAAGAAGTAACTTGAATGTTGTTATTTTATTTTGTATTCGTTCAATGACATGTTGGAGATTATTATGGGTTTAGGATTGGATTTAAGATGTTTGCATGTTTATTTATTGTCCCGCGCGTGGTTCATTGATTTAATTATTGTTCGGTCTTCTCGAAGTGGCCAAATTTTTTTTTAAAAAAAAAAAAAATTGGTCTGGATCGTCCAGAGCGGTCCCACTGGACCGTGCAGTCCAGGCTGAGCTCCAGCCCAAGCCGGACCGGACCGGACCTCGGGCCGGATTGTCCAGCCCGAGGTCCCTCTGGACCAGACCACGGGTTGACCTCCAACCCGGTGCCTGTCCGGTCCATGGACATGCCTAATATTAACCCCTACTTGATCCTCCTCAAAGCCTTTATTTGCATTTAGGTCTTTGGTTCATTAAATGGAAAATATTGGGTAAATAATAAAAGTAAATCCTTAATTCCCATATAAGGATTTTTTTCTTGGGCATAATTTATTCTTTATAATTTATTTATTATTATTATTATTTTAATCCTAAAAAATTAGGATATTACAAAAGCATCACACAAAGAAGTAGGAGCACACTCATCAGCAAGTACAATCGAGTCACTACTACTAAAGCTAATGGCTTGAGAAATTACATTTTCAAATATTTGAGGGGATTCAACAATGATTTCCTCATCCACCTCATCATCATTCAAATCATTAATTGCTTCACTAGTTAAAGTAGTAGGAGAGTCTACTTCTATTAGGATAGGATCATTACCAAATGGTAGGGAAGACTCTTCAATGCTCTTTTGTACTTGCTTCACCTCTTGTGCTTGTGTGGGAATAGGTATCGAAGGATTGGAAACTTCCACTTGTGAAGTGGCATTTGACTTTTGCTCTTCGGTTTTCCCATCATCATTGGAGGTAGATGACCAAGGAGCTCCTTCTTCTCCTTCAGTTTTTATCCATAGCACATGGTGAACAAATTCCTTGATGAATTTTTCAATGTCCTCTATTTCCTCAAAGAACCCACGAGGAAGAGCCTCTTTGAGCTTGAATAAATATAGATGCCGGACTTTAGTTGGTCATACATTCTTCTTAGCGTAAGGGTTTGAGCATCCATATATGGCAAGGTGAGAAAGGCATCAAGTCCGGAAGGTTGAGGAGTTGAGGGTTGTGATGGATGTTCCTAGAATTGTGGAGTGGGTGGCTCATATGGAAGTGCATATGGTGGGTGAGTCTCTTGTGGAGTATGGCACTTAGAAGACTCTTGTGTAGGCCACTCCATTGCTTTCTCCAACTTCTCATTGCTTTCTTTTAGTTGCTCCACTTCTTGTATATGTGTGAACATGGGAAGAGGATTTTCTTGGAAATTAGTCTTCAATACATGTGATTGCTGAGTGAGACGCTCAATTTCCTTTTCCATTCTCTCATTCTCTTTCTCTTGATGTTCCATTCGTCTCATTATAGAGTCCATTTGATGGTCAAAGTTGGCCTTGTATGACCGCTCCTCGTCTACCGTCTGAGTCACTTGATTTTGTAATATTCCAAGGACTTCACGAATGGTAGGTTCTTTGTTTGGCACATATGGTTGAGAATGAGGTCCAGAAGGTGGCTCAAATGGGTATAGGGATTCATGAGATGGATGACATGGTCGGGAAGTGGGATGGAATGAAGGCGGAGGTTCATGAAGTGGTTGATGACATGGTTGGAAGGAAGGATGGTATGGTAAGTGAGAAGGTTGACGATATTGTTGAAATGGAGGTTGTGGGTAAGGTTCATGGTATGATCTATAGGGTGAGTGATTACGTTGGAATGGAGATTGGTGGTAAGGTTCATGGTATGAGTGATGGAATGGACCATGACATTCTTGACAATTGGATTCTTATATTGAATTCCCAAGTTAGCTTGGAGAGCCCGTATTGTTTGTTGAATGGAATCGATGCTTTGAGAGATAGACTCTTCCCTTCCGGTTGAATCTCCTACAAAAGAATGGGATTGAAAGAGTGAATCTTGATTACCATTAAACTAAGCCATGAAAGTTCAATACAATTAATTCCCAATGAATCACAAGATGACTATCTAACTATAAAATATAAAACTAAGAAAATGCAAATGCAAAAGAAATTTCAAAATAAAAAGGAAAAAAATGCAAGTATGCTATGAATTAACTTGGAGACATGGTGAATTTAAACAATTAAGCTCAACAACATATCAAAATTTAATGCACACACACCACACAGAAGCTACCAAGTTATAACAATGCAATAATGCAATGAATGCTATGCAAGCTACCTAAATGCAAAAATCTAAAAATATATGCACTGAAAAATGCAAAATGCAAAACTAACAAGCTTCACATGAGAAACCCCTTGTCAAAAATGATTTTGTCAATTAGATTACCTAGGGAGCCAATTACTTAGCTCCCTAGCAACATCGCCATTTGATGAGGGCCTTTTTGTCTTTAGCCTTGGGGTCCACAATCAAAAATTAATCAAGGATTGCGTATAGGCAAACCTAGGATCGTTCTCTCTCTCGAGGAGCCTTTTATTGAATTCTAAGTAATCTAAATGCCATGCAAATGCAATTAAAACAAGGAGAAAATTGATTTTGGCTTTTCAAATTAATAAACTAAAATAAAAATGTAATTAATTAAATGCTAACTATTGTTTTTGGTATTTTCTTTATAAAATGAAATGGAGTATGAAATGTATGAATGATGAATGCTCTTGGTAATGAAGAAAGTGGCTATCATCTCTAAAAAAAAATGGGAATCAAATCTTCATTAAGTCTTAATGAAAAACCTCAAGATACCACTTGAGTCCAATATTCCTAATTAATAGTAGCTCCTACAAACATAGCTAACTACTACCTCTTGAGATATTGTTTAAAACCCTTAATATGCAATTAAAATTGGATTAATGCAACATGAGTCTTCTCAAATTTGAGTGCTAACCAGCCCCTCAAGGGCACAAATAAATCACATTAACTAGACAATACCACGCTAATTAACATAATCTAATTGCAACCACAAAGAAATTCAAACACATATAATCTTCACATTACAAAATCCAATTTCAAATGCAAATGTTCATTGCACATGGAGACATAACAGTACCCCAAGTCTCAGCTACAAAACGATATACCTAAAACGTAGGAAATCAAATATATAGCATAAGCATAACAATAAGCTAGAAAAACTCCACATTCAAGCAAATGAAGCTCAAGACATTTCCTCGTCACCAAGCAACAGCAAAATCTGCCTCTCATTGTTCTAAACTAACCACAGCTCCCAACCTCCAAAACTCTTCCAGCAATGAAATTGAACTATGTGGAATCAGATATAGTGGAATTGAGAGAAGGTAAGTGAGAACAGAGTAGAGTTAACGGCGATGGTGGTGGTAAAGTTTTATGGAAGTCCAAGGTCGAGTCTCGTCAGTCCGCCACACTCTCCAATGATCTCACGGGTATGTCTATTTTTTTCTGGTGTGTGATGATGATGGTGAGGGACGGTGGTGGAAGATGGTCAATCGCCGGAGGACTTGGTGGTGGAAGTATTAGTTCTCTATATGTTTTGATGATGTCTAACAATTGGTCTTTTAAATTGCAAAACTTTAACTTCAGTCAAAGCGTATCTGAATCCTGTGAAAAACATTTTGAAACTTAGTAACTCAAGTTATCAGTCATGACTCAAGTTATAAGATTTGGAAAATCTGATTTTTGGAAAAGCATAACTCAAGTTGTCACTTAACAACTCGAGTTATGAGTTGTACCTCAGCTTTCAAAAATCCATCGCGATATCAGGATTTTCTAGAGTCTGATATAACTCGAGTTGTTTTGACATAACTCGAGTTATGAAGAGTCACAGAAAGCTTAACTGATATAGTCTACTGATATAACTCGAGTTGTCAAGAGTAACTCAAGTTACATAACTCAAGTTATCAAAGATAACTCCTGTTATTTTGTTTGCTAAAACTTTCTGTATGATGAAAATGCTAAGCTAACTCGAGTTGTCAAGAGTAACTCAAGTTACATAACTCAAGTTATCAAAGATAACTCCAGTCATTTTATTTGCGAAAACTTTATGCATGATGAAAATGCTAAGCTAACTCGAGTTGTCAAGAGTAACTCCAGTTAACTTTCATAACTCCAGTTTTCTTATTATGCAAATTATTCTCTGAACATGACTATAACTTGAGTCATCTTGTGTAACTCGAGTTATCTGTATCAGAATTTGAAATCATCGTCTTCGTAACCTGAATCTCTCTGATTAAACCCTGTGTACTTGATATTATTGATTATTATCATTTCTAACCAAGTTTAATCAGTTTGCTAGTTTATTTTAGACATGATTAACAAGTTTTTAAACTTCAAATTATATAAAGCAAAATCTTGTCAGAAGCATTAAATGTTGAACTAGAGATAAAGCATGAAAGAGGAAAATCGACTTCTGAGTAAGCATAAAGCATTCCGGACATTCCTAACCAACATTCTAATTGAGTCTCAACGGACAAATCGAATGCAGAATGTCAACGGAGAATAACGGCAACATCGGAAGATACGAAGAGACAGAGCAACGTTCAAACTCAACGGATATATTTGTTATTCTCAACGGCTCGATTAATCTCTCTTCAACGGTCATTAAATGCCAACCGTAACATCCCATTTTCAAAAGCAAGATATATTTTTTTTCATCGTAGTAGAGCATTGGAGCGATTGAGTAACGATACATATATTTATAAATGCCGTAAGTCCGGCTGATTTACGTAAACGGTACATTGACCGAGAGTTTTCAAAATGAATTACAACATAAGAGAAGTCTTCGGTCGGGACTCGTACGGCCCGCTCGCCTTTTCCTCGGTCCTCGGTTCTTCCGAACTCCGACGCTATGATAAGAGCCGAGATCCAATTGCAATTTGATCTCGGGTAACGTTAACCTCATGCTTAAATATGACTACATATACACGACAAAAAGAAGAATCAATACAACAGTCCACAACGGATGTATGATTAAAAATACATAACCACGTATGTAAGATAATAACCACGTATGTAACATAACCACGTATGATACAACAATAATAACCTCGTATGTGACATAACCACGTATGTGACATAACCGTGTATATAACATAACCACGTATGCTACAACAACAAACGAACACAACAAACATATATAATCATACAATAACCATCGAGTTAGTGTTATAAACGTATACCTAACAACACATATACGCATATAATAAGCATCAGAGTTAGTGTTACAGTACGCGAACGTACATACCTAACAACACATATACGCATATAATAAGCATCAGAGTTAGTGTTACAGTACGCGAACGTACATACAAACAGCACATATACGCATATAATAAGCATCAGAGTTAGTGTTACAGTACGCGAACGTACCTTTTTGGCGGTACAACGGAACTTTTACGGAAAAACGGTAAATTTCCGACAATGGAAAAAAACAAAGTGTGACGGCGGCACAACAAATGCGGCTCGACAAATGTACGATTATCTCGTATATCCTATAAAGATAATATTTAACAACTTTTAGCAGCATAACGGGCATTTTAGGTACAAATTACCATTTTGCCCCCGAACCCCTAATCGACGGAATTTCGCCAGAGCTTATTGTTTTCGCTCTATCTCTCTAGAATTTTGACAGATCTTTTCCTCATCATATTTTCGAAATATATATCATATTTACCCCTAAATATGATATCTAGACTATCTTGAAAAATTAAAGATAAATCTAGCATTCCTACTATATCTACCGAAAGAACTACCGAAACTAAAGACCAGGGACCGAAGAACTTACCCGACTTTGCTCGTACTTTCTCCAAAGCTTCTCTCTCTAACTTCTCTCTAAGAGGCAGATTTTTGGTGTGAGAAATGAAGAAGAGGAGCTTGGTATTTATAGAAGAGACGGATGGCATAACGGTAAATAATTCGAACTTCAGTCTTGACGAATATGGACCGTAGGATCGCATTTTTGAGGACAAAACACTCTTGGCCCTCCATTTCTTGTGCAGACCTCCCCCTCCCCAATAGTCAACAAAATGATGTCATCTTGATGGTGACATCTCGAGCCGTCTGATAAAGTTTCAAATCCGTGATCCGAAACGCGTAATCTTGGAAAATCTCAAAATTCTGAATTCATAACTTTGAAGATCTTCACTTCCTCATCAATAATATCTAATTTAACTTAGATTTCGGTCCCTTACGGGGTTCCAACAAATCCAGCTTGAAGTTTTCTCGAAAACGTGTCCGAACACGTCCGGTGTCGGAAATCGCTTTCGGAATCATCAATCTCTGGATAATAATTCACTGATTCCAAATATGTCCAGATAATTATAAACTCATCTCTAGATGTTGAGTTATAATTATTTTCTTCAAATCCAAAATGTGAATATCTCGCATTTTTCTCTATTTCGTCTTATTAGGCAAATGCGCTACCGAATTCGGAATTAACTTCCTAAGAGGTCACTTGAAGGTAAAAACTCACTGATCAATATTTTACCTTGACTTTGGAATTCCTATTCCTGGTTCTCTAGATAGGATCCGTTTCCTATTTATTCCATTACTATTCACTATATTATATAATAATACAATTTTACAAAAATATCATGATATTTATTTATTTTTTTCTTTTTTTTTTTATTTATTTTTCTAAGCATAAAATATTTTATTTATTTTTATTTTTTATTTATTTAATAATTTCGAATTTCTCCAATTAAAAATAATTATTTAAATTATTTTTAATTCATTTACTTTATACCTTAATTATCCCATTAATTACCAGATTAGCCACTTACTAATTTTTGATAATTTTCTTAATTAGGATAAATCATTATCTCACAATTATTTTACTTACATTGGTATTTTATATCCCATGTAAAATATTAAAAATCATGGGGTCAATTATGATCCCCAAAATAATATTAAATCTTGCCTCATTATTTTTTCAAGGGAAATTATCCCAAAAAATTCCTAAAATTAGAGACAACATACTTTCTAATTTTTAACAAATATTTAATTGCCTCCTGGGATTTATCATAATATTTTTAGGCCATTTAATGCCTCAAAAATATATTTTATGGATTTTAGCTCTTTATCTCTCCTAATTTCCATAGTAATTACCTTAGAAAATAAGATAATTATTACTTATTATTTGAAACTACATGTTCACCTATTTTCAATAGGTATTATCTATTGAAATATAATATTCCGTATAAATAATTATCCGGGTATTACATTTCTCCCCCCGTTAAACAAAATTTCGCCCTCGAAATTTGCTCTATACCAATTTAGACTTTGTACAGACTAACCTTCGGACTTATTCGCTCCTTAGCAACCACGTGCCAAAACTGTCTCCTTAGCAACCACGTGCCAAAACCGCTCCTTAGCAACCACGTGCCGTGACGACAAAAGATACCTCACCCGCTAGTTTTACGCACCGCATCTCTCGCGCATGCAACCAGCTCCACGACTTATTCGCTCCGAACTTTTCTCTATATGTCGGCCGCTCCACTTGATGATCGAGAATTTGCTCAGTTTGACCGTCAAGATCTTGTCATTTTGTACTTTGATATTTAGTATTTTCCGTGGCACCCATATACCCCGGTCAATACCGATATCAAAATGTCTCCATGACGCCCATACATCATGGTAACACAAGATACCTTAAATGTTTCCATGACGCCCATACACCATGACAACACAAGATACCTCCTACTCAATGACACGATCGCAGCCGATCGTAGTAACTAAGAAATATGCATTGGAAACTAAAATTTTCGCGACAAGTAAGATAACTATTTATCAAACCATAGGGAAATCCTTACTATACATGTATCTTAACGATTTCTTTCACCCCGTACTCAGTGTAGTTTTCGAACACGGGACTTTTCGTCCATTAAAACACAGACTTATTGTCCTTTCCCGAGTTTCTTTCAACTCAAAAGGTACTTCAAACACTTGTGTTAGCAAGACAATTCTATACAATACTCACTAACTCTAGGTCTTACATCGATTAGTTCAACTTGAGAGGCTTCAATAGGCGAGAGGCGTAAGTCATCACGCCGTCCCGCTGCAGCAAGACATATCTCGATCCATATCTAATGGCACCACGACCAAATCTATAACATCTACTTGGATCCGGATAACCAACTCTTGGTGTTGTGACCAACTTCGTTCTCGCCTCTGCAAGCTCATCTCACGCCCGTGTTCTACGCAATGATTTAAGTCTTACTCTTCAAGCTTTATCAACGATTATGAAAAATTTCGGCATGAATCTACGGTACTATCCCGCTAGATCCAGAAACTAAATATCTATGTTATTATTTCTATTTTTGATGTACAACTAAATGGTGTTCCGAGCATTCGTCAACTCTTGCCAAAACGTAGGGATTACAAAACCGAGTAACTCGTAGATCATGGAAAGTGGGTATGTGTTCATGATAGTCATTTTGTCCATCCTGCGATGATTGATACAAAGTCACAAACTCTCGTGCTTTGTTCGGTAGCATTTGATATGGTGTTTTAGATGTTGATCCAATGTTAGGCATCAACTTCATAGTGAATTTTGACTTTTCTTTTCTGAAGGAATATTTGTCGAGAGATTTTATTTGTGTCTCGGGTTGTTTTTAGAATAAGGACTCAATCCCCTCGTCATCGTTTGATCATTTTATTGATCACTGCTAGTCCTACAGATTTTGAGAATGTCGTCGATGTTTGTGAGACAGAAATTTTGAACGAGATATATATTCGACTTGGAATTTAGACATGCTTTATTAAGCAAAATAGTTCACACCCAATGGTGTAACTACTACTAGATTGTAAGGTATGTATGTATCCCAAAATGATTCGCCTATTTATCGGACATGCTGAGTGATTAGCACCCGTGTTGTATAATATCTAAAGTAGATTCCTATTGAGAGATAGTTATGCGGATCCTCTCTAGAGATTATTCGTGGCCGTTCTTCCTCTACCTCTCCGCCTCGCCTCGCCTCCGGGAGCTCCGGCTTCTCTTAAATTTGTCATGTCTCGTTCTTTCTCCTTTATTAGGGAAAACGTTAGATTTAAAAAGACAATGATTAGTCTATCGCAGACTTTATCACACTAATACTACAAACGAACGGACACTCGTACTATTTCCCTTTGTTTAGGATTTCGTTGATTCGGTCTACTCAGAAACGGGTACGGAATTTCGTATCGGGAGTTTCTCTACATGAGTCAAATACTACATGTACTTATCCTTGTTGGTCTCGGAGTTTCATCCGGCGTGGCCTAGCTCCACATATAAGCTCTCGCGCTAGACGTAATAGTCATCCAAGACAAACCGACGATTATCAAAATTATCGAATTAATCGTGGTCTCGATATCAAATATGAATATGGACGATGGATTTACCGATTCTCGGGTTAGAATGATGCACCGACGAGGGTGGTACACCGGTTCGTAATGCTATACCAAAGGCAGACGGTACATCGACTTAGGGCTATATCGCACTCATTTTCAAAAACATGCTCTTTAAAAAGGCCGATTTGAACATAACTCCGTTAACCGAACGTAACGGCCGATAAGTGTCTATCATGGGGACCTCACCAACTCTATGGCGACGATTGGCCACACCCACATAGACTAGCCTTAACTCGTCCTACCATACCGTCCGTAATAACATAGTCATATCAATGCCGGACTACCGCTCCGATACCAAAGTGTAACATCCCATTTTCAAAAGCAAGATATTTTTTTTTTCATCGAGTAGAGCATTGGAGCGATTGAGTAACCGATACATATATTTATAAATGCCGTAAGTCCGGCTGATTTACGTAAACGGTACATTGACCGAGAGTTTTCAAAATGAATTACAACATAAGAAAGTCTTCGCGGGACTCGTACGGCCCGTCGCCCTTCTCCTCGGTCCTCGGTTCTTCCGAACCCGACGCTATGATAAGAGCCGAGATCCAATTGCAATTTGATCTCGTGTAACGGTTAACCTCATGCTTAAATATGACTACATATACACGACAAAGAAGAATCAATACAACAGTCCACAACAGATGTATGATTAAAAATACATAACCACGTATGTAAGATAATAACCACGTATGTAACATAACCACGTATGATACAACAATAATAACCTCGTATGTGACATAACCACGTATGTGACATAATCGTGTATATAACATAACCACGTATGCTACAACAACAAACAAACACAACAAACATATATAATCATACAATAACCATCGAGTTAGTGTTACAAAGACGCGAACGTACATACCTAACAACACATATACGCATATAATAAGCATCGAGTTAGTGTTACGACGCGAACGTACATACCTAACAACACATATACGCATATAATAAGCATCGAGTTAGTGTTACGGCGAACGTACATACAAAAGCACATATACGCATATAATAAGCATCGAGTTAGTGTTACAAACGCGAACGTACCTTTTTGGCGGTACAACGGAACTTTTACGGAAAAACGGTAAATTTCCGACAATGAAAAAAACAAGGTGTGACGGCGGCACAACAAAGCGGCTCGACAAATGTACGATTATCTCGATATCCTATAAAGATAATATTTAACAACTTTTAGCAGCATAACAGGCATTTTAGGTACAAATTACCATTTTGCCCCTGAACCCCTAATCGACGGAATTTCGCCAGAGCTTCGCTGTTTTCGCTCTATCTCTCTAGAATTTTGACAGATCTTTTCCCTCATCATATTTTCGAAATATATATCATATTTACCCCTAAATATGATATCTAGACTATCTTGAAAAATTAAAGATAAATCTAGCATTCCTACTATATCTACCGAAAGAACTACCGAAACTAAAGACCGGGACCGAAGAACTTACCCGACTTTGCTCGACTTTCTCCAAAGCTTCTCTCTCTAACTTCTCTCTAAGAGGCAGATTTTTGGTGTGAGAAATGAAGAAGAGGAGCTTGGTATTTATAGAAGAGACGGATGGCGAACGGTAAATAATTCGAACTTCGCCTTGACGAATATGGGACCGTAGGATCGCATTTTTGAGGACAAAACACTCTTGGCCCTCCATTTCTTGTGCAGACCTCCCCTCCCCAATAGTCAACAAAATGATGTCATCTTGATGGTGACATCTCGAGTTTGATCGATAAAGTTTCAAATCCCGTTAGATCCGAAACGCGTAATCTTGGAAAATCTCAAAATTCTGAATTCATAACTTTGAAGATCTTCACTTCCTCATCAATAATATCTAATTTAACTTAGATTTCGGTCCCTTACATGGGTTCCAACAAATGTCCAGTTGAAGTTTTCTCGAAAACGTGTCCGAACACGTCCGGTGTCGGAAATCGCTTTCTAATCATCAATCTCTCGGATAATAATTCACTGATTCCAAATATGTCCAGATAATTATAAACTCATCTCTAGATGTTGAGTTATAATTATTTTCTTCAAATCCAAAATGTGAATATCTCGCATTTTTCTCTATTTCGTCTTATTAGGCAAATGCGCTTACCGACCTCGGAATTAACTTCCTAAGAGGTCACTTGAAGGTAAAAACTCACTGATCAATATTTTACCTTGACTTTGGAATTCCTATTCCTGGTTCTCTAGATAGGATCCGTTTCCTATTTATTCCATTACTATTCACTATATTATATAATAATACAATTTTACAAAAATATCATGATATTTATTTATTTTTTTCTTTTTTTTTTTATTTATTTTTCTAAGCATAAAATATTTTATTTATTTTTATTTTTTATTTATTTAATAATTTCGAATTTCTCCAATTAAAAATAATTATTTAAATTATTTTTAATTCATTTACTTTATACCTTAATTATCCCATTAATTACCAGATTAGCCACTTACTAATTTTTGATAATTTTCTTAATTAGGATAAATCATTATCTCACAATTATTTTACTTACATTGGTATTTTATATCCCATGTAAAATATTAAAAATCATGGGGTCAATTATGATCCCCAAAATAATATTAAATCTTGCCTCATTATTTTTTCAAGGGAAATTATCCCAAAAAATTCCTAAAATTAGAGACAACATACTTTCTAATTTTTAACAAATATTTAATTGCCTCCTGGGATTTATCATAATATTTTTAGGTCATTTAATGCCTCAAAATATATTTTATGGATTTTAGCTCTTTATCTCTCCTAATTTCCATAGTAATTACCTTAGAAAATAAGATAATTATTACTTATTATTTGAAACTACATGTTCACCTATTTTCAATAGGTATTATCTATTGAAATATAATATTCCGTATAAATAATTATCCGGTATTACACCAACAACTATAAATAGCGAAAACATCCAAGTCTTCACCTACCAAAACTATGCGCATTCAATTAGCAATTAAGAGCTTTTATTGTTTCTACTCTAAGAGTTAATATCTTCGGATATATCAATCTTCAGTGATTATTAATCTGCTCTTTTAGAGTTTTCTTTATTGATTATCCTTTCTTGTAAGAATCTCAAAGTATTGGGACTTTGGGATTGGGTTATTCGATTAAACTTGTAAGGGGAGTAAGTTCTAGTGAGAGAATTACTCCGTGAGTTACAGAGTGTGTAATCATTTGAGTTAGTTGAAAAACCCGGAGAGTCCGGGACTCGGACGTAGGTCGGATTTGGACCGAACCAGTGTAAATCCATTGTGTTGAATCTCTCTTACCTTTACTCTGTTCATCTCTGTTTTGCATTCTACAAACAGAGCACTTTCAAGAGAAAATTTTAAAATCCCCAATTCACCCCCTCTTGGTGATTAAGCTCCTTCTTTCATTTGGTATCAAAGCAAGGTCTTCTCTAAAGAGATTAACATCTCGAGAAGGATCATTATGGAAGGTATTCTACCTGATGGAGCTTCGATCAATCGACCACCGGGATTCACTGGAGAGCACTATTCTTTCTGGAAATCCAAATCCAAAGTCTTTGTATTAGCTTCTGAATATGGTCTCTGAAGAGTGTTCGAAAGAGGAGATTATGTTCCGTCAACTACTGAAGATGGAGTGAGAACTCCAAAGCTCGAAGAAGAATATGATGAGAATGACAAGAAACTAGTCACTCTCAACAACAAGGCTGTTCTCATGCTCCAGAGTGCTTTAAGTCAAGTGAATATTTTCAAATATGCACTTTAACTTCTGCTAAAGCTATGTGGGACGCCTTAGAGTTAGCTCACGAAGGAACCACTGGAGTCAAGGAGAATAGAGTCAACACCCTCATGATCGAGTACGACCTTCTTCGTATGAAGTCGGGGAATCGATTGGTGAGTTCCGCTCGTATTTACTCATCTGATCAACCAACTTGCTGCATTGGGAAAAGTCTATGATCAACCAGTACAAGTCAGAAAAATCTTGAACATTTTCAGCAAGGAATGGGAAGCTAAGGTTACTACCATCGAAGAAGCTCATGGTGCATCAATGGCATTTGTAGCGGCCTTGTTTGGCAGCTTGGCTGAATATGAAGGCAAAATCAAGTTCAGAAAGAGACTTGATGAAATCAATAGCAAGAGCAAATGCATAGCTCTTAAGACTGTCAAAGAAGCTAAAGAGACAGATGATGATGAAGAGGAAGACGAAGAAAAAGAGCTGGGAATGATCGTTCGAAGATTTAAAAGATTCTACAGAAAAGACCAAGGATGCAAAAAGTTTCACAAAGGTAGCTCCAAAGATCGAGACAAAGAAGCCAATCATTTGCTACGAATGTGAAAAGCCCGGTCATATCGATCGAGAATGCCCCACCAAGGATAAAGACGAAACATGAAGAAATTCAATAAGTTCAAGAAGAAAGCCGATGTCTCGGCAATATGGGGAGACAAAATCATTCGATGAAGATGAAGCTGAAGAAGAGGACAAAGCTAACATATGTCTCGTGGCTCAAGAAGAAGAGCCCTCTGCAAATAGTGATGAGGTATATGATTCGCAACCAACTTATGATGACTTATTTGCTGAATATAACCTCATGCAATTAGAATTTGAAAAACTTGCTGAAAAATATCTTGCTTTGAAAAGGAAAAAATGTAGCTCTTGAACTGCAAGTTGAAAAGTTTTCCTGTTTTGAAAATGCTGTTTGTGAAGATTGTTCTTATCTAAAGGAAAAGAATTTGCATCTTACAAAGGCACTTGAGAAATTCACTAGAGGTAGTGAAATGTTCAATGTCATTTTGAAAGAACAAAGATTTACAAATGACAGATCAGGAATCGGTTACAAACCAAATTTTGATAAAAGAAAAGGCAAAAAGAAATTTGGAGAAAAGACTTATATGAATTATTTTAGAAAATCTGTTCATTTTTCAAATCCTTTTGCTCATTGCAATTATTGCAATCGTAAAGGTCATACTACTTCCTTCCTCGTTTTCATAAACGGAAAGAAAGAATAAACCTTTAGGAAATTATCAATGGGTGCCAAAGGGATCTTACAAAATTCCTAAGACACAAACTAACCCCAAAGGACCTAAGAAAAGATGAGTACCTAAGACCTGATCTGCTGTGTTTTGTAGGTCTGTCTAAGAGTATCAAATCCCAACAAGTGGTATATTATAGTGGATGCTCTAGACTTATGACGGGGGATCAATCCAAATTTGCTTCAATCAAGCCCAAGGATGGTGGCAAGGTAACCTTTGGTGGAAATCAATCTGGAAAGATTGCTTTGGCATTGGTGAAATTGGAAACAATGAAGGACTACAAATCAAAGATGTCTACCTAGTAGAGAGATTTTGTCACAATCTCCTCAGTGTAAGCCAAAGCACTGATAAAGGTAACATAGTTATCTTTGATTCTGAGGAATACTTGATTGTTAGTAAGGATATTTTCCCTTTGAAAGATATAAAATCAAAAGCTTTATTCAGAGCTCCTAGAGAAGGAAATTGTTATACACTTAATCTCTCTAGAAATGACTCTGCTTCTGAAAAATGTTTTGTTAGTAATTTGGATGATAGTTGGCTATGGCACAAGCGATTAGCTCATGTCAACATGATCCAACTTGACAGATTACTTAAAAAGATTTGGTTATTGGTGTTCCAAAATTTCGTTTTAAAAATGACATGATTTGTGATGCATGTCAAAAAGGGAAACAAACCAAATCATCCTTCAAATCTAAAAATGAAATTTCAACTAATAGACCTCTTCAACTACTCCATATGGATCTAGTTGGACCAAATAGAGTAAAAAGCCTTGGTAGCAATCTTTATACTTTGGTCATAGTTGATGATTTTTCTAGATTTTCTTGGACTATATTCTTATCCTCTAAAGATGAAACATTTGATCAGTTTGTTTGCTTTGCCAAGAAGGTCCAAAACGAGAAATGATTCTTTATTTCAGGAATTCGAACTGATCATGGAGGAGAATTTGAAAACCATGCATTTGCTGAGTTTTGTGACAGCATGGGAATAGATCACAACTTCTCAGCCCCAAGGACTCCTCAACAAAATGGTGTTGTAGAAAGAAAGAATCGAGTCCTCACCGAGATGGCAAGAGCAATGCTGAATGAGAACAAAGACCTCTCAAGTGTTCTCAATGATGCAATGAGTACGGCTTGCTACATCTCAAATCGGGCATACCTCCGGAAGAAGTTGAGCAAAACTCCCTATGAGCTGTACAAAGGAAGAAAGCCAAACTTGGCTCATCTGCATGTTTTTGGATGCAAGTGCTTCATCCATAATAATGGTAAGGACAATTTGGGAAAGTTTGATCCCAAGGCGGATGAAGGTATATTTATGGGTTATTCAAATAAGAGCAAAGCTTATAGAGTGTTTAATACTCGTACTCATATTGTTGAAGAGTCTGTGCATGTTGTTTTCTGTGAATCCAAAACTGATAAATCCTTGGATGATGATAAGGAAAATGTTTTCAAAAATCAATTCTTTTCGAAAACTACTCCTGCCTCTATTGAAAATCCTGAAAACGTTTTCGAGGCTAATCCTCAAAACAATTTAGAAAACCCTGATCAATCTCAGCCTAGAGCTTGGAAGTTCATTAGGAATCATCCTTTGGACCAAGTGATAGGTGATGTGAATCAAGGAGTAAGAACTAGAAACGGTACTTTGAATGAAGTAACTTTTTCAGCCTTTATATCTCATATTGAACCCTCAAAGATAGATGAAGCCCTTTCAGACAATGATTGGGTGATAGCTATGCAAGAGGAGTTACACCAATTTGATAGAAATCAAGTTTGAGATTTGGTACCTAGGCCTAACGACCATCCGGTCATTGGCACTAAATGGGTATTCAAGAACAAACGAGATGAATCAGCAATCATTGTCTCAGTAACAAGGCAAGATTGGTTGCTAAAGGCTATAATCAAGAAGAAGGAATTGATTATGAAGAAACTTATGCTCCAAAGAGCAAGATTGGAAGTCATAAGAGTTCTTCTAGCCTTTGCTTGTGTCAAGGGATTCAAGCTCTATCAAATGGATGTAAAAAGTGCTTTCTTAAATGGTTTTATTCAAGAGGAAGTTTATGTAGAACAACCTCCTGGTTTTCAATGTGATCATCATCCAGATCATGTTTATCGACTCAAAAAAGGCCCTTTATGGACTTAAGCAAGCTCCTAGAGTTTGGTATGAGCGGTCAAGCAAATTTCTTCTTGATCAAGGATTTATTAGAGGAAAAGTAGATACAACTCTCTTCATAAAGAGTAATAAGCTTGGTGAAATTTTAATTGTTCAAATATATGTTGATGACATTATATTTGGTGCTTCTAATGATGCTTTGTGTGAAGATTTTGCTAAGAATATGCAGGGAGAGTTTGAGATGTCCATGATGGGAGAACTCAACTATTTCCTTGGTCTGCAAATTAAGCAAAGAAAAGATGGAATCTTCATATCTCAAACCAAGTATCTCAATGATCTGCTAAAGAAGTTTGGGATGGACCAATGCAATGGAGCTGATACTCCAATGAGCTCAACCACTTCATTGGATGCTGATGAAGAGGGCAAGGACTTCAACATTACAAGATATAGAGGAATGATTGGATCACTACTCTATCTTACTGCAAGTCGCCCCGACATCCAATTCAGTGTGGGAATATATGCAAGATTTCAATCTGCTCCAAAGGAATCTCATGCTGAGAACGTGAAGAGGATCTTTAGATATCTTGCTGACACAAAAACCCTTGGATTGTGGTTTCCCAAAGGTCAACCTGAATATTTGGTAGCATATTCAGATTCAGACCATGCTGGATATAAGACGGATAGAAAGAGCACAAGTGGCCAGTGTGAATTTCTTGGTGGCTCACTTGTCTCTTGGTTCAGCAAGAAGCAAACCAATGTGGTTGTGTCCTCTACATAAGTTGAATATGTAGCCGCTTCAAGTTGTTGTGCACAAGTCCTATGGCTCAAGCAACAATTATCTGATTTGGGAATCAACTTGATGGAGATCCCAATATTGTGTGACAATACAAGCACAATAAGGTTGGCCAAGAATCCAGTTCAATATACTCGGACCAAGCACATTGATGTGAGACATCACTTCATAAGGGATCATGTTCAAAAGAAGGATGTCAAAGTCATGTTCATCCCAACTCATCTTCAACTTGCTGACATCTTCACCAAGCCATTGGCCAAAGAACAATTCAATTTTATAAGAAGAGAATTGGGAATGGTAAATCCCAATGAATTGTAAGTTAATTCTACTCAAACAATGTTAGTTATATGTTTTTGATGATCTACGATCACTAACTTAAGCTTCGGAGTGTCTATGTAGTGTTTTGCAGGAGTATACAAGGTTAAAAACATTAAATTTTCATAACTGATACTGCTTCTGATATGTGTGTGTTTACAGACATAACTCGAGTCATTTTCAAACATAACTCGAGTCATGTGCCTGTCTAATGCTAATAGATTTTAGGAAGCATTGGAGTAACTCACGTCAGAGACACCAACTCGAGTGACGGAACTCGAGTCGTTTCACACAACTCGAGTTACACGAAAGGCAGAGAGCAATCAGGATTTTTGGCACAAAGTATAACTCGAGTTATGGAACATAACTTGAGTGATATGACTCAAGTCATGTAGTGATAACTCGAGTCACAGGTATGTTAATCACCATTCCAGGTCAGTTGCTCTTATCCATAACTCGAGTTATTCTTTAAATAACTCGAGTTTCTTGAACTGATATACATATGTCTGTCACGACTCTGACTACTCATTTCTCTCATTCTCAAACCCTAACCCGAGTTGCTTCCTCTCCTCTCAACATTCGACATTCTTCTCTGTCTCTCTGCTTCCAAATCCTTCACAAATAGCGCCTAAATCCTCAAAAACCCAGAAGGATTCCTCGTCTGATTATGAACCAACCATCTCAGAATCTCCTCAAGCTTCGTTGAGACCCAAGCGAAAGAGAAAACCTTCGGCCAAGGTTTCAGAGATCCCCACTAAGAAACCCAGGAAGCTGAGAATCGAAGAACCTCCTGAAGTTCCTATTCGCAAGGAAATTGATCCAGAAGCCATGACTCGCTGAGACAAGGAACCTGTCATCGCTCCTCACAAGAAGAAGAAGAAGAAGAAGAAGATTGTAATTTCTGAGACCCAAGGCTCAGGCTCTAAGGCTCAAGGTGGTTCTAAGCTGGTTAGCTCTGGCCCTAAGGTATCTCAACCTCAAACATATGTCTTCAATCCACCTAACTTAGTTAAACCTCCAGACCATGAATTTATTTGTTCCCCCACTCCTATGTCTGATGCTCAATTACTTGATTTTAAAGAAAAAAATACTCCTCTCGTGGTTTTTGTCCCACAGTGTATGTGGACTTGGTTAAACTAAAGGAACAGTGCAATCTTGACTTGTCTCCTTGGTTAGAACAATTTAGAAATCACTTGGCTATTAACACTGCATATTCTCCCTCATTAGTCAAACACTTTTATTATAATATGTCTATGGCTAATGTAGTTGACAAGAAAGGTAGAGTCATTGAGGATAAATGCATCACTTCTGTTAGGGGTAAATCCATCACTATCTCTACTGACGTGATTAATTCCCTTCTATTGATTGAGAATCCCCCACCTGTGCCTCACATCAGCTATGATAAGGAAACATTTTTCAAAATTCTGAGGCCTGGCAAACCATATGAAGGTCAACTTAATTTTTCTCCTGTTGATATGCCTCCAATCCATAGAGCCCTGTGGTATATATACTCTAGGAATTTGGTCCAAAAAGGGAAGAACTTTACTCATTTTAATGCTACAGACTATGCCCTTTTTGCATCTCTGGTAGCCAAAATTCTTTTTAATATAGGACACTGGGTCTATCAGGAAATGAAAAGATTCAGATTTGTGTCTCCTAGTCCAAGAGCCACAATTCCCTTTCCTAACTTGGTGTATCTCATCCTATACACCAACAAAATTTGGTATCTGGACCTCCATGAAAAACCTGTCAAACCCAAAATGTTTGGTCAAGCCCATTTAAATTACATGAATCTATCCTTTCAAGAAGGGTCGCCAATCTAGAGCACCCTCTAAATCCGGAGAGCATCCATCTCCGCACCCACCGAAGCTCGCCTCTCTCCTCGCTCCTTCTCAGTCTCAGCCTGCACCTCAGACATCAAGCCTCAATACTGAGATCAAGAGCATTGTGCTTAAGACTATGCAAGAGACATTTGGCACACTTCAGTCCACTTTGACAGCATAATATTATGAGTTATCTGATAAATTAGAATCAGAGGTTGGCAAGTTGGTGGAAACTCTCACCTCTAGGAATGACAAGATTGATTCCATGGATGAGAGGTTGGAGAATGTAGAGGGACACTTTGGCGATCTTAACCAGAGATTCGAGAGTATGCATCTTCTGTATCAAACATTAGACTCCAAGCTCTCCAAGATACTGAAGACTGAAGATGCTGGTCCCTCAGGTTTTGTTCCAACTCCCAAGCACTCTCCCATGCTTTCACCTACTCACTCTTCTATTCCTTCTCCAAACCATTTTTTCATTCCCTCTCCTCCTCATCAGTCTCCACCTCAGCCTGCCTCCACTCCTGTTCTGCCTTCCTTTCACATGTCTCCACCTCCTCCTGAAACCACTCCCATTCTTCCCACTCCTCCCATTTCTGCTCCCTATGTCTCATATGCTCCACGTACTGGTATTCTTCCTACTCAGATCTCCTCTGATCAATCCTCCTCTGGTGACACTACAGCCTTATTTGATGAGCATTCTTCTGGGGCCTCCATTTCCCTACCTCATTCTCTTAAACCTTCCTCACCTCTGGCTCTCACTTCTCCACCAGCACCACCTTCTCTATCTCTCACACTCTATTCACCATTGCCTATTCTTCAGGCCCTGCGAGCTTCACTGACCTCCACTCCTCCCATTTTTCCTGATGACAAAGGGGGAGAGAAAGAGAAGAAATGAAGAATGTAGTTATGAAGAATGTAGTTTGTAGTTCAAGTGTGCTACTTACAACTTAGATGTGTTTATCATTTTGCATATTATGTCTAGTTTCAATTCCATGTAGCCTTTTTTTGTGTGGCACTTGACTAATTGCAATGTATGAGCTAACTGTGTTCTTCTGAATCTAATACACATATGCAATGAACTTTGATATCTGCTTCTGATGTATTTGTCATACAAAACATTTTTGCAAACTCATTTTCACTTCATAAAATTACAAGTGTTGTCATCATCAAAAAGGGGGAGAATGTTAGTTCTTTATATGTTTTGAAGAAGGCTATTGTCCCATCTTCTTTAGTTCCCGAGCCTTCAGTTCCCGAGCCTGAGACTCAAGGAGGTGTGCCCTCAGGGTCTGGTTCTGGTCCCGCAGTCCGACTTCCCGCTTCTTTTCTCTGGGGCGGCCGTTTTCCTCCTAGCCTTCGCAAAGCTCTGTGTCCTCCCGCAAACTTTTTTGATGGGAAGAGGCTTGCCGACTCGAGAAGGAAGAGCTTTTGGAGCCGGCGGGCGTTAATTTAAAGAATGCCGCCTCTCGTGAACTTGCCGCCCACTTGAAGGATACAGTCGGCCTCCGTGAAGAAGAGATGGACTTGCTTGAGGAGGAGAAGAAAAAGGCCGAGGAACGGTTAACCGAGCGCCGGAGGACTTGGAGTTGGCAAAGGTCCGAAGGAGAGCTTGGATGAGGAGCTTGGACGCACACGTGATGCCTTAATAAGGCTGAATCTGAGATTACCCGGAGGCTGCAGATTCACAAAGAGGACTTGGAGGCCATGAGCTATCAAAAAACTATGATTTCGGCCCTAGAGTCCGAGTTGGCATCCTGCAAGAACGCGTCGGCCTCCGAGCTGGCTTTGTACAAGGATGCTCTTTCTGTCTCTGAAGCCGATGTTGCCAAGCTGAAGAATGGTGTCTCGGATGCTTTTGCAAATGCCCTGGAGCAGGTTCAATTTTTGAACCCAACAGTGACGTTGAATCTGGAAGGGGCACACATGAATGCCTATGTTGAAGACGGAAAATTTTTCCCTGCTCCTCCTCCAGCTGTTGGTTCACCTGCTCCCAGCTCCGTGGTGGTTCCGGAGGCCGATGGGGAAGACCAATCTCATGGGGAAGACCCATCTCTTCCCCGAACTGATTGTCTTAGTCTGTAGCTTGCTTTGTACTTTATCGCTTTCCCCGTCTGGGCCTTTGTAATAGACAATCTATTAAATGACACCGTCTTTTTTCTTTTCATCCGAATTGACTCTTTTTTTTTCCTTTGCGCTTACTGCTTTTGTATTCTCGTTCTTAATAGAAGTTGGGATCCGACGTGATCAGTGTCGGGAAACCCTTCTCGATCGATACTCTCCTAGTCATTTTAGACTCGGGATACGTTTTTTTTGGCGGCTTTGCCGCTATGACAAATTTCACGTAATCGGGCTTTTTACCCTGAGTCGCTCATGTCTTATATTTATACTCGCCTTGTCTATTTGGACTCGGGGTATGTTTTTTCTTTGGCGGCTTTGCCGCTATGACAAATTTCGCGTAATCAGGCTCTTTACCCTGAGTCGCTCATGTCTTATATTTATACTCTCCTTTTCCACCACATGATTTATGAAGGAGTTTCGAACCTCTATTCATACATGTTTAGTGATCTTATATTCTCTTACAGGTTGCCAAATACGGGCTCCATGACCCAATATTCTTTATTTCTTCAGTCGAAGAAGTTACATCATATTTGATTCACATGGGAATTTAAATGTACTTGCGACCGATTTTCCTGAAAATAAAGCTGAGTGAAATTGCTAAAAGCAGAAAACAAACCCAATTAGAAACTAATCTCCCCGATTTTAACTATAGTAAGCCTTAAGTTTGTCCGCGTTCCAGTCCTTTTAATTGCTTTGCCTCGTCGAGATTCCAAAGACATAGGCCCCTTTTCCGAGTTCATCCGTAATACGGTAAGGTCCTTCCCAATTTGCGGTGAGTTTGCCATCTCGTACGTTTTTATTGCCAATGTCAGCCCTCCGGAGTACCAGGTCGCCCTTTACGAATGAGCGTGGAATTACCTTCCTATTGTATCTCGAGGCGATGAGTTGCTTGGCGGCTAAATCCCGAAGGTGAGCTGTGGCTCTGACTTCGTCTATGAGATCCATTTCCATCGCCAACTCTTGATCATTCCGCCCCAGCGAATGGTATAGCCTTCTCCATGAAGGTTCCCTGACTTCGACTGGGATCATTGCTTCGCATCCATATGTGAGTCGAAACGGGGTCTCGCCTGTTGAAGTCTGAGAAGTAGTCCGATGTCCCCATAACACTGAGTGTAAATGTTCAACCCAACTACCCTCAGCATCTTCCATACGCTTCTTCAGTCCATCCACTATGACCTTGTTGGCTGCTTCGGCCTGCCCATTGGACTGTGGGTGTTCGACCGAGGCAAAATGATGTTTAATTTGAAAGTCGACCACCAATTTTTGAAAGTTTTTATCCACAAATTGGGTTCCATTGTCGGTCACCAACTCGGCTGGTATTCCAAAACGCGAAATAATGCTTCTCTTGAGGAAGTTCTGCACATTTGCCAAGGTGATAGTCGCCAAAGGTTCGGCTTCAATCCATTTGGTGAAGTAATCCACCGCAACAATGAGCCACTTCAATTGTCCTTGTGTCGCCTTGAATGGTCCCAACAAATCCATGCCCCATTTGTAAAACGGCCAAGGGGCTGAGATCTGTGTCAACTCGGATGGAGGGTCCATATTATTCCCGCCGTGTTTCGCGCGGCTTTCACATTTCGGACATGATCCTTGGCATCTTGGTCCATGGTAGGCCAATAATATCTAGCTCGCATTGCTTTTCGAGCCAACGCCTTTGCTCCCATGTGCTGTCCGTTTATTCCTTCATGGATTTCTGCAAGTACGTACGGGCTTCAAGTTGGTCGAGACATTTGGCCATCGGAGAGTGTAAGCCCCTTCGATATAACTGATCATCCATCATTGAATAAGCGGCTGCCGTTCTGATTAGTCTCTTTGATTCCGCCGTGTCTTCTGGAACGATCCCCCTTTCTAGATAGTCGGCAATTGGCTTTCTCCAATCGCGATTATCTGAAATAAGCATGATGCAACTCGGTTCTAAGAGATTCTCATGTACCACAAATCCAAGATTACCTGGACTTTTAGTGCTAGCGAGTTTAGACAAGACATCGGCTCTAACGTTTTCAGTCCGAGGGATGTGCTCAATTTCCACTTTATCGAACTCGGCAATGATATCCTTCACTTTTCGCAAGTATTTTTCCAACAACGAGCCTTTGGCTTGGTAGGTTCCTTGTATCTGGGAAGCCACCAGTTGAGAATCGGTTGCTAAATGTACCGTTGAGCTCCATTCTCCTTAGCCTGCAAAGTAATCTCGCGATGAGGGCCTCATACTCGGCCTGATTATTTGATGTCGGGGAAATCCAGCTGAAGTGATAATTCCATTTCAAATCCTTTGGGGCTCTCCACAATGACTCCCGCGCCGCTTCCCTTAACATTTGATGAGCCGTCTACAAACACCTTCCACGGCTCATTTTGCATTCCCTCCATTGGAGTTGACGGGGTTAACTCCATTAGGAAATCGCCCAAGGCCCGAGATTTGATTGATTGCCGCCGTAGGCCGATGTCGAACTCGGACAATTGGATTGCCCACTTGTCATTCTTCCGGCTAAGTCTCGGTTTATGCAAAGACTTGACGAATGGGTTGATTTGTCCCGACGACAATAGAATGCCCGTGAAAGTAATGGCGCGAGCGCCTTGCCGCAGGAGCGAGTGCAAATGCCATTTTCTCCAACTTCGATATCTCAATTCGTAACCTTGTAAAACCCTGCTAACGAAGTACACGGGTTTTTTCCCCTCCTCCAGTTCTCGGACGAGAACGGCACTGACCGCTTCCTCTCCTACTGATAAATATAGGATCAGTGTTTCTCCGGATTCAGGTTTAGAGAGCACTTTGGTGGAGATGCCGGCATGACTTTATCTTTGCAAATGCCTCTTCACAATCCGAGTTCCATCCTCCATGTGCCTCTTTTTTCGAAGTTTGAAAAACGGAAGTGACTTTTCAAATTTACTTAGGCAAAAACCTTGTCAACGCCGCCAATCGCCCGTTAATTGTTGGACTTCTTTTTGGTTGACTGGAGCCTTCATTTCCAACACTGCTTTGCATTTTTCTGGATTGGCCTCTATTCCCCGGTGGGTCAGTAAAAAACCAAAAAATTTGCCCGACGGTACTCCGAACGCACATTTGGTCGGGTTCAGTCTGATTCGATGCTTTCAGAGCCTTTCAAATGTCTGTCGCAGATCATTGACATGGTTGTTCTCATCCTTCGATTTGACTATCATGTCGTCAATATATACTTCCACATTTTTCCCCATTTGACTAGCAAAGACCTTAGTCATCATTCTCTGATAAGTAGCTCCAACATTCTTAAGGCCAAAAGGCATCACGTTGTAGCAGTAATTAGCGCTATTTGTGATGAAGGCCATCTTTTCTTGATCATCGGGATGCATGGCTATCTGATTGTACCCCGAGTATGCGTCCATGAATGATAGGAGTTGAAAACCCGAGGATTTATCCACCAAATGATCTATGTTAGGCATTGGAAATGCGTCTTTTGGGCATACTTTATTTAGATCTTTGTAATCGCACAAACACGCCATTTCCCATTTGGTTTCTTAACCATAACCACGTTGGAGAGCCATGTTGTGTATTGTATTTCCCTGATAAACCCGGCTTCGAGTAACTCCTCCACATGTGCTTCCAAGGTCGTAGAGCGATCGGAGCCTTGCTTTCTCTTCTTTTGCGCCACGGGTGCTGAGCCAGGGTGGATCGCCAAACTATGGCAGCAGAACTCAGGATCCATACCTGGGATTTCAGCGGCCTTCCATGCAAAAACATCTTTATTTTCCACTAAGAATTTTTCAATGTCTTTACGGATCTCGGGATCCAACCCTTCCCCGACTTTAGTGATTTTCTCTCGGGGTGTCTCCCAAGACATAGTCCTCGAGTTCATCATTTGGTTCTCGCTCTTTGATCTTGTCCTCTTCCCTCAAATCTAACTCCACAACATGGACCGACTTGGCTTCTTTCTCTGGCTCGCCTTTCTTTGAATCTTTATTACCTTTGACCGTGTCAAAGTAGCATTGCCGAGAGTCTTTTTGGTCCCCTCTGACGGTAACCACTTTGTTTCCCTTGTTGATGAACTTCAGCTTCTGGTGATTTGAAGACACCAACATATTCCAGTCATGAATGGCGGGTCGTCCCAGGATGATATTGTATGTGGAGGGGAAGTCGGCCACGACAAACCGAACCATTTCTGTCTTAAAAGCTTCCTTGGTGCCTAGAGTGAGTTTGAGATCAATGAATCCCTTTGGACGGGTATCTTGACCGCTAAAACCCGTTAACACGGTCTTACAGGTGGTTTCAAACTCTTCGAGTCAAACCTCATGCGTTTGAACGCATCCCAAAGGATGATATTAACGGCGCCGCCATTATCAAGAAAGATTTTCCTAACCCTAGCTTCACCAACGTCCCCGTGATGACCAGGCCGTCGTGATGCCCTGGTATTACCTCATCCAGTTCTTCATCTGTGAACCCGAGTATTGGGGTAGGAGTTTTTGCAGGTTCTCCCTTAAACTCGGGACGACTTCTTACAGAGAGGATCTCTTTCAAATACTTTTTTCTCTCACTAACTGAATCTCCTCCTCCACCAAAACCTCCGACTATGACATTACAGTCATATTTTGACTCGGGAAATTCGTCATCCTGGCCTTACCCCGGTTTTCTCTGTTCTCTTCTCTTCTTCTCAGGTGCCAGGCTCCTACTTCTGCCTTCCCGACGCTTGTTTTGCCGTCCTTGTGTTTGTATAACATAACGGCGTAGTTTCCCTTCTCGAATAAATTTCTCAATGGTGTCCCGCAAGTCCCAACACATGTCCGTCGTGCGGCCATGCTGATCATGGAACTCACAATATCGAGATTTATCTAGAGTGGTTTCATTGCGCATTGGCCGTGGTCGTTCCACCTTTTTCATCTCCGTTAAGGAGACTTCCTTCCAAATTTGCGCTTGTGGTATCTTTAACGGGGCATATCTGTCATATCTTCCTTCAGCCTTGTCTCTTCTTGATTTGCTATCCCTTACATGCATCCGAGTATCCCGCTGATTCATTCCGAATTGTTGTTTCTCTTTGGGAGTCGGGCTTTTCGCCTTACTTCGAGGCGCGCGGGTCATGATGTCCATCTGCTCCAGCTCTATGTATTGTTTAGAGCGGTTTCGGAAATCTGACAGAGTTTTGGGCCGACGCTTCATCACTGACTTCTTCAAGCGAGAATCCTTGTCTAAGCCTGAAATTACACAATGCAAGTGTACCTCATCCTTCAACCCGGGGACATGTAAGGCTACGTCCTTGAAACGCTCCGATATCTTTGTACCGTCTCTCCCGGCGATCGTTAACCCGGTCGAGTTGAAACTCGGTTTTTGGTTGTTTCCGACTTGTCGCAAAGTTCGCAAGAATTTCTTTTCGAAATCTTTCATGTCGGGATTGACTTCATTGGTAGAGAGCAACCATATTTGAGCCGGACCTCGAAACGTTCCGCAAAAATAGTCGAGGGATCACCGGCCCAAGAAACCCCTTCACCATTATATATGTTTTAAAGTGACCGATGTGCAATTACGGATCTTGACTCCCGTCATATTTAGGAAAATCTTTGGTATCCAAGCGTTTTGGATATGGGGCGGCCATTATTTTATCCACGAAAGGACTCGGATATTGTCATCATAGGCATCGACTCGCACGAAGTCGGCGTCGCATCTTTCTTTGAGTGCTTGCGGGCCGCAGGGGCTCCTTTGCTCTTTCACCGATTAACTTCTCTGCCTCTGCCCGACTTCGTCCTTCTTTGTCAATGTTTGCCCGAGAATTCGCTTCCTGATCGTGCTCAATTTGGTTCCCTCCGAGCTGTCTCAGGAATTCGATTTGTTCCTGCAACGCTCGTATCTTCCGCGACCGCTCCTCGATGAGTTGCTCTTGATCTTCCCCGAGCATGGGTTCTTCTCTCGGTTGTGCCCGTGAAGTTCCCGCCTTCTGTGATATGGAAACCTCATCCCGGCTGTGACCGACAACATTTTTACCTGGGATCCGAGTATGGTTTTATTCATATCCGAACTGCCGCTCGAACATTCGCTTCCACTCTTCATTTCGACTATTCAACTCCTCCCTGAATGCTCGGCATCCTCCTCGCACGAGGCGATGCGGGTTTCCATTGCCTCCATCCGATTATACATGGAGCCGAGTGCAGTTTGCATAATGCGAATGTCGGGGTCTACATTTTGGAACTCTAATGGGTGTTGCTGCGGTAGAACCTGCGGATTAATTTGCTGGATGATGACTTCCCGGGAGCAGGGGAATTTGCCGTGTCTGATGTCTCATACTTGGTTTCTACCATCACATTTTCTGCTTCTGGGTTGGTAGAACCTTCCTGGCGAGATGTCGGCTCCCGGAGATTTTGCCCCGCTCCTTTGGCGCTTGATCCCGCCGAGTTTCTATGTTTTTCTTCCGGTGTTCGCCATGCTCCCGGTTGAACCCGTAGTTTTGCGATATGGGATTCGAAATTTATCGGTACCCACGGTCGGGCGCCAATGTTCCGTGTAGAACACAAATGTCTAGCTTCGGGCAAGCTAGTAAGTCGATATAGGATCTTTAGTCTTCTCTCAGATATCTATGGAGGAGATATCCAGATAGAAAGGAGATCACAGATCTTAAACACAAGGGTTTTCACCCAAAGGCGTGGGGTGTGTGCTCTGTGTATGCAATATGGTAAATAGGTTCAGAGAATGTGTGTACCGTGCACCTGTTGGATCCTTCCTATTTATAGAGGAAGGGTCCTCACCGTTAGTTGGCAGCTTTCCTGCCTTTCTACTCGGCGTCCTTCCCCCATCATTCATGATGATGGGGATCGTGGGATCCGAGATCACAGGATCATGGGATCATGGGTCCTGTCCCTGTAGGAGCACGTTGATGGGCCTTATCTTCTGAGGCCCATTTATCTCGGTCCATAACAAAAATAATCTGCTGTGTTTGCACGTAATTCTTAAAATGGCTGATTTATAAGGGAGTTAACTGATGAGTGGTTGAAACTTGATTCTGTGCATGTGGCTTAGCGTAAAAGAGAGGTGAGCAAGGTAATAACGTAGTGAATGACATAGTTGATATTCCATAAGATGTGATACGTAGTGGTTGGATATGCTCATCTCATGTACTCCCTCCTTCCCTATATATAAGAGTTTTGTTTTAATGGGCTTATCTCCAAGTATAAGATCCCTTTTGAGTTTGTCTCAATAATAAATGCATTTTTCCCATTTTTTCTCTATTAATTATTATACTACATTCATTTTCTTTTATACTTTTCTCATTATTACTTTTTCTCACTCATTCATAAATAAGGGCATTTTTGGAAAAAATAAATAAATAAATTTCCTACATAATTATTACATTTAATTACTTTGACTGTTTTTTAGAATTCCGTGATTCGGTTGAAAGGCATAGGAATAGGGTTGAAAGGAGTACAGTTGATAGTTGAGACATTCGGTAAGCCGTTTCCTTTATGAATATCTTATAAATATATTACTCCTACGGTCTAGTAGGATCGGATCAGCGTGTACCTTGCTGATATTATAAACTTTGGTTTTTTTTTTTGGTTGAAATATGGGGCTAAAGCCCATCATCATTACTAACTTAGAATAGATCTTGGGTATGAGACACCCATTACATCCTGATACAGAAACTTATAAAGACAATCAGGTGGTTTATCAAACACAGCAAATAAAGCCTCCGGATCAAAAGCAAAATTTGCGAGAGCATCAGCACTTGCATTGCCCTCTCTTTACACATGCACAAATTTTAACCTGGAGAATTTGGGCAGCTCTCGGCCAATATCAGAGAGCAACCTCATTGCATCAGTTTCCTCCTCCCCTTCCTGCAAGCGCTTTAGCAGTTGTATGACAGCAAATGAATCAGACTCAACAATCAGCTGAAACAGTTGGAGATCAATAGCTAGCTGCAACCCAGCCAACACTGTCCAAAGCTCAGCTTTATTGCCGAACACGAACCTAGCTTCTTAGCAAACCCAGCAACCCAGCAACCCACCTTCCATCATCGCCTCTAATTAAACCTCCACAACCAGCAATACTCTCCACGCCCTTGGCAGCCCCATCCACGTTCAATTTGAACCAGCTTACCAGAGGGGGCACCCACCTAATGTACGCCACCTGTCTTCCTCCTTTGTTACCAAACTCATGTCTTGCCTTAACAACTTCATTTGCATAACACAGTACACTCTTGCTGCAGCTATCAGGTATCCGAAACTCCTCAAAAATACATTTGTTCCTCCAATACCACAGCCGCCAGCAGGCCACACCAAAGATCAACCTCCAATCCTGCTCTGCCTTTTTTAAATTCCATTTAAACCAGTCCAAGCCCTGCAGGTTCAAGAACTCAGACTCAAAACATCCCCCTTTTAACTCATTCCACAGGTTATACGCCACTGTACAGTCTCTTAGAACATGCATAAGGTTCTCACTTTTATCAAAACACCTATAGCAGATTGTACTTCCTCCCATGATCTTACTTTTCCTCTCACAGGTTAGCAGCCTATCATGTACTGCTAGCCAACGAAAAACTTGTATTCGTTTCGACCCTCGCCACTTCCACACCAAACTCCATACTTCCTCCTCCACATCTTGCTCCTTCCTCAAGAGATGGTACATTTCAGCTACAGTATACTTAGCTTGCTTTGCACTTTCACTCCCCACCGCATAAAATCAGCCCCATTTAGCACGCTTGGTGGCGGCACAGCCATAAGTAACCTCTTCCCTTCCTCATTTACCCAGCCATCAATCCTACCAAAGTCCCACTCACCTGAGTCAGTCAGAAAGTCTCTTACCCTTATCTTTTTCTCTTCCTCTGTTAACAGCCCCACACATTTTTTTTTTAAAATAAATAACAACCGTCTTATTATATATGTACAATAATAATAAGGGCTAACGTGCTTAAGTAACCTTCAACTTTTCTGAAAAATGTAACACTAATGATAAACTATTTTTTTGGAGTAAAAGTAACCATGCTGTTAACAATCGTTACTGTTACTGTGAGCCTTTTAATGAAAGGTTAATGTACTAAAATAACCATTAACTTATACCAAAAATGCAAAAGTAACCATAATTATTATTATTTTATGCAAAAGTAACTAAAAGGTAACTTCTTGAACATTAATTCATAAGTTTTTCTTTGACTTTTGTATTATGAGTGTTTTATCAATATGGGGATTAAAATGACAAAAGTCAAAGAAAAATTTATGAATTAATGTTCAAGAAGCCAACTTTTTTTATTTTGGTGAGAATGACGAAGTGAGAGAAACTTGTCACCCTAACTCCAAAAGATAAAATTCCCAACATAAATCACTAGTCTTAAAAGTACTACTGTGACAAATGTTGAAGCAATCCCCATAACCAACCATGAGAAGATTCTAAGGGAGGATATCTAAGAGGAAAACTAGGAGGTAATAGAAGATCGCATATGCATATGGTAGGGTTGGGAAAATCCACGTCACCTCTGGCATCTCAGAATTAAAATCCACTTGGAAAATCCACTTCTACCGGCAATAAAAAAAATTATGAATTAATGTTCAACAAGTCACCTTTTAGTTACTTTTGCATTAAAAACATATTACACCCCTATTGACCTCGCCTTCACAGGTGTAAGGTAGTGTGATATTTTCCTTATTATCAGTTATATTCATGTATCAGAGTGATTACGCAGCAGAGCATGTAACAATTTGGATAATATATTACTGATAAAGTAAACAAGTATCTAAAAAGAATAAATTTCCCTGAAGGGTTAATATATAAAATCCCGTATAAGTACCAAAATAATCAAAAAAAAATTATACGATAATCCGGGGTATAAAAGATAATAACAAAAAGTCATCTCCAAAGGACCTCCACAAAATCTCCAATCATGCTCCACCATCTTACCTCTAGCCTCCCGCTCCAACCTAGATGTGTAACATTCTAATTTTTATATTAGGATTTAATTACAAATGAGAAAAACTAATTAATCATGACATGAATTTATTATATAATTATCGAAATAAATGTTTTTATATAAAATATCATTTATGATAGTAAAAGAAATTTATAGAAGAAGGATGTGGAAATAGTACTATTATTGTTGTTGTTAAAAATATATATATAACAAATAATAATAATAATAAATAAAAATAATAATAAAGTTCAGGCTTTTATGGTATTTCCTCCATTTCAAATATATATATATATATATATATATATATATATATATATATATATATATATATATATATATATATATAGATGGTACGATGGCTTGTGGAAGAATGAAGAAGATGGAATTAAACAAAAAAAAAGTTTTAAACACATGTGTGGCGGTGCAGCAAAAGGAAAAGAAATAATCAATTAAAAAAATATTAATAAATTCATATTTATTATAATTATAGAGTAAATACCATTTTGGGTCCCCAACAAAAAACACGGACCCTATTTTAGTCCCTAGGGACAAAAATGTGACTTTTTTATGGACTAAAAAAGGTTTTTTTGAAATTTGCGAGGGACCAAAATGTTCACCAATCGACCCTTATTCGTCCTTTTCAGAGACTAAAAAGGGTATTTCTTTGTGTGAGGACCAAAATGGGATCCATGTTTTTTTTTTCCAGGGATCCAAAAGGGTATTTACTCATAATATATATATATATATATATATATATATATATATATATATATATATATATATATGTTGCGTACGGTGGAGGGGAGTATTAATTATCTCCAGCACCGCCTTTCTTTGATCAATCCACCGCCTCACTTAATTATAAATGTGTGTGTGTTTAATATTAGTGTGTGTGTGTGCAGAATAATGTGTGGGTGTGGAGAGTGTGGGCGCGGAGAGTGAGAGGCGGTGTGTGTTGAGTGATAATATGATGAGAGAAGAAGAAGAGGAGAAGATTATTTGAGTTTTAAGACGTTATTTATTTTATAAGATCATTTAGATAATTAAATTAATTTCTTTTCAATAAACTTGTTCCATAAAAGTTATTTTATATATTTTTCTCTATCTATTGAGAGTAATATAGTATTGATTAGTGAAAATTTTGGGATTAAAATTATGATAAAGTTTTAAGTTTTGATAATAAAAGACTATATATATGTTAAGTATGATTAATAAACAACTTTAATCGATTTAGATTTGTTAGTTGGTTATTGTGGGAATTTAACGTTATTTTATGTTTAAAAGGATTTAGGATTGATGTCGTATAATATATTTTTACCGAATAAATGAGGATTTAAGCATTTAGTTGGATTACTAGATGTATTATTAAAGGTTTAATCGGTTAGTTTTGTTAAATCTTGGACTATATGAAATTATGAATTGAGATTTGTAATATTAGATCTTTTGTATCTGAATTTATAATCTATTGGAGGTTATATTGAGGATTAGGTAGGTTAGATTTGAGGTTTATAAATGAATGAGAATATTTGAATATATAGGTGAAGCTTTCATTGTAGGAAATTGGGTATTTTGGTTAAATTGAGGATATCATGATATTTCAATAATCACAATTAGTGAAAAATAATTTATAAAGAAAGAAAATAAGATTTTACAACGATGATTTAAATAATGAATAAAATTATCACTTCTTCTAAGAAAACTAAAATGAGACAATTATAGTTTAATTAATTAATTATTTATTATTAGTTGGTATTCTCGTTAATTCAATTAACGCATAATTATATATTTATTTTTATAGTGGACTTGATATCTCTCAAGTTTATTTTTTGTGTCAAGAACTTGAGGTAACCACTTTCCACTCATTGTACTTGCTTGTATGATGTTTGTGAGTAATTTTTAATCTATGAAAACTACGTTGGTAATGAACACGGGTGGAAAAAAGGCTTTTAAGACTGGACGAAAGAGGCATCGTAAGACCGGATCTCGTGGCCGGTCTTGTTCCGACGGTCTTAAAAGTATGTTACTCTTAAGATCGGATGCGCATCCGGTCTTAAAAAAAAAACACTTTTAAGACCGGACTTTTTAAACATCCGGTCTTAAAAGTCCATTTTTTAAAAAAAAAAAAAAAAAAAAAAAAAGAATGAACTTTTAAGACCGTATATATTTTCAAATCCGGTCTTAAAAATTCCTTTCTATGAAAAAAAAAGGGTGAGATTGTAGACGCCCGAGCCGCGCCTCGTAGAGAACTCGTTTCCAAATCTTTCACCAGAGGAACTAAAACAAATAGATTCAGAGAAGAAAGTACCTAAGCTGTGTAACACCCCAATTTCCGTAGCATAAATCGTGCCGGTGACACGTAGTTTTATAAAAATTCGACAGAGTTTGAGGCGCTACAACCCAGCGTGTTGCGGAAACGGAGAGTATGTACTAAAAATTTGAACAACGAGTAACTGGTATATTAAAATTTTCCCGAAGGAATATTCATGTGATACAAGACTTATATAATTACAGAATTTACATTGTAACTATACATTTTCAGACCAAGCCATTTTCTGACCTGGGGCATAGAACCTAACATAGTTAAATCAACCCATTTGGCCAGCCGGGTAAAGTCTAGTGGGAGTCTCCCGAATTCACGCGACTGATTGACTGAACCACATAGACGACCCTTTCTAGTTTAAGCACCAAATGGTTTGAAGTAACCCTATTAGATTCATGTCAGAAGGTAGGTTCTGTTAAGCTTCTTCCTGCATTTGCTTTGACCGGTGCCTCCTCACGACTCCGTCCATCAGTGTCTTTTTACGGCTCCATCTACTGGTGCCTTCTCTGATTCATGATCCTTTCCTGACTATTCGTTAAGACCGAGGTCCAATGCCCATCGGACCTCGTGTAACGGTTAACCTCATGCTTATGTAAACGATATGTATAACAGATATCCATGACATTACGGTAGTACAAAATCTCATTTTCAAAACATTAACAATATGTAAGGCAATAACAAAGCACAGCCCCCCGCATATACATGTTATCCCGATCTGCTATTCACCACGATTACCACGATGGCCTATCGTGTCCTCAGCGCTAGGAAAACTTAACGGTATTATCATAACGATAACCCGTATATATTTGAATGTATAAAGAACAATTTAAGACAGAGTCTTAATATATGAACACAACTATCATATATAGGCATACAATAAGCATGAGTTAAGGTTACAATACGCGTCCGTACCTGAGTTGATATTATCGGTACGCTTGTATTTGACGGTATCGTGCACAATAATCCTATAATGGTAATATTGCCTTTATTAATTCATAAATATTATTCCAAGATATATTTTGGCTGTATATGACCATTTACCCCTGGATTAATTATCTTCCTTTTTATTTGCTATAAATTTCGTAAAAACGCTACTTGACAGCATATAGGCTGATTTTTTGCCAAACTTTGGAAAATCATAACTAATTCCAAAGAACTCGAAACGAGGATCCGTAAAATTCCTCGGAATACTTAGGATGTCTAACTTTAAGGAAACATATTTGTTATTGCCCAGATTTTATGAACACTTCCCGGTTTCACATGTTCATCCTCTCGCCCAGAAATTTTCAGAAAATGTAGCCCATTTTGCAGAATTGTTATCTCATAGCACAGAGCTCAAAATAATATGTTCTAGGTATATTTGAAAATCCCTATATGTCTAATTTAAACATGAATTTTCTCAGATTTTAAGAACTTCATCTTTAACATAAAATACTGACGTTTTTACCCCTGACTTCAGGAATCGCTAACCGATAAAATTTCGTCAGAGCTTCGCTACTTTGATCCTAATCTTCCAAAAAATTTGCTATAACATCTTCTTCATCAATTTTTCGAAATAAATCCATTTTTAACCATAAAAACATGATAACAAGAATATTTTGGAAGATTAAAGATCAAAACAACACTTAAGCTATGAACTTGAACTAGAACTTCAAGAACTACAAAAGCTAAAGACTAGAAACTCAAAACTTGCTTACCTCTTGAAGAACTTGCTCCCACTTCTCCATGCCTCTCTTACTCTTACTTCTCTCTAAACTCATCTACTTTGGTTGAGTTTGGTGTGAAGATTATGAAGAGGCAACCCCTCTATTTATAGTAAAAGTCTCATGTGGCAAAAGACCTCTATTGCCCTTTACTTCTTGAAGAAGTTTCCCTTTTCCTCTTCCAAAACTCATAAATGCTTATTACATAATATCTAGATATTATTTGCTAATCTTGACTTATTTTACCACATGTGTTTGATTAACCAAGTATCTAGATTTTAAAGCTTATTCTCCCTCTTCCATTTATGTTGAAACCGTGGCTTCTCTTCTTCACTTTGATTTTGTAATTGTTTTCTTTTATTTAACAAATAACAATACAAGCTTCCTATTGGTTCTTTTATGTAATTAATTAAGGGTTATCTTGTAGTTTATTCAAGTTTTCTTATTTAATACTTTAATCTCAAAATTCATGGCTTCATTAGAAGTCTCTAATAGCCCTTTAATCATTTTAAGATTAATCCCAAAAGTTGAGGAAATAATTTTGGAGATAACCTAATCCAAGCTTAAAATATGCTTGTTCATAATAAATCTTTATATTTGATTTATGATTAATGCTTCTCAAGATACAATTTATTTTGTGTAGATTCTCATTTACTTATGTCTTGAATTTATCCTAATGGTTTTTATTTCACCATTAATTAAGTTACTCATTTTTATCTCTCTTACTTAGGCTTACATCACATAGTACACTTATCCTCTTCCAATTGCCACAAAAGTCTCCATGAATTAATGCCCCATGTGAACCCCTTAATTGCTTCTTCCATTAAGTCTTGATTATGATTGCTTAGCATGTGAAAAGATGCTTCAACATTGATTAACTCTTTTTCCTCATTCATGAAGAAAGAGTGAACCGTGTATACTCCTTCTTTTCTCTTCAAATTTTGTGTTTTAATACTTATTAAATCATCTAGAAGGAATCCCCACATTGGTTAAATCTAATTTCACATGGATTTAGCTTTATGATACTTAATTAGAGCCTTAGGATTTAGCTTTATTAGTTTTAATCCAAACCTTTGATTTGTTTTGAGAATATCCTACTACTATTGATGATATTTTGTTCATATATTTTGTGCTCTTAGGATTTAATATTTGTGTAATCTTTTTCCCTTAAGTAAGCATAAATTCGCCACTTATATTAAAATAGGGAAGATTAAATTAATCTTGGCTAATATCTCTAAGATATTGTTTTTAGATGTTATAAGGCTTAAATGATAGGTTACTATATTAATCATGATGATTAAAGACCCCTTGTGTACTAATCTTGGCCTTTAGATATCATTTGTGACTTTTTAAGTTGATATATTCTTAATTATGACTTTTTAATTTAATTATTAATTAATTTCAAAAATTAACATAATCATTTTAATTATTGCAAATTTAATTGCCAAATAGTTGTTGCTAATTTTCTCTAATTGATAGGCATCTTTTGATGATATTTGATTGCCTTTATGATATAGTTAAAATTATACTTGATTATGATAATCTTAGGATATTTTATGATCCTTAATAAGATTTAGAAATTTAAATCTTCAATCACCTTAATTCTAGGAAGAAATTGCCTAGAAAATAAAATAAACATAATAGAAAAATTTGAGACTACATATTCACCTATTTTAAATAGGTATTATTTATCCAAATATAATATTTAAGATATATTATTTATCCAAATATAATATTCAAGACAAATAATTATTTGGGTATTACAATATGTAGTCACATAATTAACCATTGGTTAATTAATTCCAAAGTGAAATTTGGATGAAAATATAATTGATAAATTCACCTTTGTATTTTTAGTATTTATTTACTAAAATTCAATATTTTATATTAGGGTATATTATGATCCCTAAACAAAATCTCAAGATTCACACTTGATCTATTTAAAACTCAAGGAGAAATTGCTCATAAATTTATAATAAACAATATCCCAAAATTTGAGACAATATACTCTCCTTTTACTATAATGTAGTATTTATCAAAATATACCATTTATGATAATTAGGGTTTTTACGGTATTACAAGCTGCCTTAGAGAGAACTCGGAGAAGAGGTAGACGAAGAAGAAGGAACAAAGAAAATTTTGGGTGGAAGTAAAAAAAAACGATACAAGGACGAGAGGGGTCGGGAGAAGAGTAATACCATTTTGCGTTCCTCGAAGAAGTTATGGGAAGCCATTTATCTATCTTCTTCTACTCCTCCGTTCGCTTATCTATCTGTCATTTTTGTGTGTGCACATCTCAATATATTCAATAAATAAATAAATAACAACAAACAAAAACAATCGATCGAGAACGCAGAAATAAGCAAAACAGACATAATAGGTTTACCTCAAGAGAGGCGCGATTCTGCGGATCGAGACTCGTTCCCCATGGAAATCAAGTTTGGAGCTTTGTCGTCGCTGAGAAGGAGGAGATGAGCAATAAAACAAAGAAATAAGAAATTGATATTTAATTTCAAACTTAAGCCGAAATCTACGTCAATGATTTACTATCGTTGAGTTTCTGTTTCCATGGCTCAACAACAATATATATATATCAACAACAATCCGAGAATCATTCTCGATTGTTGAGATAATATATATATATATATATATATATATATATATATATATATATATATATATATATATATATAAGACGATATATGGATAATGCACTTTTGTGATGACTACTTGAATTTGAAATAATACTCGGCATTTTAATGATTATTGAGACGATATATTATTTTTATAAATCATGTTTGAATCTTATATATTCATGCCAAGATAATGATGATGTAATACCCGGATTTTAGCAAATCTGGAATTCTTGAGATAAGAGAAATTAATGAATATTTTGATGAAGCAAATTCATGAGTTTAAAACTATTATAGAAAATTGTTATAATTGTAGAGTAAATTGTCGAAAAAGTTACGTAAAAATCAGATGAACAAAATGACTAAAAATGCAATGATAGTGATAAAAACAGTCTAAAAACATTATGATAAATACGAAAGATCATGAAAGATTACGAGAAAATTATGGGAGTGTTATCTTTCATTATAAGAATTTAATAAATTATTTTAGAGGAAATAACTTGAAGAAATGTTTAAAAAAGCATTCCAGAACCATAAAGTTAAATGTATGGTAAAATCCTTAATTAAGAGATTAAGGCTGGTAATTAGCATAAAATATATTTACTAATTAGGTTAAGAAGGATTAAGGAAAAAATTAGTAAATATAAATGTGTGAAGAAATCTAATCCTAAAAGGATCACTAAACGAAGAATTTAGGCCTGATTAAGCCTTAACGGGTAGGGGTAAAATGAGAATTTTTGGTAAAAAATATTATATTTTTAAAAGATGGAAACAATTATGAAAAAATAATTAAAACTTAATTTTAAAATGAGGGGGCCGAGATTCTTAGTATTTTTAATTAAAAATGAATTGTTTAATAATTAAAATGATAATTAGAATAAAATAATAATATAATGCGGTGAGTCGACATATAGGCATCGAGGGAAAGTTAGAAATAAATCCTACACCAAGGTATAGGGATTTAGTCTAAGTCATCAGACTTTTTATAAACCAAGAAATTCTACTTGAATGACTGTCTCCGAGGTCGGTTCAAACCAACAGGTATTTAGGACACCGGGTAGGAGAGAGAAAATGCGAGATAGAGAATTTAGAGTCAATACTTGAAACAAATAGTTGCCGTGAATTAGGTATCTAGTGACTTAGGTCAGATCATATTACAAACCAAAGTGGATTTTTGCCTAGCGTACGACGCTCCGAATTCAATTCCGTAATGTGAGGGCGTCGACCTAAAATCTTCGGCGGATAACGTAATACTCTTAATGAGATCATAAATTTCATTAAACTAGATATTCCTAATGAGAAAGAAAGAAACTTCGAAACTCTGCCGTCAGCATTTCACGATTCGTCAAGATTACGCGTTACGGACACCGATCGGGGAAATTCTATCGGACCGGGCATAAAGTGAGCTTGAGTCACCATTCTTGGACCAATTGCTTGCTGCCAAATCACCCCCCTAAGTCGACCAAGAGCTTCTCATGGACAAGAATTAACCACCAATTAGCCTTGATTTTACATGCTTATAAGGTAGGGAAAAATTACAAGATTTGGAATGTGGAAATTACCAAAGTGGCACAAATTTTGCCTATATAAAGGCATGAGCACCTCTTGGATTTTCACATCCATTCTCAAGCTAGAAACCAAATCTAGAGAGAGGTTCTAGAGAGAGAAGCTCTGGAAAAAATTCTGCCTAGCTCCGAGTAAGTTCTTCTGTCCTTAGTTTTTAGTTTCCGTAGTTCTTTCGGTAGTTATAGTAGAACTGTTGTTTTGATCTAGGAAATTTTAGAATATGTTCCTATACTTGTTTTTAAGCCTCATTGCATTGAAAGATGCCTGACGAGGTAAAAGCATAGTGGGGATAATTTTGAAATTGAATAAGGTCAAAGTAACGAAGTTCTGGCGAAATTCCACCAAATAGGGGTAGTAGGGGCAAAATGGTCCTTTTCACCTAAAATGCCTGTTATGCTGCCAAATATTCATAAGTGTGTTATTATTCTGATTAGAATACTTCGACGTCGAACCGCGTCGAAATTCCATCGTTCCGCCGTTTGCCGCCGTTTTATTGCTTTTACGTACGACCGTCAAAAAGTACCGTTTTTAGCCGGAAGAGCCGGATAACTGCAATTAAGGTACGGACGCGTACTGTAACCCTAACTCGATGCTGCTTATATACTTTTGCGTTATAGATACGTTCATAAACTGAGGTTCTGTTGAGAATCGTCAGTGATACTTACAGCTTTACCCACGGATTATAGAATTGGTAATGCCGTTTGAGTTATTCCTAGCGCTGAGGACACGTTGGTGGCGTGGCACTCGGATATGTGCGAACTAGTCGAGAGAGACCTTACATACCGCTTTGTGCTTATCTTCTCCATGTTATTGATCATACATCTCGCGTTTGCTTTTGTGATGATATGTTGTATTGAAATGAATATCTGTTGTACGTATACTGTTTTATTTGAGCATAAGGTTAACCGTTACCTGAGATCCATATGTGGAATGGATCTCAACTGTAGCATCAGGGTCTGGAGGACCGATGTTTGGCGACCGAGGCTAGCAGCTGGAGTAGGCCAAGACGTGTCTACATTATCTATCGTTTTCTTTCGTTTCTTTAACTTTTAAGAATTCTGGATGACTGTAATCCGATACATTTACACTATGGTCCATGTTTTGAATGTAATATAAATTACTTACTCGCTCCAATGCTCTACTCTGATTACTCTGCTTGAAATATTTGGAAACGTTTTTTTAAAAAAAAATTCCGCCGTTTTCAAATGGGATGTTACAGATGACGTGGAGCGGTGATGGTTATGGAGTGATGATGAGAGTTATTATATATATAATACCACGTGGTATGCCACCACTCAGTGCATAGTGGATGGCTTTGATATTTTCAAGGCTCTTGGTATCACCATTTTCCTTTGACCGGGTTAAAGGTCAGCCCTTGGGACAGTGACACCTTTCCATATTCGAAGGAAAGAGAACCCATGGTCCGATATAAGTTTTATAGTCTTTGGTCGGGCTATACCTCATTATTGGAGAGCTTGGTGTTTGTTGGTTATGATTAGTTTTGATGATGTCTTATATAGATGCCATTGTTAAAAGCAAAAAGATTGAGTAGTATATTGAGTAATATATTTATCTCCTACATTGACTACATTGACTAACTGCTATATTTAATGTAGATTATTCCAAGTTAAATTAAGGAGAATAATCAAGAAGGAGATAAGAGATGAAAGAAAGAAGTACTTGCAGAGGTTGTCAAGAAAGCAAGATGTTATCAATGGATTTTGGAGGATAAGCAAGAAGAAGAGAAGAGACTAGAGAAAGATGTTATCAAAAGAACTTGCACAATATAATAGGAATATCAACCTTCAAGTTCTTGTGATACTGGAAGTCTCTATGATAGCAGAAGTTGGAATGAAGCTTCATCACTTTATGGATATTGAAGAAGGTAGAAGCTGTAAAGAATGATGAGTCCAAGTTGAATGATGAAGAATGATCAAGTTGGGAGATGGAAAAAGGAAGAACTTGTTGAATGGAATGAAGATATCATTATTCAAGTTCTTATATTGATGTTAGAAGCCTCCAAGATCATATGGAAGTTGGAATGACTCAATTTAGAGTTAAGACAAGGAAAAATCAGCTTTAGGAGTCAATACTCGAGTATGCAGTGTTTTCAGCATCTCTGGCCTCTCTGGACTTGCAATACTCGAGTATGAGAGCCAATACTTGAGTATGCAGCGTTGATCAGCTCTGTTTCACGTTCAGCATGGGCGACGTCTGGTAATTTGATGATATATCCCAAACCAGAGATCGGATTGAAGTGAAATCATTGGCATATGAAACTAGACTCCCAATGCGTCATTTTGATATAACATTCAAACCAAAAATAGTTCATATGAGAGAGATATGATTTGTGGAAGATGACAGATAAATCCACACCACACAGCAAACCAAGCTTCAATAATTTGGGTGTAAATCACAAACTAAAAATCGGATTGAGATGAAATTGGTGGCATGTGAAAGTAGACTCAAAGGGCTTTCCATCAAGACTTGAACCAACCAAAATGGAGTTCATACCAGAGAGATATGGTCTTCGAAAGTTGACAGTTATTTCAAGAAAGCTCAACAAAGTCAAACTCGAGTATGGGTATCTATACTCGAGTATGGACTTACCAGAGAGTTGCTCAAATTTGATTGAACTAAACAATACTTGAGTATACTAGGGTAAACTCAAGTATTGTCCTTACAAGAGAGCACTCCAAGTTTTTACACTCGAGTATGAGTTTTCATACTCCAGTATGGATCACACAGAGACTACTTGAATATTTGCTTAAGTCTTCTATACTCAAGTGTACATATGCATACTCAAGTATAAGTCATACGTAAAGATACTAAAGTTTTGAACTTAAGCATACTCGAGTATGTAGTCACAAACTCGAGTATGATACAAACGAAAGAAATCTTTCTTTCCCAAATACTTTGAAAACTCAAGTATGACTTTGTATACTCAAGTATGGATTTGAAACAGATTTCACAAAACCTTTCAAAATTATTGCATACTCGAGTATAGCTGTACACACTCAAGTATAGGACATACGTAAAAGTTCTTTCTTTTTGAAAGACTTACATACTCAAGTATAGATCTACATACTCAAGTATAGAGATATTGGACTTAAACTTATTTTCATATTAAAAGGTTCACACTTGAGTATGTAATGACAAACTCGAGTATGACTCCTACTTCAAAGACATGGTCCAAAGCTTAAGTCACGATGTTCCTCTCTGTAAGAATCATACTCAAGTATCACTCATCATACTCAAGTGTAGACATTAGTGCACGCGACACACTCGAGTATAGAAGAACATACTCAAGTATGAGTCGAAGAATTTGAAACTCAAATCTCGACAAATTTGTGAAACATTCATGTTTGATCTTAATACTTCCCATTATTAATTCTCTATATTCCTAGCTATGTTTAACCACTTTGTTGATGAGTTTCAGATGAATTAGAGGATGATTAACGAAGTTTTAAAGCTAAAGCAAAAAGGGTGTCAGAACATTAAATGCTGAACCAAGAAAAGTTGCATACTTTTGGGTAATCCATCTGCACACACTTGCAAAGCAGAAAAGAATGATTACCACTTCCAGCAAACACTACTCCAACGGATTAATTTGCAGAGAGTCAACTCTGAACTTCTGCACCGCTGGATTAAGTGAAGATTAGTGAGAGAAGACACCAAAATCGCCTTCCAACATGCTATATTCCACGAAATGCACACAAATGCCTATATTTTCGAATGGGTTCAAGTCTCGAACGGATCTATAACGGTCATAAGCTTCAACTAGTATAAATACCTGAAGATTTGAAGACTCCATACGAAATACGTAGTACACGTAAAGCGAAAAACGCAGAGACACAAGCCGACATTTTCAAGATGCTAATACTCTGATTTTCATATCATTTACTCTCTGTTCTTAATGTTTACATAGCTTATCATAGAGAGTGAGATGACTTGTACTTGTGCTTCAGTGTTTATTCATTCACTTCTGAGAGAGAGAAGATTCATTGTAAACATCCTATCATTCTATCTGTGAGATACTCAAGATTGGGTAATCTTGAGTGGGAAACACATTGTGTTGATTACAAACATAAGGAGTGAATCCTAGGGAGAGGATTACTTCAAGTACGTAGTTTGTGATCAAGCAAGTATATTGGTTACGCTTTGTAAGGGGGAGTGAATCCTAGTGAGAGGATTACTTCAAGTACGTAACGTGTAATCGTGTTGAAAGAAGATAGTGGATTGAAAATCTCAAGTGAAGCTTGGGACCGGACGTAGGTCAAGGATTGGGCCGAACCAGTATAAATCCTTGTGTCTTGCTCTTCTACTCTCATCTTAGTTTATCTCTGTTTTTAGTGTTCAAAAACAGAGGTAGCCGGAAAAGTCTCAGTTTGCATATTCTCTTCCCTTATCTCTTATATTTCAAGCATATATATATATATATATATATATATCTCAATATGCATACATGTTTGAATGATTGACTATTGCTTTATCAATTATTATTGTCATTCAAACTTTCTTTCAATAAGTTGCGAAAAGAATTTTAAAGTTTCAAAAGTTTTATCAAACACCCAATTCACCCCCTCTTGGGTGATAGCCCGGTCTTTCAGTGTTGTCTTATCATAGAGACTACATCTATTACGTTACAGCCTATGGGTTCTGTCAGCGGTTATAAGGATGTGGGGTGATAAGGATTGTCTGGGTATTGATCTGTTGCTTGGCATGTTATATATGTGATTCATGATATGAAATTTGATTTAGAAATTGCGATACAGAAATTGTGATTTAATAAATTTGTAAATTATATATCTGGCACTTTGTTATATAAAATGTTCCACTTGACACCTGACGAACACATATTAGCATTTATAATGAGCTGGATTGATGGTTGCAAATATTTTTTAGGTGATAGTTCTCATGTGGGTCAATCAGGGAAGGCTCGAAAGCTTAAACTACTTTGATAATGGTAATGCTTCCACCCTTTTGGTACATGTTGAATTATTGTATATTGCCACATTAGGGCTCACTCAGCATGCTCAAGTATATTTTTGGATATTTTGGCAAATTTTGAAGTATTATTTGGTTAAAAAAATAATATGGATTTAGTAAAATCTAAAGCTTAACTGTGTGCTAAAACTTTTTAATGAATGGTTTAATTAAGTTCATAATTAATAATTGTCCTTTAAAAGGGAAGATGTTACAAGATGCACTACCTGAACTTTTATAATAGTCTGGGATTCATAGATGAATCCCAGAGTAACCGTTAATCTCATATTCAGAGTATAGACAGAGTATGTAAGAAAAACCATAAACACAACCATAAGAATTCAATTAATAAGTTGCACACAGTGAGGCACAAAGTCTAATCCGGAACAAGCAGTCTCTACACATCATAGACTGTAGGGCACGACACACAACAAGGCCCTAGTCGCACACAGCGAGTTCCGGTACCAAAGCGCTTAGAAAATAATAACACCGAATGCATACTCAATCATGGTAAAACATACATACAAAGTCATACAAAGTATATGAGATTAGGGTTACTTACCTGCAAACAACTTATCAGTTAATTAATCAATTCTGGCAACTCATGAGGAATTATAGACCTAAAGTAATACAGTACAAGTGGTGTCATCATCAATATAGTCTTCCCCTTTTAAAATATGTAACTACACACTTGTATGAAGGATTGTTTCTCTATTTGGAACTCATTAATTTTCTTTATCAATGAGTATCTTTTCATAGGTCATTTATCTTTTATTTTCGCCTATATCCAGAAAATTCTAGAAATTTTAACCAACTTTCATAACTAATTGTAGAAAAATCCGATTGAGATGTTCCAAAAATCTATGTGACTCTTGACATGTCTATTTTTGACTAAAAATACTTTCCAAGACCAGATTCAGGCAGATCATTCCCAATTTACGAAAATACCCTTGCTGATTTTAAAGCTACTTGTAATACCCAGATTTTAGCAAATCTGGAATTTCTGAGATAAAAGAAATCAACAAATATTTTGATAAAGCAAAATCATGAGTTAAGACTATTATAGAAAATTGTTATAATTGTCAAGAAAATTTTCGAAAAGTTACGTAAAAATCGATGAACAAATGTCTAAAGATGCAATAATGGTGATAAAAACAAATAAAGACATTATGATAAATACCGAAAGATCATGAAAAAATTATGAGAAAATAATGGGAGTGTTATCTTTCATTATAAGAATTTAATAAATTATTTCAGAGGAAATAACTTGAAGAAATGTTTAAAAAGCATTCCGTAACCATAAAGTTAAATTTATGGTAAAATCCTTAATTAAGAGATTAAGGCTGGTAATTAGCATAAAATACATTTATTAATTATGTTAAGAAGGATTAAGGAAAAAATTAGTAAAGATAAATGTGTGAAGAAATCTAATCCTAAAAGGATCACTAAACGAAGAATTTAGGCCGAATAAGCCTTAACGGGGGCGTGGGTAAAATGAGAATTTTTGGTAAAAAAATATTATATTTTTAAAAAATGGAAAAAATTATGGAAAAATAATTAAAACTGAATTTTTAAAAGAGGAGGTCGAAATTCTTAATATTTTAATTAAAAAGAATTGTTTAAATAATTAAAATGATAATTAGAATAAAATAATAATATAATGCGGTGAGTCGCCTTATATAGGCGAAGAAGGAAAAGTCGAAAATAAATTACACAGTAAACCAGAGGTAAAAGTCTTTTCGACTGATCAAATTAAGTACAAGTGAAATTCTACACGAAGAAAGAATTTACCGTACGTCGATTCTGCAACCGAAAACCCTAATTTCTAATAAGACGAAAAGCTGACCAGATAGAGAAAATGCAGATAGAGGATTTAGAGTCAATACTGAAACAAGTAGTTGCCGTGAATTAGGTATCTAGTGACTTAGGTCAGATCATATTACAAACCAAATGATTTTTACCTAGACGCCGACGCTCCTAATTCATTTCCGTAACCGGACGCGTTTGTCCGAATATCTTCCGACGCACCGGAGAATACCTGGATATGATCAAAAAGAGGATCCAAATAGATAATATGAAAGAGGATGAAAAGACCTTCAAAGTTACACGCCCGGATTTTTGAGTTTCGCGAAATCGCGCGAAACAGACACCGATCGGTAGCTTTATCGGGAGGCCATAAAGCAAGAGCCATCATGGATGACAACTCATCCATTGACTTTTTGGGCTCTTAGATGTCGACCAAGACCTTGAATGGTCAAGATTGCTTCTCCCAAAACCCTAGATCCAACTGCCAGAATCATATCTGAAGACTTTTTGTTAATACCCACCTTGTCCCACCCTTCTTCTAAAAATAGAGAGCACCCCTCCTCTCATTCTTCACACCAAAATTCGAAACCTAGAGAGAGGTTCTAGAGAGAGAAGCTCTGCCAAAGTTGTGCCTTAGCTCCGAGTAAGTTCTTCTATCCTTAGCTTTTAGTTTCCGTAGTTCTTTCGGTAGTTATAGTAGAACTGTTGTTTTGATCTAGGAAGTTTCAGAATATATTCCTATACTTGTTTTAGGCCTCATTGCATTGAAAGATGCCTGACGAGGTAAAGACATAGTGGGGATAATTTTGAAATGGAATATGGTCAAAGTAACGAAGTTCTGACGAAATTCCGCCAAATTAGGGGTAGAAGGGCAAAAAGGTAATTTTTACCTAAAATGCCAGTAATGATGTCAAATCACTAATGAAAGTGATATTACTCCTATAGGGCATCGTAAACTCGATTTGCTTTGCCGTTACGCCGCCCGACGTGCCGCTTATCGAACATTTCACGTTTTTCCGTAAAAAGTACGTTTTTCCGCCGTAAGTACCTAACGTCGTCAACGAAGGTACGGACGCGTCCGTAACACTAATCTTGTACTGCTTAAATGCATATATGTGATAGATACGTTCGTAGACCGATATACGTACATTTTTACACGGGTTATAGTCATGATAACGCCGTATGTTTTTCTAGCGCCGAGAACACGAGCGGTATCGTGGCACCGGTGAATAGTGCAAGCTTATTGTTGTTTTACATTGTGGGGCTTTACATACTGCGTAATGCTTATGTTTTGTTGGCATAATGATCATGCATCTGCTGTATGCTTATGTAGTGATATACTTTGTTGTATTGTCTAGAATATCTCGTTATCTCGTATACCGTATTGTTTGGGTTTGAGATTAATCACTACCGAGATTCAATGCGGTGAATTGAATCTCGCCTATAGCTTCGTGATCCGGAGGAATACGGATCGAAGATCGAGGCAAGCAAAGACGACGCAAAATGCAGCCGAGACTTGTCTATCTTTACCGCTTTCGCTTATTCACTTTCAAACTCTAGGATTAATGTAATCATTACAATGTTACACCGTGGTTGATGTTTGTTATGAATCGCTTACTCTTCGCTCCAATGCTCTACTCTGATTTCTCTGCTTGAAATATTTGGAAACGTTTTAAAAAAAAAAAAAAAAAAAAAAAAAAATTCCGCCGTTTCAAATGGGATGTTACACTACTTAATTTATATTTCTTCATATTTTGACCTTAATACTTCCAAAATCATACTCTATGTTATTCCTTATACAAAAGTCCATTTTAAACACTTTAAAACCATCAAAATCACCAAAATAAAATCATATCATCATGTTCTAGTTATTGGACAAAATCCGTTTTAAAATCACAAGAGATTAGAAAGATGACTTACTTGTTCTAAGTCCTTACTTCTTTCACACCTCTTCTTGAACTCCTTTGTAAGGGTAACTAGGGCTTCAATAATATCATACAAGGGTATTAACTAATACTTCAAACATAACTACATGAATTTGAAAGAAGTAGAATGAATTTCATAACTTCCTTACCTTGACTCAATCTTCCTTGCACTTTTTCTTGTTTATGACTCTCCCAACTCTCTTCTTTTATCTCCTTTCTTGTATGTGTGTGGCATCTTCTTGCTTGCCAAGTGAGGGGTAAAGCCCTTTATATAGAGGTCCTTGGCACAAAATATCTCTTTACAATTTTACCAATTTACTCCTTGTAATTATCCATGGTAATTTTCTAGGTTCTTTTTCATTTTTCTAGAGAAATCTTGATTTCTCTTGTTTCTCCTCCTTGGCCATGCCATGTGTCACCCTAGGGCACAAAATATCTTTTCCATGTATTAATTTAGGCTAGGTTAAGGTCTCTTTCTTGGTTCTTTTTTATTGGCTAAGAAGTCCAAGATAATTGATTTCTTTCTTTGCATCATTTGGCTTACATCACACTTATTTAATGTAGCCTCCTTTGTGGTTGAAATCCATTGCTTAAGAAAGAAGATAATTAGGTGTCAATTACCCTTAATCATGGATGTTTGTCCTTATCATAATCCTCTTTAAATATTATGATAACACTTGGCATCTTAGGTGTTCCTTTCTATGATCTTTAATCCTTATCCTTCCATGTGTCTTTGTATCTTTCCTCTCTTGTCTCCTTCTAGGGGCAATTTTTGACTTCCTTGGAGGAGTCATTTATGTCTTTAATCATTTTTTGGTTGCCCATCCGGTATCCAGAGCTTTGCCCTGACTAATCCAGATACGACCCGGGTCACACACTTGGCTATGGTGGGTGAGTCTCCCAGCAGGGCTTTTTTGCATTCACAAGGCTCGAACTCGAGACCTTGCTTAAGCGACGCAAGCTGCTTACCACTTGTGCCAACCCCCATTGGTTATGTCTTTAATCTTTATTAGATGAAGGTGTCCATGTGTCCCCAAAAATAAATCTTTAATTCATATAAATACAAGTAGCCATGTTCTAGATGTTTTTCCCATTAACATGTGATAAATCCATTTCCTTCCCTCTTGCCTTATCCAATTCAAAATTCTTGGCCTTTTTGGAAGATAATTATGTCTTCCAACTTGTATTAATTATAGGTAAATAAGTGTCTTTTTCCATGAAGCTAAATAACCTCATATCATGGCACTTATCTTTCTAGCGTTTTCCAAATGATTCTTATCTCCAATTTTGTGTAATTTGCTTTGTCTTCACTCTTTCCTCCTAGCCATGCGCCATTTTTCACGAGTCAAGGGAGATTTTATGCCTCTTTGATCTCATTTGAACTTATGTTCACATGTCAAATTATGATGTCATCATATGACATAAGCATATTCAAAATCAAGGGATATTTGTTGATGATCTTCTTTACTTTTGCCAAGTGTGCTAGTTCTTGAATTTTCCATTGTCTTCTTATGCCTCTTCTTTTTAGGTGCAATAATGATCTTTTATTAGCCAATTAGATTAGAAAAATATCATTTGCCATGGATTTAATGAAAATTCCAATAACATGATACTAATTAACTCTATACAATAATTTACATGAAAATGGGATTATTACCAAAAAAAAAAAAAAAAATTATGGTTACTTTTGCACTTTTGGTATAAGTTAAAGGCTATTTTAACTCCTTAACCTTTCAATAAAAAGCTCATAGTAATGAACATTAATAGATTATTAATGTCACGCCATTACAAAAAGGCTTTTTAGACCGGATGAAAAACACCTCTAAGACCGGATTTGGAACCGGTCTCGATACAAGCGGGCTAAAAAGTTTGATACTTTTAAGATCGGTTGAGCAACCAGTCTAAAAAATAATTTTTAGATAGGACTTTTAAAAAATGAGGTCTTAGAAGTAAGACATTTTAGACTGGAGCTTTTAAACAACTGATCTTAAAAATAAGTTGGCAAAAATAAAAACAAACAAACAAAAATCTCCCCCTTCTTAGCAAAACCACAACCACCGTCGGACAAAAATTGTAGTAGCGTCATGGTTACTTTTGCCCTCTTTTATAATGTTTAATTATGGCTACTTTTGCTCCAAAACATAGTTTATGATTAATGTTGCACGTTGCAGAAAAATTAAAGGTTATTTAAGCATTTAACCCTAATAATAAAGCAACTCATTTATGGCTAAAGCAATTCATTTATTGGGAGAGAAGAGGATCTCAAAAATTGAAATTATTTGGAATGGTCGACTACCAAAATAAAAATTAACATAGTAAATTACCCTTAATTAAATCCCTACAATTTTTCTCACCACGTACTCTAATTTTCTTATTATTTAATAAAATAATCAATTTTATTCTAATTAATTCAAAAATTAAATTTAGTCATAAATTGACTTAGTTACTTAAATTACATTATATTTATAATTACTTAAATTGACATTGCAAATTTTGTAGGGTTAAGGGGCAAAAATGCCCATCAACTTTTTTCAGGGGAGCATCCAGCACCATAAGCTTTCTTTGGGTGCAAAAATGCTCCTGAACTTCTCCAAATATAGCAAAAATGCCATTACCGTTAAGTAAGCTAAACGTCTGTTACGTTTTTCACCAATTTTTCCATGTCTCAACTCTAACAACTCACCATCAATCATCTTAGTCAATCTCTCTCTCCCTCAATTCTTCCCCACTCTCTCTCCTTCCACACCCCCGAGATGCTCAATGCTCTCTCATTGCCAACAATCTCATCACTCCCCATCACTCACCACCACCTACTTATCCATTGCCTTCATAGTGACCACGGCGAGGAGGATCAAGAGCCGACCTCACCATCCTCTTTCTTTGAGCATTTTCGACAGCTGAGGAGAGAGCATAGTAGAGAGCACTGTCTTCTTCTTAGAGTGAACTAGAAGAGGCAGCAAAAAAATTTATTCATTGTTCATCGTCCTTGTTGCTGAAAAGAGAGTAGTGGCTGGTGAGAATCAGAGAGGGAGAGCTTGTGAACCAGAGAGGAGGACTTCAAAGCACTGTTCATCTTCTCTGTTGTTAGACCAGAGGTGACAAGCTAGAGAAGAGAATAGGAAGTCTCCCGTTTCTTCTTTTCTAAAATAATTCAACGGTGAGAAGGAGACAAAGACCAGGGGTACATCGGAGTGGACGAAGCAAGAAGGAATATCATCCACTAGTTTGATTTTTCTTTGAACTTTTCTTTGCTGAGATGGTTTTATTTTGTTGATTCTTCAATAGTGGAATAGAGTGAAGGTGGTTTTGGGACCAAGTGAAGGGGGTGATGTTATGGATGATAGAGAAAGTCGTGAGGGAGAGGGTGAGAGGAGAGATAGATGAGTTTTTTTTTTCAAAAAAAAAAAAATCATTTAAAAGAATAAAAGAGAGCATGACAGATGGGGATGAGATAAAATTAATGGGTTGGTGCATTGTGATTGGACAATATATGGATGAGGTGATATTAAATAACACCTGGACAATTAGTGTGGGACCCACTAAACTTAAAAGTAACGCCAGTTTGCCTCAATTAACGGTAATGGCATTTTTGCTATATTTGGAGAAGTTCATAAGCATTTTTACACCCAATGAAAGCTTTTGGTGCAGATGCTCCTACGAAAAAGTTGATGGGCATTTTTGCCCCTTAACCCAATTTTGTACTCAAAGTACTAGTACTCTTATTTAGGTTCTTACCAATTAAATTTTCAATGAAGAATTTTTTTTTTCCCAATTTTTCCTAAAATATAATTATGTTACTATTTTGAAAATTTTCCCAACAACAAATTAGCTTTTTTTTCTTTTTTTTATATTTTTAATTTTAATATTCTCTTAAAATTATCACAATAAATACATTTAATATATACCTATTAAAATTATCACTATAAATACATTTAATATATACCTATTATTTAATGAAATTTATGTTCTTTTCAGTCTTTTTACATCTAAATTTGCTTTTCAATTAATTATCTAAATAAGTGTCATTTGGAAAAATCACTTTTGTTACTATCTATCCAAATATAAATCACATTACACAATGTGACTTTTACCCAATTTTTAGTTTCCAAACGTCAAATTGAAAAAAGTCATTTTTATTACCGCCTATCCAAACAAACACACATAGCAACATTAGACTCAAGTTCAGGACATCATCCAAGCGTAATGGATAGCGCTGCCATTAAGACAATTTATTCACATTCTATATAACAATAAAAAAAATTAGAAAAATGATCAAAACTTTGAATTTGATATTCACTTTGAATTTACGATTTTGTAATGTATATTTTTTTATTTTTTTATGGTTTAGGTTTGTAGAAAAAAAAAATCTGTATATTGTTTACAAAAGTTTGAATAACGCAGTATAAAAAAATTTAAAAAGAAAAAAGAAAAATAATATGGATTGGCGGGTTATGGGTTGGGTTGGCTAAATGTCAACCCATATTGATGCGGTTCTTTTTTGCCCGAACTCATATGATCTCAACCTATGGTGGGTTAGCATAAACCTGGTGGTTTGGCCCATATTACTAGCTCTATCTATTAGAATGCTTGAGAACGTGTGAGTTTCACAAATTCACTTGAGTTTCAAAATCATAATAAAACATCAAATTCAAAGTTTCAAACATTATAAATTAAACATTCATCACAAGTCAACACATTACAAAATAAACATAAATCCAAAAGCCATCATTAACATTCAATACAATCAATAATTAGTTGATATGATTGGTGTTAGATTACACAATACACTTAGAGAAGTCAACCTTTTTAAAATAAATAAAAACAGTCCAACCCGTCACGGGTTGGGCCCATATGGGTTCGGGCAAAAGATAACCACATCAAAACAATCCTACTTTTACAAAACCTAAGCAACCCATTTTTTCGGGTTGGGCAGGTTCGGCCCACAGTTAAAGTCCATATTACTAGCTCTACTAATAGAGAGTCACATCCTCTTATATTTGGTTTTCATTGGTATACAAAATGAGGTTGTTAAATCCCATAAAAACAAATAAATATGTACATCCTTTGAAATAAATTCGGTATTGCTTTAGATATTCACTACAAACAAACCAAAAACATTTTTAGCGATGGACAAAATCCATCCAAATTAGAGAAAATCCGTCACAAAATTGTTTTCTAACGGAAAAAACTTCCTCGCAAAAAATTTTGTCCCAAATGAAACTTGCGATGGATTTTGTGACATCTGTCGCAATTTGCGATGGAAAAAATTTGTCGCAGATTGCGACAAATTTTTTACAAAAAAATCCTTTAAATAAAGCGAACTGTAACACCCCATTTTTCAAAAGCGAAATAAGATAGTATTATCAGAGTAGAGCATTAGAGCAGATAAGAGAGTGAGTAACTGATAAGTATGTGACAAAATACTATCTCTGGCATATTCAGTTGGTTACAATAGCGGTACATTTATCCGAGTATTCAAAATTCTAACTACGTAGAAATATAAATACATCTCCAAAATAAAACTCCAGCCGAGTCTTCACGCGTGCTGCTTACCCTTGTCACCGGCTCCCGATCCTCCGGATCCTGAAGCTATGGTAAGTGTTGAGATTCAATGCCCATTGAATCTCAAGTAACAGTTAACCTCATGCTCAAGTATAAACAATATATGTATGACAGATATTCATAACATTACAGCATTAACCAATACATAGCACATAGCATATGTAAGGTTATAACAACACAACAATACATAGCACACAGCACATGTAAAGTTATCCACATTTGCACTAACCAGTGCCACGATAGCTCCTCGTGTCCTCAGCGCTAGGAAAACAATCTCACGGCATTATCAAGACTATAACCCGTATAAAGCTGAATGTATAAACAGTAACCTAAGACAGAGTCTTAGCCACGGTGCATGACCCAAGACAAAGTCTTGTTCATGACTCTATGAAATAATCTATCACATATAAGCATACAAGAAGCATCAGAGTTAGAGTTACAGTACGCGTCCGTACCTTAGTCCGTAGAGCTAGTGGTACGTTTGTCCGTTCGGTACAATTCCTGATTTTTCCCGGATGTCCTATGACAATATCACCGCATTATTCACTTTATAAATAATATCCTAAGAGATATCTTAGCCACTATTGACGTTTTTACCCCTGGTGGATTTGTTATTCCAATTATATCCTTTCATTTTCTTAAAAACGCTGATTCAACATTTCTGGGCAGATTTTTCGGTAACTTTGAAAAATCATAATTAATTCCACAAAAATCGAAACGAGGTTCCGTAAAATTCCTTGGAATCCTTAGGATGTATATTTTTGAGGAAAAAATTGTTTTCCATGGAAATATATTAATCATTCCCAGTTTAATGTTTTGCAACCTTTATCCAGAATTTTTCCAGAAAATGTAGCCCAGATTCAATATTTTTTTCCCCTTGCAAAGAACTCAAATGGCTACGAATTTAGTATATTTAGAAAGCCCTAGATGTCTAATTTAACCATGAAAAATATCAGAATTTAATAACTTCATCTTCTCCATAAAATCATGGCCTCAACGTTGCCGACTCAAAACTTCCAACCGTAAATTTTACTGCATTTCGCTACTTTGATCCTCAACTTTCAAGAATTTTGCTCTACCATATTTTTCATCAATTTTTCGAAATAATCTTATTTTTAACCATAAAAACATGAAAACAAAACTACTCTTGAAGATTCAAGATCAAAGCACAATCTAACTATGAATTTAAAGACTAAAACTTCAAGAACTTACTTGATCTTGCTTCTACTCCTTCAAGCTACTCCTCATTCACTCTCTACTCTTTAGAAATCACCTCTTGGAGCTGATTTGGTGTGAAGAATGAAGAGAGCAAGCCCTCCTATTTATAGGAAAAACTCCACATGAGAAAGGACCAAAATGCCCTTTAACTCCTCCTCCAAGCTTTCTTTTTCCTCTCTTTCTCCCTCTTCAATTCGTCCTCCCCCCTCTCTCTTATCCTCTTCCATTTCATTAACCATCTTATCCTATCCTCTTCCAAATTGTCCCCTTATCCCATGTGCCTCTTATCCCATGTGTGTGTTTAGATAATATAAAACAATTATTCTCCTTCTTTCTCAACAAGGCAACCGTCCCCCACCCCTTATCCTTGGCTCTTTAAATTTTGCTTTCTTTAAGTCTAACAAATAAAGACTCTAGCTTCCTATTGGTTCTCCCAAATTCACATGGATTTAGCTTAATTGTGTAATTAATTAAAACCATTGAATTTAACTTTATTAAACTTAATCTTGGCCTTCCATTTGTGTTAGAAAAATCCTACTTACTATTGAAGATCTTTATTTTATAACACATGTGCTTTGATTAAGATTTATTAAATAATTCCACACTCTCTCCCATGTGAATTTCGTTATATGCAATCAAAGAAATATATCCCATAGAAATAAAAGCAATCAAGCATATAACACATGTGCTTTGATTACGAATGTGCATTCCACACTTCTCCTTATTATTATTTTTGTAGTATTAAACGACATAATAGTAATCCATTTATTCTATCAACTGGTAACACTACAAAAATAATAATAATAATAATAATAATTGTTTAGTGACGGACAAAATCTGTCTCTAGAAAGAGAAATTCCGTCACAAATGATCATAAAAAAACATCCAAATACATCATCAGTTACTATTAAAGCTGCTGAATACCCCCAAGTCTAATTAGCCAAAATCACAAGTATAATTCATAAGATGGGTTGTATACCTTGGTAGTTAACCCCTCTTTTGCTTCTCTCATTAACCAAATTGCAATACCCCCTAGTCTCAATGTTTCATCAAGTACCGTAATATGATGTTAAAGATAATATATTATCACTGCTACTTTGCATAGCTAAGCTTCTTTCTTTTTTCCTCAACTCAAAATATATTAACCAGCATATGTTTATTTTGCATTCAAAGCAAGCAAAAGTCTGACCAATGCATAAAAAGTAAACTCAATAGATTGCCAAACGCCTGTTGTGTAATACTAATAATATATATTTGATAGATATCAGTGTACATATAGAAACATTCTTTTCCTAGCGGACAGGAAATATCAATCAAATCATTAAGGTATAAACCAGTCATTAGATAGGAAGAAGCATACTGTAATTAGGTGACTGTCTTCCACCCAGTTCAGACATACGTTGGCCGCGGAATGTGATTTTAAGCTTCTTAACAACTTCCCATTCTGCCTCAGAAATATTCATTTATTAGTTAAAGCACCCTAAGATAAACGTAAAATAAGACCAAAAAGTCCAAAACTACGAATAATCAAAAGCACCACTGTTAAAAAAAAAAAAAAAAACCAGATCCTCTTACTCTAGCAAAGAAAAGACGCTTCCGAGGTATACCCACTGTTATGGACCCGATTAATGGGCCTGGTAGGGTCAGGTCCAAGAAAAGGACGCCCACGACAGAATCGTTCTAAATCAGGTAAGAGGTCAATTATCCCACGATCATATCCATAACCATGATAGTGCATGTAGTGTGGCGAAAGTCATGCCAATCATGGGAACATTCCATCAGGAGGATCAAAACCGTAGGAGACTACTATAAATAGGGAGGCATTCCTTGGGTGCACGGTACACACACACTCTCTGTTCATTATTCTAGATTCAGTCTCACAGAGCACACACCCCACCTCTCTGGCGATACGCCATCCTTGTGTTGCACAGTGATCTCCGGTTATTCAGTGTTATCTTCCTCATAGATAGCATTGTATGATTCTATCTTGAGTGTTTGGTTATTTGAACATCCTTGAGAGTCACTTGATCCTACATAAATCATTTACTAGTCTATTAAGACTAGACATCTAGACATCCGAGTTACACCTCGGAACACTGGCGCCGTCTGTGGGGACGAGTAAAATTCGAGTCCCAGATCACAAAAAGCTACAAACTCACCATTGCAAATGGCAAACACCAGAAGTCGCAATCTAACAACTCGGCAAGACCAATTGCCAGAATAGACAAGACACCCAAGCACGTGGAAGGGATAATAAGCCTAGAGGAGGCAGAGCGGAAGGAAGATATGACCGGTATGCTCCATTAAAGGCATCTCAAGCTCAAATTTGGAAGGAAGTTTCCATGACCGAGATGAAGAAAGTGGAGCGACCACGACCGTTACGAAATGAGGTCACCCTGGATAAATCTTGGTACTGTGAATTCCATGACCAGCATGGTCACACAACTGACGTCTGCTGGGATCTAAGGGATGCAATCGAGAAATTCATCCGAGAAGGAAAACTTCGTCGCTATGTTATTCAGACCCAGGGGCGACAGAACAAGCGCCAAGGAAACCGAAGTAGAAGCCCGCCCCCCGAGAAGAGGAGACAAGAGCAGAAAAACGTGGGTCGAGGCAATGACGACGAGTTTCCTGATTCAAAATACGACTGCAATGTGATAGTTGGAGGCTTTGACGGTGGAGGAGACTCCATGAATTAGCGAAAGAAATACCTAAAGGAAGTCCTCTCTATAAGGGACCATCCAAAGTTCAAAAAACAATCCACAAAAGCGGGATTACCAATGCTCGGGTTTACGAAAGAAGAACTAGATGATGTAGTGCCAGGGCACCATGACGGACTAGTCATCACGGCAACACTGGTAAATTGTCGCGTTAAAAAGATTTTTATTGACAATGGCAGTGCGGTGGACATAATCCTTATGGATGCGTTCAAGCGCATGAGGTTTGATTCAGAAGATTTGAAGCCATGTAAGACCACTTTAACGGGTTTCAACGGACAGGATACTCGTCCAAAGGGGTTCATTGACCTCAAATTAACGTTAGGGACTAAGGAAGCGTTCAAGTCTAAACTGTTCTGATTCATTGTAGCCGACTTTCCTTCCCCATACAACATGATCTTGGGACGACCAACTATTCATGATTGGAACATGCTGGTGTCCTTGAATCACCAAAGGTTGAAATTTATCAACAAGAAGAACCAAGTTGTTACCGTCAAGGGTGATCAAAAGGATTCCCGGCAATGCTACTTTGAAGCCATCAAAGAAAGTAAGACTTCGAAGGTGGGGGGCTCAGATAAAGACAAAGGGAAGTCGGATAACAAATTCGTCCATGAGGGAGGAAGATAAAATGCAAAGGGTGGAACCAAATGGAGAAGTGGAAGATTTCGTCCTAGGAACTGAGCCAGAAGCAGGTTACCAAAATCGGTAAAACACTGGATCCCGAGATCCGTACGAAGCTAGAAAAATTCTTGAGAGAAAACAAAGACGTGTTCGCATGGAAACCGTCTGAAATTCCGGGGATAGACCCTGAATTTTGCTGTCATGAATTGGCGATTCATCCTGGTTCAATTCCGGTAGCACAAAAGAAAAGGAAGCAAGGTTCGGACCGAGGTATAGCTTTGGAAGCACACGTGAAGGAATTAATGGAGGCCGGCTTTGTTAGAGAAGTGTAGTACACAATGTGGCTCTCCAATGTCGTTATGGTTAAAAAACCTAATGGCAAGTGGCGCGTTTGCACGGATTATACATATCTAAACAAGGTATGTCCAAAGGATGCTTTTCCCATGCCTAACATAGACCAGTTAGTTGACAAATCCTCTGGATTTCAACTTTTATCTTTGGGTAAAGGTGCAAAAATACACATGTGCTTTGCCCTCAGGAGCGCCCAGCACCATATGCTTTTTTTGGGAGCAAAAATACCCATGTGGTTAAGAAATTGGAGCAAAAGTCCCACTGCTGTTAATAAACCCAAACGTCCGTTAGTTTGTGTAACTGGACGTGTTCTAAGCATTCATCCATCTTCTTCCTCTCTCAGCTTCTCATTTTTCCACGTCCACCCATCTCCAGCAAACACAATAGTTCTCATTTATCTCCCGCAAACACAAGTCCTGACCAATACTGTTCTGGTTTCTTGAAACAGAGGTGAATCCCAGGTTCCACCTAAAACAATTTCCCTTATTGCAGGCCTTTCAGCAGTATGTTAAGAACACCATTTATCACCCCGGTTGTGATGGTGGCGTCAAGTGTTCTTCAGCTCAGATTGGCAAGGTCGTCGAAATCGCCGTGAAGGTGGACTACGTGGTGCTGATGATGGGTTTGGATCAAAGTGAGGAGAGGGAAGATCGTGATTGGGTTCACTTGGACTTACCTGGCAAGCAGCTGGAACTCATACACAGCGTTGCTAAAGCTTCCAAGAGGCCTGTCATTTTGGTGATCTTTTCTGGTGGCCCTCTTGACATTTCTTCGGCCAAGTATAAGGGAAATTGTTTGGTGTTCTTAACATACTCACTGAAAGGCCTTCAACAAGGGAAATTGTTTTAGGTGGAACTTGGGATTCGCCTGCTTTCAAGAAACCAAAACAGAGTATACCGGTCGACTCGTGTTTGCCGTAGATAAATGAGAACTATTGTGTTGCCTGGAGACGGTGGACGTGGAAAACGAGAAGCCGAGAGAGGAAGAAGACGGATGAATGCTTAGAACACGTCCAGTTACACAAACTAACGGACGTTTGGGTTTATTAACAGCAGTGGAACTTTTGCTCCAATTTCTTAACCACATGTGTATTTTTGCTCCCAAAAAAAGCATATGGTGCTGGGCTTTCCTGAGGGCAAAGCACATGTGTATTTTTGCACCTTTACCCTTTATCTTGTATGGATGCTTACTCAGGATACAATCAAATTGCCATGCACCCTGATGATCGAGAACAAACAGCTTTTATCATGGACAAAGCAAATTATTGTTATAATGTGATGCCATTCGGCCTGAAAAATGCCGGGCCAACTTATCAACGGATGATGACCAGGGTGTTCGCGGACCAATTAGAGAAGAATGTGGAGGTATATATTGATGATATGATAGTAAAATCTAGAGAACAGGGAAGCCATGTTCGCGATTTGCAACAAACTTTCGATAAATTGTGGAGTCATCAGATTCGATTGAACCCGACCAAGTGCGCCTTCGGAATCCCGTCGGGCAAATTCTTGGGTTTTTTGCTAACTAACCGAGGCATTGAGGCCAATCCTGATAAATGTCAAGCAGTGTTGGGAATGAAAGCTCCGACTAATAAGAAGGAGGTGTAGCAGTTAACTGGATGATTGGCAGCTTTGACGAGGTTTTTGCCTAAGTCAGCCGAAAAGTCGTTACCCTTCTTCAAATTGTTGAAAAAAGAAACCCAAGGAGGATGGAACTCGGAGTGTGAAAGTGCATTTGCAAAAATAAAGCAATGTTTGGCATCTCCGCTGGTTTTGTCAAGACCCAAGCTAGGGGAAACCCTGATCTTGTATCTGTCGGTCGGGGAAAAGGCGATAAGTGTTGTGCTGGTGCGAGAGACTGAAGAAGGCCAAAAATCGGTATACTTTGTAAGCCGGGCTCTACAAGGATCGGAGCTAAGATATCAGAAATTAGAAAAGATGGCTTTTGCTTTACTGACCACGGCGAGACGACTTCGCCATTATTTCCATGGTCACTCAGTTATTGTCAAGACGGACCAACCAATAAGGCAGGTTTTGCACAAACCGGACTTGGCAGGAAGAATGATAAGCTGGGCTATTGAATTGTCAGAATTCGATATCTCCTATGAGGCCCGGCATGCGGTTAAATCACAAGCGTTGGCCGACTATTTAATGGAGTTAACCCCTTCTAATGTGGAAAAGGAAGCAGAAACGAAGCCATGGAAAGTGTTCGTAGATGGCTTATCAAACATAAAGGGAAGTAGAGCTGGAGTCATCGTGGAAAGCCCTGAAGGAGTGTCTATGGAACTCTCCCTCCGACTTGAGTTCCCGACCTCAAATAATCAGGCCGAGTATGAGGCTCTTATTGCCGGTTTGCTGCAGGCCAAGGAAAATGGAGCTAAACAGGTGCGTGTGTCCACGGATTCTCAACTCATGGCATCCCAGATTCAAGGAACTTATCAAGCTAAGGGACCATTATTGGCCAAATACCTGGGGAAGGTCAAGGAAATTATAGCAGACTTTGATGAAGTGACGGTTGCACACATTCCACGAGCGGAGAATACAAGGGTCGATGTCTTATCCAAATTAGCTAGTATGAAGAGCCCTGGAAACCTCCAAACAATAATCCAGCAGAACCTGTTAGAACCAAGTTGTATTATGCTTATCTCGTATTCAAGTGATTGGAGAAAGCCAATCGCCGATTATCTAGAGAGAGGAATTATTCCAGAAGATGTGGCGGAATCAAAAAAGTTGGTGAGAACAGCGTCTGCGTATGTGATGATGGATGATCAATTGTACCGCAAAGGAATACATTCCCCCATGGTGAAATGCCTTAACCCGGAAGAAGCCCAATATGTTTTAGCCGAGATACATGAAGGAATAAATGGGCAACACATGGGCGCAAAGGCATTAGCTCGAAAGGCTGTGAGAGCTGGTTACTATTGGCCTACCATGACCTGAGATGCCAAGGACCATGTCCAAAAGTGTGAGAGTTGCCAAAAACACGCTAAGATAGTATGGATTCACCAGCAGAATTAACGTCAATCTCGGCTCCATGGCCATTTTACAAGTGAGGCATGGATTTGCGGGACCATTTAACCCGGCACCAGGGCAACTGCGATGGTTGATAGTTGCGGTAGATTACTTTACCAAATGGATTGAAGTGGAACTACTAGCGACGATTACCTCGGCTAGAATACAAAAATTCCTTCAAAGGAATATTATATCACGATTCGGGATCATAGCAGAGATAGTCACAGATAATGGAACCCAGTTCATCGATAAAGGCTTCCAACAGATGGTATTATATGTTATGAATAATATACATTTTTTATGGTTTCTTGAATTGAAATAATATTGTCATTTTAATGATTGTTGAAACGATATATTATTTTATAAATCATGTTTGAAATCTTATATATACATGCCAATATTATGACGATGTGGAGCGATGATGGATGTGGAGTGATGATGGGAGTAATTGTGTATACAATACCACGTGGTATGCCACCACTCGGTGCACAGTTGATGGCTTTGACATTTTCAGGGCCCTTGGTATCACCTTTTTCCTTTGGCTGGGATAAGGGTCAACCTTTGGGATAGTGACACCTTTCTCTATTCAAAAGAAAAGGAACCCATGGTCCGATATGAGTTATGTAGTCTTTGGCCCGGCTACACCTCATCATTGGAGAGCTTGGTGCAGTCTTGTTACAGAGACTAAACCTATTATGTTACAGCCCATGGGTTTTGTCAGCGGTTATAAGGGTAGGGGGTGATAAGGATTGTCAGGGAATCAATCTGTTGCTTGGCATGTTATATATGTGATTCATGATATAAAATTTGATATAGAAATTTTATTACAGAATTTGTCATTTGATAAATTTGTACATTATATGTATTTATGCTTTGGTATTTAAAATGTTCCACTTGGCACCTCACAAGCACATATTAGCATTTATAATGGGCTGGATTGATGGTTACCAACATTTTTCAGGTGATAGCTTTTGCGTTGGTCTATCAGGGAAGGCTTCGAAAGCTTAATCTACTTTTTCTAAAAGTAGTGCTTCCACCTTTTTAGGTACATGTTGAATTATTGTATATTGCCACATTAGGGTTCACTTGGCATACTCTAGTATATTTTGGATATTTTGGCAAATCTTGAAGTAATACTTAGTTGAAAAGTATAGGTCTAGTAAAATCCAAAGCTTAAATGTGTGTAAAACATTTTAATGAATGGTTTAATTAAGTTAATAATTAATAAATGTCCTTAAAAATGGAGGATGTTACAGGGGCAGCACATTTAAGGCATGTCACAATATTCTTCCACAAATTATTGTCCATAATCTTTGGTACATGAAAATTTGCTATCCTTCCAATGTTGAGAATTAAACAAATTTACCAGGGGTGCTCTATGCTCATTAAGACAAGACAAAGTCATATATGTAGTGGCAAATCGAGTTGCAGTAGGCCTAATTAAATATTTTCCATTCGTGTATATTCTCAAAAGGCTAATGAGCATTGATCTTGCATAAATATATGTTGTGATTTTTCTACCCCTGCTAATAGTTTCATGTGCAATATAATTTTTTTTTGTCAAAGTCCTCCAACATTAATTCAATACAATGGACTGCACATGGAGTCCAATACAAATGGAACTTTTCTCCATTAATTTTTGTCCAGCTGCTTTATAATTTGCAGCATTGTCGGTTATTATCTGCACCTCATTTTTTTCACCTGCTTTCTTCACAACCTCGTCAAGCGATCTCAAATACTTTATCAGCCGTCTTAAAAATCTCAGAAGTATCTAATGAATACAAAAATACTATCCCTTTGGGACTATTCACTAGAAAATTGTAAATTGAACGCCTTTTTCTATCACCACCCATTTGACATTATGGAACAACCTGTTGTTGTCCATTCATTCTTAAAGTTCTCAAGCAAGGCCTGTGTGTTTTTTAATTCCAAGTTTAAATATTTTTCTTTGATCTCATGATAAGAAGGAGGCTGAAATCCTTGACCAAACTTCCTATAACTTCACACATCTTTGTAAATTTAGGATTTTTTATACAATTAAAAGGTATAGCACTTGTATAAAAAAATCGACCTATTTGTTTACAAGCCTCTTCCCTCAAGTCTCTCTTAAACATATAATTAATGGTTGATTGTGTGTTGCCTACCCCTTTGCTGTTATTTTTTGTATTTCTCAAGAAATTCGTCAACCCTTTCTCTAAATTTTGACGCTCAACTTGTGCATGTGCACCTTGATCATCTTCATCACCTATATCAACCCATATTTTTTTCCTTTTAGATGAAGCACATTTTGCATCATACACAAGCTATAGTATTGTGGTCTTTATTTCTTCAAGAACATTGACACAAGCTTCAACATCTATTTTAGTGCGTGCTAGATGATATTTGAATCTATAAATACCCCCATTAACAATTTTTCCACAATAATTACACTTCACTTTTTTGTCATTCCCATCAACATCCATCCCATGTTTCCATCCTATATTAGATCTATTACCCGAATAGTTTTTTCTACTGTAAAGTATCTTTTGATACATTTGTACTTCAGTAATTATCATTATCCACTCTTAGAGAGAGTATCATTTATTGAAATCATTCATTGTAAGAATCTCAAGTCGTGGGACTTGGAGATTGGGCTATTTGATTACAACTTGTAAGGAGAGTAAGTTCTAGTGAGAGAATTACTCCGAGAGTTACGAGTGCGTAATCCTTTGAGTTAGTGAAATCCCAGTGTGTCTGGGACTGGACGTAGGTCAAGAGGTTGGACCGAACCAGTATAAATTCCTTGTGTCTTGCTCTTTATCCCACTACTTTGTTCTACTCTATTTTAATATTTAAAAACAGAGTTCTTTGAAAAGAATTTTAAAATCCCCAATTCACCCCCCTCTTGGGGATATGCTCCACTTTCACAACCAAGATCTAAGATCAAAAAGAAGGGACATACCTACTCTAGAGTAACCTGTTCCACAAATTCCTAGCATAGGAGCAGTCTCTAAGAATGTGCAGACTATCTTCCACCTCTAACTGACAGAATCCACATAGAGAGGAAGATGCCGCCCAAGAGCTCCTCAAAAGATTAGTAGGGAGCTTATTAAGAAGCACTTTCCACAAAAATAGTCTGATTCTTTCCACTTCATTCCACTTCCAGATCACCTTAAAGAGCTCATCACGCCACGGATCGATTTGGTTCAATTAAAAAAATATGCGCTTTTAATTGAAAAACAACCATCTCCACTTCCACCCCAAGTCGAAAAATCGGATCCAAAGACTCGGCCTGGGGGCAAGACCGGAATCAATCTTTCTAGCCCCTCCTCATTCAAAACACTAGAAAGTTTGATAGTATCCCAACAATCATCCTTCAGCCAATCACCAACGCACGAAGAAACCTCGTCATATCCGTCAGCTGTCTTGTAGTAAAATCTTCCAAACGCAAATTAGATCCCACCCAACAATCTTGGAAGAAACTAACAGTTAGACCCTCACGGACCTACCACTTACCTCCCTGATCAACCAACTCCTTTTGAGCACAAATGAATCTCCAAAGTCTAGAATCTCTAGACCTATAATTTAGCAAAGAGACCTCCTCCCTCTTCATATATTTCTGCATTAAAATATCCGCCCATAACCCCTACACCCCTAAGGTTAACTTCCAAGCCATTTTTGCTCCATAAGCTCTATTAACCGAAGCAAGCTTCCTGAAACCTAGGCCTCCAAACTCCTTAGGCCTCATCATTTGATCCCAACCGATGGCATGAAAATGTTTAGAGTGCTGATCACAACCCCAAACAAAATTCTGTTGCAACCTTTCCACTTCAAGACAAACACTCATGAAAGTGGAGCTTAATCACCAAGAGGGGGTGAATTGTAGATTTTAAAATTCTTTTCTAAATGCTCTGTTTTTCGACACTAAAAACAGAGGTAAACAGAGTATAGTGAAGAAGAGCAAGACGCAAGGAATTTATATTGGTTCGGTCTAACCTCTTGACCTACGTCCAGTCCCCAGACTCTCTGGGATTTTCATTATCTCAATTGATTACACACTCTGTAACTCAAGAGTAATTCTCTAACTAGAACTTACTCCCCCTTACAAGTTGCAATCAATATCTCAATCTTCAAGTCCCCAGACTTGAGATACTTACAGTGAAATGATTCACAATAAATGAACTCTCTAAGAGTGGATAAATATAAACACTGAAGATCAATGTATCAAAAGATACTTTACAAGTGAAAACTGAAAGAGTAGTTGGTAAACTTGAATGCAATTCGTTTTCAGCAGATGTGTTAGTTGAGAAGAATTGAATGCAACTCTATTTATACTAAGAGAGCATTAATTGACCGTTGCAATCTCCATTATAACCGTTGGTGCATTAATCTAGTTGTTGGAGGCACTTTGGTCTCTTCTCTCTATACTCTTCTGTTAATTCCTTTTGTCCAGAGGATTAGTGTTGACTTTCCTTGTAATAGATCCGTTGGAAGAGCAACTACTGCATAGGAAAAGCAGACATTAATCCCTTTGCAATGCATGTAGGATGATTGTACAAAAGGATGCAAGTTTTCTGGACTTTGCATTTAATGTGCTGACGTCACTTTTTACTTTTGCTCAAACCTTCATTTAATATCCTCTAAATCATCTGAAACTCACTAACAAACTGATTAAACATAGTTAGGAATAGTAATGACTGATGATATGAAGTATAGGAGTCAATAAGGAAGATTTCAAAAATTTGTCAGATCTGAATTTCAAACTCAGCGACACAAACTCGAGTTTGTTTATCAAGACTGGAGTTTGTCACTATGCACTAATAGCAAAACTCGAGTTTCCATTTCCTAACTCGAGTTTCCTTCTTCCAGAGAGGGACGTCACAATTTGAGCTTTGGACCATATTTTTGAATAGGAGCAAAACTCGAGTTTCCATTTCCAAACTCGAGTTTTGGACTCTTGATATGAAAAATGAGTTTAAGCCCAAAACCTCAAAACTGGAGTTTTCATTCTCAACTGGAGTTTTCAAAATCGTTGAAAAAGAGAAAAGCTCTCTGCTTGGCCAAAACTCGAGTTTTGATTTAAGTGAGAAAACTCAGAAATTTATTCCAAAGACAAAATTGGAGTTTTCATTGAAAACTGGAGTTTTCAAAAACTGGGTAAACCTTGAAAACTCTCTGTCAAGCGCAAACTCGAGTTTCCAAAACTAAACTCGAGTTTTCACAAAAACTTAGAAAAACTTAGAAAACTCATGACGAGACGAAAACTGGAGTTTGCATAAGCTCAAAACATTGGAGACTCTTCGTTTGTCCAAAACTCGAGTTTCCAAATGGAAACTGGAGTTTTGCTTACTTCGAGAAAATATTGAAGAGTCTCGTATGATGAAAACTCGGAGTATTCTATGGAAACTGGAGTTTGTCTAAAAGTGAAAAACTTAGAGTATTCTCTGTAAGACCAAAACTTGAGTTTTCCTATGAAAACTGGAGTTTTGCTTAGTTCAAGAAAATTGAGCTACTCTGTCAAGTCAAAACTCGAGTTTCCAAAATGAAACTTGAGTTTGCCTTTAACAATAAGTTTTTCAACTTACCAAAGACAAACTTCAACTTGTATTTACAATTGTAAGTTATCATCAAAACATATAGAGAACTAACATTCTCCCCCTTTTTGATGATGACAACACTTGTAAACCAAAATTCCAAGAATTTGAGAGAGTTTGTATTTGAAAGAAAGTTTTGCATTTGACATTGTTTTAGAAACCTCAGAAGTGATTACTGAAATAACATTTGGAAAAGTTTAGGCATTTTGAAGACATGATGTCGCACACAGCAATATTCAAACAACTTCAGAATATCAGAGATAAACAACGAGAAGATAAGTAAGCAAGAAATTCATTGAAACTTGGATACATTAGTTCAAAATGCAAAATACAATGCAAAATACTTAAAACATCATAAACTATATCTGCAAGTCTACAACTTCTTCAAATAACTCTAAGCTTTATTCTATGCTTTTCTCTCCCCCTTTGTCATCTTCAAAAGGAGATGGAGCTGAGATAGAGGGTTCAGTGAGGGGGTTGAAAAGTGGAGTTGGAGCTGGGGTAAATGGAGATGAGGTAGAATCTCTGTAGTAGGTGAGGAAGCTAGAGTGGGAGATGAAGTGGTGATTGGAGGGAATTTAGGGTTGAGGTGGAGCTCTTGATTGATCTGAGTCTTCAACGAAATTAATTTTCATGAGATTCAAGATGTGTTTGTCAAACTGTGGAGGGTTCTCTGGCTGGTCAAGCATAGGCAGGTACCAAATCTTCTTATCAAATAGAATCACTGAGATAAGACTTGGAAAGGGAATCTGAGAAGACTTTCTAGGAGTGAAAACTTGGCTATTTCTTGAAAGATCCAGTGCCCAATATTGTGAGGTACTAGGGCAATGAGAGAAGCAAAGATGGGATAATCCTCCTTCGCGAAATGGGTGAAGTGGCCACTTTTCTGCATGAGATTCCTGGTATAAATGTACTAGATAGCTCAATGTCTAGGAGGCATAAATGCAGGGGGGAAAGTTTAGAATGTCCAAGCCCTCAGGAATAGGTTCGTTGGGTCTTAACAATTCATAAATTTGGCTAGCAGTATAGCTCAGTGTTGCTATAGGTGGAGGATTGGAAATTAGCAGAAGGGAGTTTAAATAGGAAGGGGATAAACAATCTTTTGACCTCTGACAGTCGTGGTGATTCTTTCTTCTAGCAAATGACCATTACTATCCAGGAGATTATCATACTTCATGTAGTGGTAAAATATTTTAACAAGAGTGGGGCTATAGGAGGCTCTAATGGAAATCAGAGGTTCAAATTGCTTGAGCCAGGGATTCCCCCACACTTAGACCTTTGTACTCCTGAACAAAGTTAATTGAATACACAATTCCAAGTCCAAATCACAAATGCTTTTGAAAGATGAGCAATTTCATAATTAGAAAGTAATGGATTAATTAATCAAATTCCTCAAGCCAACACCAGTGATAATCAAGCAATGTAAAGAAATTTGCTGACTACACAACTCAAAATATTAGAATGAAGCATAAGAGGACTCTCAAGGTATTATTAGTGTTTCACTCATCTCACCTCATAAGAATAATTTCACTCTAATTCACTTAATTAACACCTTACCATAGGCTTGTAACAACTCTAACATCTCCACTACTAATACCAATTAATGTAATGAATCAAGAGGACTTTAAGGGCTTGTAATGTTGGATGAAAGATAAATGGAATGAATAAATTGGAAAAAAATGAATAGTTGATATGCAAGTCAAAGGCAATGACCAAGTTCATAGCATCTAAATAACTTTACAAATTTTTTCCAATTCTTTTGAAAATCATGAACAAATGCCTTCATATTTCTTTTGCTTTTCTTTTTTATCTACCAAATACTTTTTTTTTCAATACCTTTCTTTTTTTTTTCAAACCAAAACAATTTCCTCTTCTTCTTTCTCTCTCTCTTTCTCTCTCTCTCTCTCTCTCTCTCTCTCTCTCTCTCCCTCTCTTTTCTTTTCGAATACTTTTTTTTTACTTCTTTTCATTTTTTCCATATACATGGCATTTCAAATTATTGCTCAACTTTTATTGGCAATGCACTTATGATTTTTAGAATACTATGAACACTATAAGTAATGACATGCATATAACATATGAATGGCTCAAAAGGGGGTTAGCAAAGGGTAAATGAAATGAGGTTTGTGTTTGGGTGAAAATGGTTTAGAATTGAATGCCTCTTTCATTTTCATCTCACTAACGCAAATACCGTTTTGAAGAAGAGTTGAAACAAGTTCTAGAAGATGAAAAACTAAGAGAACATGCACACATGAAAAGAATTTAAGGCTCAAATATCCTTCCAACAAGGTTTTTCTCCAATGCTCACTCTAACACAATCAATTGCATAGTAAACTAACCACAAAACATCTACTTAACTATTCCAAGTGCTAACCTTTCAAACACAACTAATAAAAACATTGCAATCAATTAAAATAATGCTCAACTCTTAAAAGTACTAATGATATATATAAACTTTTTTTTGTTCAAAATAAGGAGCAAGTTAAAATCCAATTGTGGGTTCATTTCTCTTCCCATTCACTTGAAAAGCAAAAGATGGTTTATAAAAAGTTGTCAAAACTCTAGATCTTATGAAAGCTCAAAGAATTTCTCACAATTTACACTTCCAAAGTGGCAAATGCGACCCTTTACCACTTAGGACATGTATTAGAGCAAGTCATTCTTGAAAAAATTTCTAGTTTAAGGCATTTTTTTCATTTAAAAACAACCAATTAATTGGGACTCAAAATGTATATCCATCCCCCACACTTAATCAACACATTGTCCTCAATGTTGAAAAATCACTCTAAAGAGAATGATAAACAAGTTGAAATTCAAGGCACAATGTAAATTAAGTAAGGTAGTGGCCAAGAAAATGCAAAGCATACATAGGGGTTCTTAATCTACTTACTAAACTAAATTATTTCTACTTTTTCTACTGGATTGTGTCCCTCCCCCACACTTATCTTCCTCATACAACAATTAAGCCCAAATAATCATAGGAATTAGAAAGAAAATAAGTGACGAAAGAGACAACATTTATTAGAGAATCTTGAGTCGCTTGAAGGAGAAATTCTCATCCACAATGAGAATCATGCATTTGTCTTTAAAAACATTTTCTCCCTCATTGATTTTCCTTGGTGGAGGTGGTTCAGGATCAATTGGAAGAGGTCCAAGAATGTATAGTGGATGTTGGTTCCATCGAGGGCCTTTCCAAGAATGTGCACAGTAAAGAAGACAAGCAACCAGAAAGATCCCATCCAAAAATAGAAACATGGAGAGATTTCAAGTGAATTAAAGATACTTTGGGAATCAAACTCTCCAAGTAACTATCACACCCAAGGAAATCAATATTACTCCCATCAGTAGGAGTCAAACAAGCAGTTCTATTTTGAAGATTCTCTTGTGTTTGCAAAATGGAAGGTGCGGAATCCAACTTAGTGTTGGGGCACACCACATCATCATTGCAATCACAAGAGATGGAAGGCAAAAGAGTGGAAGAAGGAAGATAATTTTGCAAATTGTCACCACAAAAAACTTTTGAATTTTCAAAAGAATCATTTTCTTTGTCTATATCGGGTGGCAAATCACAAGAAAGAATCATATGGAAAGATTCGTTGTCATTTGTAATATCATCAATCAAAACAATCGAATCTTCCCTTATTAAACTATCATGTAATTCATTCGAATCAAGATAAAGATCTTTTTCAAGGCTATGGTCTTTTTCACTCAAATCAACCACATTGTCATCCATGCAAGATTCAACCTTTTCACAATTGAGATGCTTACTATCATCCATAGTACAAGAGGGTGCATTATGATCAATGGTAGAATCAACCACTTCACTAAATGCTTTCTTTCAAAACTCAACAAGTAAGTGGCATTTTTCATGATAACAGTCTACACATATTTGATCTTCCACACAAGAACATGAAAATATTTCATTCAATTTATCACAATCATCTCTAGTACTATGAAGAGAAGCATTTTCAACAGTTAAAGCATCACACAAAGAAGTAGGAGCACACTCATCAACAAGTACAATCGAATCGCTACTACTAGAGCTAATGGGTTGAGCAATTACGTTTTCAAACATTTGAGGGGATTCAACAGTAATTTCCTCATCCACCTCATCATCACTCAAATCATGAATTGCTTCATTAGTTAAAGTAGTAGGAGAGTAGGATAGGATCATTACCAAATGGTAGGGAAGACTCTTCAATGCTCTTTTGTACTTGCCTAACCTCTTGTGCTTGTATGGAAATAGATACCGAAGGATGGGAAACATCCACTTGTGAAGTGGCATTTGACTTTTGCTCTTTGGTTTTCCCATCATCATTGGAGGTAGATGACCATGGAGCTCCTTCTTCTCCTTCAGTTTTTATCCATAGCACATGGTGAAGAAATGCCTTGATGAATTTCTCAATGTCCTCCATTTCTTTTTCCATCTCCTCAGAGAACCCACGAGGAAGTGCTTCTTTGAGGTTGAATAAATATACATGTCAGACCTTTAGTTGGTCATACATTCTTCTTAGAGTAAGGGTTTGAGCATCCATATATGGCAATGTGAGGAAAGCATCAAGTCCGAAAGGTTGAGCAGTAGAGGGTTGGGATGGATGTTCGGGGCATGGCGGAGTGGGTGGCTCATATGCAAGTGTATGTGGTGGGTGAGTCTCTTGCGGAGTATCACTTAGAAGACTTTTGTGCAGGCCACTCCATTGCTTTCTCGAACTTCTCATTGCTTTCTTCTAGTTGCTCCACTTCTTGTGTATGTGTGAACATGGGAAGAGGATTTTCTTGGAAATTAGTCTTCAACACTTGTGATTGCTGAGTGAGACGCTCAATTTCCTTTTCCATTCTCTCATTCTCTTTTTCTTGATGTTCCATTCGTCTCATTATAGAGTCCATTTGATGGTCAAAGTTGGCCTTGTATGACCGCTCCTCGTCTACCGTCTGAGTCACTTGATTTTGCAATTTTCCAAGGACTTCACGAATGATAGGTTTTTGGTTTGGCACACATGGTTTAGAATGAGGTCCATAAGGTGGCTCAAATGGGTTGTATGGTGGAGGATTATGAGAAGGCTCATAATATGGGTTGTATGGTGGTGGAGAAGGCTCATGGTATGATCTATAGGGTATGTGTGGTGAGTGATTTGGTTGAAATGGAGGTTGGTGGTAACGTTCATGATATGGGTGGTGGAATGGACCATGACATTCTTGACCAATTGGACTCTTATCTTGAATTCCCAAGTTAGCTTGAAGAGCCCGTATTGTTTGTTGAATGGAATCGATGCTTTGAGAGATGGACTCTTCCCTTCCGGTAGAATCTCCTACAAAAGAGTGGGATTGAAAGAGTGAATCTTGATTACCATTAAACCAAGCCATGAAAATTCAATATAATAAATTCCCAATGAAAAACAAGATCACTATCTAACTATAAACTATAAAAATTAAGATAAGTAATCTAAAAAAAGAATTACAAATGCAAATGAAAAAGAAAAAGAAATTTCAAAATGACAAAAGATGCAAGTATCTATGAATTAACTTGGAGACATGGTGAATTTCAACAATTAAGCTCAACATCATATCAAATTTAATACAAAAGCACCACACAGAAGCTACCAAGTCAAGACAATGCAATAATGCAATGAATGCTATGCAAGCTACCAAAATGCAAAAATTCCTAAACTATATGCAATGAAAAAACAAAAATGCAAAACTAATAAGCTTCACACGAGAAACCCCTTGTCAAAAGTGAATTTGACAATTAGATTACCTAGGGAGCCGATTACTTAGCTCCCCGGCAACGGTGCCATTTGGTGAGGGCCTTTTCGTCTTTAACCTTGGGGTCCACAATCAAAAATAAAACAAGGATTGCGTATAGACAACCCTAGGATCGTTCTCTCTCTCGAGGAGCCTTTTATTGAATCCTAAGTAATCTAAATGTCATGCAAATGCAATTAAAACAAGGAGAAAAATTGGTTTTGGCTTTTCAAATTAATATAGTAAAATAAGAATGCAATTAAATTAAATATTAAACTATTATTTTTGGTATTTTCTTTATAAAATGGAATGGAGTAATGAAATGTATAATGATGCTCTTGGAAATGGAATAGTGACTATCATAGTTCAATTAAATGTAGGAGTAAATTTTCACTAAGTCTAGATGAAAAACCCCAAGATACCACTTGAGTCCAATAATCCCAATTAATAGTAACTCCTACTACCGTAGCTAACTACTACCTCGAGATATTGTTTAAAACCACTTAGTGTGTGATTAGGATTAAATTAATGCAACTTGCTTCCTCTTGATATGAATGCGATACCACGCCACTCAATTAATCCAATTCAATTATACTGTCTAACAATACCACGTAGAAAGCACAATATCATTGAATTAATAACGAAATGCATATATATAAATCCAACAAGCTACAAAAATTCAATCCAATCACAAAGGTTCAATCCACAAAGTTATCCAACCGAGTAAACTAAGTCTCAAAAATACAAAACAATATTCCTAAAACTAGGAAATTAAAATGTAATTAGAGAAAATAAATTGAACAAATAAACTCCCCTATTTTGAAGCTTTAAAACTCAAGTCAATATCCATCTCCAAGAAGGAAAGAAGCTCATCCACACATGAAAATCATAAGTAGTCGTCGGAATCTAGTGAAAGGTTGCCGAAATTGTTCACCGGAAACTCAAGACCTCGCCGGAGAAAACAAGCACAATACTGATGGAGATAATGGCTCGGCGGAAGAAAGTGACAGTGGTAGAGAGAAAAAACGAGAAAAAGGCAACCAAACAACGGTGATGAAGAAGAATCAAGAAGTAGCACTAACGGAGGAGGATGGTTCCGACGTTCTCTTCTCGTTCTCCCGATCCGAGCTTTCTATCTCGCCGGCGATGAAGGTGTATGGCAAGGGAGAAGCAACGCCGGCGAGGAAAGAAGGAGGGGCGAAGGTGGAAGCAAGGGTCGTCAGTCTGATGCTCACTATTTCTGCTCTCGTCTGGTTCATGGCTCTACCTCTACTTCTCTTGATGAAGGCTGGAGAATGACGATGGAGGTGGTGAGATGGGTGAGGTTCGCCGGCCAAGGTGGTGGCGGACAATGGAGTCAATGGCCGGCGAAGGTGAGGTGAAGGTAGAGTGAGGTCGAAGGTCTCCTGTCCTAAGCTCAAGGTCGTGGTCGATGATTTATTTGGATGTTCAAGACGATAGCTTGTTCGTGGCACCGGCTCCTCTGTATTTAATTTGTCTTTTTCCAGGTCGCTCCCTCAGCTAGGTCTGAAAGTGTCCCTGGTCAAAACGCAGAGTTTTGACCAGGGACTAAACTGCAAGGAATAAAACGTTGCTTCAGGGACCTAACTGAAACTTTAATAATTTAAGTTCAGACTTTAATTTTCAAATTTGATCAAATCTTTTGAGGCATCTACATTGAAAAATAATTAATCTAACATCAAATATTCTCATAAAAATCAATGATTAAGAGTAATTACCATTTCTTTGACAATTTTGCCCTTTTTAGTCCTAATTTAATGTCTTTACTCTTAATCTTAATTTATTACAAGAAAGGCATTTTAAGCTCAATAACTATGACAAAATGCATTAAGAATCCCAATTTTATTATGAACAAATCATATAAAAATATGGTTCGATCACAGGGGATAAGATCTAAATTGCATTCCTCCTTTAATTTGGCCAAATCAACAGAAACTATTAGACAGAAGGTTTTATCAGCGAACCATTCTTTAAAACTAATGGCATCTTCCCCAGACAGTTGAATGGGTTGATTCAGAAAATCTCTAGGTACTGAAGTGTGGTTGTAAATTTCAAACAAGGCAGGAGTTTCTTCAGATACCTTGGAGCCAGATAGTTCTCGTGACTGAGATGCAGAAGGAGCTTGTGAGCTAGCTTGTCTTGACATAGCAGACGCTGTAGTCGCAGAAATTTTTCCTTTTCCCTTGCCAGAAGCTTTTTCTTGCTTTTGTGGAACCTCAGAACGATCTTTAATCACAATTCCTTTCTGTCTGGATGATGGAGATGATTGAGTTGTGGCAACTCCAGACATTTTCTTATCTACCCCATATTTGTAGCGTTTGGGGAAGGATTTCACCCTTTTAGGTCGATCTGGTTGAGATTGTGGAGTAGACAAAGTTGTTCCATGGTCGGATTCAGGAGTATTTGTAGTTGTTCGGTGATTTGGAATCATTTCTAGGTTTGGAGGAAAGAATTTGATCGAGAATGGAAAGAATCAGAGAGATGGGAGAAAACCCTAGGTCGAAACTTGAGTTTTGAGTGAAGTGTAGACAAACAGGCACAGTAACACATATATATAAAGACGCGCAAAACTCGAGTTTTATATATAAACTCATACCTGTTAGTTCTCAATGTTTTGATGATGACAAATTCTAAAGTTTTGTATTGAGTCATAATCATTTAAGTCATGGTTTGCTCAAGCAGCACATTGGCCTTACCCGAGCATCATCGGAATTATTAAGATGAAGAAAATGGTTTTAAATAGTTTTGCTCGAGTAAGAGATTTAGTTTGCCAGAGCAACGTCGAGTCAGTAGCAGAATCTATAAGTTGAGAAATCATGCTCGAGCAGGAGAAAATTCATGCTCGAGCAGCATTGAGGCACAAGCAAAAGAATGTCTTCAAATGTGCCTTGCTCGAGCAGAGCAAATCACTTGCTCGAGCACCATGCTCGAGTAGAAGGAAAACCATGCTCGAGCAATGCGTCTTCTGCACTATTCTCCTCTTGGAACAAATTGTGCCTGAGCATGAGAAAATCTTTGCTCGAGCACCATGCTCGAGCAAGGGCAAAAGCTTGCTCGAGTAGCATTGCTTAATTCTCAAATCTTCGCCTTTGCTTGTCTCTTACCCAAGCATGAATATGACATGCTCAAGCACCATGCTCGAGCAGACAAGAAGTCATGCTCGAGCAACATCAATGAATGACCAATCTCTAGCTTCTGCCTATGTCTTGCTCGAGCAAGCATAATGACATGCTCGAGCATCAGCGAAGCAGATCACTTCCAAGCTTCCTGTGAAGAAGCTTACCCGAGCATGATTTTATCATGCTCGAGCACCATGCTTGAGCAGACAAGAATCCTTGCTCGAGCATCAGCGATGTTGATGTTCTTTTAACTTATTCAAGAGAACCTTGCTCGAGCAAGCATGAACTGATGCTCGAGCAAGTCCCCTCTGTTTTGAAATCTCCGACTGCGCAATTCATGAAATCACTGTGTTAATTTTATTACTTCTAAATGTTACTCATTACTAATCCTAAAATGCTTTTAACTAGTTTGTTAATGAGTTTCAGGCAACTTAAGCATGAGTTAAACATCAAATTAACATAAAGCAATTTGTGTCAGAAGAGCATTAAATGTGTTTGCCAAAACCGGTGATAATCTCAGTTACCAATACTCTGATTGATATAAAAGTTTCTCTTACATTCCGACTGCACATTTAATGCCATCTCACAACGGAAAGAATCAAAAGGAATGAAGGGAATGTCGGAAGTGAAAATCCGCCTGGAAAATTCAAACGGCGAAAATCTTAATCGTGGTCTCGTCTGTCTAACGGATAGATTCAAAGACTCACAACGGTTACTCTTCAAGCTTCATCAACGGTCACTTATTGCAACACCTATAAATAATCGAAGCATTGAATTCGCCAACTAACTGAAACGTTGTGCATTCAATTTGAACTTATTGCAATTTGTTGTTTCAACTGTTTCATTAATATCTTCGGATATTCTACTGTACTTCAGTGATTAACATTTATCTACACAGTGAGTGAGTGAGGAGTTCTACAACACCATTTAATTCTTTTAGTTGTGAAAATCTTAAGGTTGTGGAACCTTAAGTGTGGGTGTATCAATTACAACTTGTAAGGGGGAGTGAGTCCAAGAGTGAGAGGATCATCCTTCGTTTACGAAGTGTGTAATTGCTTTTGAAAGATTAGTGGAAATCCCAAGGTGTGCTTGGGGACTGGATGTAGGTCGAAGTATTAGACCGAACCAGTATAAATTGCTTTGTGTCAATTTACTCTTCTCACGGTTTGCCTTACTTGTATCTCTCTTCAGTTTGCGAACAGAATTTTTTTTATCACCTATTCACCCCCCCTCTAGGTGATATTCCATCTTCAATACCTGGACTTCCAAGGTGTATGTGTGAACCTTTGAACTTCCACGACCAAAACTCGAGTTTCCACTTACCAACTCGAGTTTTCTCCTTTCGGCACTTTTAGTTGCTCTCTGTCTGATGGAAACTCGAGTTTCCAACTTAATGACTCGAGTTTTCAATTTCTTCAAAAATCAAGGATTCCTTTCTGACCCCGATAAACTCGAGTTTTGTTCTCAAAACTCGAGTTTGCTTCCTTCGGCAGCAAACTTCAGTTTTTCAAGCATCCTGCATAAAACACAACTAGATACTCTGATGCTTAAGTTAGCTTCCTAATATCATCAAAACCATAACTAACATTGGGAGAGAGATACTTACAACTCATTGGGATTTACTATTCGCAATTCTTTTCTTATGAAATTGAATTGTTCTTTGGCCAATGGTTTGGTGAAGATGTCAGCAAGTTGAAGATGAGTTGGGATGAACATGACTTTGACATCCTTCTTCCGAACATGATCCCTTATGAAGTGATGTCTTACATCAATATGCTTGGTCCGAGTATGTTGTATTGGATTCTTAGCCAAGCTTATTGTGCTTGTGTTGTCACACAATATTGGGATCTCCTTCAAGTTGATTCCCAAGTCAGATAGCTGTTGTTTGAGCCAAAGGACTTGAGCACAACAAACTTGAGGCGCCCACATATTCGGCTTGCAGAGGATACAGCCATACTTGTTTGCTTCTTGCTGAACCAGGAGACAAGTGAGCCACCAAGAAATTCACATTGGCCACTTGTGCTCTTTCTATCCGTCTTATACCCAACATGGTCTGAATCTGAATATGCCACCAAATGTTCAGGTTGACCTTTGGGAAACCATAAACCAAGAGTCTTTGTGTCAGCAAGGTATCTGAAGATTCTCTTCACATTCTCAGCATGAGACTCCTTGGGAGCAGATTGAAACCTTGCACACATCTCCATACTGAATTGGATGTCAGGATGACTTTCTGTGAGGTAGAGCAATGATCCAATCATTCCTCTATATCTTGTGATATTGAAGTCCTTGTCTTCTTCATCAGCATCCAAAGCAGTGGTTGAGCTCATTAGAGTATCAGCTCCATTGCATTAATCCATCCCAAACTTCTTCAGGAGATCATTGAGATACTTGGTCTGAGATATGAAGATTCCATCTTTCCTTTGCTTGATTTGCAGACCAAGGAAATAGTTGAGTTCTCCCATCATGGACATCTCAAATTCTCCCTGCATGCTCTTAGCAAACTCTTCACACAAAGCATCATTAGAAGCACCAAATATAATGTCATCAACATATATTTGAACAATTAAAATTTCACCAAGCTTATTACTCTTTATGAAGAGAGTAGTATCTGCTTTTCCTCTAATAAATCCTTGATCAAAAAGGAATTGGTTTAATTGCTCATACCAAGCTCTAGGAGATTGCTTAAGGCCATAAAGGGCTTTCTTGAGGCGATAAACATGATCTGGATGATGATCGTTTTGAAAACCAGGAGGTTGCTCAACATAGACTTCCTCCTAAATAAAACCATTTAAAAATGCACTCTTTACATCCATTTGATAGAGCTTGAATCCTTTGACACAAGCAAAGGCTAGAAGAACTCTTATGGCTTCCAATCTTGCCACTGGAGCATAAGTTTCTTCATAATCAATTCATTCTTCTTGATTATAGCCTTTAGCAACCAATCTTGCCTTGTTACAGACAATGATTGCTGGTTCATCTCGTTTGTTCTTGAATACCCATTTGGTACCAATGATCGGATGGTCGTTAGGCCTAGGTACCAAATCCCAAACTTGATTTCTATCAAATTGATGTAACTCCTCTTGCATTGCTATCACCCAATCATTGTCTAAAAGGGCTTCATCAATTTTAGAGGGTTCAATCTCTGATATAAAGGTAGAAAAAGTCACTTCATTCAAAGTGTTATTTCTGGTCCTTACCCGTTGTTTTACATCACCTATCACTTGGTCCAGAGGGTGATTCCTAATGAACCTCCAAGCTCTAGGCTGAGATTGATCAGGGTTTTCTAAATTATTTTGAGGATCAACCTCGAAAACATTTTCAGGATTTTCAATAGAGGCAGGTGTAGTTTTCGAAAAGAATTGATTTTTGAAACGATTTTCCTCATCACCATCCAGGGACTTATCAGCTTTGGATTCACAGAATACTACATGCATGGATTCTTAAACAATACGAGTACAAGTATTAAAGACTCTATAAGCTTTACTTCTATTTGAATAACCCAAAAATATACCTTCATCTGCTTTGGGATCGAACTTTCCAAAATTATCCTTACTATTGTTGTGGATGAAGCACTTACATCTGAAAACATGCAAATGAGCCAAGTTTGGCTTTCTTCCCTTGTACAGCTCATAGGGATTTTTGCTCAACTTCTTCCGAAGATATGCCCAATTCGAGATGTAGCAAGCCGTACTCATTGCATCAACCCAGAATACTTGGGAAGTATTGTTCTCATTCAGCATAGCTCTTGTCATCTCAGTGAGGACTCGATTCTTTCTTTCCACAACACCATTTTGTTGAGGTGTCCTCGGGGCTGAGAAGTTGTGATCAATTCCCATGTTGTCACAAAATTCTGCAAATGCATGATTTTCGAATTCTCCTCCATGATCAGTTCGAATTCCTGAAATAGAGAAACCTTTCTCGTTTTGGACCTTTTTGGCAAAAACAACAAACTGATCAAATGTTTCATCTTTAGAGGTTAAGAATATAGTCCAAGCAAATCTAGAAAAATCATCAACTATGACCAAAGTATAAAGATTGCCACCAAGGCTTTTTACTCTAGCTGGTCCAACTAAATCCATATGAAGTAGTTGGAGAGGTCTATTAGTTGAAATTTGATTTTTAGACTTGAAAGATGATTTGGTTTGTTTTCCCTTTTGACAAGCGTCACAAATCATGTCATTTTTGAAACGAAGTTTTGGAACACCAATTGCCAAATCCTTTTTAAGTAATCTGTCAAGTTGGATCATATGAACATGAGCTAATCGCTTGTGCCATAGCCAACTCTCATCCAAATTACCAATAAAACACTTTTCAGAAACAGTATCGTTTTTGGAAAGACAAAGTGTATAACAATTCCCTTCTCTAGGGGCTCTAAATATAGCTTTTGATTTCAGATTTTCCAAAGGGAGAATATCCTTATTTACAATCAAGCATTCCTCAGAATCGAAGATAACTAGATTACCTTTATCAGTGCTTTGACTTACACTGAGGAGATTGTGACAAAGTCCTTCTACAAGGTAGACATCTTTGATTTGTGGTCCCTCATTGTTTCCAACTTCACCAATACCAGCAATCCTTCCGGATTGGTTTCCACCGAAGGTCACCTTGCCACCATCCTTAGGCTTGATTGAAGCAAATTTGGATTGATCTCCCGTCATATGTCTAGAGCATCCATTGTCAATGTACCATTTGTTGGATTTCAATGCTCTTAGACAAACCTGCAAAACATAATAGATCAGGTCTTAGGTACCCATCTTTTCTGGGTCCTTTGGGGTTAGTTTGTGTCTTAGGAATCTTGTAAGATCCTTTTGGCACCCATTGATAATTTCCTATAGGTTTACTCTTTCTTTCCTTTTTATGAAAACAAGAAGAAGTAGTATGACCTTTACGATTGCAATAATTGCAATGAGCAAAAGGATTTGAAGAATGAACAGATTTCCTAAAATAGTTCATATAAGATTTTTCTCCAAATTTCTTTTTGCCTTTCTTTTTATCAAAATTTGGTTTGTAACCGATCCCTGATCTATCATTTGTAAATCTTTGTTTGTTTCAAAATGACATTAAGCATTTCACTACCTCTAGTGAATTTCTCAAGTGCCTTTGTGAGATGCACATTATTTTTCTTTAGATCAGGACAATCTTCACAAATAGTATTTTCAAGAGAAGAAAATTTTTCTACTTGCAATTCAAGAGTTATATTCTTCTTTTTCAAAGAAAGATATTTTTCAGCAAGTTTTTCAAATTCAGATTGCACAAGGTTATATTCAGCAAATAACTCATCATAAGTTGGTTGCGAATCATATATCTCATCAATATTTTCATATTGCTCTTCTTCTTGAGCCACGAGGCATATGTTAGCTTTATCCTCCTCTTCAGCTTCATCTTCATCGGATGAGTTGTCTCCCCATATTGCTGAGACATAAGCTTTCTTCTTTAACTTATTGAATTTCTTCTTGTCTCTGTCTTTGTTCTTCAGCTGGGGGCATTCTGATTTGATGTGGCCAGACTTTTCACATTCGTAGCAGATGATTGGCTTCTTTGCCTCAATGCTGGAGCTACCTCTGTGAAAGTTTTTGTATCCTTGATCCTTTCTGTAGAATCTTTTGAATCTTCGAACGATCATTCCCAGATCTCTTTCTTCGTCTTCTTCTTCATCATTATCTGTTTCCTCAGCTTCTTTGACAGCTTTAAGAGCAACGCCTTTGAACTTGCTAGTTGCTTCATCAAGTCCCTTTTTGAACTTGAGTTTGGATTCATATTCTGAAAGACTACCAAAGAGGGCTGCAACAGATGCCATTGATTCACCACGAGTTTCTTCAATCGCGGTGACTTTAGCTTCCCAATCCTTGTTGAGGATATTGAGAATTTTCCTCACTTGGGCATGTTGCTCATATTCTTTGCCCAATGCAGCAAGCTGGTTGATCAGATGGGTGAATCTTAACCGAAATTCGTTGATAGATTCATCAGGCTTCATACTAAGAAGATCATATTCTGTTATGAGAGTGTTGACTCTATTCTGCTTTACTCCAGTAGTTCCTTCATGAGCTATCTCCAGAGCATCCCACATGGCCTTTGCATTTGGCAAAGTGCAAACACGAAAGTACTCTTGTTGGCTTAAGGCACTTTGCAACATCAGAATAGCTTTACTGTTGAGTGTGATATTTCTCCTATCATTCTCATCATAAGCTTCTTCAGGCTTTGGAACTCTGACGCCATTTTTGAGAACTGTTGGGTTGTAGTCTCCAGTCTCAAATACTCTCCATAGGCCATATTCAGACGCCATGACAAAGACTCTGAATTTAGCTTTCCAGAAAGAATAATGCTCTCCACTGAATCCTGATGGTCTGTTGATCGAAGATCCATCAGGTAGAATACCTTCCATATTGATCCTTCTCAAGATGTTAATCTTTTCAGAGAAGACCTTGCTCGATACCAAATGAAAGTGGAGCTTAATCACCAAGAGGGGGAATTGGGGATTTTAAAATTCTTTTCTAAATGCTCTATTTTTCGACACTAAAAATAGAGGTAAACGAGTATAGGGAAGAAGAGCAAGACACAAGGAATTTATACTTGGTTCGGTCTAACCTCTTGACCTACGTCCAAATCCCCGACTCTGGGATTTTCACTATCTCAATTGATTACACACTCTGTAACTCAAGAGTAATTCTCTCACTAGAACTTACTCCCCCTTACAAGTTGCAATCAATATCCCAATCTTCAAGTCCTCAGACTTGAGATACTTACAGTGAAATGATTCACAATAAATAAACTCTCTCTAATAGTGGATAAATATAAACACTGAAGATCAATGTATCAAAAGATACTTTACAAGTGAAAACTGAAAGAGTAGTTAGTAAACTTGAATGCAGTTCGTTTTCAGCAGATATGTTAGTTGAGAAGAATTGAATGCAACTCTATTTATACTAAGAGAGCATTAATTGCCCGTTGCAATCTCCATTATAACCGTTGGTGCATTAATCTAGCTGTTGGAGAAACTTTGGTCTCTTCTCTCTCTACTCTTCTATTAATTCCTTTTGTCCAGAGGATTAGTGTTGACTTTCCTTATAATAGATCCATTGGAAGAGCAGCTACTGCATAGGGAAAGCAGACATTAATCCCTTTTGCAATGCATGTAGGATGATTGTACAAAAGGATGCAAGTTTTCTGGACTTTGCATTTAATGTGCTGACGTCACTTTTTACTTTTTCTCAAACCTTCATTTAATATCCTCTAAATTATCTGAAACTTACTAGCAAATTGATTAAACATAGTTAGGAATAGTAATGACTGATGATATGAAGTATAGGAGTCGATAAGGAAGATTTCACAAATTCGTCAGATCTGAATTTCAAACTCAGCGACACAAACTCGTGTTTGTTTATCAAGACTGGAGTTTGTCACTGTGCACTAATAGCAAAAATCGAGTTTCCATTTCCTAACTCGAGTTTCCTTCTTCCAGAGAGGGACATCGCAATTTGAGCTTTGGACCATATTTTTGAATAGGAGCAAAACTCGAGTTTCCATTTCCAAACTCGAGTTTTGGACTCTTGATATGAAAAATGAGTTTAAGTCCAAAACCTCAAAACTAGAGTTTTCATTCTCAACTTGAGTTTTCAAAATCGTTGAAAAAGAGCAAAGCTCTCTGCTTGGCCAAAACTCAAGTTTTCCAAACTAAACTCGAGTTTTGATTTAAGTGAGAAAACTCGAAATTTATTCCAAAGACAAAAACTAGGAGTTTTCATTGAAAACCGGAGTTTTCAAAAACTGGTAAACCTTGAAAACTCTCTATCAAGCGCAAACTCGAGTTTCCAAAACTAAACTTGAGTTTTCACAAAAACTTTGAAAAACTTGGAAAACTCATGGCAAACTGAAAACTGGAGTTTCCATATCAAAACTGGAGTTTGCATAAGCTCAAAACATTGGAGACTCTTTGTTTGACCAAAACTCGAGTTTCCAAATGGAAACTGGAGTTTTGCTTACTTCAGAAAATATTGAAGGGTCTCTGTATGATGAAAACTGGAGTTTTCTATGGAAACTGGAGTTTGTCTAAAAGTGAAAAACTTAGAGTATTCTCTGTAAGACCAAAACTCAAGTTTTCCTATGAAAACTGGAGTTTAGCTTAGTTCAAGAAAATTGAGCTACTTTCTCTGTCAAGTCAAAACTCGAGTTTCCAAAACCAAAACTTGAGTTTGCTTTTAACATAAGTTTTTCAACTTACCAAAGACAAACTTCAACTTGTGTTTACAATTGTCAGTTATCATCAAAACATATAGAGAACTAACAACTCAAAGGTAGCTTGGCCACTTGCATTAGGTACATAGGAATAGTACTTACCACAACCTTTGCCAACGTTATTCTACCCACCATCGAAAGACAACTAGCTTTCCAATTACTTAATTTAGCTTTCACCCAATCGATAATATAACTAAAATCAGCCCTCCTCCTCTTGCAACGCGAAAGTGGGAACCCCAAATATCTCCCAATCTCACTAGAAATATGCATCTTCATCATATCCTTAATTCTCAACAGAGTGTGAAGAGGAACCTTAAGAAAGAAGTGGAGAAATAGGATCACCCTGGCGAAGACCTTTCTTAGGAAAAAAGAAATCAGTCTGGGATCCATTCCACAAAACGTTATACGAAACAGATGAAACACAATTAATGACAAGATTGACAAAAGAATTATCAAAACCAACATCCATTAATACCTGTTTAAGGAACCCCCAACTAATTCTATCGTAAGCCTTTTCTAGGTCAATCTTCCACGCCATGAGACCTCTCCTACTTCTATTTTTGCTCATGGTGTGCAAAATTTCTTGACCCACAACAATATTATCCTGGATATGTCTCCCTTTAATGAAGCTAGTTTGAAAAGGGGAAATTAGTTTATCCATAACACCTCTCAAACGCCACACTATCAACTTAGTCACACACTTATAGTGAACAGTACACAAAGAAATCGGACGAAAATGAGATACCAACTCAACCGAATCCCTCTTCGGGATAAGAGATATAAGTGTTTTGTTCGAATCAGAAAATTGAACCTTGAAATACATCCTTCACAAACTTACAGAGAGTGGACCCAAAATACTCCAGTTGGATTTATAAAAAAATAGGAAAGCCATCAATCCCTGGAGCTTTGAAACTTCCTATCACGCCCTGACACCTAAAGGGGTGACCAGCACAGAATATGAGAGAACTCACATTCCTTAAGCCTTAAACTTTTATGCAAATGCTAATTAATACTCATAATACCATAATCTAGAATATTCATGTGTTCCAAACTACAAAGGGAGGTAGGGATCCTACCTATAGATTACATGGAGCATCTATCTCTAAATAATAATACAAGAGTCTAGGGTTATAATTACATCAACTAATAGCATATCTGAATGAGTCGGCGAACTTTAAATCCTTACGGAGACCCTTCACTGCTCAGCAGGAGATTCAAAGTCGGAAATATCATCTGAACCAAAGCAAATTTTTCGGTGAATAACATCCCATTCTTATAATTTAATAAAATACGAAGTAAATAATTTAAACATTTTAAACTTTTGATTATAACAATATGTCAATAGATTTCAATTTCTAAAACACAAATACGATCAAGAATAAAATTTAAACCATAATTCTTGATTCAAATAAATTCAAAATATGTACCAAAATCTTTGATTCAAAATTTAAACCATAATTCTCAAACCTCATCTTTCGTAGGACTTCTTACGAACGAATGACAAGCGTGGCCACACAGTCCATGAGGGTAACTAACCAAGCATGACTCAAGGTCATGAAACAAGCATGGACACAAAGTCCATGAAACAAGCATGGACACACAGTCCATGAAACAAGCATGAGAACAAATCCCATGAATCAAGCGAGCTCGAGGTTAACCATGGTGCACCAAGAACTAACAAGATCTTCGTTAGTAATCGGCGTTTTGTATTCAAATCCTCTCCAAAACATTTTCAAGCATGCTTGGAGTCAATTTATCAAAGTAATAAAAAAATTTCCTTCAAGATAATAACAGCTCTATCTCATACTTCATAATCAAATCCCCCAAAGATGAAGTTTCACAACCAACATTTCAAAACTTTTCTTCAAATTCAATCTCGATAGAATCCTTTTAAAACATCAAGAACTCGGGTAAAAACATTCCATTTCAAATAATAAATTCTAGCTTATAAACTTTCCAAAATCCCATATCATTTCAATATAAAATTTATGAAAAATATCTCAAAAGTCTAATTTCTATTTAACTGCATAATCATGAATTATGCTTTGAAATAATTGAAAGAAAATACATAATAACGAATAAAATAACCATTCTTTACTCATATACTATCAACAAATATTCCTTCACAAAATCATACTTTTAAGTATAAAAATAAACATTAAAGTTCAACAATGAAAAATATCATTTATAAAAATTAGGGACGCTATTCACTCACCTGTTGCTCATTCTGAAACTATATCTTTATCAAGATCCTTTTTGGTTTGCTTTTCTCTGAGCTCAAACAATTGTTAATTCCTATAAATTTTGAAATAGGTCATCATTGATAAATTTTGAAGGAACTTGATTATATCGTTACAATTAACAACCTTGGAGTCTTTAAGCATCTTATTGGATAATTTATCAACTTAGAACACCTACACCTCATTCTTGCTATTTAAAACACTTGCATTCTGTTCTCAAGCATCCAAAATTTAAATCCATCAAGCACTCATCCTCACACGTCAACACTTAAACCATGTAATGCCTTTAACACTATTTGGGCACTTAGAGACTTTCTAAAAAAATTTGGACAGAACCATGTTTAGCACTCTAAAACTTTCCAGACTTAACCACCCAAACATTTGCCAATTTAATCACCTATCTTGTACCCGTTTTTATTTTTTTATTTTTTATAATGCCTTTTACTATATAATCATTAACATCTATAACCCTTTTAACTCTATGACCATTCGGCCAATACCAAATGGGTATCCTGAAATTTTTCAGCTTCCATATTAACCATCAAAACTATCACGTTATTACCTCTAAACATGGTTTAGACAACAATGATAGTTATTTAACATGGGAAAGTTAGACAGCACAGTTGAATAATTTCACAACCTCACAATTTCAATTTATCACGCTACTTGCATCAAACATGCATACATATGTCCTAACCTTACATTTACTCCCCTGAATTTCATCTATTTTATCATGTGAGCATTTTTGTGGGATTTTCGAGAGCAAAATTAAACAAAACTCCCCTGCTTAGCTAATACCAGATCTGGACATCATAATCCCACTAAAAAAAGATCAACATGCAGTACCCTCATAGGCGTCCATTCAACCTTACAACACCATTACAACCCTTAATCATTGTTCCCTAGCTATTTCAGAATCCATATTCCACTATTTCCCCTAACCCCAAACAGAAGCAATCAGATAGATTGAAGATGGGAAAGGACTTGGGAGGCTCACCTATATGTGATTATAGTGTTGCATGTGGAAATCGGCCAACTCCTCTTGTTTGTCTAGTGATTTCTTTCTCACTCGCACAGATTTCTTTCTCACCCTCTCTCTGCGTTTTGTGTGAGGCTGAAATGAAGAATGAATAGACAATAAATGAAATGAATGATAAGTGGATATTAGGGTGCTGGACGGAATATTAATCGTTGAAGTGAGGAAGTTGTTCCCCCCCCCCCTTATGGGTGTCCACATGGCATGAATTTGAGAGAGGGAAGGGTGATGTGTCACCAAATTAGAGAGTAAAATGGGTGTAGTGCTGTCATTGGATGAGAGTAGGAAGGTATTGTGGGGCCCACTCACTAAGCTAATTATTTGATCTTCTTTGTCCCTCTACAAGATTCTTATTATTTGCAACTTGGTCCTTTACTCACTTAATTACAAACATTCAAGAGGTGTTAGAAATTGATCCTTAATTCTATTTAAGGATTTTTTTAAAAAAAAAAAATAGGCTTCTCTCGGGCCATATAATATCACCTCTAAAATTTCTAGGCCAAAAAGTATCATCTGTTAGTTCTCAATGTATTTTGATGATTAATAACAATTGTAAACATGAAAGAATGATTTTTGTTAAGAATTGGTAAAACATGTTGTTTGCAATACAAAAACATTTCTCGCTCCAAACTCGAGCTTGGGTCTCCAAACTCGAGCTTGCCCTTACGAAAGCAAACCAAGCTATTTTGCATTTTCTAAACTTGAGCTTGGTCCATAAACTTGAGCTTGAAGGTTTTCAAAAGTTTACTCATATTCCGAGTAAGCTCGAGCTTGCACCGTAAGCTTGAGCTTACGAAGGTTTGAGGATTTTGTCAAGTTACTCAAATTGCAAACTCAAGCTTATTAGTTTTAAGCTCAAGCTTGCCTCTTCCAGAGACTATTCTCACTAAGTTTACAATTATGTAAACTCGAGCTTGGAGTTACAAGCTCGAGCTTGCCTCTGCGTAATCCTTTAAACTTGAGCTTATCATCTTACCGTAGAGTTTGTGAGTTTACAAAAGTTGTAAACTCGAGCTTGGCATACCAAGCTCGAGCTTGCACCAGAAAGAAAGTTTTCAAGTTTTTCCTTCAAAGAGTAAACTCAAGTTTAAGGTTGTAAACTCAAGCTTGCGTCGACAAAAATCTTTCAAAGTTTTTAAAACCATTGCCAAACTCGAGCTTGCCCTTGCAAGCTCAAGCTTGGGTCGACAGAGAGCAATGTCATATTTTGAGCTTAGCAAACTCAAGTTTACACCTCTAAGCTCAAGCTTGCATTTTGTGAACTAAAATTATTTTTGACATGAATAGTGCCAAACTCGAGCTTACTCACTAATAAGCTCAAGCTTGCGTTTTTCCATTTTTGCTCTCAAAATGATTTCAAACATCTTTCCCGACAAATGCTAAACTCGAGCTTACACACTTACAAGCTCGAGCTTGAGGCTTCCGAGGCAAAACTCAAGTTTTAAATAAAAAGCAAACTCGAGCTTACATAGGTAAACTCGAGCTTGGAACTTCGTAACGTATGAACGCATCCGGGTGTATTTTGTTCAGTTTGATTTATGCTTTAACTTGATTCTCGCGAATTGGTTGTATATGATTTATATGATTCATATCAATATTTCCTAACCCGATTTAACCAAGCTTTGCTTATGAGATTACGAGAAGATCTAGGTTTGTTTTAAAGAAGACTTTAAGACAAACAACTTGACAACTTGCAATATTATATTATATCTTCTTCTCCAAAAGCAATGGGTTACAACCTGGATAGCAACACAACCATTCTCCAAGGAAGAAAGCTAGCCTCCAAACAATTGGACAACATTATACAACCGCTCCACTAAACATAACAGCATGGGAACACATTCATGAGGAGCTAAATTTCAAATATTCAAATCAAGCAACAACCATATTCAAACAGATTTGTTCACAACAGCTAGATTCATGGAGACACACTCACAACAGACTATATTTTCGAATTAGATCAAGTCTCAACGGATCTACAACGTTCACAAGCTTCAATCCAAAGTATAAATACATGAAGATTTGAAGTCCGAAAGTAGAGAAGACATACACGTAAAACGCACACAAGAACATCGCCTCTTCACGCTTATATTTCTCATTTGTATCTTTGATACATTGTGCTTCAAAGTGCTTATATTCATTCACTCTTTGAGAGAGTTTATTTCGTAAATCATTCTTTGTAAGAATCTCAAAGTTGTGGGACTTTGAGGTTGGGTTATCGATTACAACTTGTAAGGGGAGTGTATCCTAGAGAGAGGATAACTTTCGAGTACGAGTGTGTGTATCGATTTGAGTGATAGTAGAAAAACCGGAGAGTCTCGGGATCGGACGTAGGTCAAGAGTTAAGACCGAACCAAGATAAATCTTACGTGTCAAGCTCTTCCTCTCTAACTCCATTTACCTTGGTTAAGCATCTTGTGTGGGTGATCTGAAAAGAATTTTAAAATCCCCAATTCACCCCCCCTCTTGGTGATTTCCTTCACTTTCATCATCTACCTATTTTTCCTTGAATTTTGTGAAAATAGACCATAAATTCCAAATTATAGCTTTAAAAATATCTAGGTCAAATTTTTCATATTTAATCCCCTCATAATATTTCTAAATCCTCAAAATAACATTTTAAAATTTTTCCCTAATTTTTTCAAGATCCAAAATTGAATAACCGGCTGAACCCAAGAGGGGGGTGAATTGGGTGAAGATTAAAAACTTGACACTTTGAAAATCTTTTCGCGTTTTCTAAATCAACAGTTTGATATTCAAATAAACATATACTGGAAATATAAGAGATAAGGGAAGAGAATATGCAAACTGTGATTTATACTGGTTCGGCCCAATCCTTGACCTACGTCTAGTCCCCAAGCTCCACTTGAGATTTTCAATCCACTATCCTCTTGTTTAACCGGGCACAAGAGAAGCCTATACAAACGCACAAGTTCACCCAGGCACTTGTGAAGCCGAATCTCTCACTAAGATACTCCTTTCAATCAGTTACACACTCGTACTCGAAGTTATCCTCTCACTAGGATACACTCCCCCTACAAGTTGTAAATCGATAACCCGATCTCCAAGTCCCACGACTTGAGATTCTTACAATGATTTAATAATTAGAAATGTTCTCTCTAAAAGAGTAAATGAATAAACACTGAAGTATATTACAAATAATCTCACTCTCTAAGGTAAACTATATGATCATAGAGATAATCGGAGAGTAAGTGATATAGATGTCAGAGTATTGGCATTTTGACAATGATACAGTAATCTCGTGTCTCCGACCCCTTCTATCTTGAATGCTTCTCCTTTTATAGTTAGTTGCAATTTATGACCGTTGAGCAATTCCTCTAGTTTAGAATATGATTGTTGTAAGCGTATATGACCGTTGGAAATATTACCGTTGGAGCTTCTGACATAATCATCTGCTTTTCGTAATCCAATGTTAATCCTTCGTTTGATCATCTGAAACTTATACACAAATTATATAAATAATGTTAAGAAGTGGTATAAGTTCTTTTGGAATTCATCCGGATGTTCTTGATGAGAATCGGACACGGTGATTTTCTGATGCAGGGATGATGACTCGAGTTATTCCATGTGACTCAAGTTGTTTTAAGTGCCAAATCCTTTCTATTTGTATTCTGACTCGAGTTGTCGTATCGCGACTCGAGTTGCGAAAATATCATTTCCTCTTTGTCCGCGAGTAACTCGAGTTACCCTTCGTGACTCGAGTTGCCAAGGTGCTCCAAAACAACTGATTGCTCTCTGTGTCCTTGAGTGACTCGAGTTGGTGGACTTGACTCGAGTTATATGACTCTAGTTGCGTTTCATAACTCGAGTTAAACTATGCGCCCAAAATCCCGATTGCTTTACGATACGATGACTCGAGTTATCTTGCCCGACTCGAGTTAAACCCGATCCATTCACTTATGCTTGTTAGCATTGTCATTGATCCTCAATCCGAGCTTTTGATCAACTGAAACTTGCTCATAAAGATTATTTGAGAAGCATTGCAAGTAGTAATCAATTGATAACAATAAGATCGAATTCTCGAGACGTTGTGAACATTGCTCTGCTACTTTGTTAATTCGAGTTAAAAACTCTTCTCAATATTCATTCTTCTCTGTCTTCCTCTCTGATTGACGTTGACTCAAGTTTCCAGTCCTAACTTGAGTTATCAAAGCCTAGTTAACAACTCATTCCAAACTCATTGTATGTTGAGCGTTCTTGAACCATCTTGAACTGACTGTAACTTTCGAAGGCCATATCTCCATGGTATGAACTCTGTTTTAGTTGGTTAAACTCTTGATGGAAAGCCCTTTGAGTCTACTTTCATATGCCACCAATTTCAGCTCAATCCAATTTTTAGTTTGTCAGATACACTCAAAACATCAAAGCTATGTCTGCACTGTGGCGTGAATTGTAGTGTCAACTTCCACAAGTCATATATCCTTGATATGAACTCCTTTGGGCTTGGATTTTATATCCAAATGACGTATTGGGAGTCTAGTTTCATATGCCACTGGTTTCGCCTCAATCCGATTTCTGGTTTGTGAGATATCATCGAAATACCAGACCTCGCTCAGCTGCAACGTGAAACAAAGGTGAACAGAGTTGCTGAAATACATCTTGACTCGAGTTATTAGTGATAACTGGAGTTACACAACTCGAGTTACTCATACATGACTCGAGTTAACTCATTCCAGAAGAGGAAAACACTGTAGCAAAGTCATTAACTCGAGTTATTTAGTTCCCAACTCGAGTTAACTCGTCCTGAATCATATTTTTGCTTGTTTTAACTCCGAATTGAGTCATTCCAACTTCCATTTGATCATAGAGACTTCTAGAATCAATCTTGGAACTTGTATAATGATATTCTCATTCCATTCATCAAGTTCTTCCTTCTTCCATCTCTCATCTTGATCATTCTTCTCCATTTAACTCGAACTCATCATTCTCTGCAAGTTCTACCTTCTTCAATATCTCCTTTTCTTCTCTTCTTTTGATCATTCTCCATAATTCAACTTCATTTCTCTCTTCTTTCTGTAATCTCTTATCTCCTTCTTGATCTATAATTCAACTCTGACTAATCTACATTAAATACAGCAGTTAGTCAATGTAGGAGATAAATTTACTATGGAAACTTTTTGCTCTTAATATTGATAAGCATATTTGTCATCATCAAAACTAAGCATAACTAACAAAAATAATATTTAATAATCATCTTAAGCTTTTCCTATAATAAGCTTAAGACTTTTGACTTTTACGGGCTTAATGGCCTACTTATCCTAGTCTTATTCCCAAAACTTCTAGTTCCAAAATTTGGGTGCTACAATACTTCCCCCGTTAAATAAATTTCGTCCTCAAAATTTGACACATACCCCAAGATATAAAATTCAGATATTTCATCTTCATGCTATGATTCAAGTTCCTCATCATTTAGGTTTCCAACTCATTCTCTCAACATACACAATCTATTTAGTCCACATGTCCATTTCAACAATCACTATGAGCCATAAGTTTAAATATCTATGCGTTATTCATTGTGCCTTATTCTTGTTATAAAATTTTGTATTTTAAAATCTCTCCTTATTTTAACTAGTGCAAAAATTCTCAAAACACAAATCAATTAACCTTCGGGAACTTTTAAGACAAATCCACAACAAATCAAAACACAATCATTTAGAACACTAGAAAAAATGCTATCACTAGTGCAAAAAAGACATCTCATTTAGACCGGACTATCGACGCCCCGGTCTTAAAGGTATGACCGGTGACAATTTTGTAAATATAAAGAACTTCTTATACCAGATCATTTTTTCATAGGTCTTAAATATATTATCCAGTCCTGTTAAAAAACAAACCGGTCTTAAAAATGGTATTAAAAAAATTCAAGTATCAATTACTTTATGGAGAAATCTCATACAAAATTTACTAATATTTTCTCGGGTCCAAAATAATAAGGAAAAATTTAAATATAAAGGTAATAAAGTTTTAAGACCGAACATATTTAAAAGCCGGTCTTAAAAGTTATTCTTTTAAGACCGGACATAAAATGCGGCGGTATAAAATATAGAAAAAGAGTGTGGATAAAAAATTAATTACTTTTAAGACCGGACTTTAATATGACCGGTCTTGAATATTAATTATTAAGACCGTCTCTTTGTTTATCCGGTCTTAAAAATGAACCGCCAAATAAACATTTCTTTGCGCGAAAGCTTTTGTTACTCTCACTGAAGAACCTCTGTTCACGTTGCGAAACCCTTCCTATTGCATTACCTCTCTTCCTCGCCCACGTACCATTAGCCTCTGTTACTCTCTCATTTGCTCAGGCATTCCTCTCTTCCTGTCTCGAAAATGAACGGTGAAAACGATTCTATTCGTGTTTCGGAACGAACGCCTTGGGTGTGAGTCGAACGAACGAACCCTCTTCATCTCACAATGAGCCTCGTAACCGCCCTGCACGCCGTGGTAGAAGAGGCACACGAATGATGGATGTAACCCTAAGTCGGACTTCTGGGTCAAGGCTCGAGATTCAGTTTGATGAAAAGTTGGAACCTTTCGGTCCCAATAAATGCAAATATACTAGTTTTGTTGGCTATCTAGCACGCAACAAGGTTAGCATCTTGACAGATGAGTGGAAAAATGTGGACTTTGGCACAGTAAAGGATCCTATTTGGGACACTATCCGGCTTACATACACTGTCCCTGACTGTCAAAAGTTGAAAGACAAGACATTGTCTTATTGTGCTGATCGGTGGAGGAAGTTTAAGACCTTTCTAGCTAACAAGTATATTTTTGCCGAGGTTCAAATGAAGAAAATCCTTGGGACAAGTACACATTTATTGATGAACAAACTTGGCAACAATTTGTTCAGTATGGACCACTCCCGAAGCTCGTGAGTTTATATTTAGTTTTGTTTGCCCTTTTGTTTGCTTATTAACCTGTGCGGATATGTGAATGTTATTGTGTTCATCTAATCCTGTTAGTTAAATGGTTTGGTGTGTGAATAGAAGTATACATTTCCTGCCTTTGTCTATGCAAGTCTGATATGTAAACCCTGAAAAGGTAAAATACTAAGAAGGTAATTAGGGAAATAATAATGGCATAAGAGTCAAGCCATTATTATAGTCTTAGTTCTGTTATAGTAGGTAGTGGTTAGACATTGCTGTTAGTTAGTTAGTATGTTAACTGTGTAATGGTTTCGGTGCAAGCTATTATTGGGCCTTAAGAGTCAAGCCTCTAACTATATATAAGAGGTTAGTCTAATATGTGTAGGAACCAGTTATGATGAATGAATGAATTGACTGAGTTGGCAGCATTTCGCAACTCCCTTTCCTCTCGTTTCTCCCAATTTCTTCTACAATTCTACATCTTTCTTAAATAAAATGTTGAAACTTGATGAAGTGAATTTGACTAATGTTTGACCTTCATATGAAGCGAAGTTCTCTAATTTCGTTTAGTGACATGGTTGGAATTCATAATTAATAGTTTTTTTTTCAATTCGATTCACGAAAAAGAAGGGAACAAGCACAGAGATAGGGAGAAAGAATGATTGCCCGCATAGGGCTTCTCGCGGGGGATATGAAAAGGCCGAAAAAGAATTGATGGCGGCCAAGCGGAAGAGATTGGAAGATGAAGCTGAATCCAATCCTTCGCGATAGTTGATCGCCCATCTCCAATACGTCGCGAGGAGTTATGGTTGCAAATTTGGCAAAAGCCAAGCGGCGCCTACACGAGTGAACAAACTCGTGTAGTTGCTAAAAGAATTGTAAGTATCGTTATTGTTATTTTTTAGTTACTAAACATGTTTCATTACTAAGCTTCTCATTATCTGTATCTTACAGGAAGATCTTAAAAAGAAAGAAGCATGGGGATCTTTTGTGTCGGACGGGAGGAATGATGTTCTGACCGTTGCGACCGGAAAACCGGATCACCCGGGGCGTGTAAGGGGGATTGGAGGACGGGTAGGCCTAAAGCAATACTTTGGTAAATCCAAACGCCATAAACAAAGTATGGTTACCCGAGAGGAGATGGAACAGACGCTGGCCAAATTAAGTGAGGAAGCAGCGGCTAAAGAAGCAATGTTTCAATCCCGGATGAGCCGGATGAAGGAGGAAATGAATCGAGATGAGGCTGCGCTTTTGAGCTCTCGTCCGAGACCAGTGTTCCCTTCACACATTCACCTGCACCTATGCAACAGAGCACTAGGGGAGCTGCATTGTTGGACAGTCAGAGCAACCTTGTGACCTGTATGTGGAGGATCGTGATAGTCATAGACGATTAGTTGCAAAAGGGACTGTCCACAACTTGGGATCAACTGTACACCACCAACAAATGGATGATGATGAAGTCAGAGTGTCAGTTGAAAAGGTGATCATTGATGCACCTCTCCCTCTCCCAACTGATCAGCTGAAGCTTGTGAGTGATGTCAAGGGAACCTTCATCTCTTGGCCAAATGAAGCTTGTACATGTCTCTACTCCTCCTGAAGCTTCATCCCCTCCTCCTCAAGTTCCATCCCCTCGTCAAGCTGCATCCCCTCCTCAAGCTCTATCCCCTACTGCTAAGTTGACTGCCAAGGAAAAAATATACGATTTTGTAAAAAAAAGATATTTTAAAGATAAATCGTATCCTTTCAATGAAGTAGTAGGCCTCAGTCATCCTCAATCAGTTTACATTGACAACGAAGATGTAACGTCCCTGCTGCTTCCTGGACAGGAGCTTACTAATCCAATCCTTCAACTGTTTATGAAGTAAGTATCTAATTCTATGAGTACATAATTTAAATGCATCGTTTAGACACACATACATATATACTAATTCCCCGATCGATGTCATTATTGTAGGTTAATGCATCAAGAATTGGTTGAACAGGCGTAATCAATGATTTTGGATTCTTGTGCCCAATCTATGCAAGTACAACACCCTTGGTGGAGAGACAAGAATACATATCAAAGAGGGTGTGTGAAGTGAGAAGAAAGGTGTACGTGTTTCCATACTACCACGGGTACATATCACAATTCTTGTCTGCAATTCACTTAATTCTGCTACATATATCACTGAGTACTTTACTGCTGTGAATTTTCAGCCGCCACTGGCAGTTGGTCCTCATGTGCATGGAGGATCATAAAGTTATCTTCTTATGCTCCACTCACAGTGATCCAGGGCCTACGTTGACGCAGACCATCAACGAGTAAGCATGTCATTTTGATTCTCTTGTCTGAAATCTCTACTGTGAATTTTCAGTGAACATTATTGATAAATTTGTGATTTTGATGATAGTGCCATGAGGACCTTCCAAATCGAGGTAAACAAAAGGCGTGGGTCTCAGGCCACTTATCCTAAATGGTTCAAACCACAAGTTAGTACATATTTGGACACTGGCACACTGCCTTGTGAACTTGGTCAATAAGCTATATATGCTAGCTCTTATATATATTTCTTGTTCGTTTTAGACCCGTCGGCAACCAACGGGGTCCAACTTATGTGGCATCTACGTCATGAAACACATATATGATATTATCACGAAAGGAACGACTAAATTAACTTCAAAGGTAAATGTATTTGATGTTACATATTATGGCTGAATTCGTTTTACGGCTTAATGTTACATATGAAATATGCACGCAAGTTAATTCAGTTTCGGTCTTTGATGTTACAGAGGTTTGCCGGTCCTGCTCCCTTTCCTGATGATGAAGTGGAGCACATACGCAATGTGTTTTGTGAATATCTGTATGACCTAATTAAGTCCTAAATTCATTTGTAAATATACATATGCAATGTGTAATTCAATAATAAATTTGTTTATTTTTTCAAGAATTCATTCATTCATTCTAGCTATTTAGTGCTTGAAATTTGAGGTACAAGATGTTGTAAATTTTCAATAAGAATTCATTATTCATTCTAGCTTTTATGTGCTTGAAATTTGCATATTTTTTAAAGATCCGGTCCTAAAAGTCCTCGTTCATAAAAAAGACTTTTAGGACCGTATATTTGTTAAAAGTACGGTCTTAAAAGTATTCGTTTATTTTAAAAATATGGCGAGACCTTTAGGACCGCATATTTATTAAACATCCGGTCCTAAAAGTCTTCGTTTATTTCTAAAAACTATGGCTAGACTTTTAGGACCAAAAATATGGCTAGACTTTTAGAACCGCATATTATTTAAACATCCGGTCCTAAAAGTCTACGTTTAATTCTAAAAATACGGGTAGACTTTTAGGACCGAATTTTTATTTAAAGTCCGGTCTTAAAAGTGTTCGTTTATTTTAAAAACATGGCGTGACTTTTAGGACCGCATCTTTATTTGAAGACCGGTCCTAAAAGTCTACGTTTAATTCTAAAAAATATGTCTAGACTTTTAGACCGTAAATTTGTTAATTATCCGCTCCTAAAAGTCCTTTTGTTTATTTTAAAAATATGGCGAGACTTTTAGGACCGTATATTTGTTATTTGTCCGCTCCTAAAAGTTCAATCTTAAAAATCATTTAAAAAAAAAAATATGACTTAACCTTTAGGACCGTGTATTTGTTAAACGTCCGGTCTTAATAGTTTTCCTTTAAACAGAAATGTTGACTCGTTTTTCAGACAAATTATTAGGGTTCAAGACAACCGAGGTTCTGGCGTTCTGCTCAAGCTAGGTCCCTCGTTGTCGTCGATGTTACCTCTCCTGATGTTGAGCAGCATTATCGGTTTCCCTTTTCTTTGTCTCTTTTCTTTTTGTCGGAAAAAGAAGGAAGATAATGAAAAGGACACTAAAAATATTCAAATCAGGGCGAGGTAAAACCGACGACAACGACGGTCCAACCTTGAGAAGAATAGTCACTTTGTTTGTTTTTATTCGAATAAGGTAAACGATTTTTTTTTTTTTTTTTTTTTTGTATGTTCTTAACTGTATTCTGCGAATTTTTAATGTTGATTTACACGAGGACAATGTTTTGTTTGTTTCCTTTTTGTCGGAGAAAGAAAAAAGATAATGAAAAGGACAAGGCGATCGAATATGGAAACCAAAAATTTATTTATTATATTTTTTTCATGCTGCCCCGTTAGGGACAGCAGCAGTACAGAAAAAAAACATAAAAACATCTACTCCTCCCCATCGTTTTCGGAGGGGAGGGACTCGTCGGAGACGTCGTCATCTGAAGGATGGTACTCAACGTCATGGGCGTCGAGTACCGCGGTCAGCTTGTTGTTGACGGCGTGATAGACCTGAAACAGTTGGCCCAAGCGTCGGTCTATATGATCGACGCGGGCCAGAAGGTGCTGCATCATCTGGTAGAATGTCGGGTCCGGAGGCAACGGAGGAGGGTACGGAGGTGGAAGAGGATTAATAGGAAAAGGAGGACCTCGTGGTGGTGAGGACCTGTGGTGGAGCAGCCATTACGGTGGAGGTTTTAGAAGTGATGGAGAAGAATGTGAAGGAAGTAAAGTAACATCGGGTTTAAATAGAGAACCCTTCCCGAACAATGTGAAACGCCGAAACAATAACGAGGAGACGCATAGTTCCTCGTAATACGAGGAGACGCCTAGTTGGGAAGTTTATCTAGGAAGTCGAAGAGACTCTGAATCATTCATTTGAACAGAGTGTAAGGATACGACTCTGCTATCTGAGTAATTTGAAAAGAATGAACCTTTAATACCGGATATTGTAAAAGATCCGTTCTTAAAACTAATATTTTTTAAGAAAAAATTCTTACTTTTAAAAAAATTGAATTGAAAAAAATAAATGAATTCTAGGACCGGATACAAGATAAAAGGTCGGTCTTAAAAGTAATTGAATTGATTGAAAAAAATAAATAATAGACTTTTAGGACCGGATATATTATAAAAGGTCGGTCTTAAAATCAATGGAATTGAAAAAAAAAAATTAAATAATAGAATTTTAGATCGCATATTTATTAACTCCTCATACCTCTCTATCCTTATTAAACTCCTCATACCTCGTAACTCCACACTACGTGGCTCTTAAAGTATATAAACTCCTCATACCTCTCTGTCCTTATTAACTCCTCACAATCTCGTAACTCCACACTACGTGGCTCTCTGCCCCAACTGCTCAAACCATGGTTAGATACAAGAGAACCGCTCGTAGGGGTACTCTTACTCCTGATGCTCGTGCCTTCCGTAGATCGTTATACGGTGCGCCTCCTCCAGCGAGAGTGCGTTCTATTGTGACAAAGAGTCTCGGGTCGTTGGACCCATTGTTATTTCGGATGATGAAGAGATTGCGCACCCCCTCCAAATTTCTTCGGACCATGAAGAGGTTCCTGCTCCCCCTCTCCAACCAGTTGGCCCCAGCGCGCCTACCGCTGACCCGTCTCCTCTTTCCTCTAATGATGCGTTGATACGAATAAGACAGGAACTTGCTGATCTCCGGCGGGAAGTTAATGCTGCTCACGCCGATATCGCCAAGGCTTTGGAGGATAATAAGCTTTAGGATGTTTAGTCAGATTCTTGTTTTTGATAATTTTCTGCTTGTTTTTCTTTTGTATTTTTTCTTGTGTACGTGCATATTCTCCAAGAATGTATGAAGCATTAAGAACTAAGCTTGTGTCTTTTTTTTGTTCATATTCTCCAAAGAATTAAAGAAGCTTATTCTCCAGTTTTCCTTTAATTTTTATTCATTCATTCTTTGCTGCGCTCGCTTTTAAAGCCAATCCTCTTTTTTTAAAAAAAAAGGACTTTTTAGGACCGGATGTTTTATAAAACTCCGGTCTTAAAATTAAATGAATAATAAAAATTTAGGACCGGAGTCTTTTAAACCTCCGGTCTTAAAAATTTAATTATATATTTAGGACCGGCTACTTTATAATTAACCGGTCTTAATAAAATCCAAAATACTAAACATGTCTCTGTCACGCGGAATATTAAATTTCCCTCTCTAAACTTCTCTTGTCGCGCCGAAAGTGATTACTCAAGTTCTCTCTCAAGTGTTTGTGTGTTGCTTCGTCACTGCTTCGCGTTGCTCTCTCGACAATCACTTTCTGGTTCCTTAGCTAAACGTCTATAGACCAAGTTTTAAGAGGTGTTTCGGTTATATAACTTTATGATTTTCCCGGGTTGAACGAAATCGATGAAATGTTCTTGTGGGTTTCTTTCTCGTTGTTAATGAATATTGTATTTTGAAGATTATATTTGCACTTTAGACCTACCCAACTGACCAACAAATGTTTTTAGGTTACTCTTGCTCGTCTGCAACATCAACGTTCGTGGCGGAGAAGAAAGACTGACTCAAAAACGCATTTGAATTTATATGCTACGGTGAGTCCACAAGACCTTCATGCGATGCATTTAATTTCCTCGTCATGCATTTATTTTGCTTCTTGGATTCATTGTGATACATTTATGACCAAAAGTGATTCTTCGTTATGCATTTAATGGGCAAGTTTCTCCATAATAAAAAAAAGACATAACCGACATTGAGCATAAATATGCATTTGGTGTTGCCTTATTTTATATGCAAGTGTCAATTTTTTCGGATTATGTATGTTAAATCTTTCCGTCTATAGGAATTCTACTATGGATCACAATTGGATAACTGCTTTACGGATAAGTGTTGAATATCAGAATGGGGTGAGGGACTTTATAGAATTTGCTAAACAAAATGCCAATGATGATAGTGGGAAGTTTTATTGCCCTTGTGTAAAATGTTTGAATGAGAGGCAACTAAGTCCTGAAGTTATACACACACATTTAATTTGTGAAGGATTTTGTAAGACTTATACAAGATGGGTATGGCATGGTGAAAAAATACCAAGTGGGTCTCAACATGGGGAAGTGGCCTTTGATGATAATGACACGGATATGGATGATCGCATAGAGGACATTATTCGTGATGTAGGAGAAGAGGCTTTTCATCAATCACATGCATATGGTAATATGTGCAGTGATGCAGAGACCCCGCTATACCCTGGGTGTAAAAAATACCAATTGTTGAACGCTGTATTGAAATTGGTAAGCTTGAAGGCACGTCATGGATGGAGCGACAAGAGTTTTTCTGAAATGCTTGAGGCTTTTAAGGACATGCTTCCGGATGATAATGTGTTGCCGCATCGATACTATGATGCTAAGAAAATACTTTGTCCACTGGGGATGGAGTACAAAAAGATCCATGCATGCCCGAATGATTGCGTATTGTATAGAAAAGAGTTTGAAGAGAAGAAGAATTGTCCGATATGTGAAACCCCAAGGTACAAGTCAAATAAGGGGCCTGCAAAAGTGTTGTGGTATCTTCCAATCATACCAAGGTTCAAGCGGTTGTTTGCGAATGAAAATGATGCAAAAAATTTGAGGTGGCATGCAGATGAGAGGATTTCTGATGGAAAGCTTTGACATCCGGCCGATTCTTCTCAATGGAAGAAAATCGATCAATTATTTCCGAACTTCGGCAAAGAACCTAGGAACCTTAGGCTTGCCCTTAGCACGGATGGCATGAATCCATATGGAAGCCTTAGCAACATACATAGTTCATGGCCTGTGCTCCTTATTATTTACAACTTATCTCCTATGTTATGCATGAAACGAAAGTACATCATGCTGTCTATGTTGATTTCGGGACCAAAACAACCCGGAAATGACATTGATGTTTACCTTCAGCCCTTGATCGAAAACTTGAAGGAGTTGTGGGAAAAAGGTGTCGATGTTTTTGACTCTTTCAAGAAGGAGGTGTTTAAATTGCGAGCCATGATATTTTGTACTATAAACGACTTCCCAAAGATATGGGAACTTGTCGGGTATAGTGTAAAAGGCCATAAAGCATGTCCGGTTTGTGAAGAAGGCACACGCTACCATCAACTTCAACATGGAAGAAAGACGGTTTATCTTGGACATAGGAGATTTCTTAGACGGGGCCACCCATATCGTCGATTAAAGAAAGCCTTTTTTGGTGGCCAAGAGTATGAAGATGCTCCGGTGGCATTGACTGGGGAGCAAGTTTATGAAAAGGTGAAAAATATCAATGTCATCTTCGGTAAGACTGCAAAGAGTAGAAAAGAAACAAATATATGGAAAAAGAGATATGTATTCTTCGATCTTCCATATTGGCGCAATCTTGATGTGAGACATTGTATTGATGTCATGCATGGAGGAGAAAAACGTATGTGATAGTATTGTTGGCACGCTTCTCAACATACAAGGTAGTTCCAAGGATGGTGTGAAGGCAAGATTGGATTTGCAAGTAATGGGAATACGCAAAGACTTACATCCAAGGCCATACGGGAAGAGAACTTATTGTCCCCCGGCTTCTCATACTTTGTCTAAGGATGAGAAACGAAGTTTTTGTGAGTGTTTACATGGCACAAAAGTTCCCTCGGGGTATTCTTCAAATTTTAAGAGGCTTGTATCGATGAAGGACTTGAAATTAGTAGGCCAAAAGTCTCATGATTGTCATGTCTTGATGCAACAACTACTCCCAGTAGCTATTCGAGGCATCCCCGAATATGATCTTCGGGTCGTTTTGACTAGACTTTGTGTCTTCTTCAATGCGGTTTGTAGTAAAGTTTTCGAGATTGAAAAGTTGGATGAATTGGAGAATGAAGGATATCTTATCTTGTGCCACCTTGAGAAGCTTTTTCTTCCTACATTTTTTGACATCATGGTTCATCTAATTGTTCATCTAGTGAGGGAGATAAAGTTGTGCGGCCCTATCCATTTACGGTGGATGTACCCAATTGAAAGATCTATGAAATTCCTAAAAGGGTATGTAAAGAACGCATACCGGCCAGAAGCATCAATTGTTCATAAATATGTTTCTGAAGAAACCAAGGAACTTTGTCAAAATTATTTGACCAAAGTAAGACATATTGGGCTTCCAAAACGTCAGCATGCTGAAGGGGGTAGACGAGGGGCTTCAGTAAAGAGTGTGGATCCTGATGAATTGTCACAAGTCCACTTATACATCTTGAATAATGTTGATGAAGTTCAAGCCAAAGATAGCTGCACATAAAGAAGCTGTAAGGAAAGAAAATCATCGAATGACTTAAACAAAGGTTGATTAGGGAGCATAACAAAACTTTTGCAAATTGGTTCAAACAAAAGGTCGAGGGAGAGAATGTGTTTCGATACAATCAAATGGTTAGCACGTGGTCCCGAGGTTGATGTCATAAGTTGGAATTCGTATGTGATCAATGGTTATACATTTTACACGAAGTCCCTAGATGATAGGAGCACCGTCCAGAACAGTGGTGTTATGTTAGAGGCTGAATCTATGCACTTCTCCAGTTCGAAAGACAAGAGGCCTTTATTGGCATTCATGCCATATTATGGGGTTATTGAAGAGATTTGGGAGGTGGACTATGTTAAAATTAGATTTCCCATTTTCAAATGCAAGTGGGTTAATGTCAATAATGGTGTTCGGATCGATCGGCTAGGATTTACATTAGTCGATGTCAATGGTAGAAGTTTTGGAGATGAACCTTTTATTATGGCGTACTGTGCGAAACAAGTGTTCTATATCACCGATCAAGAAAATAAAATGTGGTCTTGTAGCTCTCCAAGGAAAAAGGGTCATTGATATTGATGAGGAAAGTCATTCAAATTATGGTCTTCCTGAGAGTACTCCTTTTTCAAGGGGTCTACTGGACATGAACGAAGAAGATGAAGCGGATAATGAACCCGGCATAAGAAATGATCATCAAGAAGGGATATGGGAGGATATCACTTTATAAAAGAGTCAATTCATAAGGTAATATTCATATGCAGAATTCTTTGAAAACTTTAAGGTTTTAACTATATTATATTCCTTCTATGTTCTTAAACAATGTCACTAACTATGAAGTTTGTTCTTGTTTTATTTTTGTGGCGGATCCGATCCAAAGGGGCATGTTATAAAAGAGGATGTTACGTTGTTGGGTGGGAATCAGATGAAGGCATTGTGAATATTATATTGGGCATGTATGTTGTATTTGTAACTTATTGTATTTGTATTGTAAGTAAGTTATCTTATTGTATAAATTAATTTAGGTGTTGTAGTCATAGTATAATCATTAATTAAGAAGCCACATAACTCATGGTGAATAATATTTGTATTCTTTTTCCCAATTCAATTTATTCATAATTGTTCATAGCTTGTAGCTTAAAGTATCGACTTTTATGTGCTGGATTGGGTGGTGGATTTGTGTATATATATGATCAGGAAGAACAGAACAAGGGAAAAATTTGGGAAAATTTAGACCGGAAATAAATACGCCGGTCTTAAATGTTCAACTGTTAAGACCGGATGTATTTATATGTTCGATCTTAAAGGTCATGTGTACATATTTGATATTAAGCCGGTCTTAAAAGTTGGTCTTTTAAGACCGGTGTATTTATACGTCCGGTCTAAAAATTCAATTTTTAAGACCGGATGTATTTACCATCCAGTCTTGAAAGTCGGTCTTTTAAGACCGCGTATAATTAGTCGTCGGTCTTATAAGCCGCTATTTTTCGGACCGGATTTATTTTTGTCGGTCTTAAAATTCGATATTTTAAGAGCGTCTAGTTTTTTGTTCGGTCTTAAAAGTTGAGTTTTAGGACCGAACAAAAAATATTTCAGCTTTATTTAGTACGACTTTTAAGACCTAATGTTTTAAATGTCCGGTCTAAAAGAGTTTATTTAAGACCGGTTTAAATGTGAACTTTTAATACCGGTCCGGGTCTTAAATGTCCGACTTTTTTGCATAGTGTATAGTTCCAATAACAAGATTTCCCACAAAATAATAAGGCTAAGCAAGCCTTTGATTTTCTCGATCATTTTGTTAATAGGAATGCCCATCAAATTTTGTCCTTGGTTTCCAAAACCCTTTTTAAGAATGATCACGACTAAAATCATTCAATGATGCCTCAATTATGATTATGCCCGGGTTCATAATTATAATTGAGACCCCATAGAAGAATCCTCGCTCCACGTAACTATAGGAAAACCTATGCTCTGATACCATAATGTCACGCCCCGACACCTAAAGGGGTGACCGGCACAGAATATGAGAGAACTCACATTCCTTAAGCCTTAAACTTTTATGCAAATGCTAATTAATACTCATAATACCATAATCTAGAATATTCATGTGTTCCAAACTACAAAGGGAGGTAGGGATCCTACCTATAGATTACATGGAGCATCTATCTCTAAATAATAATACAAGAGTCTAGGGTTATAATTACATCAACTAATAGCATATCCGAATGAGTCGGCGAACTTTAAATCCTTAAGGAGACCCTTCACTGCTCGCCAGAGATTCAAAGTCGTCAATATCATCTCGAACCAAAGCAAATTTTTCGGTGAATAACGTCTCATTCTTATAATTTAATAAAATACAGAAGTAAATAATTTAAACATTTTAAACTTTTGATTATAACAATATGTCAATAGATTTCAATTTCTAAAACACAAATACGATTAAGAATAAAATAGAACTCTATATAAAATATCGTTAATCAAATAAATTCAAATATGTACCAAAATCTTTGATTCAAAATTTAAACCATAATTCTCAAACCTCATCTTTCTGTATGACTTCTTACAGAACGAATGACAAGCGTGGCCACACACTCCATGAGGGTAACTAACCAAGCATGACTCAAGGCCATGAAACAAGCATGGACACACAGTCCATAAGGGTAACTAACCAAACATGACTCAAGGTCATGAAACAAGCATGGACACAAAGAAAGTCCATGAAACAAGCATGGACACACAGTCCATGAAACAAGCATGAGAACAAATCCCATGAATCAAGCGAGCTTGAGGTTAACCATGGTGCACCAAGAACTAACAGTACTGCTGTTAGTAACCAGTGTTCTATATTCAGTCCTCTCCAAAGCATTTTCAAGCATGCTTGGGGTCAATTTATCAAAGTAATAAAAAAATTTCCTTCAAGATAATAACAGCTATATCTCATACTTCATAATCAAATCACCCAGCATGAAGTTTCACAACCAACATTTCAAAACTTTCCTTCAAATTCAATATGTCGATAGAATCCTTTTAAAACATCAAAAACTCGGGTAAAAACATTCCATTTCAAATAATAAATTCTAGCTTATAAACTTTCCAAAATCCCATATCATTTCAATATAAAATTTATGAAAAATATCTCAAAAGTCTAATTTCTATTTAACTGCATAATCATGAATTATGCTTTGAAATAATTGAAAGAAAATACATAATAATGAATGAAATAACCATTCTTTACTCATATACTATCAACAAATATTCCTTCACAAAATCAAGCTTTTATCAACAAATATTCCTTCACAAAATCATATTTTTAAGTATAAAAATAAACATTAAAGTTCAACAATGAAAAATATCATTTATAAAAATTAGGACGCTTATTCACTCACCTCAAGGTTGCTCCTAAAACTATACATTTATCAAAATCCTTTTTGGTTTGCTTTTCTCTTGAGCTCAAACAATTGTCAATTCCTATAAATTTTGAAATAGGTCATCATTGATAATATTTTATCCTTATATATTATATAATCTCTAAGACATATTTAAATGCCTATTATTCTACCCAAAACTCTCAACTCATGGCTAGATACATTTATCCAAAAATATTATGTCATTTTCAGACTTAACAGAAAAATCTGACTATACATTTTGAAGGAACTTGATTATATTGTTACAATTAACAACCTTGGAGTCTTTAAGCATCTTATTTGGATAATTTATCAACTTAGAACACCTACACCTCATTCTTGCTATTTAAAACACTTGCATTCTGTTCTTAAGCATCCAAAATTTAAATCCATCAAGCACTCATCCTCACACGTCAACACTTAAACCATGTAATCCCTTTAACACTATTTGGGCACTTAGAGACTTTCTAAAAAAATTTGGACAGAACCATGTTTAGCACTCTAAAACTTTCCAGACTTAACAACACCCAAACATTTGCCAATTTAATCACCTATCTTGTACCCGTTTTTTTTTTTTTTTTTTTTTTTTTTTATAATGCCTTTTACTATATAATCATTAACATCTATAACCCTTTTAACTCTATGACCATTCGGCCAATACCAAATGGGTATCCTGAAATTTTTCAGCTTCCATATTAACCATCAAAACTATCACATTATTACCTCTAAACATGGTTTAGACAGCAATGACAGTTATTTAACATGGGAAAGTTAGACAGCACAGTTGAATAATTTCACAACCTCACAATTTCAATTTATCACGCTACTTGCATCAAATATGCATACATATGTCCTAACCTTACATTTACTCCCCTGAATTTCATCTATTTTATCATGTGAGCATTTTTGTGGGATTTTCGAGAGCAAAATTAAACAAAACTCCCCTGCTTAGCTAATACCAGATCTGGACATCATAATCCCACTAAAAAAAGATCAACATGCAGTACCCTCATAGGCGTCCATTCAACCTTACAACACCATTACAACCCTTAATCATTGTTCCCTAGCTATTTCAGAATCCATATTCCACTATTTCCCCTAACCCCAAACAGAAGCAATCAGATAGATTGAAGATGGGAAAGGACTTGGGAGGCTCACCTATATGTGATTATAGTGTTGCATGTGGAAATCGGCCAACTCCTCTTGTTTCTCCAATGATTTCTTTCTCACTCGCACAGCTTTCTTTCTCACCCTCTCTCTGCGTTTTGTGTGAGGCCGAAATGAAGAATGAATAGACAATAAATGAAATGAATGATAAGTGGATATTAGGGTGCTGGACGGAATATTAATCGTTGAAGTGAGGAAGTTGTTTTTTTTTCCCCTATGGGTGTCCACATGGCATGAATTTGAGAGAGGGAAGGGTGATGTGTCACCAAATTAGAGAGTAAAATGGGTGTAGTACTGTCATTGGAGTTTCAGAAACAAAGGAACACTCAGCCTCCACATGATTTGATCCAGCCCAAAAACGGCCTGATGGCCCAGAATCCATTGTCACATATCTAGGATCGTGAGTCTTAATGACTGATCATCAGTAGCCCAAATAACATTATCCATTGGTTCTTCCACTGAGACCTCCTTTCCAATCAAATCCACCTTAACTTTATCCTCAACACACACACTCTAGTATCTGTATTTCCCACTTAAAAGCTCAGTATTGTCCACATTGGACAGTGTCAAGACACGAGATCTCTTTTCCTTCCTGATATCTTTGCTAACTGTTCCCTTCAGAAGATTATCCCTGTTTAACTTTTTCTTATTTGAAAACTTATTAGAAGAATTTCCTTTCTTACTCCTGACAACCGTACCCTCGATCAGACTACTCGGCGCCTCCACTACCTCTGTACTGACAACAACCTCAACCTCCAGAGACGTCTTTGAAGCAACCGCCACTACTGCCTCGACTTCCTCCATCTCCTCAACCGCCAAAACACCAAATCTGGACCCCCTATTGGAATTATTAAGAACTCCAGTGAGCTTCTCCTTGGCGCCTTGTTTCGATCGACGAGGACATTGAACTAATCTCCATACACCAAGATAAGGATTCGAATCTGCCCTCAAAGTCGAGTCACCTTTTGCTTCTCCATCAGCATTATAATCCACAACCATCCCTTTCTTACCCGTGACAGACTCTGATTTACACACTCACTAGACTTATGCCCATATATACCACAACATGTACATAAATCATGGAGCCCTTCATATTCAACGTAATAATCTTCCCCATCCAAAGAGAAACCAGACATCAACTATTTCCCTAAATCCACAAGCACACAAATCCTAGCATACCTTCCACGCAGTTGGCAGGAAGTATTGAAGTCCACTTTAATGGTTTCTCCAATCCTATCACCGATCCAGGTTAGAGCCTCCTTATCATGATACTCCAAAACTACATTAGGCATTCGCACCCAAACCGCACCTTATCAATGGATGCTCTCCATGGATGAAACAAGGGTCCCCAAGGTCTAACAGTCAGGTAGTGATCAAACACCATCCAAGGGCCACCAGTTAAAGCATTGAAATAATCATCCCTATTGGTGAACTTCACTACAAATAAACTGTTCCCTATATTAATCATACTTATAACACCTCTCTTTGCCCACAGAGATTGAAGGATTGAAAGCAGCATTTTGTAACCAATAGACTTCCCCAAAAGTTTCACTATGATAGCATTGTTCCAAGTCTTGTAAAGTCTCTTTTTCATCTTATCCGAAAAGGAAAAAGTAGGAAAATTCCTCTTTGCATCTTCAAGAATCTTACACAAAGGCTCACTATCTTCGTTATCAGAATCACTGAGGGAGATCGAATCATCAGACAAGGGATTACCACCATCAGAAGCTCCAGCCTCTGTACCAGGGATCTTAATTCCTGGAAGTTTTTCCGCAAAAGATAACCCTACTCCCCACGGCTTAGAACTCCCTTTTCCCAACTTCGGCCACTCCTCATTCGTAGCAGCCAAAACACTATTCTTAACTTTCTTGGAACTTCTAACGAGAAGGTCCTTCTCTTCCGACGACGGGGGAACCAGAGGTGCAGCGTGCTTCAGTTTTTCCATTGCAACCGTCAAAGGTTTATGTTGATGAGGCTGAGAAGTGGTACAATACGAGTAAGGCCCAGTTTGGTGTTTTGGTCAAACAACGTTATATGCAGATTGTAAAGTCAAATACATTGATCTTCATATATAATTAATGATTATGTATGAAACACACTATGGATCACTTGTCCAACCGCGATTATGATGCTTAATAGAAACAATAAGCACACTATTATCACGATTATCTATCGCCTTCATTTCTTTCTTTTTTTCAAGGTTTGTCGCCACTTCATCATCCTGAATTTTTAACCCTTTATTTATTTTGCCAAAAGCTATCACCAATTAATTTGAGGCACTGTCACGATTATTCATTTTAATATTCACAATTCACATGTCTATTTTTTTAAGAAAAATATTTAGGATCCAATCCTTTTTTTCTAAACACTAAGTGTCTTATTTGAGGCACTGTCATATATTAATATGAACATTTCTCCTTTTAGAGATTCGAACCTTATTTATTATATTGTGGTGAGCTAGTCACTTCCACTAGATTTAACACCTTTTTATTATTAAGGTGGGGGTAGACACCGTACCCCCACTGCGCTAAAAGACGCCTCCGCCAAAGAAATTCTGAGATGCACTTACAGATCGTCCACCAACGAGCCTCACATCGATCGCGGTATCGAACCTCCTTCCTTTTAGGTGAAAGCGACGCCAACTAACCGGGTAAATCTTCATTTAGTTATTTCGGATACAATCATAATTTCATTTAAAAATGTTGTAGCGGGTCTTTCCATACCCAAAAAAATAAGACAGTGAAGAATGATTATTAATTTGGGTTGGAGCCCAAAATTTTGATAAGGAAAGTGGGCTTTACATTTTTAATCGGCCATCATCGGTTGGCCCATATAACTGCTTTTCTTCTTTATTCTTTCTTCTTTTTTTTTTTTGGAAAACTTCACCCCCTCTATAACAAATTATTCTCAAACAGGCCTCAAAAGTTTTTGAAACTCCACTGCACTCTTTAGGGTTAAACTGAAAAAATATAATTTTTTTATGAAAAAACAATTGTACCCTTACTTTACAAGTCAAATATGATTATTTATAAGTCACATGTGGAAACTTACAAGTTAAATATGCTTATTTACAAAACAAATAAGTGAAATCACAAGACTATTTTTGTCATGTACAATAAAATGAACATATTTATAAGAATACATGTCATTTACATGGCACATGTGTGAATTTACAAGTTAAACATGTGTCTTTATAATATACATGAGGGGATTTACAAAACCGTCTATGCCATATAAAGACAAGGGCATAAATGTCTTTTTAGCAAAAAAAAACTTGATTTTAGTTTATTTCTGGAGAGTCAGAGGGCAATTTGAGAATAATTTGCTAAAGAGGGATGCAGTGAAATTTTCCCCTTTTCTGCCCTTCAATAAAGTGACACTTCCTCATATCCTTAATACTTCATCTAGTTCTTATTATAAGGTACTAATTAATAACTATTATAAATCAATAAAAATAATTAAAGTCATTAAATTTGTCTTAAAATTTGAGTCATTCCCAATATTATCCCTGCTAATTACACTAAACTCTAATATTATACTCTCTCCAGTTCTTAATATAAGGCATAACTTAATTTAATGAGATTAAAGAATTTAATTAGTTAATTAATATGATATGTATTTCTAAAACACCCTAGTCATCTTCTTTGATTTCCTTATTCCTTCTCCTTCTTGATTATTGTTGATGGAGTATTAATAAGGTAAAATAAGAAAAGATTGATAAATATGAAAACTACTATATCTTATATTTAAGACCAAGATCAACTTATGAAATATGTCTTCTCTCAAGAACTAGAGGAGTATTAATTATTACTCTCTCCTACCAACCCTACTAAATATAAGCATACATGGGAAAAAATATTTAATGTTATTTGGAAACAAGCAAGTGCTTTATAAAAAAACTAATAAAATGTGTTAATTGGTACTCCCTCCGGTCCTAATTATAGTAGCTATTTACCAGAATTTGGAGAGATTAAGGAAAGAAGTTAAATTAGTTAATTATATGCATCTTCCTAAAATACCCTTACCTAAAATTTATTACCAAAAAGAAAATTACGTGGTAGAAGGAACAAAGCAAGCAACAACAATTATTTGATCCAAAGCGTTGGACTTGAGAGCAATCTTGCACCCACTTGATGAGGAGAAAATAATCAAAAAATATGAAACCAAAATTTGATCCCTAATGTTTATTATTGTTTCAATCTCTTTCTATTTTACTGTTATTTGAGTTTTCCTTATTAGTAGGGGTGAAATGGGAAAAATATGACAAAAATTGTTTAAAATTATTTTATATAAAAAAGTATAATTTAGGTGTATATGACATTAATGAGTTACAAACAATATTTACTTTATAAAATATATAGCTGTATTATTAAATTATTATTGTCTTTAATTATTATTGAGAAAGTATAAATAGGGGTATTATAGGAAAAAAATTAACAAAAGTTAAAACTTGCTCTTATAATTAGGACCAAAACCAACTCTAAAATTTGCTCCTATAATTGGACCGGAGGGAGTACCTTATAATAACGACCAAAGTTAGTATAATACTCCTTCCGGTCCTTTTTATAAAAGCCTAACAAAAGTTGTCTCAACATTTAATGAGTTGTTTTTATTTTTATTTTTACCCCTCATTAATTATATGTATTGTATCAATTAAAAGGTTGATGATATTTATATTTACTTTATTTCTCTCTCTTACTTGCCCCTCATAAATAAAGAAATACTTAAACAATAAAACTTATTTTAAACATGCTTATTATTTTCGGACCTTGAACTTGAAACCTCTAATTAAGAGGATACAATCGCTTACTAGTTAAACCAAGCGATTGCAGTCAAAGGAAAATAACGAGTAATTGATAAAGAATAATAATCCTTCCATGGTTTTTGTCCTTTCCCCATCGGCGGGCCATCTGGATAAAAATAAAACAAATGAAGAGTAAAATCGGTTGAAATAATTTGTTTTTCTAGAATTGGAAGATGAAAACATATTAATGATATAAACTGTATCTTCCCCCGATATTTTTATTCTACTTCAAATTTATAAATTTATTTACAGACAAATTTACAAACCTATACCTCCCATCATTTTCATTATATTTTTATGTTGTTAGAAAAATTATAGATATAGATTCTTTTTTCAGAAGTTAGAACAAATTTTGAAAGAAAAATAAGAAAAATATGTTTGAATCATTATTTTGAAACAACATATTTAAAATGGTGAAGTAAAAGGTGAAAAAATAGTTTGCTTTATAAGTATGATTGTCATTAATAAAAAAACAATTTTATGTTTCTCTTCTCTAATTTTGTTGGGGGAAAAAACAAAACGATGTTAGGATTATTTTGTTTTTCCGAACACATAATTGAAAACACATCTTTTTTATTTGACTAATGGTTTCCCCTCTTGAGGCTTAGAGCGACTTAAAGGGTTTTCGCCTCTCCCAACAAGTGTCATTCGCAGATTCAAACATGTGTTATCATTATTAGAGTTGAGACCACTTACCATCTCAACTAACACTTTGTTGGTAAAACACATTTTTAAAAAATTTTATTTAATTAGGGAAATTAAAATAAAGGACCTATTAAAAATAATATTTATTGTAAAGACCATAAAAACTCTAATTAGTAAGAAGAAAATAAAAATTTAAAAATACTAAATTACCCCTTGAATCACCTACCTCCTCACAATCCAAGGAAAACACGAAAAGCTCAAACTCCTTCTTCCCTCCCATTTTCAGAGACAGCATGGAAGGCAATAAATCACCATTCCCTTCCCATTGGTAACATCCATTATTTTTTGTGATTTTCTCTTACCACTGCTGTATTGGTCACAATCCTCCCAAGCGCACACCTCCTGGAGTTCTCTACTGAACCTACCACTGGCTAACCTTCTTTTATATGGTTAACAAGACTAAACAAAAGGAAAATATATTATATATATAAAAAATCAATAGTCAATAGTCTGAAAAGTTTGAAAATACAATAATACAAAACTTGCTTCCTGATTGATTTGATGAACGAAAGATAAACTGTTTTTCCATGGTCGTAATTTTCCAAGAAATTAATGTTTTTTAAAAGAAAAAATGGTTCTCAGTAAAAGCCTTCCTTGTTGTACGTGCAAATGGCAACAACAGGGAGGAAAGTAAGGGTGCCAATTTGGTCACCGGAGAGAAGAAAGGGTTTTGAGTTTTTGGTTTTTTGTGTTTTGTTACACAGAAGCAGCAGCAAATTTGAGGGATAATTTAGTATTTTTTAACTTATATTTTGATATTTGGTCTTTGTTTGTAATTACAATTTTTATGGTCCTTTCAAATAAATATTATTTTTTCTTGGTCCTTTATTTTAATTTTCCCTTTTGATTATTTTAAAATAAAAAACTGTTTCCAAAATGTTATAGGTGTCTGAATCCACCCATAATTACTTGATGCGAGATTCACAATAAATATAATAGTTTGTACTGAAGATGAGGCAAGTAGAAAAATATAGAGGACACTAATCACTATCTTTCAAGAATATTTTTGCATTAAGATACAAGGAGCCAAATCATATATATATATATATGTGTGTGTGTATGTGATATGCGTACATGAGATCTCTAGAATATATACACGTGGGTTTTTTTTTTTCCTATAAAAAGGCCAAATAACATTATTAATGATGCAAAAGTTAAAATACATCATAAAGAAAATATCAAAGGCAATAAAAAAAGAAGGTTGGTAAATACGTATAAACAAGGATTAAATTCTGCTGCATCTAGACCATAGTCATCTTCCTTGATTCTCTATTTCCCTATCCTCTTCTTGATTATGGTTGATTCAGCATCTATAGGGATAAATTAGGAAAATATTGACAAAAATAAAAATTATGTCTTATATTTAGGACCAAGATCAACTCTCCAAATATGAAGGAGGAGAAATATTATTGTTGTCATTGTGGCTCCAAGACCACATCTGGGTTTTTGATTCCGAAAGTTTTTGCAAGTCCACACACACATGCAGCCTCACAAATTAAATATCGGTTTCCCTCTCTCTTGTTCATATGAACTGTACTGGGATATCCTTAACAATTCCCAAATTCCAGGAAACCCCTTCCCCTAGCTTCATTGGGATTGGCTTGGGTTCACTGCGCTTGTGGTCCACTTCCCATCCACTGCCATTAAACAGCGCCGTTTTGGCGCAAAACCAAGGCACCTAATCTTTTTTTAAAAAAAAATACATATTTTAGGTATTAAAAAAATACTTCGATATCCGACCATCGAAAAATACTTCATGATCTTGAAAAATTATTCTAGGATGTTGAAAAAATATTTCAGGGTACTGACTGGTACTAAAAAGACACTTCAGGATACTGACTGAGGATACTGGTTGGTACTAAAAAAATACTTTATGATCTTAAAAAATTATTTTAGATATCTTGAAATTTTTTAGATATCTAAAATAATTTTTCAAGATCATAAAGTATTTTTTCAAGCATCACCAAGATCCTCGCCGATTCAAGTGTCTTTTTAGTACCAGTTGGTATCCTGAAATATTTTTTCAACATCCTAAAATAATTTTTCAAGATCATGAAGTGCTAGTCAGTATTTTTTTAGTACCGGTCAGTATCCTGAAGTATTTTTTTAATACCCTAAAATATGTATTTAAAAAAAAAAAAGATCAGGTGCCTTGGTTTTGCGCCAAAACGGCGCTGTTTAATGGCAGTGGATGGGAAGTAGACCGCAAGCGCAGTGAACCCAAGCCAATCCCAGCTTCATTACCCTCTCTCTATCTTCGTTTCTGTCTCTCCTTACTTAACTTTATGCTGCTTCCATCACTCAATCACTGTCTTAATTCATTTTCTTGGCGTCAACTTTATTCATATACTTGTGACCATGGTTATGAAAACCGGACCGGACCGGCCGGTTCTGACCGGAAACCGGCGAACCGGCCGTGAAACCGGTCCGGTCAGCCATAGAAACCGGAGTTAGGTTTTTTTTTTTTCCCTCACCGGCGGTGACTACAAAGAGAGAAAGAGATGGAGAAAGAGAGATAGACGGCAGCTCCCTGTTCGACGTCCCTGTGCGATGAAGACGATGAATGGTTCCATGTTCGCGTTCTCTCTCTCTCTCTGGAAAGGTGACTCAACCAGTGAAGCCTCGCCTCCTCCCTTTTTTTTTTCCGGTCGTTCCTGCACGTTCTCCTCCTTTTTTTTCCATTGCTCCCGCGCCTCCTTTTTTTTCACTCGAAAATCATGTGACTCGGTAAAATCCCGTGCCTCCGTTGATTAATTGATGAAGAGAAGCTCATAGAGAGACGCGCTAGAAGCAGAGAGACGTGCTAGAAGCAGGTGGAGGCGTACTTCATGTCATATCATCTCTCAAAAGTAGTGTCATTTTTTCTTGCTTTTATTTTTTTAAAAAAATTATGGACTTAATTAATATTATAATAAGTATTACAAGATATAGTTACCTACCGGTTTAACTCCGGTTCAACCCCGGTTTAACTCCGGTCTAACCCATTAACCCTTAACTCAGTATCCAGACCGGTTCAGTGACCGGTCCGGTTTTAATAACCTTGCTTGTGACTACTAGCTATTAATTATAGGGAAAATTACGCGCAGTCCTAAAGAATGAAAAAATTATAAAAAAGTCCATTGAAATCACAAAATTACACGAAGTTCCAAGGGACTTTTTTGATATTATTTGTATGGAAATAAAATCCAAGTTTTTAAATGTTGTTGTAAATACATGCATTTCCTGTTGTAAATATGACTTTTTCTGTTGTAAATGACCACATTTTAAATTTTGTTGTAAATACAGCACTTCCTGTTGTAAATCTAGCCTTTTTCTATTGTAAATTACCTATCTACGTTCAAAATCCAGGTGTTTAAATGTTGTTGTAAATATAGGCATTTCCCGTTGTAAATATGACTTTTCTCGTTGTAAATGTCCGATTTTAAATTTTGTTGTAAATACAAAGACTTCCGTTGTAAATCTAGCATTTTTCTATTGTAAATGACCTCTCTACGTTCAAAATCCAGGTGTTTAAATGTTGTTGTAAATATGGGCATTTCCTGTTGTAAATATGGCTTTTTCTGTTGTAAATGGTTAGGTGTTTAAATGTTGTTGTAAATATAGGCATTTTCTGTTGTTAATACAAATAATATCAAAAAAATCCCTTAGAACTTCTGTGTAATTTTATGATTTCAAGAGATTTTTTTATAATTTTTTTCGTTCTTTGGGACCTGCGCGTAATTTCCCCTTAATTATACCCTGTACTAAACACATACAGTTTCTGTCTTATTGACTTCATTACTTTATATTCATACGGCCGCTCATCCATCCGCCTCTCTGAAAAGGGTAATAATTTGAAAATACCAAAACAAAAATTGTTTAATTACCGGGTCTATTCTTCTATATAACATTCGCCAAAATTACTATTTACTGTCACTTCTATTTTTTTTTTTTTGGAATAAAATAGGCAAGCCGAAGCTTGAAGAACAAAGTCAAGACTAGACTGAAAGATCTAGTCCTTACAACATACAACTAGAAATAAAACTAGCATTGGCAAGACAATTGGTCCTTCATGACACTGTCACTTCTATTTCTACTATACCTCACATGCAATAACGAAAATGCATTTGTAACGGTCATTAAATACAGTATCCTCTTCCTAAAACACCATCCCCTATACTAGATACAGAAGCTAAAATGAGAAATTTACTTTGATCCTAAGTATAAGGTATCAATCTACTTTGCTTCCCAAATTTGTATTTCTTTTCCATAGGTATCCTATTTTTTTCACACACGGGAATGAAAAGCAATACAAAGAAAGAAACTCAGAAGCAACAGTTAAAAATCTCATCAGCCACTCTATTCCAAATATTTGCAAGCTGAAACCTTCATCGAGGGATGGATTAGGAATTTTAATGAGGGGGATAAAATTATAGTTCGCACCATAAATGTTTGAAAATTGCAATTTGGTCCCTGACCAATACTGCAGCGTTTATTCATTATAAGTTAGGTCAGATTTTAGCACTGTTCCAGAGGACATTGGAGATGAGGAAGCGCCGTGAACACACAAAGACCATCACATTCACTTTCACCATCACTCTTGCTAGCTCATTCCACCTCCGTCCTTCTCTGTCGCCGGCAACGTTCACTTCGTTACCACCACCCTCTTGAGCCGTGGAGGACGCCCAAGTTTTAGAGATAGAACACAACCTCCACAGTTAGATCTTCCCACTCACATTTCACCACGATCACATCTGCCTTCATCGCCACCTTCCTCCTTCACCTTTTGGGGGGGCGGGGCGGCCCCTAGCCCCCTAATTTTGCCTTTGCCTTCGCCTTCATCCAATGTCCTGCTCTTAAAGTATCATATTGATTGTATATAGTAAAGAGTTTTTTTTTTTTTAAGAGGTAGGTGGTTACAATACACACTTTGTAATGCCCTAATTTTCATAACTCTTATAAACATTGTATTTTGGAAAATAATTAGCAAAATACAAAGGTGAATATGTGTCTCAAAGAATTATAATGTATTGATTATATTTTTGTGCAAATTTCACTTTGAAATTAATTAACCAATGGTTAATTATGAGACTACATATTAGGGGCTATAAAATGTGACATTAAATCACATGAAATAATAGTTATTGATCATAAGGCAAACAAATATGATATAATTATCATATTAAATCATGGTTCTTATATAACCAAAAAGAGCAAGAAAGTGTTATGTAAACACTTAAACAAATTAATGGAAATTAGCAACAATAAATGAACAATTTAGCTTGCACTAATTGAGATTAGTTGCAAAATGCTTCAAGATGATTAAAAGCAAATTAGGATAATCAAATAAGGGCTAATTATATTTGAAAATAATTAAGCCAATAAGGATGAAATAATACTTGCCTAATTAAGCACTAATTTTCATGATTAGTTAATTAACCAAATAGCAAATGCAATTAAGGGTTAATTAATCTTATAAGTAAGCTTAATCCTCTTGTAAATTGATTAGCCGTTGAGAAATCAAGGAAATAGGCTAAATCCTCATGAAATTAAATGGACCAATAGGAGACTTGAACCATAGATTAATGGTGAAGATTAATCTTGAACTAACACAAATGGAATCCAATGGTCCTAATTAAACCTATAATTAACCTAAATCCATGTGAATTTGGATAAGCCAATAAGAAATCAAAGAAATGATTTAAATCCCTAGTTAATTAATTGGACCAATGGGAGAATTAAGCCATGGATTAAAAGGTGAGGATTTAATATAAACTAACACAAAATGAGATCCAATGGTTAGGGATCAAGATGAGAGAATAAGAGATGAATTAATAATATTTAAGATATTATAATTAAATGACCACATGGGATAAATGGCACATGCAAGAGAGAAGATAGGATTTTGTGGAAGAGGATAATATTGCAATGGTACAAGCACATGGGGTATTTAATGCAAAAAGATGGAAGAGGATGAAGGAGAGAGGGAGGAGCATGGTTGAAGAGGAAAAGAAGAGGAAGGAAAGAAAACTTAGTGAAGAAGAAATGTGGGCCCACAACTCTTGAACAACCAATGAGAAAAATCAAAGAAAAATGGCTTAATCCTATGTAAATTAGATTAACCAATGAGAAGCTTTTAAGCCATAGAATGAGTCTTCATGAAAACCAAACAACATGAGCCCTTGATGAAGAAAAATAATCCAATGGGTGAGAATCTTGAACTTTCACTATAAATAGGCACCTTAGGCTTCTTCATTCTTCACACCAACAACCATTCTACAAAGAGTAGAGAGAAGCTAGTGAGCAGTGAGAAGGAAGAAGGAGTAGCAAGGTTATTCAATGGTAAGTTTTCTAGTCTTTAGCTTTTGTAGTTCTTGAAGTTCTAGTTTAAATTCATAGTTAATTTATGCTTTGATCTTAAATATTCAAGAGCAATTTTGTTTTCATGTTTTTATGGTTAAAAATGAGTTCATTTCGAAAATTAGATGAAAAATATGATATAGGAAAATTCTTGAAGATCAAAGTAGCGAAGTTCCGGCAAAATTTACGGTTGAAAGTTTGCTAGAGTTAGCAACAAAAAGGCTATGATTTTATGTAGAAGATGAGGTTATTAAATCCTGAAAATTTTTATGGTTAAAGTACACATTTAGAGATTTTCAAATATACCTAGAGTGTATCATTTAGAGTTTGTTTCAAGGAGAAACATATTATTAAAGTTAAGCCATTTTTGCTGGAATAAAATCTGGGCAGCATTGAGAAAACGAAAACTGGGAATGATTAACAAATTCTGGGTAAACACAAGTATTTTTATTTGAAAATAGACATGCCAAGGGTCATGAGGAATTTTATGGAACCTTATTTTTATTTTTCTAGAATTAATTATGATTTTCCAAAGTTGATGAAAAATCTGCCCAGAAAATCAGCATATGCGTTTTTAAGAAAATGTAACGGTAAAAATGGAATAAAAAATCCACCAAGGGTAGAAAGGTAAATTAAACCTTTAGGATATTATTATAAAAAATATGATATTTATCAAATATCATATAATAATCCGACAATAATGTATAGGATATCCGGGAAGTCCGGAGTCGGGTTCAAAGGTCGGGCAAGTTGGCCATTACATGGTGAAAGGTACGTTCGTGTACTAGTAACTTTAACTCTAAAGTGTCTTGTATGTATGTATGTGGTAGTATGATTTCATAGGGTCATGGACAGGACTATGTCTTGGATCATATACCGTGGCTAAGACTCTGTCTTAAGTCACTGTTTATATACATTCAACTTTATACGGGTTATAGTCTTGATAATGCCGTTGAGTTTTCCTAGCGCTGAGGACACGAATAGCTATCGTGGCACTGGTTTGTGCAGACATAGATAACCTTACACGTGCTGTGTGCTATGTACTATTATTGTGACTAATCTTACATATGCTTTGTGCTTATGTATTGCTGTAATGTTATGAATATCTGTCATACATATACTGTTATACTTTTCATATGAGGTTAACTGTTACCTGAGATTCAATTCGATTGAATCTCAGCATTGACTAAAGGTTCAGGAAAAAGGAACCAGGATCAGAGAAGGCACCGAAGGATGGAGCCGAAGAGAGGCACCGATGGACGGAGCCGGGAAGAGGCACCGGACAAAGCAAATGCCGGAAGAGCGTCATCAGAGCATTCATTCTGGCACGGATTTAACGAGGTTACTTCAAACAGTTTGGTGCCGAAGGCAGGGCTAGTCTATGTGGATCAGTCAATAAGTCGCCGTGAACTCGGTGAGACTTCCACGATAGACACCTACCTGGCCAAATTGTTTGATTAACTGAGTTAGGTTCATTGCCCCAAGTCTAGCTACGGCTTGGTTGAAGGTTGTATAGTTACATGTAGGAATTGTAATTATACAAAGCTCTGTACTAATGTATCACATGAATATTCATTCGGGAAATTTTTAATATACCAGCTTATGTCGGGGCATCAGCATATGTCTGGGCATTTTATATCAGATACTCATTGTCCAAATATTAGTGCATGCTCTCCGTTTCCGCATTACTCTAAGCTTTAGCACCTCAAATTCTGTTGATTTTTCTAAAACTAAGTGTCAACTGACACGATTTCAAGCATTGAATTTGGGGTGTTACACACACTATTACAAAGAGAGTTTTAGAGAAACCAATGTAAATTTATTATTAATAACTGATTTAACTGATTTTCTTAATACCCATAAGAAGTTAGTTATCTATATTAGAGAGTACTACCTCCGGTATAAGATACAAATAACATTACAAATGAAATCTTATAGTATGTATCGGACGCAGTATTAATATTTTACATTAGTGGGGGTGTAGAGAGAGTTAAATTTGCAATAATTTTGCATGGAGCATGAAGGGAAATAGGGTAGGTGGGCAGGGGAGATGAAGTTCACACACAAGTTAAATAGCGACAAATGCATGCAGCTGGTTTTGTATTACTTCAACGTTGGCAACGTAGCATTACCCTCACACTGCTACCTCTCTCTCTCTATGTGTGTGTGTCTGTAAGTTGGCAAACTTTTTAAGAGCAAAATTCAAAGTATCAAACAAGGATAGTATATTGATGTGAAACTTTTCTCCGTATAATATTATGGGAAATCGTTTTTTGGTAACACATGGAATCCTAATTTAAATAATTTCTTTAATTTTTATAAACTAATTATCTTATTCCTATATTAAAAATACAAGAGGGAGTAATATCCATCAACATTGAGCTCATAGTTGATCCATTTTCTATTCGTACAAATCAGTATGATGAATATAATGAAATAAGGGGAAGAAAAAATGGAATGGAAAAAGTTATTTTAGAGTTAAGCATCGACTTTTATGTCTTTACTTAGAAAAGATTATAAAGAGGGAGGGGAGACCTAATTTTTAGTTAAAAGTCTCCATCTAACATTATATTGCATGATGAAAATAGAAATTCTCCCCAAACGCCAAACATAAACTACAACGTTTAAAACAGAATTAAGTGGGAAAAAATAATCACAAATAGTGGGCTATATTTATAGAGAGATTTGCAGTGGAAGAGAGCACAAAATGTCAAAATCATACCTATAAATAAATTTAAAGTCCTGCGTCATAAATAAAGGGAGGACAAAATAGAAAATAATAATTAGGAAAGTCTGAATTTCACTTTAGTTGTCTTAAAATTAGCTATACCCCATAGAGAATTTTTAGCAGCAGCAGCACGTAAGATCAAAACAAATGATGATGATGAGATCAGGCAAGGGAATCATCTCTTCTCCTTTAATTTGTACGCGCTTGCCTCCATCTATTTTCGTCTCTTCTCCTTTTTGAATGACGTGTGGATCTATCTTACCATGTACCGTTGCATTTGAATCTTCAATTGGCAATTGAAATCGTAGCTAGTAAAGTGGCTTTGTCTTTACATAATCATGATCTTTACCGGCCAACATCATCATCATCATATCTTCTTGTGACGAAGGATGTGGCCTTGTACAACATACAAAACAACATCAATCTGAAAATCAATTGGGAACTTGCTGGACCTGCCGTGAAAGAGAAGTGAGCATGAAAGACAAAACTAATAACATCACAATATGTTATGTTCGCACGTAATTCCTAAAATGGCTGATGTATATGGGAGTGAACTGATGAGGGGTTGAGACTTGAGACTTGAGACTTGAGACTTGATTCTATGCATGTGGCTTAGTGTAAAAGATAGGTGAGCAAGGTAATAACTAATCATGTGGTTCAAAATGTTACTTAAATTTATTTAAATTCGTTAAATTTATCTAAAAGTAATGAATATATCAGATATGTATTGTTTTTCAAGTATACTCATATTTATAAAGGGAGTACGTACATCATAGATAACGTGTAAAAATGGAAAGACAAGTTTAAAATTTCAAATAAAAAATGATTTGTTCCTTATATTTAGGATGGCTCTTATGAGAGAGATTGATTCTTATATAAAGTACCAGAGGCGATTGTTATCAAACTCGTGAAATGACTTTCCGGATTTACCGTTTCTAAGTTTCCACCTTTCAAAATTGAGTTCTCACATATATGTCCCTTTTTTTTTTGTCTATTTATTGTTTAAAAAAAAAAACTATCTTGCCAAGGTATACATCTGGAAACAGTTCTCTTATCATCAATATACACTTCAAAGCAATAGCATATTAAGCCATGTACTGTTTTTCATCTCACAAAACACTATTGTTAAGAATAGTGACGGCTTCACAGTGCAGCTCAATATTGGGCTTCGTGTTGATATGAACATTTGTTTCAAATGTTGGTTTTCAAATTCAAATTTCTCATTTTCACATTCTAATATTTAATTGGGAACTATCTTGGGTTTGATTTTCAAAATTTAAAATTTCACAACTTCTGCACATCTGTAACCTCACTCATCTTCCATCCCTCCAAAATTTTCAATTCAAATTTCAAATCTCCAATATATAATTACCGGAAACAAAAAAATCTTTCATTCATTTTTTCACAGCCTCACAGATCTTTTACAACAATTCCAATTCCAATTCCAATCCCAATATATATTCACCAAAGACATAAACAAAGTTCCATGCATTCTTTCACAGATTCCACAGATCTTTCTTTTCGGTGAGGACAAACACCATCTAGAACTTACCCCGTCAGCACTGTGGACATGTATTCATCTTTCCCGTCGCTCATACGTCCGACTTCAGATGGAGCGTTGGTTACTGTGGTTTTCCAGAAATGGGTCCTTCATCTTCATGTCTCCTTCATCCGTCACTACAGATCCCTGATCGACACTGACCTCTTATATTTTATATCGCTTCTTCCGGCGATATAGTACATATTACCTTTGACCATGTGCAGGACAAATAGCGGAGCAACATCATCATCACAGCTGCTTCCGGTTAAAACATTTCTTATTCCTACTCTAAATAACACTCCTTTAATCACCAAGTTACCTCAACCAAAGAATTCTTCCCTTCTTTTTCATTTCCCTGTACACCGACATATATATTTTTTCTGCTCTCCTACTTTTGTAAGCAAACTTAAAGCTTACAAACTCACTGTTTGGAATCTTTATGACGCTTCACCTTCTAATTTACCTGTACCCTTCACCTTTACCTTTCCTTGGAATTGGTTACGTTTTCATCAGAGCCGCGCTCTCAACAAAGACCGGTGCTGATTTACCGTCATCGAACGTCGCAGATCGAAGGAGAAGGAGAAAAGAAGAAGGTGTGCCGGTGAAGAAGATGGAAGAAGAGCAACCCGGTCATGCCTAGACGCATAAATGATAGAGGCTGACCAAACTAAATGAGAGAGTTTTTTTTTTTGATACAAAATGAGAGAGTTGTACTAAATGAGAGAGTTGCTGGTGAAACAATGATCATTATTGAGTGTAACAACCTCACAAATGTAACGTTGTGGGTCAATCTTTATTTTATTCGTGTAATAATATATACATTTATTGTTTTTTAGGATTGGGGACTAAATGGTCCTTTGGCAGGCGAACCCGATTATAAAGCCGTGACGACGAATGTATACCACTGCACTACCTGAGTGCTGGTAATATATACATTTATTGAAAACCACTTTCGTTTGTCGGCCACAACATAATTTAAAATAATGCTCTTTATTATATTATACAAATCTCAAAAACACTCCACAACTTTTAACTTAAAACGTGTTTCCCTGCAATATATTGAAAAAAATTAATTTACAAATTCATAACTATTTCCCAAACAACCCATCCAAGACGTTGTTCATCCCTTTGGATTAAGAGTCTTAATCCATCAAGCAAACAAAAATTTCCTCCATTTTTTTTTCCTTCCATCGCCATAAGCCAAATTATAACATAATTATTACTGATCCTGTCTACTTTGAACCAACTAATACAACTAATAGCAATTCATGCCGCCCATCAACTTAACATTATGTTCTTTTTATGTTAACTAATTACCACAACTAATTCATGTTGTCAATGAGGACGAGCAGGGGTCTGCACCCAGATTCATTCTACAATGAATGAATGAATGGTGAAACTACATTGAAAAAAACAAAATCAGAGATATCAAGCGCGTTGTAGGTGGGTAGTTTTTAGATTATATTATACTACACATTATATTTTATTGGAAGTGGCAGGCAGCAACCCAAATGTTCAACGGTTGGAAGATGTAACATTCTTATCTAAAATCTCACTATTTATTTGTGGGGATAATTGAATAAATTCAATAAAATAATTAAATCATGACACTATCACAAATTTAAAACCCCACCACCTTTTTTTTTTCAACAACAACTACACCACTTTTGTCTCAAATAAAGTTCTTTAGTTTATGTTTCAATTCAACATCTTACATTAAAACAAAATGTTGCGTTCTTTTATTAAATTATTAGAGACTTCACCACTTTTGTCAACAACCACTTCACTACTTTTGTCTCAGATTGGGTTTATTTCTTTACAATTCAACATCACTAATTTTCCCGTGTAACCAATGTTAATAATAATCATCATTCAGGTGGCAGAGCAAAGTTTTAAACAATGTCAATTATACTCTAAAACTCATCATATAATTAGTGCCCCAGTAAGTACATTCAATAGACAAAAAAAATTAAATTCATTGATTCAATTACATTCAATCACACATTACCATTTTCAGCAAAACAAAATCACACATTACAATATTTATTGACCTCCTTTCAAAGAAAACTTTACATTCAATCACACATGCAATCCATAAATATCTCTCAAATTTGATGTAATTCTATGAATTCTCGCAAAGTGCTTGCAGTTTTTTTTCCTTTTTTATTCTGCTCAAATTTCATGTATTCATTTGATAGCGACTTTGATGGATAAACATAGATTCAGCATCATTCATATTTCGATTTGGAAAATCACTATTTCAAATTCAAGGACCAGATTTCAAAATATTTGAGTTTATTCAAAACAAAAATATGTGGAGGATTGTCCAGTTTTTTTATAAAATCAATGCAATCATACAGGACCCAATAATATAATAATATAATCAATTATTTAATATTTTTTTATAATCATATTATATATATTATTTAACAAAAACATAAAAAAATTATATAAATCATTGCACCAAATCCAATCACGTAGCCTTTGGTCCAATTGAGTGAATTTTCAATAATTAGTAGGGGTGGTTAGTTAGGATAATAAAAAAATGGTTTTTTTTCTTGTCGAAGGATAATAAATAAATGGTTCGAAAACGGCATGTTATGGTCAGACCTATTTTCAATTTGGTGCTGCATACCAATTGCCTACCACACCGACACATCACACTTCAGTACACACAAATTGTTTCCCCACAAAACAATGCACTTGCTCAGCACCAAGTGATTTCTCAAACCAATGCCATGTTTCTGGCACTAGTATTAAATTTGCATTATATTATTTTAAAATAATTCACAATTATTAATTATTGAGCATTTTGTATTCAATCGATTTTCAAACAATTCAGCATTTGTATTATTATTAGCTTTATGTGATGAGGGATCCACATGGCAAAAGCATTGTGATTAACGTCATTATCCCCTCCCTAACTACGTTGTGGCTATGAGCAAAAAAAACTACGTTGTGGCAAAAGTTTTGATTGAATTCATACCGTTTTATTCAACATGTTAATAGTTAATTATTAGTTAACATTAACCAAAACTTCCAGTTACCTAACCCGGATTACTTTTTTTTTGGTCAACTACCTAACCCGGATTACGTTATTCAATTATCATCCTTTCCAATAAATTATATAAAAAAAAAAAAAACTTTTTCGACACACTATTTTAAAATTCTGCACATTAGGAATTGAGGATCAAATTTACTAAAATTGGAATAACATTTAATTTTAATTTTAGTGTTGGCCGAACTGACATTTTAGTAACAGCATCTTTTTCCCTTTCGGGTCGGAAAATTAGAGTAAATCATATACGAACATTTGATTTATGACAACAAAAAAATTCATATGAAAACTATCAATTTTATGAATCACACCTCCAAATTAACAACATTTGATCCTCAATTCCTAATGTTTTATTTAATACATTATATTCGAGCAAAAAAAAAATTAGTACATTATATTATATATACCCTGTCCCTTTCTCATAACATTATATAATATAATCAATAATATATTAATTAACCCGGATTCTGTTGTTTATTTAATACATTATATTCGAGTAATGAAATGTTTAATTTGTTGTTTGTTACAACTGAGCTTTTTTTTTTCTAAGGAGTTACATCTCATCTTTGTCCAAAAAAAAAACATCATAAACCAACGGGTTACATATTAATTAAGATTAACCTACATCAGTTTTTGCTCCACAACGTTCAATAACTTACACCCACATGGAACTAATTATCTATCCTTGCTTATTTTACAAAGAGCCTTCATAAAATTTTCCCTCATGAAGCTGAAGGAAATATATCTAGCCGCCAATACATGTTCAGGTTTAATTATTAATTTTCAACTTTTTTAATATCTTAAAAGCACGTCGGGTCCACGGCAATTTATTTTCCAATACCTACTTCAATCAACTCCTACCTCGGGCCAAATTGAGTGAAATTAGGATAACGATATTGTTATAAGACTTATAAAAAATTATCTGTTTTTTTCTGTGCATTTAAAATTTAATTTTAAGACTTATACAAATTTAATTAGTAACGTAATTTTCTGTGCATTTGCATTCTCTTTGATTTGTGAACAAACAAAAAGCATTCTGAGCAAAAAACAAAATTGCCCAAAGAAAAAACTTTTTTTTTTAAAATAATAACCATCATTTTCTACTCCTAATACTATAGTTGAAAGAATCTATTTGCCAACTTCGTCTTATTTACAGTCTCATTTTCTACCAATATTACTTTATTTAATAATTTCATTGAATTATTCTTAATGATACATGCATGCAATTTTGTTATGAAGATCAGGTTTATCCAATCAATTATTCAATTCCATGTGTGCCTTGGAAATAAATCATTGTCACCTTTAGTAGGTAGGTTTTGGATGCTATTGTGTGCCTTGGAAATAAATCAGTGTCACCTTTAATAGGTTTTCGATTTCAAACGTGGTAGTAGATTAATATAAATTACACCCGTGGAAACAAAAAAACAAAAACAAAGTTCTTCTCACAGTTCCACCTAATATTAATCCATGATTTCAATATGATGACACGTTATGCTCAATTCATTACCTGCTACTACTACCTTTTCTATTTATAATATTTTAATTCAATCATATTATGCTCAATTCATTACCTGCTACTACTACTTTTTGTAATAATATTTTAATTGAATCATATCGATTTTTTTTTCTCAGAAAAATCATATTGATTCAAATAAGCATGATTCAAGTACTGGATTATTTGAGAAAAAAATATGATTCAATTAAAATTTGAATAAATCATTTCCTTTCTGTACATGTTTCTTTCTTGAGGTTTTCAAATTTGCCTTGCGGGAAAGTACATTGCATTAGTATTTGTAAGTCCATGTCCCAACCCCTTCCATTTATTCAAACATTAAACAGTTTGGTTTTTTTTATCAGAATTACAATAAACAGTTATTTACCTAATCTATTAACATTTATTGCTTAAAACAGTGAATAGATAACAATAACTTCATATATCTAATCATAAAAACTAATTCATTGTTTCAAATGATTGTCACACAAATTTCTAGGCTCTACCTAAACCGTAGAATCAAGTTTGAAAAAACGCTCTTAAGCAAATATATATTCTATGCATGTTGATAACCCTTTCGCTTTCATGCTGTGTCAGTAGGTTGTCCATCCTGTTCTCAATATTATCATCTAAATATTCCCACTTTTCAAGATACTAACCTGCCACTTTATTCTTGGAAAAAAAAAACCCACTTTGATTAAACAACAATAAACAAACGTCATTTGCAATGTACAGATAAGTTAAGTTGTAGTTGGTGCCGCCACAATTAATGCCAAACATACGCACAGCTTCTCCACATCACTAGACTATTCCTATCCCCTGCCATTACATTCAATATAATATTTTAAATGAATTCAATTTCCACTATAAAACTGTTTCTATAATTAGAACCGAGAGGAGTACCTTATGAAAATGACCAAACACATTTTCATTCAATACCTTATAATAAAGAAAAAAATTACTACTTCTTTATTACAAGTGAGTTTCTATGGATCCGATGTTTTTCTATACCAAAATTTATCCTTAAATAGTCATAAGGCTTTCTTTTCAATTATTTTAAAAAATCTAAAAAAATTATTACTTGCACTTCAAAATGACTTTCCAACAAAACAATTTGTTAATTGTTGTACTATTTTTGTTAATGTCATTACTGTTATTATCAATAAAGTTTTACAATTCACTTGGTAAATTTTCTATCATTTTCTCAATTAATTGTCTTTATTTTATACATTACAATAATTTTCTCTAGAAGGAGAAACAATTACTATGAGGTGGCAGACAAACCTCGTGAATCTTGTGCGACCACTTACGCCTCAAGTCTGTTATTAGAAAATGATGAACATTAGTTTAATTAATCACTTATCAATTCGTATTTTATAAAAGTGATATACAAATCAAAACGTGAACAGGTTTTAATTATTAGGCCAAAAAAGACAATTTTATAGGAATTATTATACACATATCTAATGTGTGAATAGTTTTTCCTCTCCAATCTTCTCTTTCTTTATCTCTTGCCAATGTCATATCTAGCTACCTAACTCGTCCTTCTTTGCCTTAATTTAATATTAATCATTTCTTTTTCTTCATTTTGGCTTCTTCCAATTTTTCTTCATTTATGGACCCCAAATATATTCACTGCAAGTGCATGATTTCCCCATCAAAACAGCTCCTGCTTCAACTATTAAAATTATTGGTCTCATTTTTTTATAAAATACAATATTGTATTTTACTATTTATATTGTCATTTGAAACCAGCAACCTTGCATGAACAAAATACACAAAAAACAGTAATTATCCTTAACAATCACAGAGTCTTTGTCATAATTAATTCATTTAATTCGTAAACAACCCACTCAACACACTTTTATAAGATATTATAATATGATTTCCCCATCAAAACCGCGCAGTTGTTTAATATATGATAAGATATTATAATATTATGGAGTGATCCATCAAAACTTTATTTATGTCTAACAGCTAGTGAATAATGTAATCATCTCATCCTACTACCGACACAGCGCGCGGTGGAATGAATGTGAAGACAAAAAAAGTTCCTTTCCTCAAAAAATTTCCTAATTTTTTTTTTCTCACATAAAAAAAAATGTTCCTAATCAAAGCATGAATGTAAAGACAAAAAAACAATTATATTATTTAACAAACAAAATTAATCATATGGGTCATTTAAATATATAGTGGATGAATCAAAATGAATCAAATATTTGGTTTCTTTATCTTCCCCCAATGTGTACTGTGCTTGATTAGATGGGACAGAAAATTTGGTGATTAAGTAATGTGATGTTATAAACAAAGATGAAGTTCGGAGCAAAAAAAAAATAGTTAGTTGAAAACCATAGATATATTAGACCTGTCATTGCGAAAATAAAATCAACCAAAGTTTTGATTGAATTCGAAGGGATTATCTAACAACCAAATTCTACATAATTGATGTATTTTTTCAAACCGTAAATAGCGGGAAAATGTCTAAAACAAAATAGGGAAATATGTTCAATTTGGATTTAAAAGCAATGATTACGTTAAATCATGTATCCCCTAGCTTATATTGAAAATTTAAATTTACAAAATGAAAACGATATCCTAACCAAACATCCAAGACATTGGTCATTCCTTTTGGTCAAGGCTATATTAAAATTTTTCAAAATAACATATTAAAGGGAGATTTTTTTTTTACAAAAAAACTTTTTCATCAATATATTCTCCGTTAAAAGGAGATTAAATTCAAAAATTTATGAACAATTGGAAACCAAAAAAAAATTTCATCCATATATTCCCTGTTAACAATATTGCAATGAATTCCCTCTGGGATTGTATAATCAAATGCCTTCATTAATCACTAAGGATATCAATGATAAATACAAAAAAAAAACAAATTTTTACCGTACTTTTATTGATGGATCTTACATGAAAAATATGAGAACGCTCCCTTATTAACAAAAAAAAAAAATGAGAACGCTTACATTAATAAAAAAAAAGTTTTTAGATCGAGACCGTGATGAGTATTGTTTTTGTAACAAAATCATTGATGAATATTTTGTCCGTACTATTTTGATTAATAAACTAAACCTAATCAGCCTTAAATTAAGAAAAGCTAATGATGTCAAATTAGGTATAACCTTTTTTGCTCGGAAAAATTAGGTATAACCACCCCAATATAAATATGGCAAGACAGCTACCCTAATATAAAAATATATCTACAGAATATAATTAAATAAAGGGAAAATCTATCTTGGGGCCCTTTTTGGGAAAAAAATCCCAAAAAGGGCCCCAAGATTCTAGAAAACCCAGAAAAGGCCCTTGGGCCCTTTTTGGGATAAATTCATAAAATTTTTACAACTAAAACAGTCATATTTACAACAATATCAGCCCCCGTTTACAACTAAAACAGTCATATTTGCAACAATATTTTTACAACTAAAACAGTCATATTTACAACAATATCAGCCCCATTAACAACTAAAACATTTAATGAAAAATCTCAAAAAGGGCCCTAGGGCCCTTTCTCAATTTTCGAGATCTTGGGGCCCTTTTTGGGATTTTTTTCCCAAAAAGGGCCCCAAGATGGATTTTCCCTTAAATAAAACAATCAAAGTGGAGACACGGCAAGAGAAGTGTTGAAAAATTCTTACGGGGACAATTACGTAAAATGAGGAAGAATAATCCTGATGAATTATATATAATTGAGCAACAATAATCCTGATGAAGCTTACACATAATAAGAAAACTCAGAGAGGTTCTGCATTAACTTAGTAAAAGATATTTTATCAAAAAAAAAAAACTATAATTTATATGCATTGTACAGCATGATTAATTATACACGAGTTATGCTAAAGGCACACTCCCTAAAATCAATATACAATTATATGAGCAATTGGATTTTTTTTTTTTTTTTTTGGCTCAGAGAGAAATTGGATTTTATAATATAAGATATGCAACACTAATTCACTTTTGTGGTAGACAACCCATCCTCCATTTACGCCCAAGAAGCTAAGTCGTAGAAATATCTCATGAGACATCAATATCAACACCGATCCTTCATGTAGAAAAACAATTTTGTTTCTCGAAATCTCGCCATTCAAATTTGAATGTGATAGATACTTGCAATTTCACGCTTACTCTTAAATCAGCATTATCGTCAAACTCAGTTAGCTGAATGAGCTCCAGATTCTCTCACTTCAATTTAACAGTTTTTCCCGACGGAAAAATAATTTAACAGTTTTGAGGATGTGCGAAGGATGTAAATGGATGAGAATACTCTGGTATGTTTTCCCTTGTACCTCAATTGTTTTCCGTTTCTGTGTTGATTGTTTTTCTATTTCTTTTCACATTCATATTACAGAGTATGAACAAACGTATCAAATTGTTGCTTAGTTTTATTGTATAGGGTCTTTTTCAAAATGTTTTCCCTTTCTGTGTTCATTCTATTAACAAAACAACGAGTCGGCCTTCCCGAGGATACTCCCACCTATGCATGCGTTATCAAGGAGTTCCATTTTCACAAAAAAACTTGACATCAAGATACAAATTTCGCACACTCAAAGTCGATTTGACTATACGGTCATATAGAAAGTTGCATTAGGGTTGGTCGAGGTTGCATTAGGGTTCGGCGTCCAAAGATTAACACATGATAAAAAAGCCTGCACGATTATGAATTGAATATAGATTAGAATACGGCGCTGCTTAATAAAAGATAAATCTAGACATTATTGGCTCAGCTATAAATTTTTTAAACCAAGAGTAAATTTCTCACATTCTCTGAAGCATCACAAATATTACAACATACTCACTTTAAGCCCGTTCGTTCCTTGCTCTAAATTCATCCACATTATCATGGCGGGTCTAAGCAATTTAATCCCGGTTCGAATCATACAATGCTTTCTTCCTTGATACTTTACTAAATGACAATCGCCTAACGTGTTGGCCGAATTGTCTAACAATGTACAATTCTCGTATTCGTCTTTACTTCCTGAGAATCTCTTAGAGATGAATGCTCCTATTCCATCCTCATTGATTCACGCTCCAACTTCTCCCTCAAGAATTAAAGATTCAATGCTTACGGAAACCAACAGAGAAACGTCTGAAGCAGGTCCATCAAGGCGACATGTCAAAAGATGTTGTAATATGGAAGAACTTATGGAGTCTACGAAACCTACTCAACCAAGGAATTCTATTTCAAGTACGCATCCTGCTTCAAGTCTAGCTGAAACCACTAATCCATTTTCATGTTGTTGCTGCACCTTTTTTTGCGAGAAATCATTCATACAAATAGACTTCAATATCATAAACTTGAAGTTCATGGGACGATTGGTATGATATGTCATGCAATCTTTCACCAGGATGTACAATCAGGTTCTTCCAGACCTGAAAAATTTGATTTTGGTAAGAAAAATATTGAAGAAGTTTAAGTATTTTCTGAAAAATTATTGTTTGAACCAAAACTCTTTAGGGTATGTCCTGGTGTCAGATCCTCTATCATCCTACTATGACGCCCTCTGTGTTGGTTTTGAATGGACTAAAAATCAAAATGAACTCCCAGGTAGTTCATTTCCAACCAACACAAAAAATATATCCTATAAAAGAAAAGGCCCTGAGGTTGTAAATAATAAACACTTAGATCCCCCACCGAGAAATTCGTATAGGTCAAGAGCTGAACAAAACCTTAGGGCTGAATCAATGTCAATAAATGATTTTAAAGACTTATTTCATTTACCTCATTATGAAGCGGCAAAACGAGTTCGTCTATGCAAAAATGCTGTACAAGGAATATGTCGTAAGGGAGGAATAGAAAAATGGCCCTACATAAAGATTCGAAATGCGATGAGGCAAATCACTGCTCTAAGAAGGACAATGTCTGCTGTTGATCCTGTCTCAAGAGCAACCGTTCAAGAAGAAATTAAAAGACATAAACTTGAGATGGTGGAAGCTTGCGGTGGGGTAGTACCGACATGTTGCTCTTGATGCTTGAACTCATCTAGCCTTTTTTCTTTTTCTTTTTCAGATTGTACCTTTTATTCTAAGGTTCATGAGACTTTTCTAACTGGAAATTTTTCAAAATTTTCAACAAAAAATTCTATTTCATTCAATATTAGTTGTTTAGAGTATTTCCAATAATTTTTAAAAATTATTATTCCAATGTTGGTTGTATTGCTCTGCTTTGTTATGAATCTTCGTTGTGATGTGAAATTCCATTAGGTCGAAAAGAAAAAAATGAGCACACAACTGCATCTTTTTTTTGGTAAGTACAACTGCATCTTTTATCATCAAGTAAAAGCAGTACAAGCTATTTGACCAGAATCAAAATGCAGTACAACTTATCCTTAATCTTTTAACCTTGCAGCTATAGTCGGGGCGGACCCGAAAATAACAGTAAGGGGGGGCACAATTGGTGAGGGGGTTCGGGGGTTCGCCCCCGAAATTTTTTTTAAGCAAAGTTTTAGATGCATTAAAAAATAAAAAGGGAATTAGCAATGCAAAATGAGATCATCTATATGGAAGGAAAAAAACTATATACTTTGTATTTCACATGAGGCGTAACACTTGCAAACAAAATGCAATAAGAAAAACAAAACTCTTGCCTATAATGACAATATTAAACAAAATGCCAAAAGAATATGATTGGATCGATTAAACAAAGCCGAAACCATTACCACCGATTTATTCATCCAAGTGGAAGTGACGTGTTTCATCACCGAGAGCGTGTCTCGTTAGTTGAAAAAACCAAAAAACAAACATTTCTCGAGTGACACAAAGAAGGAACAATGTATATGAAACAGTTCAAGAGTTACTTCTATGTTTTCTATGTGAATGGATTCATCGCTTTCTTGATGCCACCGCATAACTTGCATTTAATTGTTAATAACCCTTGCTTTCTCCAATAGAGTTAAAAAGAGATACATATGTAAAATTCTAATGTCATAAACTGATCATCACGTGCTGTATCATGATTTTTCTCATCACACTTTTTTTCACCAAATCCTAAGACCGAGACAAAAATAAAAGTTCAGCCACATGATCCTCCCCCACTATTATATCACATCCACCATTAGATACTTTACCATTTCAGACTTATACTAACTACTAAACAATAAATTAGATGAGTTTCACTTGATCAAAGACTTTGTCTCAATCATTCCTAATACTCACTACTCCCTATTTTTCCTAAACTTTTTCTCTAAAGAGGAATCAAAATTTTTGTCATCTGCAATAAGAAAAACAGAACTCTTGCCTATAATGACAATATTAAACAAAATGCAAATTAATCGACAAGGAATAATCCTTTGCCCCGACAAAATCAAACTCAAAGAATAATCACATGACAATACAACAATCAAATTGAAAAAGTTCGAGACACTATAGAACCCTAACCTTCAAATACCAGCAAACTAATCAAAGAATCTAATTAGGACAGAGCGACAAATATAGACGGAGCACAAATGCGCAAATGACAAATGATGGATCCGAGTTTGATTTCATCAAAAGAGAATAGGGAGCCTCGCATGGCTAGAGTAGAAGAGAAGGAAGATGAGAACGATCGAGTGTAAAGGGAGAAGATGACATTAGCACAAGATTGCAGGAAACTATCAAGTTTTATTTCAAAAGCCCACTAAATTAATCGACAAGGAGAGGGAGTAGAGGCCGAGGACTCACCGATTGAGGGCTAAGGAGAGAGGAAGGAGAGATTGGAGATGGCAACCACGGCGGAGAAGACGGAAACACCGAGCACCGAGACCGGAGGGTGAGGAAACGGCGGAGAAGATAGCGAGCCGCCGGGTGAAACCTAAATTGGTTTTCGATTTTTTTTTTTTTAAAAAAAAAAAAAAAAAAAAATCGGTTTTTTAAAATTTAAGGGGGGGCACTTGCCCCCCTAGTCATATACGTCGGTCCTCCTTTGGCTATAGTACTCAGATGATATATCTACCTTTTGAAATGAATAACAGAAACAATGATGTGCAAAAAAAAAAAAACAAAACAAAACTACACGATGGTCGTTGTTGACCACATAAATATGTCGGGCTTAATTTCAAATTTTTCAGCAAAGAATACATTTATTTTTCAACCAATTTTTTGTTTTCAAAAAAAAAATTAAAGCAAAAGGTAATAATTAACAATATATTTTTAACATTAACATCCATAGATGATTTAATTACATTTAATGACATGTCGGGAAAATAAATTACACATGATGACATTCAAACAGTATTGTATATTCACCTACATCTACAACAAAGTCATCACCGAAGCCTCTCAAGACAATCAAAAAGGAAAATGATATGCTGGGAGAGAGAAGCTCTGCCTTCTCTCTAGATTCTTAAGAATAATCGGATGACAGAGAGTGAAAAAGAGAGCGAGAAAGACTTTCCCCCGCTGCTTGCGGAGGAATGTCTCCGATCAACGAAGAAGGTCCGCATACGTCCGGGAGAGGAGGGAGCAGGAAATTTTGGAAGCTCTGTTGAAGAGGACGTGGTAATGGCGGAAAAGGGATCTGTGCATGGTATCTCATATCGGAACAAACTTTTGAATCTGGATAGTGAAGGGAAAGCCAATAGATTTTGGGGGGGGGAGGTTGTTATCACCGATGATGACTTTCAGATCTGTAGGGAGAAAGGCATCCCCTCCATAGACTTCACCAAGGAAGTACGTGATATATTGGTCCGAGGCATGGAACGCACTTTAATCATCAAGCTGCTTGGTCGGTTTATTTCTTACCGGACCTTCTAACGAGAACCCGACCCCGTGGCAGCCAAAGGGTCCTTACCAGTTGGTTGCCATGGAAGGGAACTTCTACTTCGCAACCTTTGATAAGGAAGAAGACTATACTAGGGCCCTAATGGGTGGTCCGTGGATGATCTTTGGAGCCTACCTCACGGTGCAACCATGGGCTTTAGATTTCGATCCTACGTCCACGGCGGTGTCTAAGGTGGTTACTTGGTTACGAATTCCGGGGCTCTCCTTCCGGTACTACCACAAAAGCACCCTAAGAGTGATTGGTACTCTTCTAGGGGAGGTGGTCAAAATTGACTACATGACGGAATCGAAGGGAAGAGGAAAGTATGCTAGGATTGTTGTACTCATCGACCTATTGCAGCCCGCGATACCCTGTATTAAAGTTGATGGCAAGGCATATCGAGTTGAGTATGAGGGGCTGCCGACTATATGCTTTAGGTGCGGAAAGTTTGGACATACGAAGGAGCAATGTAAGGGCTGGATCTCGGGGCAATACGACGAGGGTTTGGGAACCAAGGGAGTCCCCTCATGCACCCATCCAAGTCGACGACGTCCAAAATAGCCCCGGTGGCTAACGGCGGCACTATGACGGAGGAGCCACCCTCTCCGTATGGTTCGTGGATGCGGGTACGGTATCCCGAAAAGGACACAAACGGAATCGGGGCGGTAGCGAAATTAGCGGGATTGGATTTTAAACGGGGATCTCGCTATAATGTATTGTTTGAATGCGAGGATATAGCGAAAACGTAGGCGCATAAGGAGCGACCGGATGGGGATGTGACTAGAATTGGTCAACGGGCACGAAATCATAGGTATTCCTTAAATAATCGGGAGACGGAACGTGGGAAAGGATACATGTAGGAGTAGTGGGCCGCGTGAACGAAGCCCACATAAATTAAAGAGTGGAAAGGCCCGCCCGGTCCCAGGAATATAGCAAGAAGGAGTTGAAGGAAGTCCCCCTCAAGCCCACCGAGGCCCCTTCCAACCCAAAGGAGGCTGCTGATATGGATTGTATGATTGAGCCCTCTCCTAAGAACTATGACAGACCCTTGTTGAAAGGTGATCTTCCCATGCTTGCTAAGAGCTCAGCCCTTATACCCAGTGTGGTAACATCGACTTTGGATAGCTCTAAGCATACGGTGGTTAGGTTACAGCGGCCGGATTCCTTGATGGATGTGGGTGGACCTAGCAAGCAGAATAGCCCCAATCAAGTACTATCGTACCACCGTTTGAAGGCCGACGAAGGAAAGGAGAATCAAGCACCTCATCGGGTGGCTTCGCGAAAACCTCCACATGGCATCGAGACTCCAAAATTCTACAAGGAAGAGTATGAAAGTCCGTAGAAAACCCTTAGGTACGCATATATCTAAGGATGCGATAGTGGTGCTCGGGAAGAACTTGGGGCATCCGGCCAAGTCGAAGGTGGATCCACTTTGTAATCCATGAATCAAAGATCTATGAATGCATTACGAGAACCCACCCGAGATGGGATCTATGAATCTTTTCGAGAGGATGTTGTAGGTATCGCACGAGCTCGTCTCGTTTGTAATATCCCCCGATCATACTAGTATGATCGGTCCTTATTAACAAAAAAAAAGGAAAAGAAATGATCATATTTCAATGAGTGACTGTAACACAATTTAAGTCGAATTAAAAGTGCCACTTTTTTTTTTGTTAATAAGGAACTGATCAAGTAAGATCAGGAAATATTACAAACGAGACGAGCTCGTACGGTACCTACAGCATCCTCTCGAAAAGATTCATAGATCCCATCTGGTGGGTCCTGTAACAGATTCATAGATCCCATTCGGTGATTCATAGATTACAAAACTGGATCCACCTCCAACTCTCTGGATGCCTCGAGTTCCTCCCTGAGCATCACTATTGCATCCTTAGATATATGCGTGCCTAAGGGTTTCCTGCGGACTTTCATACTCTTACTGGCAGAATTTTAAGTGCCACTTTCATGTGTTGTGTTGTACACAATTTATTGATATGATAAAAGCGGCATACCAGACACAACGCTCCCTCCATGCTCTCCGACATTAATCTCCTATTTAATATGGGTAGATATTTTAAAGTATACCCAGACTTTTAATCTTTCAAATTTTATATTCAACAAATATCTACACAGATGCATTTCACTCTGTACAAAGTTCAAATACATATCATAAAAATAGGATGCAAATATTTTGTTGGTATAAATAGTATGCAAATATCAATAATTGTGTAATATAAATACGTGGGACCCGGCACAACATTTTACTTCTGCCTTCACGTGAAGGTTTGAAAACTTCTTGGTATCATATTAGTCCTAACTCCATCTCTGCTTCCACTTTTATTATTATATTCATATATTATTATTATATTAGTACAACAAAATAACAAACTCATGAGGCATCCAATGCTCTGAAATATGAATCATTCGCAGAGCAATTTGATATAGACAGGCAAATAAAAAATAATAATCTGTATAATAAAATAAGGATGGGCTGTATGTACATGTTTATTTCATAAGAAATACATATCATAAAAAATATCAAACAATTTCATACTCATATCAAATTCGCCTAATCTTCATATTTACATAACAAATTTCATAATCTTATACTATAATATTCAAACCTTCCAAGTAATTAAATCATCAAAGAAATAAAATCAGTTAGAGAATTCTATATTTATCTTAAGTCCGACACACACACCCCACCATCATTCATAAAATCAACATGTAAATGCCTTACTTTGACTCACTTCTCTTTGTTTTTCAACGAACAAAACACATGCGTTCCTTTTTCACCTCTCAATTATAATGGACAACATGCTTATGTCTATTTGGTTTCCTTTTTTTTTCCTCAGGATTTCATTTCCCATTTCACTTTCACAAGACACGTACGCATCGACGTCACTCTTTCTCTCAATTATATGGACAGCTCACACTAACTCTCAATTTTTCCAATCCGTTAATAGCGGAAAAATTATTTAAAACGAAACAGGCAAATATATTCAATTTAGTTTTAGTTATGTGATAAATCTTTAAAAATTGATACAATCTTTTAAAAAAATCGTATAATCAACTGTCTTATATTGAAATGGTAAAAGCGTTCTGAGCAAAAAAATCAAAAAGAAATGGTCAAAGAGGCATAATAGACCCAACTGGGAAATACCACGTTTTCCCGGATCATATATTATACAAATTTATCTCTTGGAAAAATCAAACAAATCATTCCCAAAATTAAATATATACTTTTGATTGATTATTTATAATTACAATTAATTTTATAAGGTGAAATCAATTTCAAAATCATCATCAAATATATCTATAAATTGTAAAAAGCTCTACTTATGAGGATGTAATTATCATTTCCTGTTAACAACCTCGGAATTGTCAAATATTCAAAAAAACTGAACAATTTATGAAAAATCAATTGTTTTTTTTTTCTTAAATAAAATGTTTACTACGCCACAAAAGATTACATAATTTTACATATCTTATATTTTAAAATTGCTATTATAAATTTTAGGGTAACCTATCTTATATTTAAATAAGGATATTACAAAATCTTACATAAATTTACCTGTCTTATTTTTCAACAACTTAACAGTGTTTAGGTAAAAGTCATTATGTGGAATCCGAGTCACCTCACTTGGACAATGACTAAATGAAAACAAATCAGCGAATAAATTTAAAATCATATACGAAACAATATGGACAAAAAATGGAAAAAAATAAAAATCCAGCATTAATTTCTAACCCCATCAAAGTATATATTATGGGTGAATAATCCGAAGGGTTAGTGTTTTTTTTTTTGCTCGAAGAAGGGTTAGTGTTCATTAAGTAAGGAGTTGTTATTAATAATATAATATAATGCATGATATAATGATATAATCCATTATTGAGTTTCATTATTAAAATAAAACACGTGGAGTCCACATAATGAAGACATTTATGGTAAAAGCTATGATTTGTTTTTTCCTCATGGGTTACAAGCTATAGTAGAAATGGAATCATATGGAGCACCAATATGGGATGAAGTACCAATGGTTCAACGATTTTGCATAAAAGCATTCGACAGGACTATGAAAGACATTATGCATTGCAACAAACCATTCGGTGGGAAGATTGTATTAATGAGAGGTGATTTTCGCCAACTGTTACCTGTTATTCCAAAGGCATGTAGAGCAACTATAGTCAACGCTTGCATTACTTGCTCATATTTGTGGGATTCATGTAACAATTTTCATTTGACACAAAACATGAGACCATCTTCTGCTTTGAATCAAGATCAACATAAATTAGAAGCCTTCTCAAAATGGCTACTAGAAATAGGCGAAGGCAAATTAGGTTTGCCTCATGACGGAATTACAGAGATTGAGATTCTAGAAGAATTACTCATTCGTAACTGGAACGATCCTATTCAAGCTATTGTGTCATCCACTTACCAAGGTTTACTGGACAATTTAAGTAACTCAAAATACTTAAATAGAAGAGCAATTCTATGCCCAACTATTGAAAGTGTGAATCAAGTGAATGAATTTATGTGCTCTTTATTGCCTGGTGAGATGATGGAGTATTATAGTTACGATACTATTTGTAAGTCATCACGGGATGTTGATGGATTCGACGATCTATACACCACGAGTTCTTGAATACTATTATTTGTTCGGCCTGCGCTTTACATATCCTTACTTTGTCAAGGTAGGAGTGCCTATAATGTTATTAAGGAATATCGATCAAGCTTCTGGGTTATGCAACAGAACCAGGTTGCGTGTAACACATCTGGGGAAGAATGTTATCCAGGCAATCACAATAAATGGGTCAAACCCAAATAACAAGGTTTAATCCACAGACTGGGCATGAATCCTTCAGACACCAGTCTTCCTTTCCGTATGAAGAGAAGGCAATTTCCTATTTCTTTATCTTTTGCAATGACAATTAACAAGAGGCAGGGACAATCATTACAAAATGTAGGGTTGTATTTATCGAAGCCGGTGTTTACACATGGACAATTATATGTTGCTCTTTCAAGAGTTAACAATATTCCAGGATTGAAGATTGTAATAAAAGACGGGACTACTTCTGGAATGAATAAAACTACTAATGTTGTATACAGGGAAATCTTCAGGAATGTTCAGTTACAAAAGTGACATATTGTCGGTGACTGTTACAAGACGAATGTTTACACTGAATGCACGTTTAAATGCAGTGTATGTGGTCCTGCATAATTACCTGTTGTTATGTTTTTTCACCTGCGCAACGCGCGGGGGGAATGTTGCTTGTTATTTAGAAAATACATGTCAAATTTCCCAATGTAGCAGCAGCAGCAACAACTACGAAAAGAAAGCTGCTAAATTACGATCAGATAGATATGTTAGAGATTTTAGGCATTTGAAGTATAGCTTTGACGTTTGTAGGCATTAATTAGAAAATCATTATTCACAAATTTGATAAAACATTGTCTGGTTGTAGCTTTTTTTTTTTTTTTTTTAAAAAAAAAAAAAAATAACATTTTCGCATCTGATAATTCGTATATAGATTTTATAAATCATTTTGTTAATAAGTTTCTAGATACATACCTGGGCAAGATAGTATTTGTTTAGGGAGAATTAGAGGGAAGGACTGATGATAATAATATTTAAGAATATTTATTGGAAAAGATGTTAAAAATTGAAATTATTTGGATGCACCGAATATAAAAAAAAAATTAAAAACAAAACAAAACAAAATTTCCCCAAACTACACTCCCTACATTCTCTTAGACAACATCCTGTAATTTGACCATTATTTAACGAAAATCATGAAGATTTATTCAAATTAATGAAATCTCTTTTGTTTGATTTTTTAACCATGAATCTAGCTTATACCTAACTGCAATATGGAGTATGTATCTCTAATACCTAATGTGCCGAGCACAACGCAAGAAACGTGGGAGTAATAATATCGTGTAAGTAATCTCCATAAGAATGTGGGGGCATTACGAAAAACAATTCCTCAATCTCTCCATCCCCTCTATATATTCCTTCCTTTGGCTAAATCGAATTGCAAGAGTTTGTCAAGATAAAGCTATGGGCTCTTGGAGTTTAGTAGCACAGTTGAGGGCTATATTACTGGCGTCCGCCTTTTGTGGGGCTATAGCCTTGGCCAGCACTCCCTGCATGCATTTGTATGCTTCAACGTTGTCGGCTCTTGTCCTCGAGATTGCTTCTATGTTTTTGAAGCCAGAGCGGTAAGGTGCCGCGGGGGTGGGCACCTCCTTAAAAATGTATGACAAGCAGGGAGAAAATGCGGCAAGTAACGGCAGTCTTGGCTACCGTGGCTGCTGACAGGACGACAAAATAGCAACAGCAAGGGTTTCTTCCAATTAAAATGGCCAAAGTTCCCATGTTTTTCTTTGTCTTTGTCGTCTTGGCTGCCGTTACACTACAAAAAAAACTGTGAAATAGCCACGGAATTACACCCGGAATTAATTCCGTGTGTAATTTGAGACGCATTTGCCACGGAAATTCCGTGGTAAAATTCATAGACGGAATTTCCCGCAGAAAGGCGTGGCAAATCAGAGACGGCAGAAAAAATCACACAGCCTATTCATTCGATCAATTTGGAGAAAACCCTAGAGCTAGCTAACTGGATAACCCTGGAGCCCTAGCTAACTGATTCCGACGATAGTCCAGTCGCAGTGGATTCCGGCGATCTCTACTCCTCTCCCCATCTTCCTGAAGTAAGCATTAATGGGAGATTCGTCCGCTCAAGCTATCTAATCCTGAAACTCACCGGATCTTGGGTCGATTTGCATCATCTCTGGTGATTTCTTCTTTCGATATGTTTTTTTTTTTTGCTGGAGATTTGTGTTCTGTGATTTGTTTTTATTCTGCGATTCATGCCTTTCGATCCTAGTGATTTTGCTCCAGAGATTCATCCTGACTCTCTCGCTCTCTCTCTAGTTCTCCTTCGATTCTCTTCCACTCCTTCTCCGGCCAGTGGCGGAGCCACATTGACGCAAAGGACCGCACATGCAGACACAAACTTGGGACGAGAAGGTTAAATCATAAATGTGCTCGCGGGTTTAGGACTTTAGGGTTTGTGAAGTTCGTTGGCGAGAAAGCAAAAGCAAGATGGCCACATTCAATGAGGTGCAGAAGAAAAGGAGAGCCTGATTATCGCAGAAGAAGAGAAAGCTTCATGGCGACCCTAACACTGGCAAGCTTAAGAACAGGCACCAACCTCTTTCCATCTCCGGCAAACGACAGCGGAAGCTCCTCAAAAAATGGCTTCGACTACTCTCTTTTCTTCCTTCTCTCTTTTTTTCGTTTCCTAATAAAACAAAAATTGTCTTTTCTGCTGTGTATTCATCCTGTATTTAAAGTTGCAGAAGCTAATGATTCTTACGTTTTGAATTGATTGAAGGAGCAAAAGGATGCTCTGGAGAAGGGCTTGGTAACCATGGAAGATGTAGAGAAGATAGTTACTGAAGCTGAAGGTAACATACATTGATATCATGTTTCTGCTTTTTTTTAATGATAATCTTTTGCAATCATGGAATGCGTATTTGCTATATATCGGGTGGATAGACTATGTATCTTGCAAGAATTGCCATTATTTGGTGAATTTGTGAAGGAAAATTCTTAGGCGCAGAATGTTCTATAGTGTTCTTAAGTTCTTTTTGTCTTTTAAATGGTATTACTATATTAGCTTGTAAAGTTGTTAGCCTTGAATTATCTTGCTGGAAGCTATTAAAGCCTAAGGGGATTGCTATGGTATCCTTTTTTAGAAATCCTACCCACTGTCCTCATACCTTAACTCATCTTTGTATTGGTTGTTTCAAATTACCCGTTTCTACCATTGCACTCTGCATCCATCTTCTATTTATTCAAAATCATCTTTCTCATTTTCAACTTCTGTTCTTTGCTCTTGGCTCTGGAGTTTGTAGCTTTTGAATTTTGATCTTGCTTTCTGCCTAGTACGTGTTACAATTTCTCCAAATGCAGATGCTAATATCAATAATGCTCTTTTCAAAGCTCTTGCCACAGTGAGAATGCAGATTGGCAATAGCTGTTCTCTGTCATATGTACTCCTCTTATATATACAGAGGATAATACACACCTCAAGATATTCTACTTTGATTTCAACACATCTTCATTCTTTGTTTTAATTTTATGCCCTCGAAAATCCATCCAATCTAGTTACTCTGTCCGCAAAACTCAACTTTTCTAGCATATTTGATGGAATTCCCATCTTGCAAATTTTTCTATGATAATTGTTTTGAGGGAGAAAAGATTAAACAAACAAAATAATTAAATGAATCACACACACAGGCTTCTCTTCTGTGCAACTCTATCTGAACTCAGACGATTTTACTGGCAAGAACTCTGAAGTGAGGAAAGCATTGTCCCACGCCAAACTGCTTCTTGAATTGAATTCATTATTACTTCTCATTTCTGATGATGACGGCAACTTCTTCTGATTATCCCAAGTACCCTGAAACAGCTCCTCTGGTTCTAGCACTCCTGTTCATGCAATGGAATCAAGCTAATTAATCATTTCAAATAATTAGCTTGAAAGCACGAATTATTTTGAATGCTTATCGTATTCATCTGTGAACTTGAAATCAAGTCTTTGCTGGTTTCAGTCAAAATGTTAAAAGTTCTAAAATCCACAAGAAATCGTGTACCCAAGAATATCTTGTTCTAGCCTATTTAAAGAAATATGTTTATATTTAGTGAATGGTGAGGACTATTCCATATAAACATTTGCATTAAATTAATTATAGAATGAATAATGTGGAGTTCTATAAATGGTGTATTTCCTTCAGTTTATAAATTTGTATAGCTGGATTTGCTAAAGGGACTTGATGCAGATTCTGCTTTAATTATTTAATTATTTTAGTTTCTTTCCCTCAGGATGATGATGAAGCTGATACCGTCGGTTGCTGCACATTCAAGGATTTAGAAATTCCATTTCATCTTGATGTTTTTATCTTTTAATGATAGCATTTCTCCTAAACCTTGATTCTATTGGTAATCATTTTTCTTATTTGGATTAATGCAGTTTAGCTTCCTCGGTAAAGATTCAATCAAGTATGAAAATACGGTAGAGGTTGAACTTCCCGTTTATAATGCGATTTTAAAGTTCCAAAAAGGTGGGAAACTGGTTCATATGATGTCATATCTATGCTTTGAAACTGAGGTCCTTGATTAGTTGTATTCTGTTCTTCAGTAAAACGCCCCGGTGATGATCTCTTTGACAAGCTAGATACAAGTAAACTAAATGCTCACCTGAAGGAATTGATGCCTGGCCTAACAGCTAAAGTCTTCCGTACATTTAATGCATCTTTCACATTGGATGATATGGTAATAACGGTTTCGTTCTGCGAATCATTAATCTAACATGCCTTGACATGACTAAACTGCAGCTCCATTTTCTCCTATGTATTTTTGACATTGAAAATTTCTGTTCCGATATTTTTTTCTACCTCTGGTGAGGAGAGAGTGCTTCCCTAAAGAGCAACACATCTTTCATTGGAGTTGAAATTTTACCTTAATTATAAAATTGTAACACTTCTAGAATGCTTTATAATTCCTTGTTTCCAATATTTTATATGCCCCATGGCAAGCATACGTTATTTTATTTTCATAGTAAAATGCTATCTTGCATTTTGTTGTCAAGTGTATTAATTGATTTACCTTAGTCATTTCCTTCTGGCATGTCATCGGAAAGTTGTGTTTAATTTTCTGGGATTCTGTGATAATAGTTGAAAGTTTGCAAAGAACACAAGTTGAGAAGGTAAAAATGCTAATTGGAACTTAAGGAATTTTACCTTGTTTTAGCATGTTTGCTCTGTGCGGGAGTTTCCCCTGATGTCCTTCATTGAACATGTTATATTTGGGATTAGTTAAAGATGGCTGATGGTCTATTTTCCTGCCTAATTTGTACAGTAATAACTTAACTCTCCGAATTTACCGTTTTCACGTTTCTACTTTTCAAATCGAGTTCTCCCATATTTGTCCTATTTTGTGTGTGTGGATTTTTTGTTAAAAAATACTATGTAGATAGATATTTTAGAGATTTTAGGCATTTGAATCTAGTACTCCCTCCAGTCCTAATTATAGGACATAATTATCAGATTTTTGGGAGATTAAGGATATGAGTTAAATTAGTTAATTATATTCATTTTCCTGAAATGTCCTTGCTTAAAATTTAAAATGTCAAATTACTACTCTCAAAGGTTCACCAAGCTTAGGGGAAGCAAGTTCTGAGTTTTTTATCTGATGTGTGTGCCAAACTTGTGGAACACTTTTTGATTCAAATTACTACTCTCAAAGGTTCACCAAGCTTACTCAATTTGAATTTAGTGATTGATGTCGTGATTAAAATTAATACATATGTTTCTTAACGTAACAGTGCTTTAGTTTTTGAATTTATTCTTCTATATAAATTAGTTTACTAAAATTTATCCAAAATTATTCTGTTTGTGCCTTTGTGGTCAAGACATTATTGATAAGGAAAAAAAAAATACAGAATCAAAATGTAATACTCCCACCATTATTCCGGAAGAAATAGACATTACGACGTGTGCCTTTGGGCTTTTTCTTTGTTGAGCTTCTCACTAGGCTTCTTTGGCTAAAAAACTGTCCAAACAAAGGTTCCAAGATATAAATAATAATTAGGAAAGTCTGAATTTTATTTTTGTTGTCTTAAAAGTAGTTATATCGATCCAATAGGGAATTTTCAGCAGCAGCAGTAAGATCAAAACAAATGATGATGATGAGATCAGGCAAGGGAATTATCTCTTCTCTCTTCTTTAATTTGTACGTGCTTGCCTCCATCTATTTTCGTCCCTTCTCCTTTTTGGATGACGTGTGCCTCTATCTTACCCTGTACCGTTGCATTTGAAATCGTAGCTAGTTAAGTGGCCTGCATGTGCATATATAAAATTAAGTTCGTATTTATGGTTTTTATTCACATAATCATGATCTTTACCGGCCAACATCATCATATCTTCTTGTGACGAAGGATGTGGCCTTGTATACAACATACAAAAGCAACATGAATCTGAAAAAGAATTGGCAGCTTGCTGGACCTTCCATAAAAGAGAAGTGAGCGTGAAAGACAAAACTAATACTCCCTCTGTTCCTTATTATAAGGCACCAACTAATAAATTTTACAAACCAATAAAAACAATTAAAGTCAATAAAGTTGTCCTACAATTTAAGTAACTTCCAATATTACCTCTATTAATTGCAATAAACTTTAATATTATATTAATTATTACTCTCACCCACTATCTTTATTAATTATGGGCATACATGATAGATGATGTGTATTGCATTTCAATTATATCTTTATTTATAAAGAGAGTACATCATAGATGATTTGTAAAAATGAGAATACAAGTTTGGGAGAATCCTATATAAAGACGGTTGAAATAATAAAAAAAAAAATCCTCTGTAAAGCTGGTAAACTCAAAAAATCCTACACTTTGTTCGAGCTTAAAAATGCTGTTCGAGCTTAAAAACGGCTGACCTCACACAAATAGGGGAAAAACCACTCCAAAATACGGGCACTCTCAATATTTCTCTACATCAACGGAATATCTATATATGAGACAAACTCATAAACTAAAGTGAAAATGGAAACTGTAGAAGGACTCTTGATTGCTCCCCAAATTACAAGGTAGTCAAACCTCCATTACCATATGTGATGGTATCAACTAAACATAACTGCCATATTAGGCCTCATTTTAGAAAATTGAAAACCTTAGGCCACTGCTTATCGCAAACACGTTGTATACCTCCATGTTGGTAGTCTCCTTTTCACTGCAAGAATGATCATTCTGGACATGATCTGCCAAGAAGCAAGAAATTAAAGACTGTGATTGAAGATTACTTGCGACGGAAAGCTCAATCAGAATTTAGCAAATATTAACTAAAAAGGATTCATGAATGAAAATTTAACATTAGAACCAACTTACCGTAGACTACTTAAGGGACTAAAATGAAAATATTTGAAGTTTTATGAGGTTCAAATGTGATTCCATGAAACTCTGGGTTCTTTTCTGTAATTTTCGCCCCATTTTCAATTTCTAGCTCTGGCCACTGATCATACCTATAATTAAATTTAAATTCCTGCGTCATAAATAAAGGGAGGACAAAATATAAAATAATAATTAGGAAAGTCTGAATTTTTTTTTAGTTGTCTTAAAAGTAGTTATACCCAATAGAGAAGTTTTAGCAGCAGCAGTAAGATCAAAACAAATGATGATGATGAGATCAGGCAAGGGAATCATCTCTTCTCTCTTCTTTGTACGCGCTTGCCTTCATCTATTTTCGTCTCTTCTCCTTTTTGGATGCCGTGTGGCTCTATCTTACCATGTACTGTTGCATTTTAATCTTCAATTGGCAAATGAAATCGGAGCTAGTAAAGTGGCCTTTTCTTTACATGTGCATATATAAAATATAGTTCGCATTTATCGTTTTTATTAACATAATCATGATCTTTACCGGCCAACATCATCATCATCATATATTCTTGTGACGAAGGATGTGGCCTTGTACAACATACAAAACCAACATCAATGTGAAAATGAATTGGCAGCTTGCTGGACCTGCCGTACAAGAGAAGTGAGCATGAAAGACAAAATTAATAACATCACAATCTGTTGTTCGCACGTAATTCCTAAAATGGCTGATGTATGTGGGAGTGAACCGATTAGGGGTTGAGACTTGAGACTTGATTCTGTGCATGTGGCTTAGCGTAAAAGAGTGGTGAGCAAGGTAATAACTAATTATGTGGTTCAAAATGTTAGTTAAATTTATTTAAAAGTAATAAATATGTCATTGTTGTTCAATTATACCCTTATTTATAAAGAGAGTACATCATAGGTAATGTGTAAAAAGGGGAAGACAGGTTTAAAATTTCAAAAAAGATGAAGAAAGATTTGTTGTTTATATTTGGGACAGCTCTTATGAGAGAGATTGATTCTTATAAAAAGTACCTGAGGTCATTGTTATCAAACTCGCGAGGTAAACTTGTGAGTTGACTCTCTGAATTTACCGTTTCTACCTTTCAAATCGAGTTCTTCCATATATGTCCTTTTTTTTTTTTTGGTGTGGATTTATTGTTAAAAATACTATCTTTCCAAGGTATATATCTGGAAACAGTTCTCTTATTATTTAGAAAATACATGTCAAATTTCCCATTGTAGCAGAAGCAAGTAGCAACAACAACAACGATAAGAAAGCTGCTAAATTATGATCAGATAGAGATTTTAGGCATTTGAATCTGGTATGAAATTAGCTTTCACGTTTGTAGGCATTAATTAGAAAATTATGATTCACAAATTTGAAAAAGCATTGTCTGGTTGTAGCTAATTTTTTTTTTTTTTAAAAAAAAATAACATTTTCGCATCTGATAATTCGTATTTATATTTTATAAATAATTTTGTTTACAAATTTTCGGGTATATACCTGGGCAAGATAGTATTTTTTTTTTCGGGAGAATTAGAGGTAAGGACCGATGGAAATAATTTTTATTGGAAAAGATGTTAAAAATTGAAATTATTTGGATGCACCGAATATCAAAAAATTATGAGGAAAAAAAAAAAAAAAAAAAAAACAACAACAACAAAACTTCCCCCAAGTACACTCCCAACATTCTCAAAGACAACATCCTCTAACTTGACCATTATTTAACGAAAAATTATTTTAGGATATATGTTCTCCATTAATAATTTTTCAAGATCATAAAGTATTTTTTTAGTACCAGCCAGTATCCCCAGTCAGCATTCTGAAGTATCTTTTGAGTACCAGTCTGTACCCTAAAATATTTTTCAACATCCTAAAATAATTTTTCAAGATCATGAAGTATTTTTCAGTACCGGTCAGTGTATCGTAAAGTATTTTTTTAATACCTATCAGTAGTAAAAAAAAAAAAAAAAAAGATTACCTCACCTATTTTGCGCCAAAACGATGCAAGATATGGTGAGAAGAGGACAGCATCGGACCATAACCGAAGAGGACCTGAGCCGCATCCCTCTAACTTGACCATTATTTAACGAAAACCATGAAGATTTATTCAAATGAATTCAAACTAATTTGAATTTTAGGGTCAGAAGCTAATGCTAATTAATTAAATTAAATTAATAATGAGCCCTAATTAATTTTTTATTGTGTTTTATTTAATGAAAACTCTTTTCTTTGAGTTTTTTTTATCCATGAATCTATCTAATATACCTAATTGCAATATGGAGTATGTATCTCTAACACCTAATATGGAGAGCACAACGCAAGAAACGTGGGAGTAATAATATCGTGTCAGTAATCTCCATAAGAATGTTGTGGCGTTACGAAAAGGAATTCCTCAATCTCTTCATGCCCCTCTATATATATTCCTTCCCTTGGCTAAAATCATCATCAAGCAACAGCAACGGTTTCTTCAACTTTGAATGCTGCTTTGGCTACCGTGGCTGCCAGGACAAAGACCAAGAAAAACATGCCAAACATGCTTTTGCCATGTTTTTCTTTGTCTTTGTCCTGGCAGCCACGGTAGCCAAAGCAGTGGTTACGGCGTTCACTCCATGCAAGCACTTGCATGCTTCAATGTGATCTGCTCGGGTCCTTGTTTGGGATACATATTCAAAAAGGTGCCTACTCCGGCGGCAGCTTGCTGCAATGGCATTAAGAACATAGAGAACTTCTCGAGGACGACCCGAGCAGACCACGTTGAAGCATGCAAGGAGTCCTTGAGAACTGTGGCCTATCTTTCCCACTCCCTCGCAAGCCGACAAGCCACCACCCTGAGTAAACGCCTCATCCACGTTAACCTTCCCCACCACACAAAAGGCGGACGCCACTTAGCCACAGTCTCTTCCTCTAACGTCGGTGACCTCAGTTTAACGTTTGACCACTCCACTAAAGCCCTCACCTGTGCTACTAAACTCCGAGAGCCCATAGCTTTATCTCGACAAACTCTTGCAATTCGAATTAGCCATAGTTGTCGACACATACGATCAAACCAGACGCTCCACCTTTCTGCAACTTCATCGCGTGGTATTTGGGATTGGGGGCTTTAGTCAATTTGTGCTATTTGGCACCCATTATAATAATCTAACTTCTCTCATGTTTTTTTCATTATTAGATTTTTCTATATTTTGATATTTTATTTTCATGAAATGAGGATGTTTTAATTTTTAGATTTTTTTTTTTAAAGAAAATCAAGACTAATGTAATTTTAGAATATTTGTTCTATAAAAAATCGTAAAAAAAAAAATTAAAACTTAAAAAATTCAGCCCATAAAATATCAAAATATCTTATGGACAATTTATTTATAAAAAAATATTTTAAAAATTGGAGCATTACAAAGTCTATTAGAGATATAATCATTCCAAGGCCTTAAACCCCATTATTTACATTGTGAGTATGTATGTGTATTTCTCAAATTTAGGTAGCAACTAGGAAGATGATAAAAACTTTTGCTTCGGTTATGCAAGGTTTTCAAAAGTTGTTGTTAATGTATGCATTTTCTGTTGTTAATTTATGCTTTTGCTTTGTTGTTAGTAGCCTCTCGGAAGTCGAGATAACAAATTCCGGTTTTCAAAAGTTGTTGTTAATGTATGCATTTTCTGTTGTTAATTTATGCTTTTGCTGTTGTTAGTAGCCTCTGGAAGTCAGAGATGACAAATTCCAGGTTTTCAAAAGTTGTTGTTAATGTATGCATTTTCTGTTGTTAATTTATGCTTTTGCTGTTGTTAGTAGCCTCTGGAAGTCAGAGATGACAAATTCCAGGTTTTCAAAAGTTGTTGTTAATGTATGCATTTTCTGTTGTTAATTTATGCTTTTGCTGTTGTTAATAGCCTCACGGAAGTCGAGATGACAAATTCCAGGTTTTCAAAAGTTGTTGTTAATGTATGCATTTTCTGTTGTTAATTTATGCTTTTGCTGTTGTTAATAGCTTCTGAACTACACCAGCAAACATGCATCAGATTTTTCCTCCTCTTGTTGTTTTTCATTTCCTGTCCTTCTTTGAACACCCAACCGTAGAAAGAATTTCAATCCTTCACTCCCCAAATATATAACCAGGCCAAAAAGAAAGAAGAATACAAAAAATCCCCGAACTCCACGATGCAGGAGACGAGTTGCCGAGGACCACCCAAGCTTCACGATGCAGAGACTCTCGCACAATCCCACCGGCGACGCAGGTCTCTCGGTGGAATGGCGTCGAAGGGCTCAGTCGAAGGGCTCCGGTTTAGAGAGTAGGGCTGAATCTATTCAGATGGAGATGATAGTATGCGTGTGTTTCCTTGTCCAAAATGGTAATTTACAATTGATAAATAATTACACAGAAGTCCCTAGGGACTTCTGAGTAATTTGGTCATTTTATGGGACCTTATTGTATTTTTTTTGTCTTCCTTGGGACCTGTGTGTAATTCTCCCTAAATTTTATACGTCTTATCATATTCTAGTTCTTTCGTCCTAACTTAAGACTTCATTACAGTCAAACTCAGACCTAGTTCGACAGAGGAGTTCCAACCCAACTGGGTAAGGAATGAAGATAAAATTTTCAATTATATTGTTGTCTTTCTTAGATGGCCCAAATAACACTTAGAGTGTGTGTGTGTGTATATATATATAAGAAAAAAAAATGAGCCCACAAATAATAACATATACTCCCTCCGGTCCTAATTATAGGAACACATTTTAGAGTTGGTTTTGGTCCTAATTATAAGAGCAAGTTTTAACTTTTGTCAATTTTTTCTTATAATACCCCTATTTATACTTTCTCAATAATAATTTAACAATAAACTTATATATTTTATAAAGTAAATAATGTTTGCAACTCATTAATGTTATATACACCTCGATTATACTTTTTTATATATAAAATAATTTTGAGCAATTTTTGTCATATTTTTCCCATATCACCCCTACTAATACTAGATGTAGCCCCTCAACATGGGCCCATTTCAAGACTCCACCTTGTGCTCTTCGACCATGCATGTATCTAAAATCTTATCTCATTTGTCTAATATACTTGTAATTAATGTCGGCACTCAAGCCTTTCTTTTCAAAAAAAATAAAATGTCATTAATTTTTTATTTTTATATCATTAAGGGAATGTGGGGCCTGCATTTAAGAATAAGGGTGCGAGAAGTATAGTAAAAAAAGAGGTGGCGGATATTGAACCTAATACAACAAAATGGTGGTGGTTGTGGGACTTGGAGGTAAGAAAGGTTGTGATACCTACGATGAAATTATAAATTTAGTTTATGAAAAATCAGAAGTACTGCAGCCTAATAATTTTTGTGTTTAAAATTTGAATAAACACATCATACACTGCCCAAAGTTTTTTTTAATAAATTAAATAACTAATATTTAAATTTTTATGTCCGAGAAACAACAAATAATCTTTGTATATCTTGTAAATGGCGTCATACGTATAGCACTGCAGAACTTAATTGCTATCTGACACAAATTTAACCTTATGTTTTTATTTAAAATTGTTCCTTAATACTAATTTTGAGCAATTATAAAGTAACTAATTTTACCTTGATGTAATTTTCAATTTTCAGTAGGGGTATTTTTGAAAAACAATTATAATTAACTAATTTAACTTCTCTCCTTAATCTCTCCAAATTCTGGTAAATAGTTCCTATAATTAGGACCGGAGGGAGTAAGATCATAATTTTGACTGCGGATATGTAAGATAAAATCATTCAATAGGAAGGTAAAATTAATATCATGGAGACTCCAGTCATCACAATGAAGATCTCAGAAAAGAAGACGTGTGAAAAAATGTTGAAGTAATAATATTCAGATTTCGTCTATTATTTTTCATAAATAGAGTTGAAAGGATAAACTATTAGATAAACAAGACCACAAAACTTGAGTTGATTGTGGATTCAAAACAACAAAAAGCCACATGGTAAGTAAGGTCATATAAAGACATTGGATCTTTTCTTACCGGGAATATTAAGACATAAATTCTTGCTTCTGTACCACAAAGGACTATATATTAATAAAATAAAATAAAATAAAGAAAAATGAAAGTATCAGTACTTCGAATAGGAAGGTAAAACTGCAGTTTCAGTTCAATAAAAAATTACCACAAATTTCTAAAGCCTCCAAGTTCTAGATGCAGCCTATCATAAAATGAACAAGGTAAATATAGTAGAGCAGCTAATTGATGCAAATATTAAATTAGTACTTTCCATACCACCTTGGCTTACATTAGCTTGTTGACATTTGTGCTTATAAACTTCTACTCATTAACAAAAAAAAAAAAAAAAGATAAGATGATACTTAAAAGAATAGATGAAAATTTGCTTTGAATGCTGGAGCAGATCCCAATCGTGCATTCCAGAGTATGAGGCAAGAACTATCACCAACACTACAGAACTCGTTCACATTTCAAGTCTTATAGAAAATTGTGGAAGAAATTAGAAAACAACAGAATGGAAGCATAATGAATCAATCAACAACAATGAAAAAAGTTTAAAATTTTAATTAAATCCTTACATTTTCTCTCATTATGTATGTCCTCTAATTTTCTCATTTTTTAACCCAAAAAAAAAAGATTATTAACTAGTATTTATGTGGACTGCATGCAATAAAAAGCAAAAACATCTATATGTTTAGTTTCTCTTTAAGACAGAACTCGCACCATAATCAAATTTTTTTCTGGTGTAATATCCCTAATTTTATTATAAAGACTAATTAACATATATATTTAAAGTGGAGAATTGAGTATCCGTAATATCCAAAATTTTATTATAAAGATTTAAACAAAGTTGGCTCTCTTTTTAAGAGCAAAATTCAAAGTTGGCTTTGTTGAGACTAACGATCAAATTAAACAGGGATAGTATATTGATGTGAAACTTTTCTCAGCATAGTATTATGGAAAATCGTTTTTCGGTAACACATGGAATCCTAAATTAACTAATTTAATTAATTTTTACAAACTAATTATCTTGTTCCTATATTAAAAATACAAGGGGGTATTATCCATCAACATTGAGCTCATAGTTGATTCATTTTTTATTTGTACAAATCAGTATGATGAATATATAAAGAGGGAGTGGAGACCTAATTTTTAGTTACAAATCTCCATCCATAGATGGAGACTTTTAATTAACATTATATTACATGATGAATATATAAATTATCCGATCCCAAAGCACAAACTACTACGTTTAAAACATAATTAAGTGGGAAGTAATAATCACAAATAGGGGCTATATTTATAGAGATTCGCAGTGGAAGATAGCACAAAATGTCAAAATCATACCTATAATTAAATTTAAAGTCCTGCGTCATAAATAAAGGGAGGACAAAATATAAAATAATAATTAGGAAAGTCTGAATTTTATTTTAGTTCTCTTTAAATTAGCTAGTTAAACCCCATAGAGAAGTTTTAGCAGCAGCAGTAAGATCAAAACAAATGATGATGATGAGATCAGGCAAGGGAATCATCTCTTCTCTCTTCTTTAATTTGTACGCGCTTGCCTCCATCTATTTTCGTCTCTTCTCCTTTTTTGGATGACGTGTGGCTCTATCTTACCAAGTACCGTTGCATTTGAATCTTCAATTGCCAATTGAAATCTGTTATGTTTGCACGTAATTCCTAAAATGGCTGATATATATAGGAGTGAACTGATGAGGGGTAGTTGAGACTTGAGACTTGATTCTGTGCATGTGGCTTAGCGTAAAAGAGAGGTGAGCAAGGTAATATAACTAATCATGTGATTATTCAAAATGTTAGTTAAATTTATTTAAAAGTAATAAATATATTGTTTTTCAATTATACCCTTATATTTAGCACAGCTCTTATAAGAGAGATTGATTTTTATAAAAAGTATTGAGTCATTATTATCAAACTCGCGAGTTGATTCTTCAAATTTACTATTTTAATTTTACGTTTTTTACCTTTTAAAATCGAGTTCTCCCATATATGTCCTTTTTTTGTGGATTTATTTTGAAGAAATACTATCTTGCCAAGGTATATATCTGGAAACAGTTATCTTATTATTTAGAAAATACATGCAAATTTCTCAATGTAGCAGCAGCAGCAGCAACGATAAGAAAGCTGTTAAATTACGATCAGATATATATTTTAGAGATTTTAGGCATTTGAATCTAGTATGAAATGTAGCTTTGACGTTTGTATAGGAATTAATTAGAAAATTATTATTCACAAATTTGAAAAAGCGTTGTCTGGTTGTAGCTTAAATCTTTTTACAAATAACATTTTCGCATCTGTTAATTCATATTTAGATTTTATAAGTCATTTTGTTTACAAATATATACCTGGGCAAGATAGTATCGGTTTAGGGATAATTAGAGGGAAGGACCGATGAAAATAATATTTATTGAAAAAGATGTTAAAAATTGAAATTATTTGGATGCACCGAATATCAAAAAATTTAAAACAAAATAAAAATTTCCCCTAACTACACTCCCTAGTCCCTACTACATTGTCGTAGACAACATCCTCTAATTTGACCATTATTTAACGAAAATCATGAAGATTTATTCAAATTAATTCAAACTAATTTGAATTTTGAGGTCAGAAGCTAATGCTAATTAATTAAATTAAATTAATAATTAGCCCTAATTAATTTTTGTTATATTTTAATTAATGAAAACTATTTTCTTTGAGTTTGTTATCCATGAATCTAGCTAATACCAAACTGCAATATGGAGTATGTATATCTAATACCTAATATGGAGAGCACAACGTAAGAAACATGGGAGTAGTAATATCGTGTCAGTAATCTCCATAAGAATGTGGAGGCGTTACGGAAAGCAATTCCTCAATCTCTCCGTTCCCTCTATATATATTCCTTCCCTGGGCTAAAATCATCATCAATCAACAGCAAAGGTTTCTTCAACTTCGAATGGCTAAAGCAGCTTTTCCGATGTTTTTCTTTAACAGGGAATGAACGCCGGATTAACAGTGCCAAAGCAGCGGTTACATGCGGCATTGTTAATCCGTCGTTCATTCCTTGTTAAAGAAAATAAAGGGAAAAGCACTACCCCTTCCGATCAACAAGGGAAAAGCTGCTTTGGCCATTCGAAGTTAAAGAAACCGTTGCTGTTGCTTGATGATGATTTTAGCAAGGGAAGGAATATATAGGGAGGGAATGGAGAGATTGAGGAATTGCTTTTCATAACGCCACCACATTCTTATGGAGATTACTGACACGATACATATAAAGAGTATGTATCTCTAATACCTAATATGGAGAGCACAACGTAAGAAACGTGGGGGTAATAGTATCGTGTCAGTAATTCCCATAAGAATGTGGTGGCGTTACGAAAAGCAATTCCTCAATCTCTCCATTCCCTCTACATATATTCCTTCCCTTGGCTAAAATCATCATCAAGCAACATGGCTAAAGCATCTTTTTGGATGTTTTTCTTTGTGTTTGTCTTGGCATCCACGGTCGCCAAAGCAGCCGTGACATGCGGCCTGATATTTATGGCATTCCGTCCTTGTCTTGGCTGCAACTCGGTCGGCTCTTGTCCTCCAGATGAACCTAGAGAAAATCTGGAGGACAAGAGCTGACCAAGTTGAAGCATGCAAGTGCCTGAAAGCAGCCCTGGAGAACCAGAAAATTTACGATCCTAATCTTATTCCCTTTATTCCGAAGAAGTGTGGCCTACCTTACCCACTCCCTGCCATTGGCAAGGACACTGATTGCAACAAGTAAGCCTTTCTTTTTCTTTTGTGAGTACGTGTATTTCTTAAATTGAGGTAGCAACTAGGAAGATGATAAAAACTTTTGTTTTCGTTATGCAGGGTTACGATAGCATTCAAAAGTCGGGTGGCACAACCCCGCATAACCAAAACAAAAGTTTTTATCATCTTCCTAGTTGCTACCTCAATTTAAGAAATACACATACTCACAATGTAAATAATGGGGTTTAGGGCCTTGAAAGGAGTCTATCTCTAGTAGACTTTGTAATGCTCCAACTTTTAAAATATTTTTCATAAATAAATTGTGCATAAAATATTTTGACATTTTATGGGCTGAGTTTTAAATTTTTTTAATGATTTTTTAAAGAACAAATATTTTAAAATTACATTTTTTTAAAAAAAAAATTATTATAAAAAATTAAAACATCCTCATTTCATAAAAATAAAATATCAAAACATAGCAAAATCTAATTTTTTTTTTTTTTTTGAGAAGTTAGAGTTTGACAAGGTATGTCGACCGACCACTATGGCTAAATCGAATTGCAAGAGTTTGTCAAGATAAAGCTATGGGCTCTCGGAGTTTAGTAGCACCGGGGAGGGCTATAGTGGCGTCCGCCTTTTCTGGGGTGGGTGAAGGTTAATGTGATACATAAACCACATTGCAGTTAGGTATTAGCTAGATTCATGGATAAAAAACTCAAAGAAAAGAGTTTTCATTAATTAAAAGATAACAAAAAATTAATTAGGGCTAATTATTAATTTAATTTAATTTAATTAATTTACATTAGCTTTTGACCTCAAAATTCAAATTAGTTTGAACTAATTTGAATAAATCTTCATGATTTTCGTTAAATAATGGTCAAATTAGAGGAAATTTTGTTAGGGGAAATTTTGTTTTGTTTTGTTTTTAATTTTTTTGATATTCGGCGCATTCAAATAATTTCAATTTTGGGTTAAGGTGCAAAAATAGACATGTGATTTTCTTCGAGGAGCGCCCGAAGAAATGCTTTTTTTAGGTGCAAAAGTGACTATGTGGTTACAAATTGGTGGAAAAATAGCGTTTGACCGTTAAGTTTGATTTTTTTGCTGACCGGACGATGACGTGGCATTTCAAAGGTGCAAAAATAATTGTATGATCTTAAAAAAATATTTCGGGTATTGACCGGTACACTAAAAAGATACTTGAAAAAAATATTTTGGGGTACTTGACCGGTACTAAAAAGTATTTTCGGATACTTGATTGGTACAAAAAAATATTTCATAATTTTGAAAAAATATTTTAAGATCTTGAAAAAATATTTCAGGTATTGACCGGTACTAAAAGGATACTTAAAAAAAAATTTGAAATGCCACGTCATTGTCCAACAAAGCAAAAAAGTCAAACTTAACGGTCAAAGTCAAACTTAACGGTTAAACGCTATTTTTGCACCTAATTTATAACCACATAGTCACTTTTGCACATAAAAAAAACATTTGCTACTGGGCGCTCATTGGAGATAAGCACATGTCTATTTTGCACCTTAACCCTTCAATTTTTAACTTTTCTTTTCCAATGAATATTATTTTTTTTGGCCCAGCCCTCTAATTCTCCCTAAAAAAATACTATCTTGCCCAGGTATATATCTGGAAACTTGTAAACAAAATGATTTATAAAATCTAAATACGAATTATCAGATGCGAAAATGTTATTTTTTTAAAAAACAATTAAGCTACAAACCAGACAATGCTTTTTCAAATTTGTGAATAATAATTTTCTAATTAATGCCTACAAACGTCAAAGCTATATTTCATACGAGATTCAAATGCCTAAAATCTCTAACATATCTATCTTATCGTAATTTTGCAGCTTTCTTATCGTTGTTATTGCTGCTGCTGCCACATTGGGAAATTTGACATGTATTTTCTAAATAATAAGAGAACTGCTGTTTCCAGATATATATTTTTTAACAATAAATCCACCCAAAAAAATAGGACATATATGGGAGAACATGATCTAAAAGGTAGAAATGTAAAATCCGTATATTTGAAGATTCAACTCACGAGTTGGATAACATTGACCTCAGGTACTTTTTATAGAATCAATCTCTCTCATAAGAGTCGTCCCAAATATAAGGAACAAATCCTTTTTATTTGAAATTTTAAACTTAACTTCCCATTTTTACACATTATCTATGATGTAGTCCCTTTATAAATATGAGTATAATTGAAAAACAATACATATCTAACATATTTTTCACTTTTAAATAAATTTAAGGGTTAAGGTGCAAAAATGCACATGTGTTTTACCTCGAGGAGTGCCCAACACCATGTGCTTTTTTTAGGTGCAAAAGTAACCATGTGGTTATTAAATTGGTGCAAAAGTCACCGTTTCTGTTAGTAGCATAAAACGTTCGTTAAGTTTGCCTTACCTGTGCCAGCTGGATCCATATGTAATTCAATCCTTCTTTGACCATGGAAGACGTGGCAGGTGGGGGACAGTTGAAGACTCCATTCACCTGAAACCTTCCCTTGTTCGAAATCAGAAATCTCCATTGCATCGACTCAGATGAAGACGAAATGGGAGAAATCGAGAGCTTGGAGGAGGGAGAAATCATTTATGTCCAACATTTGGTATCAAAGCTTTAATATGCCTCTGTCTTGATTTTCTTCGATTGTGTCTCACGTTTATGCTTTCGGTCTGGGTTCTCTCTTGTTTGAATCTTATTTTCGGTTCTTGCTTGAATCCTCTTAATCGATCTTTCTCAAAATTATATTCAGTTGATGGTTTATTGGTACTAATTGCTCTTGATCAATTTTTGTTTCGACGATACTAGAGATCCTGTTCATTAATACTTTTGAAAAAATGATGCTTATCCCAATACATGTTTAATCAATCTTGATCTGTGCAACCGATTAAAGCCTGTTCTTCCCTTAAAGTTCGTTTTCGAAAAAGCATAACATGCTCTTTAATCGATCTTGAAGCATGTTAATCTCAATCTGGGATTTTAATATTAGTTATGAATATTCTGTTTCTAAATCATTGTGGTGATTTTACCGCTCGAATCGTCGCCTAACTCTGCCGGGAAAGAGACCTGGAGTCGCAGGATTTTTTTTTTTTTTTTTAAAAAAAAAGCGACCTGCATCTACAGGAAAATGTTGGACATATGAAATCAGCTAGTGTCTACTCATAATTTAATAGAACTTGGGGAAGAAGAAGAAGGAGCACTTTGTCGCACCAGTTGGTGGCAACTATTTAATTTGGAATGGTTTTCATGTCTGACACGTGAAGTAGTGTGGTTCATAAACTCAGATGATTTCTCCCTCCTCCATGCTCTCGATTTCTTTAAGGTTTTAAAATTCGTTTGATTTCATCTTCATCTGAGTCGATGCAATGGAGATTTCCGATTTCGAACAGGGGAAGGTTTCAGGTGAATGGAGTCTTCAACTGTCCCCCACCTGCCACTTCTTCCATGGTCAAAGAAGGACCGAATTACACATGGATCTAGCTGGCACAGTTAAGGCAAATTTAACGGACGTTTTATGCTTTTAACAGAAATTGTGACTTTTGCACCAATTCAATAACCACATAGTTACTTTTACACCTAAAAAAAGCACATGGTGTTGGGCGCTCCTTAGGGTAAAGCACATGTGCATTTTTGCACCTTAACCTTTAAAATAATATTAATTGGAGATTATCTTAAAAAACGGAAATTATGTTGAAGAACCAAATAACAAAAGAAAAATTAAGAAAATAATAAATTGCCACTAACTAAACTCCCTACATTCTCTTTAAGATCATATCATATCCTCAAATTTACCCATTATTTAATGAAAATAAATACGATTTATTCAAATTAATTTACTATATTTTATTTAATAAAAAAAAAACTCTTTTCTTTGGGGTTTTTAATACAATGAATCTAGCCATATGTAAGTTCAACCATATTTTTGTTTGTTTATTTCATACTTTTATTTTATTCGTTGGGATTAAATTAAATTTCCTTAGTTAATATAATTAAAAATAAATAATTATATCAAGAATGAGAAACATGAATATACCCGCATGTGTACCAAGCTACGTTAATATACTAAATTGTTGTATTAAATGTTCACCTTAACGTGTTGGCAAAAAATATGAAAAAAGAAAATTACGAGTCTTATTTTTATATTAATAAAATATATATTACTTGATCTAAATGAGGTCAAGAATGGTTTCTATAAAGATAAAAGGCTACATTAAGGGTGTGCATGAAGTCCAAGAGTCTGGTGCACTCGCCCGAGCCCGACAAAAAATCGTCTTGCCCTAGCCCAAAAAAGAGAAGCCCAGAAAAATTTGGGCACAATCGCATTTTTGTGGCCAAGGGCGAGCATCGGCGGGTATGTTGCCCTGCCTAGTAAGTATTTGACATAAATATTTTTTTATCTAATACTTTACATACTTATATATTTACTAATATATACTTTAATATATTCATTGAGTATTTGACCATTAGTTCATTATACCATTAGTCCATTATATTACTAATGATGCTTTGTATTTAATGGACTGTGGATGTGATTTAATTCTTCACGTATCGATATTATACTATTTGTTAGGACATATGGTAGTCTTTTTAATTTCAAGACTCGAGTTGTAGACTTATTTTGGAATATTCTAAAGTGTATAATTAAGATTACATTTAAAGTTTGCAATATTGTTTACCAGTATGATTGAAGCTGTTTTTTTTTCTTCACTTAGGGTGTGGTAGGGTATCACTATATGGGCAGGGAAGCTCGCTCTGCCCAGCCCGAAAATGTTACGACTGCTATCAAACAAAGCCGGGCATTGGGCTGCATTTTACTGCCCAATAATCCTTTGGGTAGGGGTCTCGTCCAGCCCAGCCCATGCTCACCCCTAGGCTACACTGATAATCCTTTAAGGGATCTAGAGGAAACAAACAACGTGAGCAGTGGGAGATTCACAGAAGCATATGACTTTAGGTTGGACACAAAAGGATGAGAATCAAAAGATTGGAACCTGCACGTTAATTCTATATAGATAAACCACCTTAATTCATTCCATGCAATATGCAACGTTCACGTTAAGTCTCTTTGTGACTGGGAACTCTTACTAGCTCCCCGATCATGGATTCCCTCACCTTTTATTCGTTCTAGTGGATTCCCTCACCTTTTATTCCGTAAGGCTGCTTAGGGACAATAAAAGCCAACCATAGTATATCATATGGTGGCGTATCATATCACGTGGCACAACAATACGTCAATACTCAAACTTCTTTCACATCTTCTCCCCCTATCATTAACTATTATCAATTACACGAATATCTTAGAACACATTATACAAGTGTAATATCATCGGATTATGGTATATCAACCTCATATTCTCGTTTCCATAATCATAAATAGTTATCACAATAATACCATATCATGTTCTGGTTATCACAAAATACATAAATATATATCAGAGTCACACGAGGCATTTTTTTATAAAGTCCTAGAGTTAACAAACATAATAAAATATGAGTTCACAAGACTACAAACACCAAATTAATAACTATACTTCAAGAAGGAATCCAATTACCTTGAATAACATGATTACCTAAAGTTACTACCAGCAGGTCTACGAACCCCAAAGCCAATCTGGGTTACAATTTATTTATCAGAGTTAATTAAGAGAGTTAAAAAAAAAAAAAAAAAAAAAAACTTATTACTTACTCTAATTAAACTGCTTGCGGCATAAAAGAGAATTTATTTATTATAATTAAACTTCTCGCGGCTCAAAAGATAACTTACTCAAATTATACTTCTTGTGGCTCTCTGGATCTCTTAAAGGCTTCTCACTATTCTCTAGAGTTCCCTAAAACTCCCTAAAAGAATTATTAGAGAATGACTTATTGGACAACAACTCTCGTTTTTCTCATAGAGTTCCCAAAAAGCTTCTCATAATAGTTTTAGAGTAATAAAATTATTATCAAATTAGGCTAAATTGATGAATCCTCCTCCTCCTGATATCATAGATTAGTCTTACCCATTATTTATTAAAGAAAGATTGAGAATGAACTGGGTAGAAAGGAAAATGTTGACTTCCCCCCAATTGGAATTCCAAAACCCCTCTAGATCTAGAATTAAAATCCCATAATTAATTCTCTCAGAAATTTATATCCAATAAAATTGACATAATTCTTCCAATTTTTTTCATACTCTAATTTTCCTTACATTTATTGGAACTTTTTCTATGTTAAGTTGAAGTTTTCTTTTCTTTTCTTGTCTATATTCTTTTATTTTTTAATAAATTTAAAACTTTCCTTAAAAAAATATTTTGTGCTAAGCTCTATAAGGAAAAAGTCAAGAAATGGCATGATAAGCGATTACTCCCAAGAACGTTCAAGGTTGGCTAGAAGGTCCTCCTTTATAACTCCCGCCTAAAGCTTTTCCCATGCAAGCTGAAATCTAGATGGTGACTAATAAATCCACCATACTTAATTCCAAAACTTAAATATTTAACATTCATACAATTGCTATTCACACTATTTAAAAAGCATAAAATCATAGCCACAAAATCATCCATAATTATAAAATTAAGGCTATAATTGCATTTATACCAATACTTAAACGAGTCCAATCTGATTTGTACTGGATTCTATACTTGGTTCTCACTTGGGTTTTCATAATCAAAAATTCAAATTTGAAATTTGATTTTTCGGTTGTCCTTGATTTTTGAAATTGGGTCATGAGGAGAAAGTGTTTAAAGGCCAAAAAAAATAGGTGTCATTGCATAGATCTCAAGAAAAGGAAGAGATAGACACCAAGAACGTGAAAAATTGATGTTCGAAACGTCAATTATAGAGGAAAGAAAAGTCGGGTCTGAAGGATCCCCAACCCACGGATCCATACGGGTTTGGTGTGACCCAGCTGGAGGTAGGGGATGACCAAATTTTGAAATGGCATCGTTTCACCGTGCGTCATCTCTCCCCTCCCTTTAAGTGAAACTGTGTGCTCCAAATAAGGAAAAAAAAAGGGCTAAAGTATATTTTTAGTCCTTTATGTTTGCTTCAAGCAATCTTTAAGTCCCTTAAGTTTATAAAGTGGCGTGTGGATGAAAAACATATCTGCATTGGATAGGTTGTGATTTTCAGGTACAGTGTTGTTACAGGGGCGAACAAAAGGATAGGATGGTGAAATTAATTCTTCCCAACTCAGACTTGCGACCAATTGCCATGTTTTTTTCCACAAAGTTGCTTTGAAAGCCACATCATCGTGCAATCAGCAAAAAAAGTCAAACAATATTTTTATACCTAAAAAAAAGCACTTGGTGTTGAGTGCTCTTTTGGCCAAACCACATGTGTATTTTTGTACCTTTAAAAGCCATGTCATCATCCAGTCAGCAAAAAAATCAAACTTAACAATCAAACGGTAATTTTGCACTTAATTTATAACCACGTAGTCACTTTTGAACCTAAAAAAAGCACTTACTATTAGGCGTTCTTTTGACTAAAGCACATATGTATTTTTCCACCTTAACCCATAAATTAACCATATCACAAATAGATGTTCAACCTTGGTATTTTATTGAATTATTTCAGAATGTACAGGGTTTTTGGTATAGCAAAACTCAGGATATTACAAGATTACTTTATTCACTTTGGAAATGAAAAGGGTAGAGTTTATTCCGACTTCGCGTTTGTACTTTAAGAAAGCTTCCTTTATTTAATTCTAATTAGAGAGAAAAACTCATTAACTTCGCAATTTTTAAAGAATGCTAGTTAATATATTACATTAAACTTGTAGAAAAACATAAAACTTTCAATTTCATTTTATTCTTTATTAATATTGATGACCCCAATAAAGTATTATCTAAGAATTGAAAGCATGCAATGTCACATCCGCCGGGGTGCTGGCATTCTTTACCATAATTTTACGTAGTAGTATGGCAAAATCAGAAATAGTTCGTTATACTGATACAATGGAAATTCAATTTGATTACATATCAGGGGTATTCCCAGGGTTTATAACCCTTTACATTCATTTACAGACAGTGAAAATTAAAACCAACTAAACACTAATCATTGTCACCCCTCGGTTCTTCAAGATGTCCCTCCGCTAGGTCGCCTTCAAGCAAAGCTCCTTCCTTGAACCTTGTGCAACACTTCTCTTCCTGTGCTCACCTGTCTGTTGGTTGGTAGTGGAGGGTGAGATTATGAGGAATCCCAGTAGTAGACAATACCAATACAATACATGCAAGATACATGCTAATGTATGATATACTTGCTTTGCACAAGCTCAATTCTTCATGTATCATACTCATGGTCATAACATAATCATTAACAGAGCTTCAATCATTCAAATATGTTAAACATAACAAGTAAGCATAGCAATCATACATCCACTTAAGCAAAAATATCAAATACATGTAAGTAAGGTAAGCACACTACCTTTAAGGACTACTGTAACATCCCATTTTCAAAAGCAGTATACTTTTTTTTTCATCTGAGTAGAGCATCGGAGCGATTGAGTAACTGATACTTATATTCAAAATGCCGTAAGTCTGGCTGTTTACAGTATCGGTACATTATACCGAGTGTTTTCGAAGTAAATAACAACGAAGAAGGAAAGTCTTCAAAGAGTCCCTATGCGTCTTTGCTTGCCTTTCTCCTCGGTCCTCGTTCCTCCGAACCCGACGCTATATTAGAGCGAGGTTCAATGCCCATTGAACCTCAGGTAACGGTTAACCTCATGTTTATATACACCACATAGACAGTATATGAGCACACTAACAAGCATACCCCAACATCATATAAGCCCCCTGGCAGATATGTCGCATTTAGCATACGGTTCGCACTTCACAATAGTATTCGCACTTAGCAATGGTATTCGCTCTTAGCCATGGTATTCGCACTTAGCCAACGTATCCCAACACCCAGCAAGCATAATAAAGTACAATAAGCATACCACAGAGCTATCGACTACTTCACATAGACATACCATACACATAGCACATAGACGCATACAATAAACATCAGCGTTAGTGTTACAGTACGCGAACGTACCTTCGTTGTCGACTACGGTATGTTTTACGGAAAACGGTAATTTTTGACAGCGGGTGAAACATCGGTCTGATTATCTCAGATATCCTATAAGGATAACATTTATCAACTTCTAGCAAGTATAACGGGCATTTTAGGTACAAATTACCATTTTGCCCCCGAACCCCTAATCGACGAAATTTCGCGAGCTTCGCTTTGTTTTTTCTATCTCTCCGGAATTTTGACAGATCTTTTCCCTCATCATATTTTCGAAATATATATCATATTTACCCCTAAATATGATATCTAGACTATTTGGGAATTTTAAAGACAATTCTAGCATTCCTACTATCTCTACTGAAAGAACTACTGAAACTTAAGACTAAGGACCGAAAAACTTACCCGTGGCTCCGCCGACTTTCTCCGGCTCTTCCTTCTCTCTAACCTCTCTCTAGGCTGCGTTTTTGGGGTGAAGAAATGAGAAGGGGGGCTTGCTATTTATAGAAGAAAGGAGGACAAGGTGGGAATTTCATCAAATGTCTTGGATCGGATTTCAACCGTCGGATCGCACTTCACCACGTGGCTTCATCTTGTCCATACACCTCTTTGTGTTGACATCATCCTTCTAGAAGAAGATGATGTCATGCATGCTGACTTTACCGATAAGCGTTTCCTCGATCGGTGTCCGAATCGCGTAATTTTGCCGAATCTAAAAATCCGGGAACTAGGTTTTGTAGTTCCATTCTTTCTCTTTAAAACTACTGGGTTTCATTATATTTTTGATCCCATTAAGGGTATTCCGTTATCTTCCGAAGATTTTCGGACAGACACCAACGATTACGGAAATCACTTCCGATAGAACCAGCTTCTTGGTAGAAAATCACTGGTTCGCAATATAATCTGATCTAAGTAACCATATCCCTGGTTTGAAAAACACGATGCATTTTCTATAAGTCACTTTTAGCACTATCTCGCCTTATCTTAATTATCCTGGTACTCTTAATTACGCCGTTGGTTTCGAAACGACTTCGAGACCGCTCAATCCGAGATAAATTTCACCGGTTCATAAAAGGTCCAGGTGGTAAAAGGCTAAATTTCTATATCTTGAGGTAGAATTTCATTTCTATATGTTCTCATATCTCCCGTTAATCTCTTTACCGATTATATTATTATTTTATTCAAAATATCTAGATATTTATTTATTTTTCTTTTTTTTTTTCATTTATTTTTCTAAGCATAAAATATTTTATTATTTATTTAATTATTAATTTCGAATTTCTCCTTTTAAATTAATTATTTACTAATTAATTTACTTATATCTTAATCTAAACAATTAGCCACTAATTACTTAATTAGCCACTTACTAATTGTTGATAATTTTCATAATTAGGATTAATTATTATCTCACAACTTTTGCAGACCGACATTGGTATTTTATGTCTCATGTAAAATATTAAAAATAATTGGGCCATAAAGGGCTTTTAATATTATTATATTTATGCTTCTCTATTTTTCAAGGAAATAATCCCAACAATTCCTAAAATTAGAGACAACATACTTTCTAAGTTTTTGTCGATATTTGTTGTCATATGATATTTATCATAATATTTTTAGGGTATTACAACTACTGTCTTTACTCGAGTTCCTCTTTCTATAACTTTCGGAGTTGCTTGAAGTTCTTTCATTCTCCTTATGGCCCTAAGGATATAACCATACTTTTAGAACCAGGGAAAATGAATGTTTATTTTGAAGGTTAAAATTGTTCTTGCTTGACATTCAAGCAATATGTTCATGAGGTTGAAAAACAAAATTTTTCTGTATTTGCGGAACTCACATTGACATTTACTATTCACGTAAATAGTAATTACTATTCATATGAATAGGACCAGTAAAAATATTTTTACCGTGCTGGTAAATAATTTTTACTGTACCAGTAAATAATATTAACTGTGAAGGTAAATATTTTTTACAGTGTGAATAGTAAATACTATTCATGTAAATAGTACCTGTAAAAATATTTTTACCGTACCAGTATATAATATTTACCGTAAAGGTAAATAATTTTTACTGCCCAAGATTAATTCTTTTCTGATGTGACAGATCAGACTAAGCTACAGCCACAAAGCATACTCAGAAAATTTTGTCTCAGTTAAATAATATTTACTGCGCCATGTGGAAATACTATTCTCATGAACCATGAACCACGTACCGTAACTCTTTACAATACATATTAAGGATCTGCTCGTTAAAACACATACAGGGTTTCAGGAATACCTGTGATCACTTGAAGACGTCAAAGAGTATGATGTCCTCTAACGTTGATCCACACGATTATCTCCGATTACGCAAATGAGAACTCCTTCTCCTTGAATTCCCGACACCTTGGATCTTCTTTAGCGATAACAAGGTAGAGAGCTCAAGAGTTTGGATCTCTTACCTCAAGACTATAAAGACTACTGAGCGCTTAGAAGAAACTTCCTTAAGAGGAAGAGAGGGAGAGAAGAGAGAAGAGGTGTATTTTTTAATGAAGAAATGAATTCTATTTATAAAACAATGAATTGACAGCGTAGCGTCTTCTTTCAATGTGAGTCGCGTGTTCATTTCTACTTCAAATCCAAAGTCTTCTTGAAAAATCAATTATTCCAAAGTGATTAACTTGAATAATTAATTCTTTCAAGAAGTGTCTTTATTATAATTAATTATTCATGAATAGTAAAATATGAATAGTACTTTCTTATTCATTTGACACTATTCATGAATGAATAATTATTAATTAATTATTATCTTTATCCAATCTTGATTGGATCTGGTACTTTGATAATTCATAAATTATCCTTAATCTCTTATCCTCTTTATAATTGGGCTTGAAGTTAACCCAATTACATCAATAGCCTTGATAAAATCCAATAACAATTATTGGTCCAAACTTGCTAAACTATGCGATCAAGAATAATCTTAGTGTGTGACCTATTAGGCCCAATTAGTTCGACATAGATAAACTTGAACCAATTAAACTCCTTTAATAGGTCAATTTATCTAATGACTACATAAGACACTAGAATGCTTTGCGTCCCCGAAACTAATCAAGTTGATCAAGTGATCTACCTTTCTAATTTGGATAATGTGCATGTATCATCCCTTACAACGTTGTTCATATTTAGTCGAGAGCAAGAATAGAGTATCATCTCTCTTGATTGACTAAATGTAGCTATTACTGTAACTAGGAATATTCTTATTGACTCTAAGACGGATCATGACTCTTCATGATCACTTACTATCGTAGATTCCCGAGTCAACTAGAAGTCATCCAAGCCTACCTGGTCTTGTGAACAACTAATCCCTTGTAGGGGATTGTAAGTCCTTTCGGCATGTCCATCTATACTTTCATGTATTCAAGTTATACCCAAGAAAGTACACCGTTCTCCCCATATTTCAAAGGATAGAGTTGTGCAACAAAGTATAACCCTAGGACATAGTGTTCGATGACATCCTCAAGTCTAAGATGATTAGCACTACCAAATGATGAGAGACATTACAAATCCAATTATACTCTCTACAATGAATCCTTGTGGAGTCTCTCAGCGGGTCAGTTCAGTGCTATCTGTTCTCTAACAGATCCACCCACGACATCAGCTAAGGTATCACTATACCTGCATTCCATGAGGTCCCTACCTTGTATCACTATACAAGTAGATGATGTCGTCTTAGTCTTATTGAGATCACTAATGCCCTTTCTTGGTGACTCAAGACTAGGAACAAGTTTTAAGCAATAGACATGTAGTGTCCTCGATTCCTCATGATCATGATCTCTATCATAGATCATCGAATAACACCTATTTTATTCCTCTACCTTTATCTTTAAACTCATATTAACCATAAAATATAGGCGAGACATAAATATGATAAAGATAAATTATGTTCAAATATATTAATCATGAAATATCAAACAATACAATGTGTTAATGATTATCTCTGACACCTACATACTAACATATTTTCCTTTTTTTAACCATTAATTCATTGCGGTTTAATTTAGTGACTTGATTTTTTGCTAATTTTAGGGTTTTCCCTTAATTGTCCTGAAAAAGTACAGTCACTTTACCCATTTTTAAGTATTTGTACAAAAATCATTTTTTAGTGCTCCCAACTCTCATGTGGTCTCTAACCTGCCTAGTTTCAAGGAAAAATAATTTTAGAGGTCCAGTCACGCCATATTAACCTTAGTTTCCAATTTTTCCCCTACAGTCCAGATTAGTCTCCAAAAACTTGTCTTATCTTTAAAAATCTATATTAAATTGTACAAAGGTCTAAAAATTCCAAATGTTATATCAAATTAAATCTTGGCCGATCCTCTACCAATCTAAAAAATTTCTCAAGGTTTTTCAAAACACCAATTGTTCCCAGTTTTAAAAACCATACAGACTGTTCAGTGATTTTTCCAGAAACATTAGTCGACTTTAAAACTTAATAACTCACTGGTCAGAGCCTCAAAAATTACAAACTTTTTATTTCCTAAACTCTTAGTGAGTCCTATGCTTTCCTGGAAAATTTCATAATTTTCTAAGAACTTTAACCCAGTCAACTCACCTGCTCAAACGTTCTACCCAGTTTTAATTTTCAGAATGCATGTTCATTTTGTAACATTTATTACTCACTGACCAAAGATTAAAAAAAAATTGCAAACTACCCATCCATTTTAAGGTATGCATGTCTTATAGCTTCTGGAATATTTTTAGAATTTGTAAAGAACATTAACCCAGTGAGACCATTCAAACAAGCTCACTGACTTCAGTGATCCAAAACTGGCAGATTCATCATCTATATTGTGCTTGTGATTTTATGTTTAAAACCTCATTTTAAAAATCATCAAAAATCATATTCCCACACCATTTTCCGTAAGGAACACATTGGTGGTCTCACATTTTCCAAATTCCAATTATTTCTTGGTGTTTACCATGAATTTCCAGATTTAGGTTTTAAAGCAAATCTCAAAAACTTGGAGAGAAAATGAGTGTTCTAACCACTAGGCTTGTTCTTGAGCTTGTGGTCTTTCTTGCCACACCAAATCCTTGTTCAATATACAGCATAGGCTTGAGTAAACCATATGCATGTGAGTTTACATCCAACCATAGTAACATGCATGAACATAAACACTCAAGTTCTCACCTTGAACTTTCTTGTTCTTCTTCTTCCTATTCTAACCGTGGTGATTCTTATGTGTGAGGATGATGATGTTGATGATGGATGAGAGGATGGTTGATGATGTTGGAAAGGAGAGGAGAGGAGGGTTGGTACCGTGAGGGAGTTGAGGATGAAGGAGGTGATTTGGTGTTGGTGATTGAAGGAGAGGAGATTGGTTGGTATGTGAGGAGAGGAGAGAAAATCTGAATTTGGAGGAGAGGCGAGTTGCTGCATGAAAAATGAAGAAGGAAGGGAGAGGGAGTGTTTTACAACTCAGATTTTAGTGTTTCCATGTGAGTTTCCAAGTGTAATACATGTACCAAGATATGTGTTTGGTTGGTATAAGGAGATGATGCCAAGTGTTTACAGTTTGCATGATAGAGGACATGTGTTTGCTTGCATGTTTGACAAGTGTTATGTTGCATGATGTGTGTGTGATGACGCCATGTGGCGTCTAGATATGTGTTTGTATCTCGTTTTACGTGTTTCCAGAGTTATTATTTCGGTTTACGTGTTTGGGTTCCGGTGTGGTTGTCTCGGTTTGCATGTTTGGGTTCCAGTATGGGTGTCTCAGTTTGCCTATTTGGGTTCCAGTGTTGTTTATCTCGGTTTACGTGTTTGGTTTTCGATGTTGTTATCTTGGTTTACGTGTTTTGGATTCCAGTGTGGTTGTCTCGGTTTGCAAGTTTTGGGTTCCGGTGTGGTTGTCTCATTTTACGTGTTTGGGTTATGTTGTCGGTGTCTTGGTTTATGTGTTTGGAGTTTGTGCCAAGTGTCGCGTGATTAGGGAAGAGAATACGAGTATCTTCTTGCATGCAAACCATGTGTCTTGAGAAAAGGGAATTTGCGCCAAGTGTCACTTCCCTTGCTTATAATGGCGCCATGTGTCATTTCTTTATATGAAACACTACCAAAAAAAAAAAAAAAAAAAAAGACCATTCGTAGCGGTTAAAATGGCATATTTGTAGCGGTTTTAGACACTACTAATTACATTTATAGTGTTTACAAAAACCGCTACAAAATACACCGTGGCAAATGCATTTATAGCGGTTAAATAAACCCGCTACTACATATACCTTGACCGCTACTGTATCTGTAGTGGTTTCAAATGATCGCCACTATATGAGGCTGCACTGACGTCTTGTTTTAGACATTAGTCGCGGTTACTAAACCGCTACAAATTGAAATTGACCAGACTTGTAGTGGTTATGTAACCGCTACTAATTATATATAAAAGTTGCCCCAAACTTTCAAAATATTTTCTAACGGTTATGTGACCGCGATAAAATATGCCTGCCATTTTTTGAAAAGTTTTGCCGTCATTTTTAATTCCTTTTAATATTAGCAGTAGCTGTTAACCGCTACAAATAAATCTCGTCATTTTTTTGAGAAAAAAAGGTTTTGCCGCCTTTTTCATTTTTTTAAATTTGTAGCGGTTGTAAACCGCTACAAAATATTCCCGTCATTTTTTTTGGAAAATAGTTTTGGCGCGTTTGTTATATTTTTGTTCAATTTGTAGCGGTTTATTAACTGCTACAAATGAATAAAATTGAAAAAAAAATTATAGTAGTTAAGTAAATATTGTATTATTAATAATTTATATTTTTAGTGAAAATAAATGATATTAAAATATAATATTTGATTATAACATGTTATTATATAGGTGTAAAACAATGAGAATATGTAGGTATAATAACAACTAATTGTAACATCCTGAATTTTGGGCATTGAAACTTGAGAATAAGACTAAATTATGCGAACGTCTAAGCCCGGTTCAGGAGGTGTGACATTCCTGAATAGGGCCATAACTTCGGCCGAGGGACAAAAAGGGGAAAGTTATGAAATAATATTTCAATGATATAGAATTATTATGATGGAATTATTTATGGAAAATTTGGCCTTAATTATTATAAAGCTAATAATTAGAACTTAAGGCCTATTTTCCTTGAATTTTTGGGAAAAGAATAAATTTGAGTAACAATATTTTTAGGCTGAAAGATTATAGAATTAATATTTTATGGTTTAGAGGAATGAATCGAGAAGGGAAAATCCTTATATGGAATTAAAGATTAATTTATTTTCCATAACTACAATAAAATGAGAAAAATAGTAATTTAATTACCCCAAACCCAAAAATAAAATATAGGCCAATGTTTAGACCAAATTTAGAAGAGCAAGACATGTTTTACTCAACCTAGAAGATAAACTCCAAGTTTGATAAAAATTGCTCCAACAAATGCAAGACAAAAGGCCTACATGATGCATTTAGTAATTGGACAAGAAAGCCCATATACTCAGCCCATCACGTGATCAGCAGGGGAATGCAAAAAAAAAAAAAAAACCTTCGCTGGGAGACTCTCCCACTATGGCCAGGTGCGCGATGCGGGTCGGATCCGGATTAGTCGGGGCGAAGCCTTGGTGAACCGGATGGGCAACCAAAAAAAATCTCTATTTTACCGAAACGCAGGTAGCACAAGTAAATCTATTAAACTGAAGCTCATATTCTCACTCTCAACTCTCAGCCCAAACCAATGCAAACCCAAACCATTCCCTTATTCATCCATATAACCCATCTCTTTCATTCAAAGACGCCATCAGAAAGCAAGGAGAGGACCAGCGATTTTTACGGTAAGCAGAGATAGCACCAGATCAGTAAGCAACCAGCAAACCCACACCACCCATGTCAGCGAGTTCATACCCCCATACTTTTCGAGACCAACAAAGATCACACCTCCCTCTATACGTCTTCCTCCTCGGACTGTTGCATATTTCTCCTGTGACCAACGTCTTGCTTCTCGGACCAGGCCTCTGGTTCAGTATATAAATTATACTCCCTCCGGTCCTAATTATAGGAGCTATTTACCAGAATTTGGAGGGATTAAGGAAGGAAGTTAAATTAGTTAATTATGTGTATTTTCCTAAAATACCCTTACTCAATGTAGGGGCTTTTCAATAAGAGGAAAAGCGTTCTGTGATTGCATGTCAAGAATAAATATTGGAATTCATTTCCCCGGTTTCTGTGGATGCACCCGATTTTTTCCGAGTTTTGATTTTATTTTATTTATTTATTTTAAAAAAACTGAGTCCGGGACTTTTTAAGTGCAAGCGTTAAATTATTTTTAAAAAAGTTTTTTGTCCATAGCATGTTTTGAAAGTTATTAATTTTTGTTTGTTGCAATTTTACACCTATAATTCATTATTCTGTTTTTTCCTCTTTCAATATTTGATTTGATACGGGTAAGGTTGATTTTTTTAAAAAAAAAAAATTGAGACAGATTCTATGAGTTAATATCTACCTTAATTTTAATATATCATCTTTGCTTTTTATATAAAAAAAGTATAATTTAGATGTATATGACATTAATGAGTTGCAAACATTATTTACTTTATAAAATATATAGGTGTATTATTGAATTATTATTGAGAAAGTATAAATAAGGGTATTATAGGAAAAAATTAACAAAAGTTAAAACTTGCTCTTATAATTAAGACCAAAACCAACTCCAAAATTTGATCTTATAATTAGGACCGGAGGGAGTACTTCTTTAGCTTTCTTCCTTTCATACTCTTTCATTATGTCCGAGAACGAGAGGGAAACCGAGTGTGGGGCGTGAAAGTGATAGAGAGAAAGAGAGTTCAAGCTGTGGTTGCTCTGCTTTGAAACTAGGAAACAGAGGTAGGTCTTGAGTTCTTTTCCTCCTTGTTTCTTTGATAAACCAAAACATACTATTAAAAGGAAAAGGGTGCTGTCATGTGCGAAAATAATGAGAAAAACTAAACTCTGCTGGTTTTTAAACTTGGAAACTGAACTCATTGCTGCCTTGGGAAATAGGGGTCTGTATATATTGTTTGTTATATATGAAGGTATATAGGTATATATATAGAACCAAAGCTTGGAAATAATGAGGGAGAAACTGATTTAGTTGTTGCACATGTACAATAAAACCTTGCTGATATGATATGTATATATATATATATAGTTTTAAAACTGAAATGAAAACTCGCTGTGTAAATATAGAAAGAAGAAGACCCAAAACTTGTTAGTTTAATGATAGGTGTCACGGCACAAAAAGAAAATTGTTATATATATATATATATATATATATAAGTTGTGCATGTATAGGAACGAGGGAGATGAAGATCCCTGTATCAATATATAAGCATTGCAACCTTTGGAAAATATAAGGAACATGTAAAGTAAATCAGTAATCTAATACGAATTTCTTTCTTCTCAAGTCTTTTATTTCAAATTCAATCTTTAAACAATTAATTGCCTTATTGAAGCTTTTCATTTCAATAATGTTGATATCATCAACATAAATTGCAATTAAAACATTCACTTCTAGATCTTTTCATAAAGATGCATGGGCATATTGATTTACATTCTTTATACCTTCTTTCAACATATATTTCTTGAGAAGATTATACCACTGTGCCTCTAATTGATTTAAGTCATACATAGACTTTTCCCCTTTATTGTTTTCAATAACTTGAATTAGATGCTTTTAGCATCCTAAATCCTTCGGGACTCGTGGCTTCCACGGCACATTAAATCATTTGATGCTTCGCACCTTAAGTCATTCGGGATAAGTGCTTCGGCACATTAAGTCTTTTAGGGACATGTGCTTCGGCACCTTAAGTCATTCGGGGGACATGTGCTTTCCTGCACCTTAAGTCCTTTCTTACCACATTAAGTCCTTTAAGGACATGTACTACTAGCACTTTTTGATTCTTTGAAGATTCTTCCGTAATCTTCATGATTTAGTAAGCCTTATGCATAGGCTATATAACAATATCTAGTAGACGATAATTTTTCTTCCTTTCATAAATTGCCGATTAACAATATCTATACAAAATTATTGTATCCACCACAAAATCATATATCACATCATAATCATATTAGACTTTGTGAAAATCTTTATTTTCACATAAATATTCATATATCTCAATTTGGACTTCGGTCCATAACTATCATAATATGATTATAATTGCGTCATTTTCAATTTCACTTATCCTCTTGGCCAATAATCTATATGTCAACTTCTTGTGACATATCTTTATATAATATCCTCATTTGATCACGTGATATCATCATCAAAAATTGTTGTCGACAATTTCATCTTTTCGGTTCCATTTTTCCAATTCGACATAACTTATCAAAATCAATATAATTCAGCTACCTGAACCTCTCTTGAGGTTTTTACAATTAGTTATGTCTCGATACTCTTCTCCTGGAGTATCTACCTCCTTAATATGATCATCATAATTATTGCTCCAATTTATCCATAACATTTATAATTGGAACCAAATAATTTCTCATGCTTCGAGCATGTCACATTCATATTTATACAGATTGGAGCATTTTCAGCTGGAGTATAAGATTTAATAAATCTCATTTGGGTCAGTAATATTATCTGGCAAATAATTCATGAATGCATAATCTGATGAACTTCTGGTTCATACAACATTATTCGAGGATATATACTTTGCTATAATGCATTCCATATATTGTCTTTTCCAGCTATCCAATTTCTCCCCTCATGGTAAAAACAATGTCAAACGACAATTTACTAATAATGCAAAGATAAGTCTCCTAAATCCATTTGTTTCCTTTAGAAACATCTTTCTGTTTCATATAGAGACAAACAAGAAATAGAAGGTACTTATATAACATTTATCTCAAATATCTTTATATATCCATCTATGTGCATTGTGGTGGGTTAATAATCATTGCACATTCAACCATTTTAAGATGGAAATTTGTTTGGCTTCGACCAAAGCCATTTTTACCGGGAGAATTCTATTGGCTTATATAAATACTGCTATATAACATCAAATATACTAACATAAAATTTTGTTCTCATAAGCATTCATCCAGCTTTATTTATGGAGGCTTTAATTATGATTCTTAAATCATATCATCTGGAAAATTGCGCGCTTAATTTATTCAAACATCAAACATTATTGCAAACTTCATATTGCAATCTCTTTTGCAAACTTCATGTTGCAATTATTTCGCAAACTTCATGTTGCAAGCAAATAATCTCACATGTAACCATCTTATAGATGCATCTATCAAATTTCTCATATCATTGTATGGTTTACATGTTATTTCAATGGGCCCATATAAATCTGTTTGATATATTTCCAGGAGATTCATTATTACCAATTATGACCTATGACATTTTCATAGTCATTTATATTTGAGAACAAGCGAGTTATTTATGAAGAATTTTCTGATTCTTCAATGGATGTCAATACAAATTCTTATTTGTATTATATATGACTTGGATGATCAAACAAGTCATGCCAACAATAAATATGTTTTGATCAGAAACTTTTCGCTTTCGTAACATATATCTCATCTTAGTAAACTTCTGTTTACTCGTAACATTATGATCCACAATCATAATTTATCATTCGCTTTCGGAGATCATATTTGTCATTATGTGGGAAGTATGAGTATGACTTTCTACAAATTAGCTCACACTTGCATACTAACAATCTCCCCTCAAGTGTGAGACAGAACATTCCCCTTAAAATTCATGGACTTTGTTCTTCATAAGAGAGGCTTAATGTATGAAGTATATAATTCTTCAAAATTTCACTCACACTTGTATTCTAGAAATCTCCCCCAAGTGTGAGTCCTTTAAAAATACTTCACAAACATTTATGGATTTCAATCCAAATGTGGTTTTCACTTTCAAATCCTTTTATTCATTATCAAATGAAATTAACACCCATCATATATTCTTATCCTCCTTTGAGGACTATATTAGTGCATTATAATAGTGCTACGTGCACTTTGGCATACCTAATGGAAAATATCTCAAATATCTCCTCCTTGTATCGCTTCTAGAAAAATGAATAATCACTTTAAATTTATAATATTTGTTTACACATCAAGATATGAATTCTCAATAATTTTTCATATCTTTATTAATCACATATGACCTCGGGTCATATTGTAAACTTCCTGGTTTACAATGAGCATGTGGTTCAATACTTTTCTATATGATATCCATTTTTGTAGATATCTTTGAAACTTAACAAGTTTCTTTCATATTTGGTAGAAATAAAATGCATATTCAATGCATAATGTTGTTTCTTCAAGAAACAATACATTAGCTCTTCGGGGAGCCTTAAAACAAATTTATACTACCAAATTTAGTCATGAACATTGGCCTTTCAAATTAAGTGGGTAAACTATGCTAATTAGTCTCCAAGACTATTAGCGTTTAGAATTATTACTCATGTGGCATAATTGCTATGCAAAATATTTGTCTTTAAGACAATAACTTAAAACTCTTTGTATCATTCAATATTTGATACATATACTTTCGTGGTCTTTATATAATAATTTATAAAATTTTCTTGCCATGCCATTTCTTTAAACCAATATTGTTCTTTTATAAAAGAACAATTATAGAAATTGATAAATTTCTTAAACATCAAATAATAAGTTTATGGCAATAAAAATGATAAATTTTCTTGTCATAAAATCACAATATTATGACTACTTCTTGCCATAGAAACATAATATTATGGCTACCTGCCATTCAAAAATATCAGATTTTTTTTTTTTTTTTTTGATTTTTTTTTCGTGAATAGTAAATACTATTCATAAATAATAAAATTAAAATAATATAACCACGCCAAAATTTTCTCCCGCTTCACGTGGAAGCATTGAAAAATTTGCTTGGGGAAAATTACATAACTTGACCCCAAATTTTATGAATGTTATTTTACTACCACGTAAAATTAAAAAATAATACCCTAATAATTTAAAATTCCAAATTGGTCTCATTTTCAGAAAATCAATGCCTCATACTTTTGAAATTGATTTTGAGGCTGATTTACATATAATACTTATCTTATCAGATAATTTATATCAAATATTTGACCTTTAACAAATATATTATGGCATACAATAAATACAAAACTAATGACCCTTGCCACCACAACAATTAACATGAATTTCTATCATGTTTATTATACCCATATCTCATTCTCGTTCTCTTATCAATAATCTTTCCTCACTTCGTGAGAATTTGAACCATCATAATTACAACCATGTCCATATGTAAACAAATTTACACACATATCCACAACCACAATTAAATTTATTCATTACTACATTCACTTCGGGAATGTAGTTCATTCTGTTGGAGGAAATTAATGATCCTTAAAAACAAAAACTCACCGTTTTGTTTGATCATATAAATACAAGAAATTAATTCAAAATATTTCTTGATTCCTTCACAATATTGCTACTTCAGGGAGCAAATTGAATATTCTCATTTATAATAAACTTATAGAAGAACAACCATCTTCGGTGGTCATACATTCTCATTAATTTGTTCTAAAGAACAAAAGAATACTTTTAATGCCAAATATACAACTTGAGACTTTCATACAAATGATACCATACAAAAATTATGGATCAGGCCATGTCTCATAACTTCGCAAATTTATCTCTTTGCATCGTGCCAATATGTCTCTCAAAGATCGTGCCAAATTATCATTTGGCTTCGTGCCAAATTATGCCTCTTAGCTTGGCTAAATTATGTCATCTCTTGCTTCTTGCCACTTTATGCCTTCTTGGCTAAATTATGCCTCTTCTCGCTTTTGCCAACTTTTAGCTCATATCACAATATGGCTTTAAACCATTTATCTTCGGGATAAACTTATATATATATATGGTTTCCGCCATTATATATGACGCCTGATCATATAATAAATATATTAATATTAATAATAACAATAATAAAATGTCAAATAATAAATAAAACATAAAAGTAAATGTTATGTTAGCAAACATAAAAGTAAATGTTATGTTAGTTAACATAAAAGTAAATGCTTAAATTTAAATAGCATAAAATTAAATGCTAAATATTAAATCAAGACTTAGGTTAGGAGGTTTAACCCCAAGTAGTGTCGTAATTAAAATATAAATAAATAAATAACATAAATGTAAATGCTGAATATTAAATCAAGACTCCGGTTAGGAGGGTTAACTCCAAGTAGGTGTCGTAATTAAAATATAAATAAATAAATAACATAAATGTAAATGCCGAATATTAAATCAAGACTCCCTAGGTTAGGAGGGTTAACTCAAGTAGGTGTCGTAATTAAAATATAAATAAATAAATAACATAAATGTAAATTACTGAATCATAAATATGTTAGTAACATAAAATAAATGTTATGTTAGTAACATAAAGTAAATTGCTGAATTATAAATATGTTAGTAGCAATAAATAAATGCCAATCAATAATAATAATAAAAATTAATAAATAAAAGTAAATGCTTAAATTTAAATAGCATTAAAATAAATGATGAATCATAAATATATTAGCAGCACTAACATAAAGTAAATTGCTGAATTATAAATATGTTAGCAGCAATAAATAAATGCCGAATCAATAATAATAATAAAAATTAATAAATAAAAATAAAATATTAAATTTAAACAAATATATATAAATATATATATACTGCGCAATCATTGTATAATCAATGTGTAATATTAAATAGTAAAAACATTGCAACATCATTGTGCAATCATTGCGCAATCAAAAAATTTTTTTAAACTACCGACTTTTTTTTTTTTTTTTTTTTTTTTTTTTTGGAAATTACTATTCAAATAGTAATTTTAATAATAAAATATTAAAAACATATGGGTCCCGCTGCCGGACATCCACATAATGTTTTTAATTAAATATGTGTAAGAAAGAGAAAGGGTTATTGTTGATATATATAGCATGACGTGACCACTGATTAGGAGCATAAGAATAGAGAACATAAAGTTGCTTTGAAAAATGAATTAAGAAATAGCATTTGGTGCTTTGTACCAAAGTTTTTAATGAACAAAAGTACTTTCAAGTGAGTTAGGACAATGGATCTATAGTTATTATCCATTGCTGGTATTGGATAACCTTGTATATGTATGTATCTGGTTGGTGAAAATAAAGAGGAAACTTAGATGTCTAATATATCTAAGTCATATTTTTAATTGGTGTTAATATTTAACTCAAAATTTTATGAAGTATATTTTACATAGTATTGGTATTTATTAAACTCCTAATATAAAGTGTTAGGATAGCCCATAAGAGTTTGAACTAATTGTAGAGAAATAATAATAATAGTAAAATGATGATGATTAATAATATAGTAGTAAATTGACAAAAATTGGGCTAAAGAGTAAAAATGAAAATAATAATAATAATAAGGTCCAAATTTATTTTGGCCTTCAAAAATTAAAATGGACCTTGGAGAGTTAATACAGGACCAATAGCCTTACACTAAGCCTAGTGCCATAACATTGGAAATTATGAAGAGTTTAGACAAATAATAACTTGTCATCTGTAAATGTATACTTATAGGACCCTACCATTGCCCGAGACAAGTAAACGAACTTGGAGCCAATTGAAGATTGTAAAGCAATCAGGTAGTAACTCTAATCTCACATACTTAGTATGGCTTTGTATGTCTGTTTGAATCATATACGTGATTGTCCCGTCCCGTATGGGCCAGCACCACTCGTGGCTCGATTGAGCGGAAGGACTGACCATGGAGTACCTTCCCGGTGGATGGAATTGGGGTAGGGCCTATTGGACGAAAGTCCTTAGGTGGCTAACCTAGTTGCATTTAGATGACTCGGATGCTTCCGATTGAGAACTCTAGCGGTTCCAGGGGACTCTCGGTAGGTCTTAGTCAACTAATCCTAGTTGGGTGTTCTGATTGAGAACTACGGTGTAGAGGGGGACTCTCGGTATAGGCCACAGGGTATACTTAGCGTTATGGTTATGTGATCTATGTTTGCTGCATGAGATCTACACTATGTTTACTTAATGCTATGTTGTTGTGGACTACTTGTTATGATTGACTGTCATATACTGTTTATACTCTATTTGTGAAATTAACCTGTTACTCTGGGATCCCTCGGGATTCCAGCTCCTATTACTACCTATGAAAAGGACAGTTTATTGGACACGGCTCCCAGGGCAAAATGGTGGACATCGACAACTGGAGATTTCGGATCAAAGCAAGGGCAACTACTAGCCAACTTTGATTGAATTTTGTAACTTGGTAATAGTTACTTCTGGAAGTTGTGGATAATCCATATAACCCTTCGAAAATTTTTGTTGTAATCAAGTAATATTATATCGGTATGTTATGCTATTTTTGTTCGCCTATTATGTTGCACATTGTTGCTCTGATTATTGTCTGTATATTAGTAGGGTGTTACACTAATTATGGGTTAATAAAATAATATTTAATTCTAAAAAAATGTGTGTGAAAGTAGATCGAATAATGTATGTGAAAGTAGAAAGAAAATTGGAAAATATTTGTAATGGAACTGTAAATTAACAAAAGTTAATATCACCAAGGTAGAAGAAAAAAGAAATATTTCGATAATCATAATATTTGATCCGGTTGAACAGCATTTACCTGCTTCAAACACTTAACCTCTTTGAGAAAACGTAGTAATATGAGAGAAAGCGTGTGTAGAAAAGGAAATTCAAGCATATTAAATGTGGTTTGGTGTGGGTATTTATATTGATATCTGCGCAGCATTTTGTAGCGGTTGAGTTGACGCTTGTTGTAGCAGTTGTACTTAGTAGCGGTTAAGGATGCGGTTTTTGTTGTGGTTATATTTTTGTAGCGGGTTTTTGGTTTTGTAGTGGTTTATTAACCGCTACAAAGACTATTATGTTTTTTTAAAAATGAGAAGATTACAGATTACATCGCAAGTATAATTTTTTCTCTCAATCTTCGTTGTCATCCCTACAAAAAAAGTATGGAGAAAATGTTACGATTGAGTTGAATATGTTTGAACACAAATAAAACTTTAGTTAAATGTTATTATTTCCTAAAGCGTATATTAAAAAACGTACTGAACTATAGGTAAATTGTCATCGCCTTCTGGGAAGAAGTTTTCGAAACCGGCAGGCTGGAATGACTCACTCTCATAGGCGACGTTATCACCATCGCCCATGTCGTAAAGGTCCCGAGGCTTTAAGTGAACCACCATATTCCAATCCCTGTGCCTCTCATCGGCGACATAATAAACCTGATGGGCATCTGAGGCAAGAATATACGGCTCGTCATTTTCAGACTAACCAGTGTGAATAGGCCAGGAGAAATTCTCTGATGTGATTCCTAAGTCGTATGTCGTGAGTCCCCAGGATGTTGTCATATTCGCCCACAAACACTTGAACAATGTCACGGAGAAACAGCCTTGGTAATTTATCTTGACCACATCAAGCAGCTTTCCTTAATACAGAACGTCATCGAACTACATGTTCCCGTCACTGCTACTCGCACAACTCCTCGTCCCAAACATGCCATATTGATGAGCACAAATATTGCCATGTTTTCCCTATATTTCATGACTGAATTGTATGATAAATGAAAGCTTAAACTGCAAACAATCCGAGCAAAAAGACATATAATCATGATATAGGGAAGTGAAGGATGGAAACCATTTACATCCCAAACATGTGCTAAGAAAGGAGCAAGTTACAGTATTTTTAAGAAATGACGTATAGCGAAGCTGATACGATGCTATAGCATTCTGCCCGCAACTCAAAGTGCAATAAAAAGCATCATGAACGCTATAGCAAAGTAAAGGACGCGATGTTATGTGGCATATTTTATGACCTTTTTATCTAGCTGATTTCAGGAATAATAATTAAGAACGAGATCGACAGGTAGATTGCTGACATAGTGAAATAGAAGATGCGGAGGATCAAAACGGAAAGATTTGAAGAATCCCACAGTATCAGCAGAATCAATCTACAAACAGAAGATGTGATATATCTCGACAGATTTGGAAAAGCCAAGCTAGCTGAAACTTGCGTCACACGGAAGTCCGAGTATAAAAGGAAACAACAAGTCAACCTTAAAGGAGAGCCGCGGAGAGCCAACACAGTTTACACATTCGGCCGACTCAAAAGAAGAGTGAGAGACTTCACTAGCATGAGAATTCCAGGATAACCCATCATCCTTCTTTGCAGTAAGACGGAGGGAAGAAGACGTGGAGTGGTGACGTGACAGGGCTTCGTCCACGCCGTCGGAACGCCGTCAAGCTTTCTATTTTCATTTGTTTTATTTCAATAGTTAGATCATGGGTCATTCTGTTACTATCTCTTTGTGTGTTTCCTCGTCGATCATGAACTAACTCTCGATGGCCGAACGAGGATGAATCCTTAAGTGTTATATGAACCCAGTTGCATGTTCTTAATTTAATAGATTCGGTTTGCTTATCAGTGAATTAATTACTAGTCGATTAGAGGAATCTAAGGGCTAGACTTGTGGTCTCGGCTTACTAGCAAGGAGTCTAGGCTAGACCTCTGAGAAATAGTGTTTGCTAGGCAGCCAGTGCAAGGCTTGACCTATTTATTGTAGGCTTCAGGAAAGGGTCTACCTCTCATAACCAGGACACCCTGAGTATAATGCAGTTTTAACTAGAAAGTTGCCATAGGAATATGGAAGGAGTATAGTTAATTTCATATGTATCGGACGTGGAAGCTTCGATAGATCATAGAGGTGGGTTAACCGAATAGCTTTGTAAGTAGTAGTCATGCTGTAGCATTGCGGAAGCTGTGCAGTATGGATGCTATAGCAATGGGTAGGACAACTGGGGGATTTACGCGCTTAAGGACGATTCCGAGTTCATCCTGACTTCTCACTGATATCTTCTTCAATTTAATTTGTTTACTTCTGCTACTAGCATACTTACAAAAACCTCTCCAATCAATTATATTTACTTTCTGTTCGCAACTATCATAGCAATTGAGCGTCACTCTTCGGTATCTCAGTCTCTGTGGGACGATACTATACTTACACTTTATTACTTATTCAATTGGTTCACTTGCCATCTAGGAAATCGACCAACAAGTTTTTGGCGCCGTTGCTGGGGACTGCTGATACCCTTAGTGACGACGACCTTGTGCTTAATAGTTGTGATTTACGTAATAAAAAGCTCACTTTTCTCTATTCTTGATTTTCAGGTACATTCTGTAGTGCATGCGCAATTCGCCTTCAGCCAACCTAGAGCCTTACAATCCTGAAATAGAACGTACCTACAAGCAAAGGTGTAGGAAGCAGAAGCGAATAAGTCAACCTTTTGACTCAGCGAGCATGGCTGATATCCCTGTCAACCTCGAGCAGAATCAACGAGAGCAGATACTGATAAATGGGGATAACCGAGTCCCTCCACCTCCAAACCCATATGTAAACAAGGCCATCATGGAATTTGGAATTCCAGATCTAAACAAGCTGAATTCGGCCATCACACCGCCAACATTCAATGCAGGACACTTTGAAATAAAAGGTGTCATGATTCAGATGCTGAATGCAAATTTACCAATTTGGAGGACTTCCATCCAAAGATCCACACCTGCACCTCAAGACCTTCATGGAGGTATGTGATTCCTTTGTCATCCCAGGAATCCCATCCGACGCTATCAGGATTAAATTATTCTCATTCTCACTAAGGGACAAGGCTCGGACGTGGCTCAATAATCTACCTGCTAATTCCATCACCACATGGAATAATCTGGGGAGTAAGTTCTTGCTCAAATTTTTTCCACCTACTAAGAACGCTCAACTCAGAGGGGACATCACCAACTTCCAACAAAAAGCTGGTGAATCTACCTATGAAGCCTGGGACAGATTTAAGGATCTCCTCAGAAGATGCCCACAGCACCGTCTGTCCGATTGGGTCCAGTTAGAAACATTTTACATGGGGCTCGATGGACAAACACGTTCCATTGTAGACGCCTCTTCAGGAGGATCCATCCTAATGAAGTCTTATGAAGATGCTCATAATCTATTGGAGCGCATGGCCATGAACAGTCATCAGTGGCAAGCAGACAGAGCT